>CM077507.1:88121-688121 GCA_039654745.1 Houttuynia cordata
AGATTTGCGCGCCTCCTTCGGGTCCAACATTCTAGATTTGAGAGGATAATACATGATCTATACATGAAATATGCATTTTATTATCTCTTAAACGTATGTTTCTGCTAGTATTTGGTTAGAATAACTACTACTTTAATATAGTTTTTAGTTTTTATAGGAAATAAGAGTAAAACGCAGAAATGGGGTGAAATGCGACTCTAATGATTGAATATTAATTACTTCGATTGCATATCTCTAGTGTAATTTTAAGCTTGTTAAAGTACACGAAGTTAGCTTTCCAACGCCACTAACTGTTCACAATTCGGAGTTCTGAGCAAAAAGTTATAATCATTTGAAATATTGCACGCGAAAGAGACACGATTAAAAAGAAGAACCGTCAAGATGAGATTGGATGGATGAGATCGATACAACGGATTTTTGTTTAATAAAAAAAATAAAAAAAGGAAATATGACCGGTCCAGAATCCGGTCCGGTTCAGTTAAAAGAAAAAGAAAAAAAAAAGAAAACCCGGCCCGAGCCAAAGCTCGGGCCTTCGTTCCAGAACAGATGATGCTCTGTTTTGATGAGAGGGGTTGAGCTCTGTCCGGCGACGGAGAAGACCGGCGGGGTCTGGGCTGAGACGGCGACCTCGACGGCGGAAGGCGAGGCTGGGAGAGGTCGGCGGCGAGACTCGACGAAAAGAAAAAAAACAAAACAGAGAAAACAGAGCTCTGTTTGAGCTCTGCTTGAAAGGCGAGTCCGGCGTGGGCTGAGCTCCGGTGGACTGACGATGAAGCCGAGCGAGGAAGACAAAGGCGAGGCTCACGACCGGTGACAATGGACGGCGGCTTTGATTTCACAGCGAATTAGAAAAAAAATCAGAATCGTGCTCAATCGGGATTCTTTAAAAAAACAAAGTCGTGCTTCGATTTCATGGCGGATTTGGGCTTATCTCGAAGAGAAATTGACGGGACGAGGACTCAGATATCGAAATCTATAAAAACTGAGAGAAGAGCTGGCCGAGAGATGAAAACAGAGAGAGCTTTTTGACAGAGCCGCCGAAAAAAAAAAACAGAGCTTTCGAAGCGGATTGCGGCCGGATTCCGGTGTGCTTTCAGTCGGAGCAAGAGGCCGGAGCAAGAGAAGGAGGAAGGGAGAAGAAAAGGCCGGATTTTGGGCAAAAATAGCAATTGCTACAGTGCTGTTTCGTGCTACAATGCACATGCTCAGTGGGAGAGACGATGAATAGTGCCGTGAACAGTATTTTGTGAACAGTACTGTGAATAGTGATTTTGTGAGCAGTGTTTCGATGAATCCGACAAATCAGGCTATTTCTTTCTCTTATTCCATGTCTAGCTAATTTTCTTATCAAGGCTAGATGAAGCCCTAAATTTGTATTTACTACTCTTATTTGTTTAATTTAGTGAAATTTGATAATGATTTTTAATGCTTAATGCGATTTCATTATTGTTTCTCTTAAGTGCTTTGACCGAGACTTAATGAATGATTAATGGAATTTGATCTTGATATATCCTGTGTCTAGATAATAACGGGATTATGATTAATTCTATGCCCGGCCAAGGATAGAATTAGTTGTATTAATTTATAGTGGATGAATTTTTCGTGTCTGGACAAGAACGTGTAGTTCATTCACTGGTAATTTGTGTGTCCGGCCAAGAACATAAATTACTGTATCTTATCAATTTATGGAGATAATAATTGAGAGTAGTAATTGCATGTTTAATGGTGGATTTGACGCTTTGATATTCTCATTCATTTGATTTCTCAGTAAAATTTATTTCTTTAGTTAATTAAAATCATAAAAATTCAATCTTTCATTAGAATTAGATTAATCTTTCAAGTCCTTTGGGTTCGACCTCGTTACCACTAGACTATATTGAGTCTCGTGCGATTGCGAGTAAATAGTTAAAAAAATCAATCAACCAATTGGCGTCGTTGCCGGGGACTTGGAACGGTTTAATTTAATTCTAATTAGTTTCAGATTTTTCTTGTAGGATTTTGATACTTGATTTTCTTGTCTTTGTAGGAGTCAATTTGGAGAGGCAGATAGTGACATTTGGAACTCGTCGACGTTGGAAAGGGCACTCCTTCCCCTCGTTTGCAATCTATCAACCTTTCTTTTTAAGTAGATTTAGGTATTTTTAATATTTTTCTTTTTATTTCTGTGAATGCATGCAGTGCTAGTACTCAATAGCTAGGTTTGCTAGTTGTTGATATTTAGGACTGTTGATTGCTAGTCGTGAATATCTAGGGTTGATTTGTGTTGTGGATGTGTGACAGTGTGGTTATGGTGTTGGTGATTATGTGGTGAAAGCAAAAAAATGACTTCACCTTCCTATGGATTTAGCCATAATAACCCATACATGTACTTTAATGATTATTATTCCTCACACACACCTACTACCACTTCCTTTGAAGTGTCATTCCCTCCATGTCACTCATATCTTGATACTCATTCCCACTATGACTAAAGACATCCCACTGTAGATTAGCATTCAACAAATCTCTAGATGGAATTACTTTATATAACTATGTGTGTGAGTGAATTTTGTTAGTTCAAGCACTTGTTCCAAGAGGACTGTAATAGAAAGATATGCTCAGTTAAGTGTATCTATCCTCCAGTATACTTACTCACACTTCCAATGTAAATTAATCTCTTAAGAATTGTAACATGCATTATTACGGGATAAGCTATCAAAACCTAACAGAAATACTAACAAACAACTTAAAACTACTCAAACAAATTTAACTTTTTTTTTCAATTTTTTATTTTTTATTTGTTTTTATTTATTTTTATTTGTAAGCAATATTCCCTCCCCCAAACCTATTATAAACATTGTCCTCAATGTGAACAAAATATAAAATGACAATGAGCATATAATAAAGAAAATCAGATAAAGGAGAGAATACACCTGAATACGTGGGTTGCCTCCCACTAAGCGCTAAGTTTAACGTCTTCAGCCAGAAAGAGCCATGATCATTCTGTAATTATCGGATCAATTAAATACACCAGCCCGTCATCTAGGTCACCAGCAGCCTCGAGATAGGGTTTTAGACGGTGGCCATTAACTTTGAATGCACTCCCATCTTTTGGATTTTTGATCTCAACAGCACCATGTGGAAATACTTCTTTCACAATAAAAGGCCCAGACCACCGAGATCGGAGCTTCCCAGGAAATATGTGCAGCCTAGAGTTGTATAGTAGTACCTTCTGATCAGGCTGAAAGAACTTTCTGAATATCATCTTATCATGTATGGCTTTGGTCCTCATCTTTTAGAGTTTGACATTCTCATATGCATCAAAGCGCATCTCCTCTAATTCACTCAGTTGGAGTTTTCGCTGCCCACCGACTTTATCTATAACAAAGTTGTAGGCCTTAATAGCCCAATAAGCCCGATGTTCCAACTCAACAGGTAAATGGCAAGCTTTACCATATACCAATCTATAAGGAGACATACCAATAGGGGTCTTGAAAGCTGTCCGGTAGGCCCATAATGCATTATTCAGTCTCAATGACCAGTCCTTTATATCAGGGCGAATCAT
Organism: Houttuynia cordata; assembly: GCA_039654745.1. Classification (NCBI taxonomy): domain Eukaryota; kingdom Viridiplantae; phylum Streptophyta; class Magnoliopsida; order Piperales; family Saururaceae; genus Houttuynia; species Houttuynia cordata. The sequence continues at coordinate 91,666 of CM077507.1, forward strand.
CTTCTTCAGAATCTGCTTGATTTGGCGATTTGAAACTTCCACTTGGCCACTCGTCTGAGGATGATATGGCGTGGCAACCTTGTGGGTGACAGAATATTTCTTGAGAAGAGCTTCAAAAGACCTGTTACAAAAATGAGAACCTCCGTCACTAATAATAGCTCGAGGAGTTCCAAACCTGCTAAAAATGTTAGATTTCAGAAAGTCCAGCACAACTTTTTGGTCATTGGTCCTAGTGGCAATAGCTTCAATCCACTTAGACACATAATCAACAGCAACAAGAATATATGTATGACCAAAAGATGGTGGAAAAGGTCCCATGAAGTCGATACCCGATACATCAAACATTTCAACAATCAATATGGGTTGTAGGGGCATCATACTCCTTTTAGACAAAGCTCCTAGTTTTGACACCTATCGCAAGATTGACAATAAGTATGGGCGTCTTTAAATAGAGTTGGCCAATAAAAACCGCTTTGAAGCACTTTGGCCGCAGTTTTCTTACCACCGAAATGTCCACCACAAGCATGAGAGTGACAAAAAGATAAGATGCTATGAAACTCACTCTTAGGGACACATCGTCTTACAACTTGGTCAGCACATACCTTAAACAGGTCAGGGTTATCCCAATAGTAATGTTTGACTCGAGAGAAAAATAAGTCTTTATCATGTTTAGACCAAAAGGTTGGGATTTGACCCACAGCAAGATAATTCACAATATGTGCAAACCAAGGTGGAGATGTAGTGGAGACAGCAAAGAGCTGCTCATCAGGGAATGAATCTCTTAGAGGGTCATGGCTATGCAGATCAGGAATAGGAATTCTGGATAGATGATCAGCCATGACATTCTCAGAACCCTTTTTATCTTTAATTTCAAAGTCAAATTCTTGGAGGAGTAAAATCCAATGAATCAACCCTGGCTTAGCATCCTTCTTAGAAAGAAGGTACCGCAAGGCTGCATGATCAGAGAAAATAATGATCTTACTCCCAAGAGGTATGACCTGAACTTATCTAATGCAAACACAACAGCAAGCAATTCTTTTTCAGTGGTGGTATAATTCAATTGTGTATCATTGAGTGTCTTGCTCGCATAATAGATAACATGAGGAATTTTGTTTAATTGTTGGCCTAACACTCCCCCTACAACAAAATTAGATGCATCACACATTATCTCGAAGGGCAGTGTATAGTCAGGGGGCTTAATGATAGGGGAGCTAGAGAGGAGGGTTTTTAATGTGGTAAAAGCTTCTTTACACGACTCATCAAATTCAAATTGCACATCCTGACCGAGAAGGTGGCATAATGGACGTGATATCTTGCTAAAATCTTTGATCAATCGGCGATAAAACCCTGCATGGCCAAGGAAAGACCGTATTTGCTTAACTGATGTAGGTGGTGGTAAATTAGCAATCAGGACAACCTTGGCCTTATCAACCTCTATACCCTTTTTTGATATAACATGTCCAAGCACAATCCCCTGTTGAACCATGAAATGGCTCTTTTTCCAACTTAACACTAAATTTGTTTCCTCACAACGTTTTAAAACCAAAGTAAGATTGTGTAAGCAATCATCAAAACAAGTGCCAAACACTGAAAAATCATCCATGAAAACTTCCAAAAATTTATCAATCATGTCGGAAAAAATGGACATCATGCATCGCTGAAATGTAGCAGGGGCATTACAAAGACCAAAAGGCATTCTTCGATACGCAAATGTACCGAAGGGGCATGTAAAAGTCATCTTTTCCTGATCCCCTGGAAAAAACTGGCACTTGATTATATCCTGAGTACCCATCTAAAAAGCAATAAAACTCTTGGCCCGCTAGTTTCCCTAGGATTTGGTCAATGAATGGGAGAGGGAAATGGTCCTTACGGGTGTTAGAGTTCAGCTTCCTATAGTCAATGCACACCTGCTAGCCCGTGGTCTCTCGTATTGGCACAAGTTCACCATCTGAGTTTGCTTTCACCGTGATGCCCGATTTCTTAGGGACAACTTGGATAGGACTCACCCACTCACTGTTAGAGATAGGGTATATGATACCTGCGTCTAGAAGTTTCACACTCTCTTTCATCACCACCTCTCTCATGTGAGGGTTCAACCGTCACTGCCCCTCCCTAGAAGGTTTAGCCTGGTCCTCCAGGTTTATGCGATGCATACACACAGAGGGGTCTATACCCCGGAGGTCATCCACTGTCCATCCTATAGCTCACCGGTGTGTGGTAAGGATCTCCAACAACTGGGCTTCCTGGTCAATAGATAGGCTAGATGAGATAATTACAGGAAGGGTGTTGTTGGGTCCTAGGAAGACGTATTTGAGGGAGCTAGGAAGGGTTTTGAGGTCAAGTGTGGGTGGGGATTCTATGGAGGGTTTAAGTGGTGGGCTGGTTGACACAGAGAGAGGGTCGGGGTGGGGTCGCCATGGGATATGTCCAGGGTATAGGACAGCCACTAAATGGTGATGGACCTCCTCAAGGTCAGGTGTGCCCTCATATTGATCGATCCAGTCATAGAAAAGGGTGTGCTCAAGGGCATCCTTAAGCACAGCAAAGAGAAAGTACTCCTGGACTAGGTCATCTAGGTCGTCAACCATAAGGCACTCAGCTTCACTCGAGGGTTGTTGGGAAACACTAAAAATGTTTAATTTAACTTTCATGTTCCCAAATGAGACGTTCATGAGCACAATGAGCGGAGATTGAAGACCTTCTGTAATATCAACCAGTCTAAGACGTACGTATTTGCCTCCTTTCGGATAATAGGGAAACCATGTTCCATAAATATCAGAGATCACCACGGATCTAGTAATGGCTCGTGAGCATACTATGATTCCACCCTTTAATAAGTGGAGAAATAGGTCAATGTCAAACTGGACAATGATTCAACAAAGCACAAGTCTTACCTTTATGAGAATAGGGTAACTCTTACCGCAACGACTCACTCATGGAGCACGAAACAGATAATCAAGGTTTCTCAACAATATATATATAGCTCTCTCTCAGGGAGTAACAAGAAGATTCACATATCTCGCATAATGAAGAGAAAAATGAAGACTCACAATTTGAGGAATAATGAATTTCACTCTTAGATTACACATCATGCATCATGTCTTACCTTTGATAGGGATATCTCTAAGTATGGAATTGTATTACTTTTAATCTCAAAATACCTCTCTAGGAAAGTTTGATCTCCAATTGGATACTCAAACCGACACCACGATGAACCATAGAAACAAGACCAAATTGACTCTTGTACACGCTGACTCATCCCAATGTCTTACTCTTTTAAACTTCTTCACTTACTACAGTGACTCATAAGTAGTTTTGTCATACTGTATTAGTATTATTTTAATCAGATTATACCATATTATGAGTAGTAATACTTCCTAGTGCTTTAAAACCCTAATTCCAGTAAACTATCTTATACTATACAGCCCACTTGCAACTGACTCCACTGTCAACACAGAAGGACTCTGACTCTGAAATTTCAACCGCCGATAGCCCTATGAGTCTAGTTTATAACCCCACTGACGGCATTTTTTATGATTTTTATACATTTAATTATGATTTTTATACTGAGCACTGTCGGTGCAGAAATAGTTCTGGCCGAGAGCACATTACTTACTTATACTAGGTAATTACGTACTAATACCCATTAACCATGATAATATAGCATTAATACCCTTAACTACTCCCCTCCTAGAGTAATCCTAGACTCTGGTATGTTCTGGAACTTAATGATTATAATGATTCTAATTGATGATAATACCTTAAACTAGATTCAAGGCATCAACCTTCTATTCACGGTTACTGTAGCAAAACACCGTTCATTGCAAAAACACTATTCACCGAGCACTGTTCATCTTCCCCAATCAGCCGCGATCACTGTAGCAATTGCACAACACGAAAATCTGCCCAAAATCCAGTTTTTTTCCTTTCTTCTCCCGTCTTCGATTCCTACTCCTCCTCTTCAATTCCGGCCAAAATCACCACCGAAAACACGAAAATTACGACCCAACTTTCGTCCAAAAATCCCTTCTGTTCTTCCTCCTATCCCTCGGTTTTTATAGGCAGATCGAGATGAGAGTCCTAAATCCAAACACCGGCAAGACTCCGAGTTCATTCTTATACGCAATCGCGTCCCAATCGAATCACAAAAATAATATGAATTTATCCAAATCTGAGCATGACCCAAATATCTGTTTATTCTTCTATTTTCCCGATTGAACACGCCTCCAAAGTCCTATTCCGGCATGACTCTTTCTATTCATGTCGTCGCTGTCCATTGTGCCGTCGAACCACCCCCAAGCTCGAACCCACGGCCATCGCCAAGCTCAGAACTTCCGCCATTGACTGCCGCTTCAAGCTCCGCCGTCTAAGTCGCCGTCGATTCCAGCTCAACCCAATTGTCCTCTTCACTGCTCGCACCGTAGACTTCAACATCACCGTCAGAAACCAGGGCCTCCGTCGAGTTCCGCCATGAAAGCATCGCCACCATGGCCGTCGGAATCCAAGGCTTCCCTTTCTCCATTAGCGCTCTGTTTTGTTCGTCTGTTAGACACCCGAGCCATCGACATGGGTTGTCTTTTATTTTTTTTCTCGAACCGAACCAGACCCAATTGAACCATTTCAATTCCTTCTCTTTTTCTTTTTTTTTTCAATCAAATAAAACCCGTTCAAGCAATCTCAACCGCCGGATCAAATCTACATGTCCGTATTTCAATTTCGTGCCCGTCTTCTTGTAAGTAACTCATCAATTGTTTAGATCTTCGATACGGGCGATATCAGCTCATGGGTCACTTTGGCACTTCAAAACACGTCTAATACGCTCGTCTGCTACCGATCTGCAATTCGCATTTTTGAACCTGCAATAACAAAACCAAACTAAAATTAGACGCATAATAAAAATATGATTCCTTAAATTCTTTAATGCATCTAAAGTAATTAATTAGAGTAAATTAATTATTAATCCCCTAATTTCTATCCTAATCACAAATAACGTGTTTTATTCATGTTTTATCACAAAAACTACACTAGCATATAGGTAAAGAAGGCATATAATTGTGTATATTTTATGCATATCAAATACCCCCAAACCAATATTTTGCTAGTCCCCGAACAAAACAAACAAAATAAAATCACACAAAATAAAACTAAAGTAAATTAAACTAGAAAAATAAATGCCACTTTCGTAGGGAACACGATTGCATTGAGCATATGCAACAAGCCGTTAAACCTCTAGGTGTCCCTAGTAGGACGAGTTTTGTCTCGTGAGGGTTTACAGCCATGTTACCCATAAACATGTACTTATGAAATTAACCTTATCAATCTATGTGCAAAAATAAAATAAACACTTCAAAACACTCAAACCTATTATCCCTTCAAATGCAAACCTCAATGTTTAAGAAAATCAACCACATGTACTTGCATTTATAATCAACTGGAATCTAGAAGCCCTCAAGTAAGTGGTTTTATTCTACACTTTCATCTTGGAAATTTCTACTCGATATGATATGAATTGATAATATAAATAGTAAAAGTGTAGAACATTGTAGCAATACACCCTGAATTTCTGTTTTACACATATCCAATGTTACTCATTAACCAAAGAACATCAGAATTTACATAGTCATCGTAATCTTTAGGTTCATGATAGCACAAATCTGCGCACCTCTGTCGGGTCCAACATTCTAGATTTGAGAGGATAATACACCAAAGACTTTTTTTTTCCTTTTCTTTAGGACTGTGTAAGGCCTAACTTCAAGATGCTTAGGTTTAGCAATGACTCAGGCAAATGACTCCCAACCAATTTGGTTTAGGGCATTAGGTTTTAAGTAGACCGCTTCGGGCCCGAGCATCAGCCTAAGTTAATCCTATAAAGTCAAGTAGCCCCTTTATTTCATTTTGTTTTTCTCATTTTTATTTTCGCATTTTTCACTTCAGCATTAATTTTTTTTTTCAACACATGTTTATTTTGTCCAGGCTGTATTATACTCTCAACCTATTTCCGGTTCTAAGCCCTTACCATAGCCAAGTAAATAGTCTATCATGATCTTTTAAGCTCAACAGACAACCACATACCATCCAATGACTATGACTAAAGACATCCCACTGAAGATTAGTACTCAACAAATTTCTAGAAGGTATTACTTTATGTACTAGTGTGTGTGAGTGAGTTTTATTAGCTCAAGCACATGATCTAAGAGGACTGTAATAGAAAGATATACTCAGTTAAGTGTTTCTATCCTCCAGTATACTTACTCACACTTCCAATGTAAATTAATCTCTTAAAAATTGGAGTATACATCATCACGGGATAAACTATCAAAACCTATAAAAATACTAACAAACAACCTAAAAACTAATCAAATTTTTATTTGTTTTTCTTTTTCTAATTTTTTCAATTTTTTTTCAATTTTATATTTTTTTACGGATTTTTTTTAAAATAAACAATGTTATTCCTATATACCCCCAAACCTAAACTAATTATTGTCCTCAATGTTAAGAATGAGATGAAGGATAATATAAATAAATAAATAAAATCAAGGATAGATGTTACTTGGAGAACTGCAAATTGCTAAAATCTCATGCGAGTGAAAAGCATCAACAAAGAAGAAGATGAGAGCAATCGCAATATCTAACCAAAAAAAATATCATCAAACAAATAAAAAACCTAAAACAAAGAAAAAGCTGGGCTGCCTCCCAGGAGCGCTAAGTTTCTTGTCTTCAGCCAGAGTGAGTGTAAGAGTATTCAATCATGATAAGTGGGATTAGACAGAGGAATACTCTCCACTTCTGATGGAATCAATTCTAGGAATGGCTTAAGTCTTTGACCATTTACTTTAAACACATTGCCATTCAATGAATTTTCAATTTCAACAACTCCATAAGGATAAACAGATTTAACAATAAATGGACCAGTCAATCTAGAACGGAGCTTGCCAGGAAATAAATGCAATCTAGAGTTATACAAAAGAACTTTTTGTGAAGGTTCAAAAGTTTTTCGATGAATGTGTTGATCATGTAAAACCTTCATTCGTTCTTTGTAAATTTTTGAATTTATATATGCATTTGTCCAATTCATTTAGTTGAAGCTTACGCACAGAACTGGCATCATCCAAATTAAAATTAAACATCTTTATAGCCCAATATGCCTTGTGCTCCAACTCCACAGGCAAGTGGCAAGCTTTTCCATAAACAAATCTATACGGGGATATACCAATAGGAGATTTAAATGTTGTACGGTATGCCCAAAGTGCATCAGTTAACCGCAGAGCCCAATCTTTGCGATTTGGGTTAACCGTTTTCTCTAAAATGTGTTTAATCTCTCTGTTGGCAAGTTCAGCTTGCCCACTTGTTTGTGAGTGATAAGGGGTAGCCACCTTATGAGTAATTCCATATTTTTTCATTAATGCCTCAAAAGATTTATTGCAAAAGTGAGAACCCCCATCACTTATGATTGCACGGGGTATACCAAACCGTGACAGAACATTTTCTTTCAAAAAGCGTATAACAGTTTTATTATCATTATTTCTACAAGGGATGACTTCTACCCACTTGGAAACATAGTCAATAGCCACTAGGATGTACAAATAGCCAAAAGAAGGTGGAAATGGACCCATAAAATCAATACCCCAACAATCAAATACTTCAATCACTAAAATGGGGTTTAAAGGCATCATATTCCGACGAGTTATACCACCAAGCTGTTGACAACATCCACAAGTACGACAATAATCATGAGTATCTTTAAATAGGGTAGGCCAATAAAATCCACATTATAAAATTTTAGCAGCAGTTTTTCTAGCAGAAAAATGACCACCACAAGCTTCTGAATGGCAGAAGGAAATGACACTATGAATTTCATCATTTGGTACACATCTTCTAATAATCTGATCCCGACAATATTTGAAAAGATATGGATCATCCCAAAAGAAGTTTCTTACCTCCACTATGAATTTCTTCTTGTCTTGTGCTGTCCAATGAGAAGGAGTTTGACCTGTGACAAGAAAATTAACAATATCAGCAAACCATTGTAAATCAGAAAGAACAAAAAGTCGCTCATTTGGGAAGGTGTCTTTAATTGGAGCAGCCTCATTGGAATCATCCACAGTAAGCCTAGATAAATGATCAGCCACCACATTTTCAACTCATTTCTTATCTTTAATTGTAATATCAAATTCTTGCAGTAGGAGTATCCAGCGAATCAACCTGGGTTTTGCATCTTTCTTTGATAGAAGATATTTCAAAGCAGCATGATCAGTAAAGATAATAATGGTATATCCTGTCAAGTAAGCCCTAAATTTAACCAAAGAAAAGACTATAGCAAGTAATTCATTTTCTGTTGTTGAATAATTCATCTGAGAATTGTCTAAGGTCTTACTTGCATAGTAAATAACATAAAGCTTCTTATCCTTCCTTTGCCCCCAAAACAGCCCCCATAGCAAAGTCACTAGCATCACACATTATCTCAAATGGTAAGGTCCAATCTGGGGGTTGCATAATAGGGGGTTGTATAAAAGCTTTTTCACAACCAGCATTCCATTAAAAAACAGTATCTTTAAATAGGAGATTGCATATTGGTCTAGAAATAGAACTAAAATTTTTGATGAATCTCCTGTAAAACCCTGCATGACCCAAAAATGATCTAATATCTTTAACAGTCTTGGGTGTAGGCAAATGAGTAATTAAATCAATTTTTGACTTATCAACTTGAATTCCCTTAGAGGAAACAATATGACCCAGAAAATTCCTTTAGAAACCATGAAATGACATTTTTCCCAATTAAGCACAAGGTTCTTCTCTTCACACTTGCTCAAAATTTTCTGCAAATTAGACAAACAATCATCAAATGAATCACCAAATACAGAAAAGTCATCCATAAACACTTCAAGATAGCGTTCAACCATATCACTAAAAATACTCAGCATAAATCTTTGAAATGTTGCAGGTGCGTTGCATAAACTAAAAGGCATTCTCCTATAAGCAAAAGTGCCAAAAGGACATGTGGAAGTAGTTTTCTCCTGGTCTTCTAATGCAATTTCAATTTAGTTGTAACCGGAGTAGCCATCTAAGAAACAGTAATATGTGTGGCCAGCTACCCTCTCCAGAACCTGATCTAGAAACGGCAATGGAAAATGGTTTTTCCTAGTGGCTGAGTTCAGTTTCCTATAATCAATGCACATTCTCCAGCCATATGTAACTCTAGTGGGTATTAATTAATTATTATCATTCTTGACAACTGTTACACCATATTTCTTCGGCACAACTTGGGTAGGACTCACCCACTTGCTATCAGAAATGGGGTAGATGATCTCCGCATCCAAGAGTTTAAGAACTTCAGCTCTAACTGCCTCTTTCATGTTTGGATTTAACCTATGTTGCATCTCCCTAGGTTTGGCATTGTCCTCCAAATAAATCCGATGAGTGCATATCAAAGGGCTTATTCCTTTTAAATTAGCAATTATCCATCCTATTGCACTGTTATGCTTCTTCAAAATATCAAGCAACTTACCCTCTTCGATAAGATTAAGATTAGAAGATATTACCATAGGAAGAGTTTCACCATCACCCAAAAATGCATATTTGAGTTCAGTTGGTAACTTTTTCAACTCCAATTTAGGTGCTTGAATACTTGATGGGGTGGGCAATTTATCTCTCAATAGTAGGTCCTCAAACTTGAGTTTCCATCCATTTACTGCCAATACCTGTAGAGAATTCAGCAAAGAACAAATCTCAGCCTCTTCAAAATCCACTTTAGATTCATCATATAAAGAATTGACTAAGCAAGATTCTAAAGGGTCAGAAAAAGATGAAACATGAAATTGATCTCTAACAAAGGTATCAACCTAATTTAATTCTTGAATATCAGTATCATCCCCTGGTTGTCTGCAAACATTAAATATATTCAATTCCAAAGTCATATTGCCAAATGAAAGTTTCATCATACCATTTCTACAATTAATCAAAGCATTTGAAGTAGCAAGAAATGCGTGACCTAATATGACAAGAATATTTGCACTTGCATTTATAACAGGATGTGTGTCCCAAACAATAAAATCAATAGGAAAGTAAAATTTGTCTACTTGAACAAGCACATCTTCCACCACTCCCCTTGGGATTTTAACAGAACGATCAGCAAGTTGAAGAGTAATGGTGGTGGGTTTAAGTTCCCCAAGACCTAGCTGAGTGTACACTGAATAAGGCAAAAGATTAACACTAGCCCCAAGATCAAGTAAGGCCTGGTCTACCCTAAAGTTCCCAATCACACATGAAATAGTTAGACATCCGGGATCCTTATATTTGAGTAGGCTTTTGTGTTGAATTATAGAACTTACCTGTTCAGTTAAAAATATTTTTTTTCTGCACATTCAACTTACGCTTAATAGTACATAAATCTTTCAAGAACTTAGCATAAGAAGGTACCTGTTTGATTGCATCTAACAAGGGAATGTTAATTTTTACCTGCTTAAAAAGTTCAAAAATTTGAGCATTTTGGTTCAACTTTTGAGGTGGTTTCAACCTCTATGGAAATGGAGCTGGAATAGGACATCTCACATCTTCACTTGACCCAGACTTATCAATTTTCTCATTATCATGTTTTGATTCATCATTCTCAAAAGATTTTTGGGCCTTAAGTGGAATTGTTTTGTCAATTTCTTTTCCACTACGAAGAATGGTAATAGACTTAACATGTTCCAATTGTGAATCAGAAGATTGTGTGTCCATTATGTGAACTTACCCCTGCGGGTTGGGTTGGGGTTGAGCAGGAAACCTACCTTTCTCTTGAACAGCTAGAGAAGATGTCAATTTAGTGAGAGAGCTCTTTATATCATTAATGGCTTGTGAGATTTGTTGATTAATGGTAGCTTTCCCTTGCATGAAAGTTTGTAGTGTCTCCTCAAGTGTCTTCCTGTGAGGTGGAACATATGAAGTATAATTGGAAGATGCCTGAGGAGGTGGTGTTTGTGCAGCACTATCATTCCTCCAACTAAAGTTGGGGTGATTCCTCCATCCTAGATTGTAGGTGTCTCCATAAGGAAATTGCCTCTTGAAAGGGGTCATGGAGTTTTGCTTGGTCGTGCAACACCTCCTTGAAAGCAGGAATGGTAGGGCACTTATTAGTAGGGTGTCCCATAACATCACAAATTCCACATACCACTTTTGTAGCAACAGACTTAACAACATTAATTTTCCTTAATTCCATAGCCTCTACCTTCCTAGCCAAATAGGCTAGCCTAGCACTCAAATTATCCTCCTCCCTAAGATGATGCAGACCCCCACTAGTAGTTGAAGACTTCGGCTTATTAGAAACATCAGAGGGATCAGTGGGATCCCAAGAATCTGAGTCTTCAGCTATTTGATCTAGAAAATCAAGGGCTCCATTAGGGTCTTTATCAAAGAATTCCCCATTACACATTGTTTGCACAAATTGTTTCATTGCGGGCGTCAACCCATCATAGAAGAAACTGATGGTGCGCCACTTCTCATATCCATGATGTGGACAAGAATTTTAAAAATCTTTATATCGCTCCCAACATTGATAAAATGATTCATTTTATTTTTGAGCAAAACTTGTTATTTGTCTTTTCAGAGCATTTGTCCTATGAACTGGGAAAAACTTTTTAAGGAATTCAGTTTGTAGTTCTTTCCAAAACTCTACAGATCTAGGCTTAAGAGAATTCAGCCAAGTTTTGGCTTTATCCTTCAAGGAAAACGGAAACAATTTTAGCCTGATAATGTCTTCACTATAAGCCTGCTCGAATGTTGTACATACTTCCTCAAATTCCTTTAAATGCAAATAAGGGTTTTCAGAATCTAAACCATGGAATTTGGGAAGCAAGTTTATCATTCCAGGCTTAAAAGTGAAGTGATGTGCCTGTAGAGGCAATATAATACATGAGGGTGTGCTAGCGTGTGTAGGTTGCAGGTACTCACGCAAGGGCCGCATTGGTGCATTATGTTCAACCTCATTTTCATTAATATCAGGGTCCCTGATCAGCCATATTGTGTGGTGTGTGTGATGGAACAGAAAATTCAAACAAAGGATTCCCAATCAAAATAGCAGAATTATCTCTAACCAATCTTCCATTAGTATCTCTATTCCACAAGTGCAGGCACAAGCAACAAAAATTTCAAAGAGAGATATGGAACGAAGTTACCAAATTTGAAGAAAAATCCAATGAAAATCTAATTGTTCCAAATCAGCCTCAGAATACTCCAAATGTCCTACGAAATAAGCAAGCTAAATTAAACTAAAAATAATTAAAATTAACTAAACTATACTATAAAGAAAGAAACTAATTGGAAGATTAATCCTAAACTTCAGTCCCCGGCAACGGTGCAAAAATTTGATCAAACCCCAAAATAGGTTGACAAATTATAATATATACTCGGTAAGTCCAAGGTTAAACCGTAGGGAATGATGTAAGATTATTTTACTCCAAACTAATCTAAATACTACTTAGCTTAACAAATTAAAATTCTTATTATGAAATTTTGTAGAGAAATTGTAATTTAACTAACTACTAAAATGACGATTAAAAATGCAATTAAAATTATCTAGAGATAGGAAAGATAATCGATGGGAGATATAAAAGCTTCAAGGATCAATTATTTAATTAATATTCTACATCTATTTAATTATGCAATTAGATTCAAATAATGATTTGACCTAATCAGATGATATTTCATTCACGTTCATCATAACCATTAACATAAAAATATCGATTGAATATTTATCATTAACAAGCTCAGTCAAATAATCACAAGGAATTATAAGCATTCGCCGTACCTTACGTTAATGACAAATCAAATAATTTTATAGATTATGACTATTTCAAATCATAGCATTCAATCAAAAAAGCAATAAAAGCACTTCTTTATAGACGTAGAAATACTAATCAAATAATATCACATCTAGCTTTGACAAAAGATTTAGCTATTCATATGTATGAGAAAAAGAAAAATCAAATTCGGAAGAAATTGCATTGAAGAAATTACTGTAGCAGGATCACTATTCATGGTTACTGTAGCAAAACACTGTTCACTGCAGAAACACTATTCACCGAGCACTGTTCATCTCCCCCAATCAGCCGCGATCACTGTAGCAATTGCACAACATGAAAATCAGCCCAAAATCCAGTTCTTTTCCTTTGTTCTTCTTCTCCTTTCTTCTCCCGTCTTCGATTCCTACTCCTCCTCTTCAATTCTGGCCAAAATGACCACCGAAAACATGAAAAACATGACCCAACTTTCATCCAAAAATCCCTTCTGTTCTTCCTCCTATCGCTCAGTTTTTATAGGCAGATCGAGATGAGAGTCCTAAATCCAAACACCGGCAAGACTCTGAGTTCATTCTTATCTGCAATCGCATCCCAATCGAATCACAAAAAAAATCCAAATTTATCCAAATCCGAGCATGACCCAAATCTCTGTTTCTTTTTCTATTTTCCCGATTGAACACTCCTCCAAAGTCCTATTCCAGCCATCCCCATCCATTGTGCCGTCGAACCACCCCCAAGCTCGAACCCAAGGCCGTCGCCAAGCTCAGAACTTCTGCCATTGACTGTCGCTTCAAGCTCCGCCGTCTAAGTCGTCGTCGATTCCAACTCGACCCAATCGTCCTCTTCACTACTCGCACCGTAGACTTCATCATCACCATCGGAAATCAGGGCCTCCGTCGAGTTCCGCCGTGAAAGCATCGCCGCCATGGCTGTCAGAATCCTGGGCATCCCTTTCTCCATTAGCGCTCTGTTTCGTTCGTCTGTTACACACCCGAGACATCAGCCCGGGTTGTCTTTTATTTTTTATTTTTTTCTCGAACCGAACCAGACCCAATTGAACCAATTCAATTCCTTTTCTTTTTTTTTCAATCAAATAAAACCCGTCCAAGCAATCTCAACCGCCGGATCAAATCTACATGTCCGTATTTCAATTTTGCGCTCGTCTTCTTTTAAGTAACTCATCAATGGTTCAGATCTTCGATACGCATGATATAAGCTCTTGGGTCACTTTGGCACTTCAAAACACGTCTAATGCGCTCTTCTGCTACCGATCTGCAATTCGCATATTTGAACCTACAATAACAAAACCAAACTAAAATTAGACGCATAATAAAAATATGATTCCTTAAATTCTTTAATGCATCTAAAATAATTAATTAGAGTAAATTAATTATTAATCCCCTAATTACTATCCTAATCACAAATAACCCGTTTTATTCATGTTTTATCACAAAAACTACCCTAGCATATAGGTAAATAAGGCATAAAATTGTGTATAGTTTATGCATATCTGTCACGGCCCGGGTTTTTAAAACCATTTTTAAATCAGAGTTGTGGCGGAAAACCAGAGGATTATTCCTCTATGCGATCAATCATGAGCTGAAAAATTTTCGACTAAGCATCTAGGCCTTGATAACTGGGTTTCACAAATATTGATACAAAACCATATATACATATAGTATTACAAGATGCAAAGTCGATTAAACCAACGCAAGTCCTCTAAGTGCAAGTTTGTCATCCATCTCAAAATAAACTAGAAATAGTTGGCGTTCAAGCCTTACAACAGAGTCTAGAGCAAACCCGAAGCAGGATATATGCTCTGCAATTTGAACGTCCTCACCGCCTAGCTCCCAAGTGCACGTCAAGTCAATCCTCCACAGCAGCACCTACATCACATAAGGATGCTGAGTATAAAAATACAAAGTGGGATACCATAACACAGTCATCAACATTACAATAAACCAGGATTTGCATTAACATATTATGCAACCTATTACAGGATTTCACTTGAATCTTTTATTAATCATTCAAGCAAGTCTTTTATTGCTTCCTAAGTTCAAGTTCAATAATTAAGTCTTTGTCCCACATAGACAGACTCACTGAATGTCATACCTACATGACAAACAGCACGAAAACACAGTGACTATCACTCCGGTTAATACCGGTAATCACGGCACGCTCTGAATCCCTCAAGGGTGACTGCCTCGCCCATTCCTTACCTTAAAAGGTATGACCGTCGGAAGGATCTGGCTCCACATCAGCTCCTAGACTTGATGTGGGTCGGGAAACGCAGCCTTCTAGGATGCTAACGTCTCCAATGCGCACAGTAATCCACCTGGCAACATTGGCTCAGGATGTGTGCAGAACATCCACTTGGGAAGATGCAAAAGCTGTCTCTAAAATCCATAGAGAATAAGCACGCTCTCTTAAAATCCATAGAGAAGAGGTAACAGCTTAAGCCTGGCCAATAAAATATGTAATGCTCTCTCTAAAATCAATAGAAAGATGCAAACATGAGCCAAAATAACATATAATTATTCTCTCTAAAATCCATAGAGAGATATAACAGATTAAGCCTGGCCAATAGAAGTTGGTCCTTATTAGGTACCATGACACAGAGCTTCTACCAGTCAAAAGATGTGAATGCTCTCTAAAATCCATAGAGAGATGCAGACGGCAGAGCTTCCACCAGTTGGAAGATGCAACACCACCCCAATCTAAACCTTGTGATCCTTAACAGGTATCACGGTATTACTAATATGAACCCTTCTTAGACTTATAACATATCATTCACAACTGTTGGCTCAATAGCTCAACAGATAGCCTGACCTTTGACTTAATAGTCATTCGGTCGCTTGATCGGAAGTCACTCACACTCACACACTGACTCCCAATCCCAAGGGCATTTTAGTCTTTATCTTGATTAGGTTCTTCCCAACCTTCAAGCTTAGCCCTCAAGTCATCATTTTATTATCTTTTATAAAATGATTAAGTCTCTAAACCAACTAGGTTTATTAGTCGAGTTTCTCTTATCATTTAAGACCTTTGCTATCAGTCAGCATAACATCAGGAACAAATGCCGTTAGATATTAGAACACAAACACGTACCAATAACATGCCAGTTAGGACTTGAAATTATTTATTATACAGCCCAAAATCAATAACAGGAGCCTATGTACCAAACTGGCTCTGTATGTACCACACTGCACAGAAATACACAAACAGTCGAGTTCGACCGTCAGTTGTAGGCATTTTTAACTGTCGGTTGAGGTCCACCGGCAGTTCAAAATCTAAACCGGCTTATAACTCGGGTTTATTATTGAATCGGGTTTGGTCTGAAGGTGGACCGGATTCAGTGTGAAGACCAAACCGGGTTTGGTCTAGGCATGAACCGGGTTCGATTTATATCTGGACCGAAACGGGTTCGGTTTGCTTGAACCGTCCTATTTATTGGACCGGTTCGGTCTAATAATAGACCGGTTCGGTCTAGCTTATGTTGGAGCCAGACCAGTCATCTTCCTCACGACCAGTCTAGTCATCTTAGTGGTGGCCGCTGCGACGGCCGCCGCCGTGCTGCCCTCAGCCAGCCAACACCCTCCTCCTCTACTCCCTTTGCCGTCTACCCGTGGTCCGGGCAGATTTGGGGAAGGAGATGGGAAATGGCAGCAACAAAAAGTTGCTGCCTTTGCTTCTTTCATCAAGGCCAGCGGCCTAGCGGAGGTCGAATCGTCCCCCGGTGACCCGCCACGACCCCCTACTTAAGCGGCACCGATCGCTTCCTCCTCCATCATCCCCATCGTCTCCATTGACGAAGAAACCCAAATAAAAAATGGAACTTTGATGCAAGGGCATGGGATCCTACCATGCATGAGGCCGAGTCGCCATCCGACGGAGGTAGTCGAGGTCGTTCGAGCTCGCCGGAGTCGCTGTCGCTGCCCGAAGCTACCCTCCCCCTGCTGCTCCTCTCCTCTCCCTCGGCTCCGCCTCTGCTTCTCTCTTAAACCTGCCGCCAGAGATAGCCGAGGTTGCCGAACGTTGGAGGTCATTAGGGTTGTCGAACTGGCTGGTGTTGCTGGGGTCGCCGGAAGTCGTCAGGGTCATCATCTTCATTGCCGCCGGCGTCGCTACCGATCGCCAACATTGGCTCAAGGTCATTGACTTCGTTTGGAAGATGGCTCCCGATCGGTGTCATAGTCGTCTTCCCCAAAATGGCTTTCTTCAGAGGTAAGACACCTGCTGGCTGAAGTAATACACCTGGTTGCTCTGGCATGCCAGGTATTACATTCTTCCCTCATGAGAAGAATTTTGTCCTCAAAATTCAGGTAAATCCTTCAAACAACTCTGGGTAGGCGTGCTGCATTTCTTCTTCAGTCTCCCAAGTATTTTCCTCAAACTTATCATTGTACCACTGAACCAGGACTAACGGAATCATTCTATTCCAGAGTGCCTGATTTCTTCGGTCCTTAATCCTGATCGGCTTTACCTCATAGGTCAAGTCAGGTTTTAGTTCCAGCATGTAATAGTTAACAACATGTGCATCATCCCGACAGTACTTTCTCAACTGCGAGATATAAAACATATTATGCACCTGATCCAGATTAGGAGGCAAAGCAAGTCGATAAACTGAGTTACCAATCCGTTCAAGGATTTCAAAAGGACTACAAACCGAGGACTTAATTTCCCTTTCTTACCAAAACGCAAAACGCCACGCGTGGGTGAGACCTTTAAGAAAACATGGTCACCAATTTCAAACTCAAGATCTCTACACCTTCTGTTTGCATAGTGTTTCTGCCGCTCCTGAGCCAACTGAAGCTTTTTCCGAATGAATTTCAGCTTATCAGCACACAGCTGAAGCATCTCTGACTTGATCATAACTTTCTCACCGACTTCATTCCAACAAGTCGGAGATCTACATGGACATCCATAGAGAGCTTCATATGGAGCCATCTCAATACTAGAATGGTAGCTGTTGTTTTAAGCAAATTCAATCAAGGGTAAATGGTCATCCCAATTACCTTTCCAATCCAGTACACATGCTCGAAGCATGTCTTGGAGAGTCTGAATAGTCCTTTCTAATTGTCTATGGCAGGAATTGAAAGACCCAGCCCACAGAATGGGGCTGAGTGCTCTGGGTCGGAAAGACACCACCTTGAGCCCGGCGGTGTGGCCAATATGCAGAGACGGGCTGACAGAAGGGAGAGGAGGAGGAATCGATGGAAGGGATGAGGGTGGCGGCATCGCACTGGACAAAGTGGAACGTGAAGGCATCGACGATTTGGCGGCGGCGAGCTCGGAAGCGGTGAGCTAGCGGAGGTGGTGAGGGCAGCGGTTGCGATGCTGGAGGGTGAGGGTAGCGGTGGCGATGCTGGAGGGTGACGACGGTGACATGCTGGCCAGGTGAGGGCGCCAGCGATTTGGCAGTGAGATAGCGGCGTGGCCAGGGTGGAGGTCTACTCTCGGCCTCCTCTGCTCAAAGGCCAGAGGTGAGGGTTTTTTTACCCAATCTATTTCGGAAATGTATCCGATACGTATCGGTTTTTTAAAAAAAAACAGAAACACCATCGATACGTAGGCAGCCGTATCGATGGAGTATTCATATCCGATATGTATCGGATACGGATACGGTGGCAAAAATGCCGTATCGGTGCTTCCCAGGAATGAGGTCAGCCAAGGTGCTGGATGTCGTGATTTTTCATTCCAGAGTGTGACTTCATGCCCAAGTCCAATCAATAATGGCACTGATCAGACCTTTGGTTTTTCATTCCAAAGTGCGAGTTCATGCCCAAGTCCAAGCAGGAGTATCACTTCAGCCCTTTGGTTTTTCTGTCCATGAATGCCCAGATAGTGCTAACTGGCCATTAAAGATGGCACAGACATGCAATGAGTGCTTGTACGATGATGGAATGATAAAGAACAATGATCCAAGAAGATCCAGTGGCACAAAGTGGTCCAATTCATCTGAATCAAGTTCATATGAAGCCCATGGAAGTGAACTCAGCAGAAGTTGTGATTATAGAGGATTTATAGGTGCAAATTTGGTCAGATTCAAAGAAATCATTCTATAGTCATGTTTTTTTTTGCTAGTTCACTTTTTCACTCATGTATTATAACATATTTGTTCTTACAAGTTTTTTTTTATATTTTTTAAGAAGGTTATCCAATCTTCTTCTAGATGTATAAAGTGTTTGTACTTTGTTGAAGTCTTTTTTGGCAACATTGTACACTTTGTCGTTTATCAATATAAAATTGTTTATTATTATTTTTTCTTTTATATATATTAAAATAGTTTTTATTAGATGCCAAAGTAAACTGCAACTAATTTGTTTTTAAAATATGCAATTTTGTAGCAACGGAACCAACCGTCGAAAACGTCACTAAATCTGTCATTATAGTTTTTACCATCAGGATTAACGGAAAGGCAAAATCTGTCACAAATCTTTTTTTGCGACAGTCAAATAACATTGCAATAGATACTACTTCAATGGACAAAAACCGTCGCTATATATACGACTTCAACAGACAAAAACCGTCGCAAAAACTTAGTGGTGGTTTGCCCTTTTTTGTTGTTAAGTCATTAGCGGCGCCACCTATAACAACGGACCAGCGACGGTGTAAAACCGTTGATAAAGAATTATAGCGACGGAATATGTGTCTTTAGCGGCAGTTTCTGCTGTCGCTAAAAGCCAGTTTTGTTGTAGCCCCTGAGAACTCTGGTCCAGCTCCCTTAAACCTTTCCAGAGTTGGTGCCTTCTCAATGTTTCCTCCTCTATCGTTCTGTAATTCAGCCGCAAGGTGCCTAACTACCTCCGAAACATTCTGGCTGGCATCTTCCTCCTGTGAGAGGTTAGCAGCGAGATTTGGTCGCCTACGGCGTGCTTCAGAGTTCACCATATTCGATATCTACAGTCAAAGAAAGAAGATGAATTAGAATCTCACGAAGTTTCAATTTTAATTCATCTACCTGTTCCTTGACCCCTAGTTAACGATCCTTCAGCTAAACACGCTTCCGCTGCGCACTCTGATACAAAAGTTGTTCCATCATCTTGTTTCTATAGTAAATGAAAGTAGATGAATTTTAACTCATCTATCTATTCATTAACCCCCAAAAATGACAAACTTTCGAGCAAACCAAATACACAAAAAAACAATCCATCAACAAAATTAAACATAAAAAATCAATTTCTTAATGGTTTCTCTTGATCTCGTCCTTCAATACCAATTTGGAAGGGTTCTTCTATACCAATCAAGTAAGGCACTTCATTAGTTCTCCGATTGATACCATCTAACTCCCATTCTAACCACCACTTCTTAGCATCTTCTTGTTTTTTACATCCGTACTCCAATTTACTTATGGTCTTTTTCATAACTTAATCATGGAGATTCTCTAGTGTACTAGACTTTCACTCCCATATGGATAAGTCTCTACTAGTTCCATCTAGGTTCTAACTAGGTTCATCATCTAGATCCTGCTAAGTCTTCTCTCTCTCTAAGTTCCACTACATTACTTCATACGTTAAAAATGTTGTTCAAGATTGCAGTGAAGGGCTCCGATGCCATGCTGTCACGCTCCGAAATTTTAGGCCTCGTTGGAGTGTGGAAATCGACCCTTAAGTGAGCAATTCTTGAAGCTGAAATCCGAGCACACAACTGAATACCTAATCACCAATCAACTAAAACATTTCGAAAGGATGTGTAATTGAAACATCTCACTCTTATGAATCAACATCATTAAACAATATGAAATAAAAATTCATAATCTCAAATTATGCCAAAATAGAAGTCATTAAAATCTCTTACAAAATCACTAAAATTTCTTGGCACCAGGCCAATACTGTCATAGCTAATTAAATTCAAGGGAAGCATAAACTTTATAACTTTCTGACTGCAATCCTTGAGCTTTTCCTTCTACTACAACATAGCTCATATTTTTAAGCTGTTTCTTTTCTTGTTCCTTCTACCAAGTAGATTGTAAAATCAGGACAAAAAATGTTGTGCGTTACTTCCTTTTTGTCCCCCAGTGTTCTACTTATCACCAGTCTCCTCTAGAGTTCTAATTGGTTCATCATCCGTAAACACATCTTTTGATGTATGACAAATTCCATTAGAATCTCTAATCCCATGTATAGTTTTAAATATATTTTCACATAATATTACATCTTTTGACTAAAAAATAGCATTAAGCTCCATAGGCTCATTTGGTTGAATGACCAAAAATCTATTAGCTTTGCTAAATTGTGCATAGCCTAGGAAGATACATTGAATGCTTTTGTTTCCTAGTTTCTTTCTTTTAGGGTCAGACAATCCAACAATTTCTGTACAAGCCCAAACCTTCAAGTAATTTAGGTTAGGCTTCTTCATCTTCCAGATTTCATAGGGGGTTTCTTTTGAGTTCTTTGTAAGAACCCTATTCAATATATGACAATCCGTTAATAAAGCTTCTCCCTAAAATCCTTTGCTCAAACCTGAATATGATATAATAGATTTAACTTGTCACGCCCCGAAATTTCAGGCCTCGTCAGAGTGCGGAAGTCGACCCTTAAGTGAGAAATTCTTGAAGCCGAAATTCGGGCATGCAACTGAATACCCAATCACCAATCAACTACAACATCTCGAAAGGATGCATAATTGAAACCACTTAGTCTTATGAATCAACATCATTAAACAATATGAAATAAAAATTCATAATCTCAAATTATGCCAAAATAGAAGTCATTAAAATCTCTTACAAAATCACTAAAATTTCTTGGCACCCAAGCCAATACTGTCATAGCTAATTAAATTCAATGGAAACTTAAACTTTATAACTTTCTGACTGCAATCCTCGAGCTTTTCCTTCTACTACAACATTCTCCAAATCTATTCTTCATCCAAGCCTGCATCACAGGATGCATGAGTATTCTGAAGAAATACCTAGTAGGATGCAAAACCCACACAAGCATAGGAGATATAATATATATAACAATAAGTTAGATTTAAACCACCACTGATAAATTTGCAACATTCATACTGCATATATAAGGATTGCATTACCATAAAACATCACCATTCATGAATACTCCAATATACACTACAACAAAAATGGTCTTTATCGACGGCAAAAACCGTCGCTAAAAGTATCTTATCTGTCGCTAGAACTTTATATCGACGGATTTTTTCCGCCGCTCGGCCTGTCGTTATAAGTGGCGCCGCTAATGATATTTCGACAGAAAAAAGGCAATCTGTCGGTATTATCTTTGCCAACAGTTTTATCGACAGATTTATTTCTGTCGTAATGTTGGTTCTAGCGACGGCTTGATACCGTCGGTATAAATGTTTAGCGCCGGTTTAAGACGGACTGTAACTCTGTTAAATATCTATTGCGACGGTTTTAGGTCATTTGTGACAGATTTTATCTGTCGATATAGACTTCGAAAAAAAAAAAAAAAAACAGCAGCTTTATGCTGCTGTGCTTAATATGGATAACAAGCATTATTTATAAATGCAAAAGATATTCTCATATATTATTCATATAATTAGTACCACATTTACACATGATTTATTTCACTAAAAGATGTCCTCCATTTTACATGATTTATTTCACTAATCCTATTGATATAAAACTCTATCTCTAACCTATACTTGTCAACCGCAAGCTGCAGAAGAAGCTACAACGGCTATGTCTCCGAAAATATCGACAATTAGGCCTGATAACCTGCAAAGTGGAAAGGAAAAGATAATTAATATAGCAACTTAAGGCTTTTAGAACAAACATAAATACTTCTCATGGAAGCACATAATATGGCATTTAAGAACCATATAAAACATGAAGTCCAAAAACACAAAATAGAGACATGACTTGCAACAAAATAGCATTTGACTTTCACAAGCTCACTTATAACTCAGCTTCTTAGCATAATAGGTGAATAAATTAATTTAGGCTTTTATTCATTTTGACTAACAAATTAAAAGAGATTTAATTAGGGTGCTTACCCATCATCTTCACTGTTGATAATTCGGTATGCATTTGTGTCCATGGATTGGGATCCCAAAGTAGTTCTTAATTGTATAGCTGCACTTATTCTTGTTTCAAGTAGTTTTTCCATGTTCAAAGCTGTTGATAAGCTCAGCTTTTCCCTTCTTCAAGACAACTTTTGCAACTCCTGTGAAATTAAGAAAGTTGAATGAATGTTAAATGTGCAGAATTGGTTCATTAACGATAACATGCTGCCAATATATTGAACAGCCATATTGTTTGTCTTAGATATATATACCGCATTACTATTATGAGATGTAAGAATATACCGCATTACTATTATGAGATGTAAGGCGGTTTTGATATTATGACTGACTTGGATTCGCACCTTCAATATCCATGGATCTGCCACCATCCCTGGTTTTCTTTCTCTTATAGACATATTCTGGAAAGCAAGAGGAAGTGTGTTAATTTTTGTTCCAAATATTACACATCCACTAAACTTATATACATAACAATTCAAAACCGCTTTGCCTACAAGAAAAATATAGAAACCCAATTTAGAAATTTCAACCTCTAGCTTAAGAAGACTCAACAGGACAGCAATTGTGTCGATATACACTGTCACCCCATTTCAATTTTTTGCAGAATCTCGACCTTAATTTTAAAAATAACATCTTTCCATCTCTGCCACCTTAATACAGACTCTAAAATCAAACAATTATGACAGCAAAGGAAACTCAATCACATATTACGAAATTTACCTCCATTCTTAATACCTTCATCCAGACTAAAAGATATGGTTTGAGAACTCAATATAGAAAAGTCAGAAATTTGACAAAAAAACTTTAGAAAGAAAGAATAGGCAGAAATTCCTTCCATTTCTTCATAAAAAAACAATAATGTTGCCCAAGTTCAGAGCTAAGTCTCAATCTGAGCTTTCTTTACAAGAAAAAAATATGCAAAACACAACAATTGAGAGAAAAAATAAAATTTCAGAATGAATACTCTTTTAAAAAAGATAACAAAAACATCAGACAAATAAAAAAGTAACCATAAGTTGAAACTAATCCATAACCTTACTTGCATATTCTTTGTTCCCACAAAAACAAAAATGCAGGTCTAAGAGTCTCCACCAAGACAACCCACAAGCAGAATCTGCATTCCAAGAAAGAGATAAGACCAGCTGAGCTTCTCTCAACTTGAGCCCCCCAAACTCTCTCTTTTCAGTTTTCAACAGGATTTCTGAATCCAGACCTCAAAGAAGAGCAACCAAAGGGAGGCCAAAGGAGGGAACTTTAACTCTAATTTTGCAGCTACAGCTTGTTTGGCTTATGAGCAAGAAACCCTTTCGCTGGAAACAGCAGTGGAAATGACAGATCCGAGGAATCAAAGCTCCAGAAGACTCAACACAGAGAGAGTGTTTGAATGGGAAGGAAAGAGAAACTCAGACAGAATTTCAGAGTCTCCCATTTATCTGCTACAATATCAAACAAACACGAACACCACTTCCTCCTCGTACAGTTGGCATGCCGTATGAAATATTTTTTGGGCATGGCTGGCTACCTGAAAGATTAGTTCCATATTGAGATGACAATGGTAGCATAATTTCAGATCAGACTGTTAGCAGGTGATGTTATTTTTCAGATGTTTTAGTTATCGAAGGAGTTGACCGTGACTTAAAGCTCCAAAAAGTATTCAGCATAGGTAAAAAAGTGAAAACTAGCACCAGTCACTTGACACGGCCAGCACTATATAGAAATCATATAAAAAATGCGACCAGATAGAAATGTAACAGGTTTGACCATAAATAAATAAATATAAAAAAGAGCAATATACTCATATTCCCTGCCAACCACATGTTTCTCACTTGCAATAATCAGGAAACAGATAATTCAATCAAAATTCCTAGTCAGTCAAGTTGTGGACTATTTTCAACACAAAATAAATCATCATAACTTCCTGCGGTCTATCAGGTATATCAATAGAAAAAAAAACTAGTCACCGAAATTGTGGACTGGTTTTGACACAAAATAAACCACTACAATTTCCTGCAATCTAACAGAAATTTACAAAATATATAAGTCCTTGTATAAATATCACTATATGTTGGAGAAAGAAAAGAACCGCTGGACAAAGTAGCAATATGCAGGTCAAGAGACTCATCTTGGCCCAATGCTTCATACCTTAATCTTTGCCCTTCCTTTACTTCACCTCAATCTTTGCCCAATGCTCGAAAGCAGAATATTCATCCCACAGTTGACTTTGTGTCAAATGCCCATAATGGAAGAACTCATCTGTTATCTCCTTCCAATGACATTCAACAAATTGTTCACAGCAGTATGTTGATCTATAGAAGAACAAATAACAATAATTCGATTGTTAACACTACAACTATACCTTCAGTAGTGACCTTTTCTCAGTTTTTGAAGGTGATGAAGGTTTTCGAGTTCCTAACTCTAGGAATTGCTTTATATAACGAGACAGAGAATTATCTCCTTGAACACCAAGCTGTCTGTCCATTTAATAATCAAGGAAATGATTAGAAGAGGCAGATCAAACATTTGCATAATGAATTATTTTTTTATTTCAATATCCTCTGTAAATTTCTGAACCCATAAATTCAATCAATCAAGCCATGGAACAAGAAAATTTTCATCATAAAGGATACAGATATTAAGGAGAAAAAACAAGAAGCTAGGTTTGAACTGCTATATTGCTGATTGGTTATTCAACTATCTTTTAGTGGTGTAAATAGACTTCTGTATTTTTCACAAATCACCCACAAAGCAGTTATTAATGAACCAAGTGACAAACTTAAATTAGTCTCTTTCAAATATAGGGACATTTTAACTATAGTTGACAATAACTCGGATGGCCACGACCCCGCCTGGCCGTGGCTGAGCGAGAGCCTGGCCCCGACGAATCAGGTGAGGGAGGATAAGATGGCGGCAAAGCCCACCACTAGGGGGATGCTCTTGCAGTTGGAGCTGCTCCTCGCCATCCACAGCCCTCCGTCAAGAAAAAAAAGAAATTGGGGGTGGGGGCGTACCTAAGGAGGAGCATCGTCATCGTCGGAGCTGCCGGAGATAATAGAGCACGCCGGAGAAGAAAATCACGACGGAGAAGGACTGGCGGAGATGGGATGGGTGGGGGGCTAGGGCACGGGGGAGGGAAAAGGATGGGCAAAAGACTTGGGCACGGGGGAGAGGTTCTAATTATCAGATCGGGCAAAATGGAGAAAAAAATTTTTGACAGAAATATTTCTGCCGCAAAAAACTGTCGAAAGAAGCAGCTTTATACCAGCAGAAATTTTTCCGCTGCTAATATCAGTCGTAATAAATATCAATACCGACGGATTAATGTCTGACGAAAATAATCTGCCGTTATTATTCTTTCTTTTACGACAGATTTATTTCTGTCGCTAATAAAAGCTATTATCAACGGATTATTTTCTGTCAAAAATAAATCCGCCGTTAAAAGCCATTTTTGTTGTAGTGATAGCTGTAATGTATAGAGAAACTATCATCCAATCAATAATCCAACTTCTTAAGTGTATAGGAAGAACATCATTCATCAAGACTCCAACTATTGCAGGTGTATGGAGCTAAAGTTTCTACTCTCAACTGTCACCAAACCCACGTGGTCTCTTGCCAGACTATCCT
This sequence comes from Houttuynia cordata, assembly GCA_039654745.1. NCBI lineage: Eukaryota > Viridiplantae > Streptophyta > Magnoliopsida > Piperales > Saururaceae > Houttuynia > Houttuynia cordata. The sequence continues at coordinate 118,059 of CM077507.1, forward strand.
AGAGATTCTCTCCTTGGAACTCTCTGTCATGTCTAGAATACTAGTTCTATGAGTACTTATGGAAACCTAACAAGGGTCCAAGGATTTAATTTATTAACACAGGGGCTATTGAGTATCATTAACTCTCACCCTGACTAAGTTTCCCTTAACACAGGGGCTGTTGAGTATCATAAAATCTCACCCTGGCTGCGTTTCCCTTAACACAGAGGCTATTGAGTATCATTAACTCTCACCCTGGCTGAGTTTCTCCCAACAGAGGGGCTGTTGAGTATCACTAACTCTCACCCTGGTTGAGTCCCTCATAATCTAAATGCTTTTGTGTATTCTACAACTCTCAACTGGACTCTATCTATTATGGCTTTTCTAGCACACTATGCATGTCTTCACTCATATACTTTTGAGGCTACTCATCTCTCATCCTGGGAAAATTATTTAATTGCCTCTCTTGGGCGAAATCTCATAACGTCCTTATAAAGAATCTCTAAAGTAACTATTTACTCGAAGAAAATATATCTTCTATGAAGAACACATTTGTTCTAATAACTAGCTCACAAAAGGAGTACAACAAGGATTTCGATACTCTTTCAAACGTCTAACTCACTAAGAGAGTACCAATGAGATTGCTTTATCTTTATCGTCACACAACTCACTGTAGAAGTATCAAAATAAAGTCTTAACAACATAAGTGTCACACATTGCTTTAACGTAGGTGGACCAATTCCAATACTCAACTCGGTCAAAAAAACATTGTGCCAAAATTCAAGGTTGAAGACTTTAGTCAAAGGGGATGATGGTTTGGCTTCCAATTGAAAACACAGTCTAGTCAATGTCAACAATAAAACACATAAGACCATGACATTGAAGTATTATTATACTTAGTCCATTCTACTGTAATTCTTTTTGGAAGATCTTGCATAACACATATTACTTTCAGAGTATACTTATTCTAGAATAGGGTAATGTTTTGCTAAAGTTTCTCTAACTTTTACCCTAATTACAGTATTCTGGTTTTACATATCAGTTGATTTCCAACTCTTCCCAACATCAGCACATATTGACTTGCTCTCTGAAATTTTTACTGTATATAGTCTATGAGTCTAGTTTCCAACCCAACTAACGGCATATTGTTATGATTTTTCTCTATTTAGTTATGCATATTTTAGTATAGGTCGTCGGCACATAAACAGTCCTCGCCGAGAACACTGTTAAGTCTAATATGATTAAGGAGCCCAATTAGTCATCTACTTTGTTTAATTCCAAACCAATAGTGATTCCATATGCTTAATAAAAATTTATTATTTCATTATTACAGCACCTTGTTCATCCAAATTTGGAATTCTTAGGTGAAATTTGGTTACTTCTATCACAATCCTTAAAACATTGTTATTACACTTGAATTAGACTCCATATACAATTAGACAAAAATTCTTGGACACTCCAAAAGTACCAGTACTTAATTAAGGTCATTATGAATCTCCTCTCTAGTAGTCAGTGACCTACATGATCAATTCACAATTATAGGGTAACAACAAACCTGGTATAACATAATATTGGATAGTAGATTACATAACTAAAGCATTAGATTAATAATCTTAACTTCAAACTCCTTAAATATGGAACAATAAATTCTTGACAGAATTGACATCAGTCAAAGATGCATCAACAAGGCTTTAAATCAAGCAATTTCTCATCTAGGATCCACATGTGTAACACCAAGATCAAACGAGTACACAATCATAGCATGCATCGATTAAGAGCATGATTATTAATAAAATGCACATTAATTCTAAAACAAGATCAACATATTTATCATCAGAAATTAAATTATAAGACATTCATATGGTTGAAATAAGTCACAAAGAATAGTGGTAAAATCTTCCTACACTTAGTTTCACAAAAGGCTCGCCCTTTACGCATCGTTCGCCTCCTTCGCTTCGCAACGATGCCTCCGCTCCAAGCTTTGGATGAAAACTCAAGTCAATAAGAGGCCTAGAGTGAGGGTGAACATGGGTAGGAGAAAAACACAATTTTTTAGGGCTAGGGTTTTGATATCAATCACATAACTCATCCCCTCTCATGGGTTTATATAGAATTTGAGGTTTTCTCATCTTAAACAAATCTTTCCTCATCTTGGTCTCTTTCTTTCAATGGGAATGCTCCAAAATCAAAAACACACTTTTCGTATTCAATTTTCTATTGGTACAATCGATCGTGTACCCTGCCGAATCGATCGCGTACTGCGTCGATCGATCACATACCTCGGAGACTTCATACCAAAATTCAAACTAGCATAACCTTTTGCTCCGAACTCCGAATTGAGCACCGTCGGTGGCGTTGAAAAGCTCTCTTCACATACTTTAATATCATCATCTGCATTCTCATTGGTCTGAAAAATCTACTTTTCATGTCAAGATTTTCTGGGTGTTACATAACTATTTCAGTCAATGTCTTATTCTTTCTTTCTACTACATTTTGTTGTGGACTATATGGTGCCGTCTTTTCATATACTATTCCTATATTTTCACAATAGACCAAAAATTGATATTCACCTCTATGCGACGAGAGACATTTAATTTTGGAACTACGGAAATTCTCTGCCTCAGTTGATTGAGAGTTGCTCTACGAAACTAGATTAGCTGACTCAGTTCGTCAGAAACAACAAACACACATGCTATATGATCCAAGATGGCTTCATAGCTTTGTTACATTGACATGGGAGGAGAGGAAGAGACGAATATTTGAAGATAAAAAGCTTGAGACCTATGTTTTTGGCCAAAACCTCATCCACATCCATAGAACAAAGGAGATCCTTAATGCCTTCCAACTTAATGATATTTTCCTCACATATAGCCTTTTCCTGCATACTTTATGGGATGGGTGGAATCCATGAGCAAAGAGAGCGTTGGGATCTAGATGTTGGTGTGGTCAGCCTATCTCGGTTCCTCAATTCGGCCACTATTTGTTTTATGGCGATCGATCACTAAGGTTCAAATATAGTAGGAAAATGGGTCGCCGATTGAGTGGGCTATTCTTATGTTGTGTAGTTTTTAAAAGGGTTTTTCATGCTCCCCTTGAGTTGAGGAGTTGTTGTAATATTTTATCCTTTGTACTATTTTTCGTTCCTTTTAATACAATTTTTCAATTATATAAAAAAAGTATGTTCCTCCACTTTGTACGTTTTAAACTTATCAAGAACATCATCTTTATCATTCAATAAGTATACATAGCAATATCTAGAGGATTCATAAAAAATATGACAAAATATTTTTTACCACCCCTAGTGGGATAATCACTATGTATTAATTCAAGTAAAAATGTATCTCTTTCAACTCTAGGAAAGGACTTTCTAGTTATTTTAGATTGCAAAATCTTTGCCCTTTACTATGCACACATAGCAATAAATATTATCATCCATGAATGCAACAGAATAATTCTTCCATCTCTAATGAGAGTCACTTGCATTTCACAAACATTGCTATGTATCACATGTCAAGCAAATATAAATTTCTTTCAATTCCATGAAAAGGATGTCTAATGTTTTCAGATTGCATGCATATTACACAATCCATGTGTATCATTATCACTTTAATCAATTGAATAAGATATGAATTTTCTCAGAACAGACAACGAATCTAGAATTGTAAATTCAATTGAAAAATAATACTCCCTCCGTTCCAAAATACTATATATATTTGGAAATATTATTATTCCAAAATATTATGTATATTTTGCCAAATCATGTGACTTCCTCTTTCCAAAATTGGAGGAGACTTGGAAGGATTGATTAGAACTTTGTTCATGATCGATCATATGAATTAGATAAGCTAGAAGGGAGAAGAAGTCATGTGATTTCCTTGTGGGCTTCATGGTCAAATAAAAATTAGAATTTTCCCAAATGTAAACAGTATTTTGAACGGAGGGAGTATGAAATTCGAAAAAATTACTAAAATGAAGGACATGAAATAGAAAATTAGATTCATGGTAGATCATCATGTTTGTAAGATACCTAACTCTGAAATAGAACAATTCATATCTTATGTGCTTAGAAATCAAGAATTAGATCATCGTGTTGGGAAGAGACAATTAAGAGCTAATACAAAATATGAAGATCCATTTAACACATCCTCTAAGAAAATAAAATTTTAAAAATACAAGGAAAATAAAAATGGCTGAAATACGATGCGTAAAAAAGTGATAACAAATAATATTCACAAGATTATACGTCCAACAAGATTATCATCATAGCTCTAAGATCGTGCTTCAAATATTCAATATAATGAAATAAACCCATAAAAATTAATTCTTTTCCACATAAATTATAAGCAAAAATATTAAATTCCTAAGGCTTATCATCCCTCAGCTCTTTAATTAGCCCTCCAACAACAACTTCCCTTCAATTCCTTCTCTAACAAAATCCTATAATAAGAATAATACTAGATTATCATTCTATATATAAATTTTTTATCTAGTACTTATATAATGTAACACCCGAAAAATTTGTATGCTTAGTAAAATTGATATTTTAGGATTAATACAATTTAAGAAAATTTAATTTTTGTAGATTGTATTTATTCTTTTTTGCTATATGGTATTAAAGATCGCAAAGATAGCTTTCCAATGCCACCAACGGTGCTTAATTCGGAGTTCAGAGCAAAAAGTTACGATAGTTTAAATTTTGGTATGTGATCGATCGTTGGGGTATGCAATCGATCTGACGGGGTAGACGATCGATTGTCGGGGTACGTGATTGATCATGACGGCAAAAGCTGAATACGGAAATTGGGATTTTGTAAGGATTTTATTGAGAAAAGGATACCAAATCTTAACCAAATTTTGAGAGGACGTCTATCTAAGGATTTTGGAGGATCCTATTGGTGGAAAAAGCCTATAATGAGAAGGATTTGTTTAAAAGATGGAAACACTACCTCTATATAAGCACATGAGAGGGGATGGTTTATACTATTCATATCAAACCCTAGCACTAGGAAGCTTGTGTTTTTTCATTCCCACGTTCACCCTTCTCTCAAGCCTCTTCTTGATGTGATTTTTCATCCAAAGCTTAGAGCGGATGCATTGTTGCGAAGCGAAGGAAGCTAATGACGCGTATGGGCGAAACTTTGGTGAAACAAAGAGTAGGATGGTTTTTCCTTATTATATTCCCTTTCCTTTTCTTCTCATATATGAGTATTGATTCATTCATATCATTGTTATATATATATACTGATTTGAATAAAATTTTATACATGGTTGGTTATACTAGTCATATTATCGTTTATGTTCTTCGCTATGTTCATGCTATGTTCTTAGATGGGAATACTATCCATGTTGGATATCTACTAATTGTATTGAGGTTCAAAGTTCTAATCCTTCTCAGCTTGCGTTGCGCGCTAGCTGTCACGGACCAGCTCAAATCTGTCGACGTCCTCGTCGGAAAATTGTGACCAAGGTCCTCGCTAACCGGCTGCGCTAAATTTTCCCAAATCACTCACAGATCTTTTTTTTTTAAAGCCTTGGCATTGGCGGATCAGCACCTTGTATAGGTTGGGGCTTTGTCCTCAATATGATAATGCATCTATGCCCTTTGATTTCCTCGTCACAGACCTTAGAGATGCTTCTGCCAGCTTCTGATTTGGCTTCTTCAGCTGCGGCCGGGCGACCTTCTTTTGGTTAGCCTTGAGCGCGGTCAGGGTGCTGACCCGCTCCTCGTCTAACTGTTCGAGCTCCGCACTCATAGCCTCCGCTTGCTGATTGCTTCGTTTCCTCTCCTTCTTTAATAATTAGGAATCGGGGAGTATAGACAGTGGGAAAGGAATCATTGGAGCATTACGTGATAGGGCCTTGGAGGAGAATGGGAATAATGAGAAGAAGAAGCCCCAGCCCCGAAGTAGTCTCGGTATTGGATCCACTCTTCTGTTAGCTCAAAAAATCACCTAGGTGGGGAAGTGGGAACAGGCTTTCCTGAGTTCATTCGGCTAAAGTCTAACCCAGGAGGTTTGCCTAGAAGCAGCCACCCTTGAAAGAGTGCGTAATAGCTCACTGATCGAGCGCTCAAGCAACTTTACTAATAAAATAAGGCTCGCTTGCTAGATTCGGATTCATTTAAGAAGCTACTTAAGAGGTTTTCTGGGTAAAGCTTGATAAGGAGGGGTCGAAGGGGAAAAGCCTTTTCTTTAGGGGGTTCCTTATGGATAGCCAAATTCAACCAGTGGGGACAACCCCCCCCCCCCCCCAAAAAAAAAGGAGTTTTCCACGCCGCGATGTTTATTTGAAAGCGAGCAGCGAGCAGCAAGCAGCTTAAAATAGCTTCCTTCGCGCTGAAGGAAGCTCCGGTTAAAGTGAAAATATGCTGTAGAGGCTATGGTGGAGGACGAAGTCGTAGGAGATTCGGTAGAAGCAGAAGAACAAGAGAAAGCTGAAGCAGCTAAAGCATCAGCAGAAGAGGAAACCATTGTTGATCCTATGGGGTAGGAAGCCCAAAGCCAACCCTTAAGAGAGAGAGATCCGAATTGAAGCCCTAAAAACCTTGCTTTGGTTTTTGCCTCCTCTCGGAACTCAACAGTGGCAGCTGCGGAATCTGCTATTGGGTCAGCTATTTTCTTCCATGATAAAGGGAGGATATTAGGGGAAGCAGTGAGTGGGAAAGCGTAGTACTGCTTTAGATATTTCGAAACTCTGAGATCGCCAACCCAAAATCCCCCCGAGCTAACGGCGGACGTCAGAGTGCCTAGAAAGTACGGGAAGAGGGAAAGGACCACCCCCATTTTTGGTAGAGTTTACATCGTGTTTATCCAGGCCTGTCGACCCGCGCCCTCTTTTGAAGCATGGGGATTTTTTTGTGAAGGTTATACCAAACAGGAAGCAGAAAAATTTCAGGAGCGGGATTCTCTAAAAAGCCAAAGGTCGTGGGTGGCCAAGAGGGCCCACTTGGAGACTGATAAGCATAAAATATACATATTTATATGCCTTATTTACCTATATGCTAGTGTAGTTTTTGTGATAAAATATGGATAAAACGGGTTATTTGTAATTAGGGTAGTAATTAGGGGTTTAATAATTAAATTACTCTAATTAACTATTTTAGATGCATTATTGAATTTAATGAATCATATTTTTATTATGCGTCTAATTTTAGTTTGATTTTGATTTTACAGGTTTGAAATTGCGAATTGCAGATCAGTAGCAGACGTGCGCATTAGACGTGTTTCGAAATGCCAAAGTGACCCAAGAGCTGATATCGCGTGTATTGAAGAATTTGAATCATTTATGAGCTACTTAAAAGAAGACGGGCGCGAAATTAAAATACAGCCGTTCAGATTTGAATTGGTGGTGGAGATCGTTTCGACAGGTTTTATTAAAGAAAAAGAAAAAAAAAAGAAATAGGATGAAAACCGGCTGGTCCGGTTTGTGTCGAAATAAAGAAATAAATAAAAAAAGAGAAAATGAGACACCCAAACCGGAGTCGGGTGACAGAAGGCGAAGCGGCAGGATCGCCGGCGATGCAGGACCTCACGCCGGCGATGACTTTCACGGCGACGACCAGAGCTGGGTTGGTTTCACGGTTACGACAGCGATGGGGACTTGGTGGCGGAGCATAACAGAGAAGAGGTTATGGCGGCAATGGAGACCGGAGCTTGGGTTGTGGCGGCGGCGCTGGAGCAGAACGACAGAGGAGACGATCGGGCGGAGCTGGAGCAGAATGGCACAAGTCGTGCTGGAATCAGAAACTGAAACGAAAACAGAGAAGACGACGTGCTGGTTTGGGACTCTGTAAAAAACACAGAGTCGTGCTCGACTAAAGTGGCGGATTTGAGCTTATCCAAAGGAGAAATTGGCGAAATGGACTCTCTATCTCGAAGCTTATAAATAGAGGTAGAAGAATTGAAGAGGAAAAGACGGATTTTTGGACGGAATTTTGGGGGGATTTTTGACTGGTTTTCTTAGCTCTGTTTTGAGAAAAAACAGAGCCGTGTTCCTCGTGATTTCGTCGTGTTCTTGGCCGGAATTGACGAGGAAATTGAAGAGGAGGAAGAGGAATCGAAGGGAGAGAGAAGGAGAAGAAAAAAATCGGGTTTTTGCTCCGGTGAACATTGATCGCGATTTGCTACAGTGTCGGGCTGACCGGAGAAGACAATGAATAGTGAACTGCTACAGTGATTTTTCTGATGCAATTTCTTCTAAATCTGATTTTTCTCTTGAATATGAATAGCTAAATCTTTTGTCAAAGCTAAAGGTGATGTTATTTAGTTGATATTTCTTCGTCTATGCATTAAATCTGATTTTTAATGCTTATTTGATTGAATGCGATGTTTTGGAAAAAGTCATAATCTATACAATTATTTGATTTGTCGTTAATGTAAGGTACGGCGAATGCTTATAATTCCCTATGATTAGTAGACTATGCTTGTTAATGATAAATATTCGATCAATATTTTTATGTTAATGGATATGATGAACGTGAATGAAATATCTTCCGATTAGGTCAAATCATTATTTGAATCTAATTGCGTAATTAAATAGACGTAGAATAATAATTAAATAATTAATCCTTGAAGCTTTAATATCTCTCATCGATTATCTTTCCTATCTTTAATTAATTTTAATTGAGTTTTTAATTATCATTTTAGTATTTAGTTAAATTACAATTTCTCTACAAAATTTCCAGATAAGAATTTTAATTTGCTAAGTTAAGTAGTTTTAAATTAGTTAGGAATAATTCTACATCATTCCCTATGGTTCGACACTTGGACTTACCGAGTATATATTACAATTTATCAACCTTCGCTTGGGTTAGATTAGAGACTTGGGATCTCAGCAGGAAATGCGAAGGTTGAGCCTGAAGGACCAGGGGAAGGCTCAGGAAGAGTTTTTTCCATATTACCTGGCACCAAATTTAATATTCCCATATTACCAGGTTTTTCCCGTGAAATCTCATATGACCCGGAATCTGGACTTGAAGTACCCAAAATGCCCTTTTCTTCTATTTTTTCGTGTTAATACTGTGCGAAGAGGCGTGTTGTGTACAACACGAAAAAAGGGTGAAGTTCTCTGGCGATATACATCGGCGACGTCACCGGCGACCGGCGATATAACCAGCGGAATACACGGACGAGTTCGAGCCTATTCGCGCCCCCCATCTCGATATCGAGCTGCCCCCCTGCTGGATTTCGACGACACGACTGAGGGAGAGTGGACAAAGGCGGCAATTTGAAGCGCATACGTCGGGATTTCTGATCTTCAACCTTCTGAGCTCCCCCGCGGCTCCCTCCGCCTGCATGCAACAGGCGGATTGACCGGATTGAGCTTCGGTTGACGACGAGGAAGACTGTGAAAGGCACCTGCGAGGAAATACACACATACAGACGACTAAACTGCGGTAAGTTACAACTATCCTTACTGATTTTAGTTTCATAAGGTCCGACATTTGAATTTTAAATTTTTACTATGAACTATAAAGTCGTGTCTGTAGTAGACACGACTTTGTATTTAGTCGTGTATGCGACGACACGACTTTTATATTTTCGTGTTGCACCGAGGAGACTTTTCTACTGACCACTATACCTCACTCCTTGCAGATGGATAAAAAAAGAGATGAGTCTATGGAGGAAATACCATCGGAAGAGGAGGAGGATCATGATTTTGTGTTGGCACCTCGGCAGCGAAATCAGAGGGGCAGGAAAAGGAAGGCTCCGATGGACCGACCAGTGAAGAGAACATATAATGCGCGATCGGCGCTAAAGACGTGTTGTCAACCGGGAGCGATGAAAAAGTGTGCGGCCCTCCTACAACGTCACCAAAGATGTGCCCAAGTGATCAAAGATGCTGGTTTCGCTGTCATTTTTGAAGGTAAGGACGTAGTTGTATCTCGGAACCTCCTCGACCATTTGGTCAGGTACTGGGATGAGTCGGCGAAGGTCTTCAATATCAAGGGTAGGATGCTACATTTCACAGAGGAAGATGTTGCCCTTATCACCGGATTGCCCGCAAAGGGCGAAAGAGTTGAGGTCCTCCCCTCCTTGACACACTGACCGGAAGGTCAATTCTTCAGAAAGTACTTCGCCGCGAGGACAGCGGAAATTCCACACCTTGAGGAAATCATAGACAAGCTTAGCGCGGGCGAACTGAAGATGGAAGAGGAGGACATTGCGAGGTTGATCATCTGCCTCCTCTTCTGCACGGTGCTGTTTCCACACAGCACTAGAGCGGTTCATCCCTCTTTGTACCGTTACATTGACGACCTCCCAAGATTGAGGTCATACAATTGGGCTGGGGCTATACATAAGATGTTGGTTTCTGGTATAACCCATACCAGCAGACTAGTGGGTGCGAGATCACAAGGAGAGTGCCTGGGCGGTGGATGCCTAAATAGCGCCGCATATGTCCTTCAGGTATGTAGCATTCATAGTCTTCGATCGGGAAAAAGTCTTATACAATACCACTATATATATAGTCGTGTATTATAGAACACGACTATATTTATAGTCGTGTATGATTGAACACGACTAGGTATATAGTCGTGTTCTTTAGGACACGACCATAGTTCAATTCGTGTTGAACTTATAGTCGACTAAGGCAACCGCGCATTGTTATAATGTTTTCATCTGTTTACTATGCAGATTTGGTTTTTCGAGCACACGACAATCTTCCATCCTGTCATGGGCCCTACCAGCCCACGGGCGAAAAGATGGCCAGGAAGTGGGGCCCTCATTACAGAGGTGAAGAAAGGTGCACAGAAGAAGCACCGTATGGCCTACTATTGGACGGGAGTGTTCCACAATCTTCAAATAGGGGAGGAACTCGTCGACGTAATCAGCCCCATGGCCGGAGAGGCAGCTCTCCTTGCTTCGTCAACCTCAGGGGCCCCTCCTCCACGACGGCAGAGGCAGGAGAGGCCGGAAATGAAGAGGACTCCCAACCAACCTGCCTCCACTTCCTCGAGGACGGCTGCCCAGTCCACTGCAACTGCAATGGGGCGATTGGAGGGTGCCCTTCAGGTCATACAGTCACTAATTGAGATAGCTCTGTCTTCGTATGAGGAGATGGGAAGGAGAGTCGGACCTCTGCAAGAGATTCTCCACTCTATGAAGGCCTCTGCCGCCTCAGCGTCAATGCTGTTAGAAGGTCAGATCTTTGAGCATCCGAAGGAGGAGATGACTGACGAGCCGACGAAGGAGCCAAAGAAGCGGCCCGAAATGGAGCCAAAGAAGTCATCGGTGCATCAGATAGAGCCAAAGAAGCGGCCCCAAATGGAGCCATAGAAGTCATCAGTGCATCAGATGGACCAAAGAAGCGGCCCCGTGACAAGGAGCATAAGAAGAACACTCCTATAGGTATGCGGACAAAGGAGCTTGCAAGGAAGTCACATCTGGATTCGACGAAATGGGGTAAAGGTAAGTTGTAGACGATGATTTATTTTTTCGTGCCCCATGATACACGACTATTATATTTGTCGTGTTTAATGATACACGACTATGTGGTTTATCGTGTTTCATACAACACGACTATGTTTTTTATCGTGCTGCTATTACTGACATGAATAAGTAAAATGTCATTTTAACTCCCATCAAACGCGCGGATGAGGAAGACAAGATTGAACGGGCTACAAAGAGATCCTCTGCCAAGTTGTTTTTGAAGAAGCTCCAACCAGAATTCAACGAAGATATGGAGCGTGCAGAAGTCGAGTCCCGTCCTCCGTACAGACGGGACCTATTCCCCCCTGGTGTAGTGGTAAGGAAGCGAATGAGGACTGTCTCCGCGAGGGAATTGCAGAGGATTAGAGAAGATGACCATATACGGAGAATGGCGGAGGAGCAGGAAAGAAGGAATAGGTCCCCTCAGCCGAAAGCCGACTCTGAACAAACCATATCCGATCGACAAGCGACCTCTATCAATGATGAGGTCATATCTTCCTTACAGCAGTCGGATATCGAAACCGTCAAGGAGGAGGTGAAGTAGGATGTGAAGGGCGGGGATGTCGACGAGGAGGAGGGGAAGGAGGAGGAGGTGCAGGCCGACGAAGAGGCGGTGGAGGAGGAGAAGACGGAGGAGGTGAAGGAAGAGGAGGCTGAGGAGGAGGAGGCGAGGGAGGAGGAGGAGGTGGCGGCGGGCACTGGCTTAACCGCATCCCAGCCGGTTGACGTCGATGTCCTCCTAACCCCTCAAAAGTCTAAGTCTGTAGTTATGCTTCGACATGGGGGTATTGTTAGAGCGGGATAGAGTGGCAATAGATGGATGGATCGCCAATCCGAGGAAGGCTTATCCAATCCCAACGCTATGTGACGACGACTATTTATCCCTCCTATAAACAACAGAAATAAACACCAATGTAAGTAAACCTATGCTCCTCATATGTTTTTGTTGACGTAAAGTCGGTATTCAAAGACACGACTTTGCGCGTAGTCGTGTCTTTGCAATACACGACTATACGCATAGTCGTGTCTATTGACGACACGACTAGCATGAAAATCGTGTATATAGAATAATCGACTTTTAATTGGAAGTTGTATATTGCCTCGAGTGTAATGACTCCTGTGGATGTTTTTCCATAGGTTATAGATGTGTTTTTAAGTCTGTTGAGCCAGCGCAATGACAGAAACCCGATGAAATATCCGTGGGCATTTTTTGGTTGCCACGCATTCAAAGAGATATTCGACAACGGTAGTGTTCCTTGCATAAGGAGTGATAAGTAATTAAGTATGATATTATGAGCATCGTTGTCTAAATTTCAGGAGCACCAGGAAGGAGAAAATAATGCCAAATTGGTTAAAAAGCTCGGGAGGATGCTTGACGGCTTGAACAGGAACATGTTCTACGCATTTTTCCCAATCCGCACCGGCTCCCACTTCTGCCTCGTGTATGTCCATTTCCCGCACTGTTTGTGGCGCTTCTACAACCAGCTGTCTGGCATATCCCAATTATATCCGCATCACAGAAAAGTTGCTGACAAATTCACGCAGTTCATGAACGTTGTGATGGCAGGCAAGCTGGGGTGGTTTGGTTTGCTAGACTGGAAGATGACTCAGATAGCCAAAGCGCCGTGGCAACAAAATTCGAAAGACTGTGGCATCTTCATCATGATGTACGTCGCACATTTGGCGTCCAATGTCAACCCACCGGAGTTTGATCAGTCCACAATCACACGACTGTGGCGACCAGTCATCGCTTCAACCTTGATTCGGGGGGTTATTAACAGCGAGTTTGACGACGATTCCGGACAAGGCACAAAAGATGCCGTCACGGTTGCGGGTTTTATGAGGCTTCCGGATAAAGAATAAATTGGATTTCATTTTATTCACATTATTTTAATGTACAAAGTGCATTTGCTGTAAATATCGTACTCTTTCAAATAATTCGATTCCATTTTTGACACCTTGTTGTACAGTTCTCTTTCAAATAATTCTAATTCTTTTTTTGACTCATACCAGATGTAGACAAAATATCGCAAGCATGACTTTGAATATGGCCTTCATACAACAGGTCAACGTATATAATCGTCTCTGATGGAAAACGACTACGTATATAATCGTCTCTGATACAACACGATTACGTATATAATCGTCTCTAATGCAACACGACTTTATATATAGTCGTGTTTCACAATACATGACAGTATAGATATTAATTTCGGTAGAAGTTAATATGCGCTATACAAGAATTTGACTACATCCTAAGTGAAGAATGGTGGGGGCTGAGGTAAGCTGGAGCAGCGTACATGCGATGTCTCGTTCGTAGTCAGTTTGCCTTGTTGTGGAAGTGTTCGTTTCCTGCGCGTCCGATTTTCTTTCGGAATCGGGCTGTTGGTGCACTTTGTACGGTTGTTACCAACCTCACGACAATTCCCACATTTCGAACGTGGCCATGCAGGTGGATCGGGCTGTGACTCAATTCTCTTTGTCTTTCTCCTGCCCTTCTTTGGAGCTTCAAGCCTGGGCGGTTCGCATTTAAATAAAACCCCGTAATTTCCCCACTGACTTCTGTCTAAAGTAGGGAACACTACTTCTTCGTACGTGCTGTGGTACGTACTTGCGCAGTACCACTTCTCACAATATTCTACCGCTTCCAGACTCCTCTCATCAATACATGCCATGGCGTGCTTGCATGGAAGTCCCATGCTCTGGAAGAAGCCACATGTGCAGGTTCTATTCGTAAGGTCAACAACATCCTGATGCCACAACATGAACAACATCAGTGTCTTCCAAGAATACTCGTGTCGTCGAAGACACGACTGTATGACTAGTCGTGCATGAGAAGACACGACTGTATGAGTAGTCGTGTATTCGTCGACACAACTTTGTTATAGTCGTATCTTATAGAAAACGAATTTATGCTTACCACATGGTATAAAGATGTCACTTCAAACTGCCGTAATGATAGCGGTTGAACTCAAACTGTTCCAGCACTCTGATTCATCATCTGATTGATATGATTCTGTTCATATTTTGTTAACGGAGTCGGTAGGCCGTCTGCTTCTATTCGGCGTCTCTGAAAATGGACGCTTGTGGTCGCCAACGTTTGCTCGATCAACCGAGTTATTGGCCAAAACCTTGCCTTTAGAAGCATATTATTTACACTTTCTGACGCGTTCGACGTGAGAGTGCCGTACCTTTTACCCGAATATTCTACGTTCGCCCGATGTGTTTTCGGAATATTGTCAACATATTTCCAGGCCGCCTCATTGTGTTCCTTCATCTTCTCCATCGTTGCATCGAATTCTGGTCTCCTGAAGCATTTTGCAGCTCGGAATAGAAGTTCCTTCAGGTACTTATCCTTCCAAGTATTAAGCATATTTGCGGCCATATGCCTTAGGCAAAACCCATGGTGAGCCTCGGGAAAGACATCGGCGACCGCTCTCAGAAGGCCCTTCTGTCTATCAGAGACAATAGTGTCCAGGGAGGCCGGGGGGTCCATAAAGAGAAAACATTTTAGTAAGGTGAGGAACCACGTCCTGTACAAGTGAGAGACAAGCATATTAAACACGAAATGCTTCAAGTTGTTACAAGGTCGTGTAAAAACAAAACACGACTGTATGAGTAGTCGTGTTTTCGACGACACGAATGTGTGCCCAGTCGTGTCGTCCAAAACACAACTGTTAGAATAGTCGTCTTTCCTGCTTCTATACTTACCACGTATTGATATTCTCTTTATCGACAATTGCATATGCAAGACACATTAATTGTTGATTGCCGTCGAGTGCTGTAGCAACCAATAATACTCCAGGGCACTTTCCTTTTAGGAATGTTCCATCAAGCGTGAGCAACGGTCTCAGTGTTCTTCGAAATGCTCTTGCGACCGGGCCGAACATCCAAAACACACGTCTGAAGTCGTAGCCGGCTAACTCAATTGGGATATCAGGTATATCAGCTGATCTTTCTATGACCACATGTGTACTTGCGTTAGACCACTCTAATTCCATTCCGTAATGTGGCAAAATACGATATGTGTCTTCAGGGTTACCATCGATCAATCGGATCAATTCCTCTTTCGCCCTCCATGCCCTTTTAGAGTTGACTGTGACGCCCCAATGCTTCTCAATGTATTGTTGGATATTTGAGATTTTTATGGAGTTTGAATCCTTATGGAGGCCATGACACTTCCTCGCAATCCAGAGGTGAGAAGCCAATGGATGATCTTTCAGACTTAGAGAAGTGTCACATGTATGCCGTTCTTCCCTCCTTGTTACGCTGACTCCATCAAGTCTGTTCGACGCTCGTATGTACCACTTGCACCCCGAAACCTTGCACCTTGCAGCGAATGTGTCCTTGCCCTCATCCGCTACTTTAAACATGAACTTCCTCTTGATTGCCAGATCAGTTAGAACCATCTTGAACTGCTTGACGCTTTCGAATCTAGCCCCTAAGGTAAGTTGTGCCTCGTAGTCTTCTGCTTGCAAACTTCCGGTCAACATCATCTCCTCTTCACAATGTTTTGAAGGACCGGCCTGTGCAGAATAGGTACCCCAATCCCAACCACCATCACCCTCAATATTGAGATAGTCATCGTCCTCCGACGCGACAGATTTCCCTTTACATGTGTCTCCTGCCGTGGGACCTCTAGAAGTCGATGTTCCCGTGTGATCTGGCTGGCTGAAATGTGGTACTGTAAGTGGCTCATCCCACTCATCTGCAGACCACGGTAATTCAGCTTCATCCAACAATTCTTCTTCATCTGGACTGGAATCTTCATCTTCATCTTCACCTTCTTCTCCATCTCCGAAACTGCGGGAAAAAAGATGTATCAATGGACTTGAGAAAACGATAGCACGTACTATGAGGTATTGTCTTATGCAACACGAATTGATTTATAGTCGTGTACTAGGAACACGACTAGGTATATATTCCTGTTCAATACGGCACGATAAAATTTTTAGTCGTGTACTATTATAGTCGACTATAATAGCACACGATATGCCTGTATCCGTGCCTTAGAAGTCTCACCTCGCATAGTCTCCATCTCTTCCTCCTTCGACTGCTGATGCGGGTGTCTTATTGCCCGGGCTGGACGGCCTCTCCGGCGGTGTGTTACTGGCCGGCATCACTTCTGCCTCTGGTAGCCTCTCCTCCTCCTTATTTCCATTGGCATTTATTTCCTTATTGAGAGTCGAAGTCTCCATGTTATTGCCCGTAGAAGTCCACTCCACGTACAGGCGGAGTAGTCCATTTGTGCCTTGCTTGCTCTTGTGAAGTATAAATATTGACTCCACGTCTTTATCATCTTCAAGGAGATACAGATTCGCCTAAAAAAAAGTCACCTATTTTTTATTTGTCGATGATCTATTGCGAGTTCTTTTTTTTGGCGCTTTGGGGCCAATCGATGAATAGCAATCCCAAGACCTTTTAGCATTCTCAAAGGTAGGAGATTCACAGCCGATCCCCCAACTATGCACGTAGATCTCAGAAGGCATTCGACTCGATTGATCGAGTGTATCTCCTACTTGCCCTCGACCCGACTGGGATCCCGTCGAGAAGACTGTACAGTCGTTAGAAGCGCTCCATGGTACTGATGATATCAGGCTGGTTGTCGTAAAGTGAAGATTGGGGGGAGTAGAGCGAAATCCCCTTCGTTGCGCAAAACGAGAGCGTCAGGCCGCTCTCACTCTCTCAAAATTCTTAATATGAATTTGATCGAGTAGGTGATTTTGGATTAGCTCCTGGGATTTCGGGACCGATTTCTCTTTCTATACTAAAAAACGTAATAAGGGCTAAGCTAAGAAAAAAATAAAAGCTTTTTGAATAGAGTCAGACACTTAGGGCCCTGGAGGAGATTTCCCAAAAGAATTCACTTCTTCCTGTAGTGGAAAAATCCGTAATTTCAGCGAAAAGCGAGACCTTTTTGTAAAAAAAAGGTCTCGCTTTTCGCTGAAATTACGGATTTTGCCACTGGAAGAAGCTGGAGTGACTTCTTTTGGGAAATCTCCTCCTGAGGAGATTTCCCAAAAGAAGCTAGATCAAGAATCCAGCTTCTTTTATGGGCAACCAAACGGGCCCTTAGCTACATCCGCACGCAAAAGGAATGTGGTTCTGGTTGAGGCTTTCGTGAAGCGTAGGTGGGGGGTCGAGACGGGATACCAACATGTCATGACCAAAAGCAACGCGCTAGCGAGACCCCAACGGTCCTAACGAACCATTCGGAATGCGATTCCGTGCACTCACTCCCGTTATGAGAATGAAATGGGTTTATTTGAACTGACTTTGACAAAAGTCCCATTCTCCTAGATATCAGACGAGAGCTCAGCGAAGAGGAGACCCCGCTAAGTTGAAAGCGAAGTCGCTAATACGTCTAAACTGGCCAAAAGACTGGGGTGCAACGACTTATGCTCTCGCTGTCATGATTCCCTTGTGTTAGCCAGGTGGGTGTCGAAGCACAGCCAGGTCTGGCTTGCTTCAGACCAGGTGGCCATCGTCACCTCCCCTCTGCTTTCACCCCTGCCCATTCAAACTCACTGAACAGAGAGGAAACAAAGGGTGCTGGGAGGTTTGGAGCTTGGGGGCGACCCACGGCCATCTCGATCGACGGTGGGTGACAGCAACTCCGGCAACCCTCGGCTACCTCCGGCAACCACGGCGAGGACTACGGCGATCGGGTTAAGACAAAAGCAAAGGGGGAGCTGGGGGAGAGGAAAGGAGCAGCAGGGGAGGGCATCCTCGACCGGCGACGACTGCGATTCCTGGCGAGCTCGACGATTTCCGGCGACCCCAGCAAACTCCGGCAACTTTGGCAGCTCCGGCGACGCGAGGTAGGATCCCATAAACCCCCTTTTCCTCAAGTTTTATTTTTTTTTTCTTGGAGTTCTGTATCGAGGGGGGTGACGGGAACCTCGAAGGAGAGGTAAGGGGCCGACGGCGAGTCGACGGAGGTCGAATCGACCTCCGCCAGGCCGCCGGCCACGGTGGAAGAAGAAAGGCAGCAGCTATGGGGGAGAGGAGGGCCAGCGTCGGCCGGGCGGTGGCGGCCGACGACGGCGGCTGTGTCGGCCGCCACCCTTGCATGAACAGACGACCGAACGGGTCGTCTTCCTGGGGAAGACGACCGGTTCGGTCCAGGAATTCCGGACCGGACCATTAAACCGAACCAAACCCGGTTCGATAATATTTAACCAAACCCGGTTCGGTTCATGATTAGACCGAACCCGGTCTGATAAAACAATCGGTTCAGGCAGACCGAACCCGGTTCGATCCAGTTATAAATCGAACCGGTTCAACAATAAACCCGGTTCATAAGCCGGTTTAGATTTTGAACTGCCGGTGGACCTTAACCGACAGTTAAAATCTGTTTATAACTGACAGTGAAGCCTGACCGTCTGGGTATTTCTGTGCAGTGTGGTACATACAGAGCCAGTTTGGTACATAAGCTCCTGTTACTGATTTTGGGCTGTTTATTAAATAATTTCAAGCCCTAATTGGCGTGTTAATAGTACGTGTTGTGTTTTTATATCTAAGGGTATTAGTTCCTTATGTTATGCTGATTGATAGCTAAGGACTTAAATGTAAAGAAAAACCCGACTAATAAACCTAGATGGTTTAGAGGCATAATCATTTTATGAAAGATAATAAAATGATGACGTGAGGGCTGAGCTTGAGGGTTGGGAAGAACCTAATCAAGATAAAGACTAAAATGCCCTTGGGATTGGGAGTCAGTGTATGAGTGTGAGTGACTTCCGATCAAGTGACCGAATGACTATTAAGTCAAAGGTCAGGCTATCTGTTGAGCTATTAAGCCAACAGTTGTGAATGGTATGTGATGGTTCCATACTAGTAATACTCTGATACCTATTAAGGATCACAAGGAATAGATTGGGGTGATGTTGCATCTTCCGACTTGTAGAAGCTCTGCCATTTGTATCTCTCTATGGATTTTAGAGAGCATTCACATCTTCCGACTAGTGCAAGCTCTGTGTCATGGTACCTAATAAGGACCAACGTCTATTGGCCAGGCTTAAGCTGTTATATATCTCTATGGATTTTAGAGAGAACAATGATATGTTATTTTGGCCATGTTTGCATCTTTCTATGGATTTTAGAGAGAGTATTACATATTTTATTGGCCAGGCTTAAGCTGTTACGTCTTCTCTATGGATTTTAGAGAGAGCGCGCTTATTCTCTATGGATTTTAGAGAGAGCCACACATCCTGAGCCTTAGTTGCCAGGTGGTTTACTGTGCACAACATTGGAGACGTTAGCATCCTAGAAGGCTGCGTTTCCTGACCCACATCGAGTCTAGGAGATGATGTGGAGCCAGACCCTTCTGACGGTCATACCTTCTAAGGTAAGGAATGGGCAAGGAAGTCACCCTTGAGAAATTCAGGGCGTGCCGTGATTACCGGTATTAACCGGAATAATAGTCACGGTGTTTTCGTGCTGTCTGTCATGTAGGTATGACATTCAGTGAGTCTGTCTATGGGACAAAGACTTAATGATTGAACTTGAACTTGGAGGCAATAAAAGACTTGCTTGAAAGATTAATAAAAGATTCAAGTGGAATCCTGTAATAGGTTGCATAATATGTTAATGCAAATCTTAATTTGATGTGATGATGATTGTGTTATGGTATCCCACTGAGTATTTTTATACTCAGCATCCTTATGTGATGTAGGTGCTGCTGTGGAAGAGTGACTTCACGTGGCACTTGGAAGCCTGGTGGTGAGGACGTTCCGATTTCTTAGTATATCTCCTGCTACAGGTTTGTCCTAGAATTGTATTAAGGCGCGAGCGCTGACTATTTCTAGTTTATTTTGAGATGGACAACAGACTTGCACTTAGAGGACTTGCTTTAGTTTAATCGACTTTGCATCTTGTATTAAGATATGTACACATGGTTTTGTATCCATATTTCTGAACCCCAGTTATCACGGCCTAGATGCTTAGTCGGAAATTTTTCAACCAATGATTTATCGCTTAGAAGAACGATCCTCGAGTTTTTCGCTACCACTCTGATTTAAAAATGGTTTTAAAAACCTGGGCCGTGACAGTTGGTATCAGAGCATAACCTTTTTTTGCAAGTCTGGAAGTCCTCTTAGGATATATCTAGTTACAGTTGTGGTTGTGAGTTGAAGTAGTGATCAGTGTTCTCATTCTGTAGGTTGAGATGGCACCTCGTAAGAGAAACATCCAGATGCTGAAAATTTGGGATATTGGCAGAAGTAAAGATAAAGAATGCCAGGTAGAAGAATCTCTACCTCCTCAACAGATCTCCCGTGAGGAGTCCACGGAAAGCAGTGGGGGACAACGGGAAACCTTCCATGGCGCGTCGTCATCTAACTTGGGAGGTGACGGTGATGGAGATGTAATGGAAATGATTAGGGGTCTAGCACAAATAGTGCAAGCTCAGGTGAAACATCGTCCTGACGCCAGGAAGAAAGCACAGAAAGAAAAGATAGCTCATCTTAAATTGTTCCAGGGAATGGCTCCAGCTTTCACAGGGAAAGAAACTCCGGAAAAGGCTGGGAGTTGGGTAAAAGCTATCGAGAAGATTTTTGAATCTATCTCAGCGGAAGATGATAGTAATGTTCGAATGGCGACTTTTGTTTTGACAGAAAATGCTGATCACTGGTGGAGTTCTGCCAAGCACACCTTCTTTAAAGATCGGAAAGTTGAAGAGATTTCCTGGGAGGAATTCCTAAAAGTTTTTAATGGGAAATATTTTCCGAGCCACGTTCGGAAAGAGAAGATGCGGGAATTCTTGGGTCTTAGGCAAGGAAATATGACCGTGCAGGAGTATGACAATAAATTTGTAGAGTTGGAGCGCTTCACCACCAAGATGGAGGATGATGGTGAAAGAATGGAAAAGTTCATTTATGGACTTAGAACTGGGCTGTGAGAGAAAGTCATGGGAGCCCGAACTACATCTTTTGCTGATGCTGTGGAGCAGGCATATATTTTTGAGAAGAACCAGGACAGAAATAGAGAGGAGCAGAAAGCTAATGCTGGTATAGCAAAGAATGATTTTGGACCAAAAGCTAAAAGATTTAGAACTGATGCTGGGAGTAGCAAATTTGGTCAGGGACATAATTTTCAGGTAGACAGAAGAGGGGTTTTGAGCCGAGGCGGAAAAGCTCAGGACAGTCTAATGCTGGTCAGCAGAGGCCATTTTTCCAGAGACCACAACCTCAACCTCAGGGGGCAAGTGGTCACTCAGAGTGCTACTCTTGTGGAAAGATTCACCCAGGGCAGATGTGTGAGGCAAAGGATCGCATCTGCTTTTTCTGCCATAAAAAGGGGCACATTGCTAGGTTTTGCCCTGAAAAGCAAAAGAATGCACAGCAAGGTGAAAGCAGTAGGCATGCACAGGTTCGTGTTTACTCAATTACTTCTGAGGATGCTCAAAAGAATGCAGTTGTGGGAGGTACGGTTTCTATTTACGACTTGGGTGTAAAAGTGTTAATTGACCCCGGTGCAACTCACTCTTTTGTATCGGGTGTGTGTGCTTTAAGTTTAAACCACCCTTGTAGCATGCTAAATTCACCTTTTCTTGTCATGACCCCTGTTGGTGACATTATTAGAGTAAGTGAGTGTCTTCTAGGAGTACCTATCTATTTTGGAGATAAGTATCTTCCAGCTGATCTTGTCATGTTAGACATGATTGACTTTGATGTAATCCTAGGGATGGATTGGCTTTCTGTATATACTGCATTAGTGGATTGCAGGAAGAAAAGAGTAACCCTTACCATCCCTGGGAAGGAATCTTTTATTTTTCAAGGAGTGAAGTTAGAAGATAACGCATGTATAATCTCAGCCTTGAAGGCGCATAGGCTTCTTATGAAGGGATGTGCTGCCTATCTAGCAAGTGTGAATCAGCGCAACCAAAGTTGGAAGATATACCGGTAGTGTCTCAGTTTTCTTATGTGTTTCCTGAAGAACTACCTGGTCTATCTCCTAGAAGAGAAGTTGACTTCACAATAGCGTTATGCCCTGGAGCAACACCAATGTCCAAGGCACCGTACAGGATGGCTCCAGCGGAGTTGAATGAATTGAAGAAGCAATTGCAGGAGTTGCTCGACAAAGGATTTATTCGTCCAAGTGTCTCGCCTTGGGGAGCACCAGTTTTGTTTGTCAAAAAGAAGGATGGTTCACTTCGATTGTGCATCGATTATAGGATGTTGAACAAGGTGAATGTTAAAAATAAATACCCCTTGCCTCGGATAGATGACCTATTCGACCAGTTGCACTCAACCAAAGTTTTCTCTCGAATTGACCTTCGCTCTGGTTATCATCAGTTGAGGATTCGTGATGAGGACATTCCTAAGACTGCCTTTAGGACCAGGTATGGTCATTATGAATTCCTAGTAATGCCCTTTGGAGTAACCAATGCACCTGCGAACTTTATGGATTTGATGAACAGGATTTATCATCCTTGGTTAGACCAGTTTGTCATTGTCTTCATAGATGACATCCTTATCTACTCGTCATCCTTCGAAGACCATGCAAAGCATTTGGAGCGAGTATTAGATGTGTTGAGAGGGCATCAGTTTTATGCCAAGTTTAGTAAGTGTAACTTTTGGCTAGAAAGTGTTAACTTCCTGGGGCATATTATTTCAAAGGATGGCATATCTGTTGATTCATCTATGGTCGAGGCTGTAGTCAATTGGGAAAGACCAAAAACAGTCACCGAGATTAGAAGTTTTCTGGGTTTGGCAGGGTATTATAGACGATTCATTGAAGGATTCTCTACTATTGCCCTACCTTTGACCAAATTGACAAGGAAAGATGTGAAGTTTATATGGGATGAAAAGTGTGAAAACAGTTTCTTGGAGTTGAAGAATAGATTAACTAGTGCACCAATTCTTACTCTTCCTTCAGGAGAAGGGGGTTTAGTGGTGTACAGTGATGCTTCTGGAAAAGGCTTAGGTTGTGTACTCATGTAGCATGGCAAAGTTGTGGCTTATGGCTCAAGACAACTAAAGCCACATGAGAGAAACTACCCAACACATGACCTAGAGCTAGCTGCAGTGGTGTTTGCATTGAAGTTGTGGAGGCACTATCTCTATGGTGTGTAGTTTGAAGTCTTTACAGATCATCAAAGCTTGAAGTATATTTTCTCTCAGAGAGATCTGAATTTGAGGCAAAGGCGTTGGCTTGAGTATATCAAGGATTATGACTTCTCTATAGCTTACCACCCTGGCAAAGCTAATGTGGTGGCAGATGCACTTAGTAGAAAGTCAGAAACCCTTGCTGCCTTTATGATGATCAAAGAATGGGAATTGCTAGAATCTATGGCAAGCCTACACATAGAACCACCATCCAAAGGAGGGAAGTCTTTTGTGGCCAACTTTGTGGTACAATTTGGAATTGTCGAGAAGATTATTGTAGCGCAAGCAACGGATCCAGAAGTTCAGAATTTACTCAAAAGGACAGGTTCGGTTAGAGGAGCTGATGGGGGTATTCGATTCAACGGTCGATTAGTAGTCCCAGCTGTCTCAGAACTGCGCAGAGAATTATTAAATGAAGCTCATCATTCCAAGTATACCATCCATCTAGGTGGAACAAAGATGTTCAAAGATTTGAAGCGTAACTTCTGGTGGGATGGAATGAAGAAGGATATTGGCCAGTTTGTAGCCATATGTCTCACTTGTCAGCAGGTTAAAGCAGAACACCAGCGACCTGGAGGACTTTTGCAGCCACTAGAGATTCCGCAATGGAAGTGGGAGCATATCACCATGGATTTTGTAGTAGGCTTACCTCCTACCCAGAAGAAGCATAATGCTATTTGGGTGATAGTAGATCGGCTGACCAAGTCTGCACACTTCTTACCAATTCGGTGGAAGCAAACACCGGAAGGTCTGACTCAACTCTATATCTGAGAAATTGTAAAATCGCATGGTGCCCCTCTCTCCATAGTGTCTGATAGGGATCCTAGATTCACGTCACGCTATTGGAGGAGTATACAAGATGCTTTGGGCACAGCACTCAATTTCAGCACAGCGTATCACCCTCAGTCTGATGGACAATCAGAAAGGACGATTCAGACCTTGGAGGACATGCTTAGAGCATGTGTGTTGGATTGGAAAGGTAATTGGGATGACCATTTACCCTTAATTGAATTTGTCTACAACAACAGCTATCAATCTAGTATTGAGATGGCTCCATATGAAGCTCTCTATGGACGTCCCTGTAGATCTCCGACTTGTTGGAATGAAGTCGGTGAGAAAGTTATGATCAAGTCAGAGATGCTTCAGCTGTACGCTGATAAGGTGAAATTCATTCGGGAAAAGCTTCGATTGGCTCAGGAGCGACAGAAACACTATGCAAACAGAAGGCGTAGAGATCTTGAGTTTGAGACTGGTGACCATGTGTTCTTGAAGGTCTCACCCACACGTGGAGTTTTGCGTTTTGGAAAGAAAGGGAAATTGAGTCCTCGGTTTGTAGGTCCTTTTGAAATCTTGGAACGGATTGGTAACTCAGCTTATCGACTTGCTTTGCCTCCCAATCTGGATCAGGTACATAACGTGTTTCATGTCTCGCAGTTGAGGAAGTACTGTCGGGATGATGCACATGTGGTTGACTATTCCATGCTGGAACTAAAACCTGACTTAACCTATGAAGTAAAACCAATCAAGATTAAGGACCAAAGAAATCAGGTACTCCGGAATAGAGCGATTCCGTTAGTATTGGTTCAATGGCACAATGATAAGTTTGAGGAGAATACTTGGGAAACTGAAGAGGAGATGCACCGTGCTTACCCAGAGTTGTTTGGGGAAGAAACTATCTGAATTTTGAGGACAAAATTCTTTTAAGGAGGGAAGAATGTCATGCTTCCCTTGTGTTAGCCAGGTGGGTGTCGAAGCACAGCCAGGTGTGGCTTCCTTCGGACCAGGTGGCCATCGTCACCTCCCCTCTGCTTTCACCCCTGCCCATTCAAACTCACTGAACAGAGAGGAAACAAAGGGTGCTGGGAGGTTTGGAGCTTGGGGGCGACCCACGGCCATCTCGATCGACGGTGGGTGACAGCAACTCCGGCAACCCTCGGCTACCTCCGGCAACCACGGCGAGGACTACGGCGATCGGGTTAAGACTAAAGCAAAGGGGGAGCTGGGGGAGAGGAAAGGAGCAGCAGGGGAGGGCGTCCTCGACTGGCGACGACTGCGATTCCCGGTGAGCTCAACGATTTCCGGCTACCCCAACAAACTCCAGCAACTTTGGCAGCTCCTGCGACGCGAGGTAGGATCCCATAAACCCCCCTTTCCTCAAGTTTTATTTTTTTTTTCTTGGAGTTCTCTGTCGAGGGGGGTGACGGGAACCTCGAAGGAGAGGTAAGGGGCCGACGGCGAGTCGAGGAGGTCGAATCGACCTCCGCCAGGCCACCGGCCATGGTGGAAGAAGAAAGGCAGCAGCTTTTTGCTGCTGCCATTTCTGTTCCCCCTCCTCAAACCCGGCCGGATCACGGCCGGACTATGGGGGAGGAGAGGAGGAGATGAGGGCCAGCGTCGGCCGGGCGGTGGCGGCCGACGACGGCGGCTGTGTCGGCCGCCACCCTTGCATGAACAGACGACCGAACGGGTCGTCTTCCTGGGGAAGACGACCGGTTCGGTCCAGGAATTCCGGACCGGACCATTAAACCGAACCAAACCCGGTTCGGTAATATTTAACCAAACCTGGTTCAGTTCATGATTAGACCGAACCCGGTCTGATAAATCAATCGGTTCAGGCAGACCGAACCCGGTTCGGTCCAGTTATAAATCGAACCGGTTCAACAATAAACCCGGTTCATAAGCCGGTTTAGATTTTGAACTGCCGGTGGACCTTAACCGACAGTTAAAATCTGTTTATAACTGACGGTGAAGCCTGACCGTCTGGGTATTTCTGTGCAGTGTGGTACATACAGAGCCAGTTTGGTACATAGGCTCCTGTTACTGATTTTTGGCTGTTTATTAAATAATTTCAAGCCCTAATTGGCGTGTTAATAGTACGTGTTGTGTTTTTATATCTAAGGGTATTAGTCCCTCATGTTATGCTGATTGATAGCTAAGGACTTAAATGTAAAGAAAAACCCGACTAATAAACCTAGATGGTTTAGAGACATAATCATTTTATGAAAGATAATAAAATGATGACTTGAGGGCTGAGCTTGAGGGTTGGGAAGAACCTAATCAAGATAAAGACTAAAATGCCCTTGGGATTGGGAGTCAGTGTATGAGTGTGAGTGACTTCCGATCAAGTGACCGAATGACTATTAAGTCAAAGGTCAGGCTATCTGTTGAGCTATTAAGTCAATAGTTGTGAATGGTATGTGATGGTTCCATACTAGTAATACTGTGATACTTATTAAGGATCACAAGGAATAGATTGGGGTGATGTTGCATCTTCCGATTGGTGGAAGCTCTGCCGTTTGTATCTCTCTATGGATTTTAGAGAGTATTCACATCTTCCGACTAGTGGAAGCTCTGTGTCATGGTACCTAATAAGGACCAACGTCTATTGGCCAGGCTTAAGCTGTTATATATCTCTATGGATTTTAGAGAGAACAATGATATGTTATTTTGGCCATGTTTGCATCTTTCTCTGGATTTTAGAGAGAGTATTACATATTTTATTGGCCAGGCTTAAGCTGTTACCTCTTCTCTATGGATTTTAGAGAGAGCGTGCTTATTCTCTATGGATTTTAGAGAGAGCCACACATCCTGAGCCTTAGTTGCCAGGTGGTTTACTGTGCACAACATTGGAGACGTTAGCATCCTAGAAGGCTGCGTTTCCTGACCTACATCGAGTCTAGGAGATGATGTGGAGCCAGACCCTTCTGACGGTCATACCTTCTAAGGTAAGGAATGGGCGAGGCAGTCACCCTTGAGAAATTCAAGGCGTGCCGTGATTATCGGTATTAACCGGAATAATAGTCATGGTGTTTTCGTGCTGTCTGTCATGTAGGTATGACATTCAGTGAGTCTTTCTATGGGACAAAGACTTAATGATTGAACTTGAACTTGGGAGGCAATAAAAGACTTGCTTGAAAGATTAATAAAAGATTCAAGTGGAATCCTGTAATAGGTTGCATAATATGTTAATGCAAATCCTAATTTGATGTGATGATGACTGTGTTATGGTATCCCACTGAGTATTTTTATACTCAGCATCCTTATGTGATGTAGGTGCTGCTGTGGAAGAGTGACTTCACGTGGCACTTGGGAGCCTGGTGGTGAGGACATTCCGATTTCTTAGTATATCTCCTGCTACAGGTTTGTCCTAGAATTGTATTAAGGCACGAGCGCCGACTATTTCTAGTTTATTTTGAGATGGACAACAGACTTGCACTTAGAGGACATGCTTTAGTTTAATCGACTTTGCATCTTGTATTAAGATATGTATACATGGTTTTGTATCCATATTTGTGAACCCCAGTTATCACGGCCTAGATGCTTAGTCGAAAAATTTTCAACCAATGATTTATCGCTTAGAGGAACGATCCTCGAGTTTTCCGCTACCACTCAGATTTAAAAATGGTTTTAAAAACCCGGGCCGTGACACTCGCTTTGCGCAGGCCGCCAAACCAAGTCGAACGTTGTTTTCGGGGAGCTGGGCAGAAGGAAAAGAGGCTCCTAGCTAAAGGTAGCTTGTCTCGCCCCAGGAGACTCGCAACTAAGCACCTAAGCCCTAATTGATGTTAGGATTTTTTAAAGGTGAGAAAATAACAGCAAAGTCAGCTTATTGGGCGGTAATCAGGAAGACCAAGAACAAAAAATAAGGAGTTGGGGTGGCGGGAGGCGGGTACTCGACCTGATGCCGAAGTACGCGAGCTGAGCTGCCGGCTAGCCGTATCTCTCTCGGCCCGGAAGGAAGAAACCCGAGAAGGAATAACAACCTAAAGTTAGGAAGGAAGGCCTGTTCAAGGAGTCTGATGGTCAAGCATCTTTTTAGGCTTGGCTTCGCTTGTCGGCCGCGAGGAATCAATAGATGCCGGTGCTGACTTGAGGCCCAGTCCCAGTAAGGCGATCTTTGTGAGTTTCCCGGAATATTTACCGAATGGACCTTTTGCTCCCGTGACCACTTTGACTCCTTACCCCTCAAAACGATCTGGGAGCAAGAGTAAAGAGCTTTTTTTGGAGATAAAGCTTAGCTCCCAAGTCGGGATTTCTTACTAAAGCTAAAGTCCGGCCTGTTCCACGTGCTTTATTGATTTAATGTAGTCGTAAGGCTGATCCGATGGATACCTATTTTAAGTGATCAAAGAAGGGGATTTGCGGGAAAGACTGAAACTACGGCTATCGCGACATCTTAAATTGTTGATTGATTACCGGTCGACACTGATAAAGCGTTCGACTCGTCCTTCGTCTATTTCCGAAAAATGGTCCTCAAGGCAACCACTTGTGTCCGCTACGCGCCTATCTATAAAGTCTGCTGTTTTGTTCAGAAAATAACTCTTTTGTTTGGGCCGGTAGCTAAAAAGAAAGTGCTCGCTGACGATGAGGGGTTCCCAGTTTGCCCAGTCGGGTCAAAAAAAGAAAAAGAACTTCAACAATTCCTCATCCCTCCGAGACATGATCATCTTTCATTCCATCCATGATCGGTCAGATCAGTTCCATAATATAGCTTGCCCGGACCGGACTTTCTTCCTTCCACTTACTTGAATCAAGTTCCAAGGCCAAGGAAATACGGGTCCGGGTCCTAAGGGGCAAAGCTAATCCGACAGCGCGCGGGGCAAGGGTGCTCGTAGATCACTTGCTCCCCGAAACTGACCCACGGCACAGCGCCCATTCGCTTCGCGCGCGGGGCTGTGCACAATCAAAGAGGGGCTACATTTGCTATTCCCGGTTCCCGCAACAAGCGTCACTCTGGTTACTTTTGTATTCTTTCTTAAGAATTGGAGCAGTGCTGATTCAAGAAAACAGACCCCTTGCCTACTACAGCTAAACCCGAGAAGGAATAAAAACCTAAAGATTTCTGTGGAAACCTTCACAAACAATCGTCTTTTTTTGATATGTTCCAACTAGCTAGACCCTTGCTTATGCTCCTGGGAGGAACTAGCAATCGGACTTTCTCCGCAAGGGCTAGTTGGCTCTCCGGTTAGGTCTGTTGCTTTGTGAGTGTATCCGGGATCCACTGATATGCCATCTTTGGAGATTACATTGTTAGGCCGTGTAGTCGACGCGTTGGGGGCATAAACAAGCAGCTCAGGGAGTTCAACCGACCCGGTTCAAGCATGCTTTCATAAAGGGGAGCCAAAATTGTTGGGCTCCTTCCCTGTCTTGCTAAAGCAATGACGCATCGGTAGCTGCTCCTGAGACAATGGCCAAGAGGTCAAACTGGCGATGAATCAACAATTCGAAGTGCTTTTCTTGCGTATTCTTGTTTATGAGGTCTTCTTATGGTGTTCTTAGTAGCGTTTTTTTTTCAACTTTGGACCTAACGGCCGGCCCCACTTACTTCCCTTGAAATAAAATAAGGATTTCACTATTTTTGAATATGTAGTTCTTATATATTATTATTATTTATGAAATCTTTCTTATTTGAAAACCAATGGGCCAAGCGTAGCTAGCAAAGAGCGATAGCGAGTTTTGTGCGAATAGGCCTTGCTTCTATACGAGTCCGGGTCAAGCATGCCGCATTCCTGAACGTCGAGCCAACCCCAGATTGGTTATTCTTGGTTCCTTAAATTGTTTCTTGGTAAAAGTGATCTTAAAAAAGGGGAAAAAAATGTAGTCTTGATTGATTTGCTCATAAGCCCTAATAAGGTTTGGTTATATAAAATACTTAAGTATGAGTATGATTTATCATCTCGAACAGAACTGTTTTTATGTCGACAGTCGGTAGTAATTAAATCATAACTAATTGAGAAAAAAATCAGAAAAATAAAACGTCAGTGGGGTTAGAAACTAGACTCATAGGAATATCTATAGTAAAAGTTTCAGGATCAAATTAAATATTTGTTAACTAGGAAGCATCAGAAGTCAACTATTATGCAAAAATAAAACACTGTAATTAAGGTAAAAGTTAGAAAAACTTCGCCAAAGCAATATCCTATGCTAGAATAAATATACTAAGAACTTTATATATATCACACAAGACTTTTCAGTAACTAGTACAGTAGAATGGACTATGTTATAAGAATTAGTATTATGGGCTAATGAAGGGTGGTTGGTATTCAATAAGTTTTGTGCTCATTCGTAGTGTTGACTCATTTCGACTTTCCAATTGGAATTCAAATCATCACTTTTCATCTCTTAAAATAGTGATCTTTGAAGTTTAGACACAGTGTTTCATAACTCAGTTGAGGATTGATATCGAGTAAATAATTCACGGTGTCTTAAGAATCCAAATGTCTTTAGTACTTTGTTTGTGTGACGATTCGGTTTGAGTCTCCAATTAGAGTATAAAATCCCCAACCCTATTTGTCCTTATTCTGATCTTTTGAGTTTGAACAAGTATTTCTTAGACATAGGTTGTGTATAATTAAGACTATGCACTAATATTTAGTAAAACTACGTAATATTGTATAATATGAACTAAAAAGTGTTATCGCTGTTCATTATACTTCTTAATATGGAATATCACTGTAAGGTTGGAAGGCTGAAAAGACCAATGGTATGGGATAGTTCTTAGTGGCTG
This sequence comes from Houttuynia cordata, assembly GCA_039654745.1. Classification (NCBI taxonomy): domain Eukaryota; kingdom Viridiplantae; phylum Streptophyta; class Magnoliopsida; order Piperales; family Saururaceae; genus Houttuynia; species Houttuynia cordata. Next base: position 149,084 of record CM077507.1, read on the forward strand.
AGTGAATCATAGTTTCCTTTTATCAGACCAGCATTTGTGTCGGTTTGAGATTCCACTTGGAAATTAAATAATCAAGGACCTATCCTTAAATCTTGACTTTGGATATATATATATATATATATATTCATATTATAAACACAATTATTTTATGGAATGTTCCTATCTAAGGCTATGCATGAACATATGTGTCTCAAAGTATTGGATGTTTGGTTTATAAGTTATATGTTGAGTTTTATTGTCATCTGAGATATGAACTTCCTTGTTACTCTATAGAGTGAGTCATGTGTCGTTGAGAGACCTTGATGTTCTATTCATACTCCTAAGAGTAAGTCATATATTGTTGAGAGACTTTGATGTTCTATTCATATCAAGAGAGTGAGTCATATATTGTCGAGAGACCTTGACGTTCTATTCATACTCTAGAGAGTGAGTCATATATTGTCGAGAGACCTTCAAGTTCTATTCATACTCCATGAGTGAGTCATTGTGGTAAGAGTTACCCTATTCTCAGAAAGTTGAAACCTCTGCTTTTGCTTGAATCATTGTTCAGTTGACATTGACCTATTTCCCTACTAATTGTTCGATGGAAATCATAGTATGCTCACGAGCCATTGCAAGATCCAGGGTGATCTCCAATATTTATGGAACTTGGTTTCCTCATTGCCTGAAGGGAGGCAAGTACTTATGCTTAGGCTGTATGATATTATGGAAGGTCTGCAGTCTCCACTCATGGTGCCCATAAGCACTGCTAGTATCCCTAGACGCATGGTTGGGTTCCAAAGAGAGAACCTCTAGGATGTTCTAGTAAGTAGCCACATGGTTGATACTCAGCAAGCAGAAATTGAATCTCTTTGCACTTTAGATGCCTAGAGGTTTTAGGATTGTTTATTCTTCTCCTTACACCAATGATTGTTTGGAGTCGTATAATTTATTATCTTTTCTCTATACTTGAGAGTCAGGAACCGCTATTGACCTTTCTTTTCAGGTAAATAGACCTTAGGTTCAGTCTAGATGTCATTGAATATTAGTATTCCTTTGTTATATATTTTTTTCTTCATTCTGCTTGATTCATTTTCAATGGGTTTTTACATCCTACTAAGTGCTTATACAAAATACTCATTCATCCTCTGATGCAGGCGTGAAAGATACCTAAGACAGGATGGGTGCAAGAGCAGGAAGATGACGCAAAAGCTCGAAGATGATTAGAGAATTTTTAATTAACTTGCCTAGTTTGATAAACTTGATGATGTTACTGGCCGTTGTGCCAAAGTTTTAATTATTTCTTTTGATTGACAATTTATGTTCTTTGTTGTAATAATAACTAAGTAGAATTCATTTGATATATTTATAATGTTTTATTTTTATATTGGATTATGAGTTCCCATATATGAGAGTTCCTGATAATGTTGATTGCACATCTTTGTGTTATGTTGTAATTGGCCGATTGGTTTGACTATCTAAGTCGCGTTGCAGGGTTCCTACCTTAGCTTCTAATTGGTTTTGTAAAGCTTTCATACTCTGATCGAGGTCAGGAATTTTGGGGCGTGACATATAATTAACCTTAAATTGAGTTTTCTTACCTCTACAAAAATGGATGAACATTCAATCTTGAGTGATCTCAATGTATTTCCAACTAGAAAGATAGAATTTGCGGAGGAGAAGAGTGAGGAGAGTTGTTAATAGTGAGACAAGAAGGAAGGGAGAAGAAGCATTTAAAACAAGGTCAAATTGGGATGAATAGGGGGTTGCCACCTAAGGGAGAGAAAACAGTGGAGATAGGGAGATAACTGTGGAAGAGAGTGGAAGCAAGTGGATAGTTCTCCTTTTAACTACCAATTAGGGAAGGGTTAGGCCAATTTTCCCTTTGTCCAATTAAGTAAAACTTCCAAGCAATTTTACCAAATTTTAATTCTCCTACCTAGATTTGACTTGAAAATGGCTTGGGGTTTCCCTCCACATGAACTTCAAATATTGCATTGAGTTTCTCAAGTTGGCATGCATCCACATCTAGTTTAAGTATGTGCTAGTGCCCGTGTAACAAATATGTCGGGTCGGGTTGACTCTTGTTCACATACCCTAATTCTCAACCCTACCACTCGGGTTCTTATGTAAAAAAACTAATTAAAATAAATAGATAAAATTAAAGTTTGAAATTAGAGGTCTCATAGTTGGCAGATGCGTCCCAATAGCCTCGTTGGCGGCTCTACTGGCCTCCATACTCGACACTAGCCGATTAGCACCGCTTCATGCAGCTTGTACTCGATCGGATGATCATGTGGGGGGAAACTTTGTTGGCCATCATCCGTTGCCATTGCTGGAATTTTGCCAGTCTTTCATTGATCTCGTTGCAACCAGAGCAATCCAACATAGACGATTTTCGAAGTGGTAAGCATGAATTTTAATTTCCTTTGCCACTGCAGGAAATTGCCTCCATTAAATCAGTCAAGTTTGATGAAACTCTTAGTCATGTGCCTCAAAGACTTGCTGCAATCGAATCTTCCATTGTTGCAAGGAATATTCTTTCAGATTGTGAGATGTGGGGATTTAGATTGGAGGATGAAATGTAATTTGTCGTAGCAACAACTTTCTTTGACGTGCGATCAAGTCTACTTTCTTGAAAGCAATTGTTGTCCCCACCACTTCCTAAATGTGGTGTGTAGCCAGGATCTCTATGAATTTGCAGTCAAGATACAATGAAGCCTTCTTTCCTCATCTGCGATTCACACTATAGAAGATAAATTTACCTTCTAGCCTTAAGGAACTATAATGTGCAAACTCGAAAAAAAACAACCTTCAAGGTTTTAGAACAATGAACACCAAAGAAGAACACTGTAAAACCTTGTTAATCTCTCCGGTTCATCCTCTAATAGAGGATATATCAAGAAGAGGGTTTAAGGGTTATGAAAACTAGCGAAGATGCACTTACAACACCAAATGGTCTCATAATGGTTGTTACCGGTCGACCAAAGCTTATTTTGGGTCAACCAGACACCAATTTGTGTGTTATAGACGATTACAACATCCCTTCCGGTACCAATTGACCGAACATGCTATTGTAAGTTTCAGTAGAAGACATGGTCCTTAATTACCGGTCGACCAGTACTCATTTCCGGTCTACTAGACATAAATTTGTCCAAAATAAAAAATCCAAATTCACTGTATAGACATGGTCGTTACCGGTCGACTGACCAGACCATCTTTTCCGTTTTGAAAATTCCTAAAGGTAGGACAACCCAGTGAACCATTTTCTAGGATCTCTCCATCCACATGTCAAAATGTCATTCTTGGTAAGGGTTGTTGGTAACATAAGTGGTGAGGAAAATATCTTTCATTCTGCTAATACTGCTTGACGGTCAATTTTCCTGGATCCGCTGGTGAAGCTTCACCAGCAAGGCTGCCAGTCGTTGATTATACAAAATTTAAAACCCACACGGAAAACATGTGTATTTATTGACGGAGCGCACATATGCGCGGTCGATGTGTATTTATTGACGGAGCTTGACCAGCGGATCCAGACTCATCGTATTGTGTATCATACGTGTGGTTTGTGGTTTCGACCAGCCATACCAGCTTACAACTCTTAATTCTAGTTAGTCGCTCTGCCTTTCCTGACTCATCAATAGCCTTTCCTGCTGCCTGCCTTCTTTCCTTCTAAGCGCTGCTCTCCCCTTCCCGAATGAGGCCTTCCATACATAAACCCTCTCCATATTAGGAAAAACCTAAGGTTAACATAAGTGCATGAGCAGTCGCCAACTCCCACGCCTTTGAACAATGGCGAAAGACTGGTCTAAGGCGCCTTTGGACGTACTCTATCTCATTGCCAAGAAGATGGCCATCCTCACCGACATGGTTCACTTCAGTGCAGTTTGTAAGCCATGGAGACTCCTCGTATTGCACCACAACTGGTTCGGCTTGCCCGTCGAGGCCATCGGCAAGTCGTCCCTCCCTAGGCTCATGCTTGCCGAGGCTGACGACACGGAAGGCGCAAGACGAGGATTTTTCGACCTGACCACCGGTAGAGTCCTAAAGATCCCCCTGCCGGAGGCCCGAGGTAGGCGTTGCTGCGGGTCGTCACACGGGTGGTTGGTCACCTTGGGTGAGAACCTGGAGATGCACCTCTTGAACCCTCTCTCCGGGGAGCAGGTCCAGCTACCGCCCCAGTCGACGTTCGGCTACACTAGACAACAGCTGCGCAAGACTGTCATAGAGAAAGCCATTCTGACACGCAGCCCCGGCGGTGGTGGTAGAATCTACCTGGTGGCAGCGCTTCTAAGCACAGTCGGATTGCGGCCCGCCCTGGCCTACGTGAGACCTGGAGAAGATGCATGGACTCTTGTCACAAATGAACATTATCTTCCTCACGACGACATCATTTTCTACAAAGAACAGCTCTATGGCGTTCGCCGGGACGGCATAATTGTGAGTTGGGACTTTGACCCTGAGCACGAGTGGAAACCAATAACATGGGATATGAGTGATAGGTTTGGATACGACTTCGAGGATGGTATTTATTGGCGATTCTATTTGGTGGAAGTGTTTGGAGAGCTAGTCCTTGTTGCCAGGGCCTTGGAACATCTTTTTGACCATGTTTCTGACGAATGTTATTCTTATTCTACGTATGCGGTTAAGCTCATCAAGTTCCAGTTTAAAAAATTCAGCGGAAGGTCGACTGATATTATGAGCTTGGGTGACTGCTGCTTGTTTTTGGGTGGAAGTTCATCCAAGTGCATCTCTCCGGTTCCACAAGGTTGTCGAGCCAATTGCATATATTTCACCGACAATCACTATCACTGCTGTTTTTTTTGTTGTCATCGACCGAGACGGCATGACATGGGCGTGTTCAGCTTGGATGACGGCAAATTCGAGCCCTTCTGCATTGGCATCTCAGGTTCCGACTTCTCCCCTCCTATTTGGGTTACAATGAATTCAAGCAAGTAGTCAAGTTTTAGGCACAACGTGTTCTCTCGGCAACATGTAGGTGATTATTTAATTACGTAAACTGATTGGTCTATTATGTACAGAAATGAAAAAAATGGTAGTATTAGGTCAAGTTAGTTGTTTAATAAGCCTTGCCTTTGTACAATTCGTGTTACTTTTCGCTTAAGAAACAGGTTATATGTTGACTAAGTTGGTAGAAAACCAGCGTTCATTCTAATAATTCAATGCATATTCCTGGATCTAATAATTAACCTGCCAGAATTCTGCATCAATTCCTTCACCAGTTTCTTCACACAAACGACCAAGTTCACATATGAACACAGTACTTGACATACTATAGAATATAGTTATAAGAGTACTTGACATACTATAGAATATAGTTACAAGCATATACTAGGATGGCGAATACAGTCAGCTCCATTTCTTGTTTCAACTCAGTGATGTGAAGGTACTTGCTTTTATTTTTGTCTTCTACACCCAGAGTCATTTATGCACAACGTACTCTTTTATTACTATATATCATACGGTCTTACCCCCAGTTCCTTCATGTCTGCAAATAGCCTAATGTTCAATTAAGATTGATAAGTCTAGTTCCCGACATCCCTTTTTCTCAACTTTTTTTAATGAACAACACCCTCCTAAATCCTTTTTTTTATAATAAGACCCTCCTCAATCCTTACATGTCAAATGATAACTAAAGTCACTACAAACAAAATCGGGCATTAGTGACGGTGTTATTCCTGTCGCTAAAAGAGCGACAAAAAATAATCCATGGATAAAAGTATACCATTTGCGACAGATTTGTACGACAGAAAAAAACTGTCAATAATATTGGGATGTTTTGCTACACTGTAGCATCTGGATATTTTATATATCCAGCTGAAACACCTCATGATGTGTTTCAGCTGGATATAAAAATCCACATGGATGCTACAGTAGAGATCCAGAATCCAGTCTGGATGTTTGGCAATAATCACGCCCCAAACGGCCCCTAAAATGCATTCAATAATATTAACTATTATCCACGGTTTTTGATCCATGGTTAAAAGTTATGTCGGGATACAGACCTAGACCTTTGATTTGAATGGCCAAATTAAAACCCCTAAATTCCATCTCTTCCTTCTCCTTGCTTTTCCATTGTCGCGGGGGAGGGGGGCTGTGACTCCATCGTCTGCTCCGCCGTTGCTGTAGTTGGTAAGCCGCTGGAAGGCCGATCGCTAAGCTCTTTTTAAATGCCCGCTTTAAGATAGAACTCGCAGATTTGAGAGAAAAGGCGGAGTTCCCGCTCGATCTCTCCCCGCTGACCGTCTTTGCATCGCATCTCGCTGATTCTCGTCGGCCGTCGATTGGCCGGAGTTTTGACGAGGTTGATGGGTTCTCGGATGTGCCATTGAAGGTGTACAAAAGGAGGCAGAATGAGAAGTCTTTGGAGGCGAGTGATCTTATAAAGGTTGTTCCTTGGTACAAGACTGTACTGAGTTTGGAGGCTTTGGATGTGGCTTCTATTGATGTTGTGCTGATTTCGAGCCCCATGGGCATGCTTGGATTGCCATTTCTAACTCAAAGCTATGATTTTTTTGCTAAGGTAAAATCCCAATTTTGCTTTTGATTTGTTTGCCTCATTTATTGCTGCTTTTGGCATATATATGTACTTGTGCCTAAGACTGTAATGGATAAAGTACTTGTTCTGTCAATCATTTTATGGAATGCTTTGCTAAAATAGAGCCATAAATAGTTTTCCAATATATTTAGCCGATTAGGAAGTGATGTAAGGGTGTTCTGGAGGGGCTGGCTTCAGTATGTTGGTATGTTAATAGAGATAAAGGATACTCCCTGCCTCCCATATGAATTGGTTTATTTGTTTTTTCAAAATAAGTTAAAATAGTTCAGATTTTAAAACCAAATAGGAAATGTGGGATTGATGGAGTATACCTAAGCAATTCCGATAAAAGAGAGCACATGAGATGCGTGCTAAAGATTGTAGAAGGAGCAAAGGTGACCTTATTTGCTTATTGAATATACTCAGAGAATGGGTGAGGTTATCTCTAGAAAATTTGAGCATAATGGTTGTGTAGGTGCTATCAGTTAGTTTGAACGAGCTGTTTGAATTGAATTTTTCTGCGGTCCTATTTTAGTACTATAAAGCGAGGATGCAACCATTTATTCCACAATACAGACAGTAGGCAGACTTCTTTAACTGGATTACTAGATCTTCATATCACTTGGAGTTGTGGGTCCCCACACTTCTAAGTTTTCGAGGTCATTGCATGCAAGGTTCCCAATAGGGCAAATGGCTAAAGTTTACAAGCTTTAACAGAGAATTTTTGTGCTTCTGAATGCATAAAAAAATTGTAACCCTCTAACCTGCAGGGTCATAGGCTCCCTCGATATGGTTGAATAAGGCAGGACATAGGGCCAATGGAATGATTAGTGATGCTTGAAAAAGTTTTGGGTTTTGTTTTCCCCAAAAGATGTGCTTTTGTTTTCCGTGGTGTATGGTTGGTTATTGACATGTTGGAACTGGTGGTCTCTGGAGATATATGCAATAGAAGTTACTGCAAGATTTGGTAAACTTATGATGGAAGAATTGGCATCAATGCACGGGGAATTTCAACAATTTTACGGCTGAAATGATTTAAAATCTTCACATTGGATGGAACACAAGGCATTTGAATTGCTGCATCCGACATTAAGGTCAACTCTAAGAGGCAAAGATTTTGTGGGATTGAGTTGGCAATGCCTATATAGGTAATTCCGCATGTTGAACACCATTATTTGCTTGTTTATTAATTGCTTAAGCATTTGATTCAATACTTTTCCAAATCGCACCAGAGCAGGACATCTTTATAAGTTGAGTTCAATTCCCGGATGCTATATGCGCCATTACATGCAATTATGTATCTGTTTGGTTTGTTTTTTAATAATGTGTTTGCGAGCTTGTAAATTATTTGTTGTTTGATCCTATTTAAGATTTAGCAGATTGCGAACTTGGAAGATGATTCTAAATTTGGTACAATTGAATCAACACACATAAGTTGTTAAGTAATTTTTTATGCAATAGGACCCATCAAATTCCAGTTTTTCCAAAATACTCTGTTAAGTTGAAAAACAATTAGGATGATAAGGCAATTCTTGATCGAAGTTGTCATTAAGGTTTTCCTTAAGAACTTTCAAGTGATTATAAGTTGAATTTAGTAACTATATTTATATATCTTCCTATAATGAGAGTTTTTTCGTATTTTTCTAACTGAGCTTACCTTTCAATTTTAAGAGACGCTTAAAGCATCAGAAGCCAAGGCTTATTGTAAGTGTCATTCATTATTTGTTTATAGCAATCGTATTATGACATAAATGAAAAGATAACTAGTGAACAGAATAACAATGCCAGGAGAGCATCATGTTGGAAGATTTCTCATTTGGCTCATGCCCTCCATGTCTGGGACTTCAAGGCATCCACTGGTCAACTTCAGGGGACTAGGTATGGGTTTTAGTATCTCTATTCTGGATTCTGGATATGAAAGCATGTGATGTAGGATTTTCCAGTCATGCCAATGCTTTGATAGAGAGAAAGCCAATCATCGATGCACTCAGTACAAAAGCATTTCCCTTATGTATATGAAACAGAAAAGCGAATTAAGTATGATCCTATTTTTTTCGTGGAACCTCTAAGATTAAAGCTAACTATTTATCATTATGTATCACATTTCCCATGAGGAAGTATTGTCTGGTTTGCCGAGATTAGCTTACTTGAGGCAGTAGTTTCGTTCACCTTGAAGTCATAGCTAAGCATCACAACAACAACACAATAAATAAATAAATGAAAACTGAGAAATGTTGTTTTTGGTTGTAGTGATTTTAGATGATGTTTATTAGGTTTTATGTTTGCTTGATTCTCTTACTGCTTATCAGGTTTCTCGTAATATTGGTATGTTGTTGATTAGTTTGTCTGTGCGCAGCGTGTTATGTGCATGGGATTTCACTAGGATACAAATGACATGAGTATTATGTTACTTGCAAAGCTAGGAAAGCCATTGCCAGGGACTGCCCACATCATCATTAATAGCCTTCATATAGTTTGTACATTTCACCTGAATTTTTTTTACTGATGTTCTTTTTCTTGTTTTTACTATGGGTGTCCTTTATTATAATTAAAAAATCATGCACTCTTAATACATTGAATGATCTTTTGCATTTATGAATAATGCTTGTTATCTTTTTTTTTAATTTTTTTGAAGTCTATACCGACAGATAACATCTGTCACAAATGAGCTAAACCGTCGCAATAGGTAACTAACGGAGTCTAAAGTCCGTCTATAAACCATTGCTAAACTTTATACCGACAGATAAAAACAATTGCAATAGATCAGAAAATTCCCTTTTATGACGGCAATATACATCGAAAAAACATATTTTCAACCGAATTTATCCGTCACCAAAGACTCTTTTTTGACAGCAAATTTACTGCAGTTTAAAGTCCGTCGCTATATCTATTGATAAAGCTAGTTATCGACGGTTCCGTCGTCCCTGAGCAATAGAAGCTTGGGTATTATCGACGGAGTTGTCGATGGAATTTATCCGTCACAAACAGAGTAATAACCACTGATAAGGCACTTTTAGCGACGGATTTGCCATCGCTAAAAGCCATTATTGTTGTAGTGAGTATACCATATATGTAACCATTGTCATCCCTTGGCCTTTGTTCAACATCCACTTAAATATCTGGAAATACTCTTAAGGTTTTAGTAATTAGTGAATAGGGAAAAAATTGAGTGAAATGACCTTATAAGTCAAATGATTAGTTAAGTGCAACTACATCTTTTAACAGTAAAACACTTGACAAGAAACTTAAGAAGAAGAACATCCAACAAAAATCTGTCCAAGAAACCCAGTAAGAGTAGGCCTATTCTCAACACACACAGCAAATAAAGCATAATATTACAAATGAAAGATTTTTTTATTATAATAATGAGGGGTGTTCAAGTCATTAGAGCCCGACTAGAAGGGGCAGGGCAACCAACCTCTTAGAGCACCATATCCCGCTGCCAATCCCCTCCATGAAGAAATTGAAGACTTGTATGATGACAACTTCTGAACCAGTAAACTACCTCATATAGCCTCAGCTTCATTTTGTCTAAAGCGCAACTGGATAAATGTGCTTTCATGGGTGGTTTATGAGAGGACTGGATATTCTCACTTTTTTGCCTGCGGGAGTTCTTTAGCTGTTTTATTTTGGTATAGTTTTTCTGACTTTTGAGGAGGGGGTAAGCCTTCTATTGTTGTTTTCTTGCTTTTCCCCTCCTCTTTCGTGGTACTTAATAAAAAAACTACATATAGGGAGAATCGTGTATGATAGCACCCAGAGAACAGAATTTCATTACTTATTTTCTTAAAAGTTAACTGGTAACATCTCAAAAATGAGAAGCTCCATGTACCCTGCCATATAATGACAGTCAAAATTGATGAAGACAAGGCAAACATGATAGATTATTAGCTTTCGCAGGAAGAAATTCCAAAATGAAAAGTTGAATTAGTACACAATGCTAAGGCACGCACTTAATGAATTTACTTCTAAAAAAAAGAACTTGGTTGTTGTGGAATACATGAATTATATGCAACCACTGGCCTATCCCACATTGGCCACTTATATCCAAAGCAATATAGATTTCCTCTCTCATTAGAAAGTTTTGAAATCTGCACTGTCACGGCCCGTATCTTAAAACCCATTTTTAAATCAAAATAGCAGCAGAAAATTAGAGGATTATTCCTCTATGCGATAAATTATTAGTTGAAAATTATCAACTAAGCATCTAGGCAGTGATAACTAGGATGGCAAATATTGATACAAAACCATATGTACATATAGTATTACAAGACGCAAAGTTGATTAGACCAACACAAGTCCTCTAAGTGCAAGTCTATATTTCAACTCAAAATATACTAGATAATAGTTGGCGCTCACTCCTTAATACAAGGTCTAAAACAAATCCGGAGAAGGAGATGTGCTAAGTAATCTGAACGTCCTCACCACCAAGTTCCCAATTCCCAAGTGCTCATGAAGTTAATCCTCCATAGCAGTACCTACATGACATAAGGATGCTGAGTATAAATGTAATACCCATAAATTTTCATGTAATAAAGCGGGAAATCTTATGCAAGGTAAGCATTTAATTCCCTTGAATGAGTGAGCCTTGATTTGTAATTTAAAAGATTTGGAAAAGTGTCAAAATTTTAAAAAATAAAATTTTTCTCGATGCAATCGATCACATCAAAAGACACGATCGGTCGGGCCAGTCGCTTTGTATTGTTATCGCTCCAGACGATCGATCGCTTAGCGGAATGATCGATCGCAACTACCGGAAGAAATCAGTTTACAGTAAATTGCGTATTATCGATCGATCACCCATCATTTGTCGATCGATTGCCGTAAACTTTGAGATTTTGATTGCGATCTTTTGGGGTATCTTTAATGGGATTTCTGGAGATATTTTGGCTTACATGGAATTCAAATTTGACCACAGATCAAGTTTTAAATCAAGAAGAAGTGGAATTATGGAAAATCCGGTTTAAATTGGATTATTTTGGGAATTCCTAATTAAAGGAAATTATGACAATTAATGAGACGTTGATTGGATGTCAATTAAGGGGAATTGGAATAGTTAATGGCATGGCATGGCATGGCAAGATTGGAGATCGCGCCAAGATTTTGAATTCAAATGAAGGAGGTTACTTGGTTAATTTTGAAAACTAATTTAATTCACTTAATTCCTTAACTAAAGGGGATTGCAACTGATTTTGGACTGAGGATTTACCACGTCCTTTATGTGGATCCTTTCCTTATGAAGTCAAATTGTGGCCTTAGATTGGGTAGCAATCAATGGTGGAAGATTGAATCCAATTTGGGAAATTGCCTTAAGTATGGTGTAACCGAAATAGAGATTTGAAACTCCTTAATTGAAGGAAACCCTAACTAATGAGGAGCTGATTGTGGGAGCACGTCTTGGGCAAGTGTAAAGCCTGATTTTGCTGGACTTTCATGGCCATAGATGATGAAAGAATCTACGGTGGAGATGTGTCCTAGGAGAATAGGACACTTGCTATTTAAACACTTCAATTGAGAGGCCGGCATCCCTTTGGTCCTTTGGGAGTCATGCCACCAGCAAGTGTGTCTCGTCCATTCTCCTCTCAGCTAGCAGTGACCTAAGTGGTGGTGGTACTAGCTGTGGTGCGTTGATTGCGAGAGCAAGGGAGATGATTTGAAGGAAACTACTCGTGTAAAGAAGATCAGATTTTGTTGTAAGAGGTAGGATGCTTTTCTTTTTCCCACAAATCCATGATTTTTAATTCTGATGTTCATGAGAAATATGCTTCATGTGTGCTGATGGTTATGTCGATATTAAATTCACTAGTTGGTCTTGATGCTGATTAATCGATGGGAACATCATCGGGTATGTGTTGAATGCCTGGTTGAACCGATCCTCAGTTATGTAGATCCTCATCATGCATGGCTCTGTTTAGACCATTCTGTATGCTCGCTGGTTGAATTGAGTTCATTACACTTGTATTGTTCTATACAATTTTATGTCCACCTAAAGCTGTCCTTTTTTCTTGGTTCCCATATTTAATCTAGTCGATGATCATATGGTGTCACAACGGATTCCAAACTATGATTATATGCTGAGTTTAATCCTTAAAGTTTGAAACTTTATTGTCATTGCTTGCTGGTATTTAGAAGTTTCAACCCACAAGGTCAGTTTTGAGTTGTCAGATTTCATGTCTTAATAAAGTCGTCCCCTTTGAGTTATAGTAGCCGTTAAAGGAATAATTACACAAAGATTGTTTTGTATAATAGTACTTACCGTACGATACCGTTAAAGGCCAGTTTTGAGTTGGCAGTTTTAGTTGTCAGTGGGTGTCCACCGACAGTTCGACTCGAAACTGATTGGTGAACCGGGTCTATTTATTGGACCGGGTTTGGTCTGGCAGTGAATTGGGTTTGGTCTGATTCTGGACCAAATTGGGTTTAGTCTTACTCTGGACCGATCCGGTTTATTTATTGGACCGGTACAGTCTAATAATTGATCGGTCCGGTCTGGCTTGCTTTTGGACCAAATCGGACCAGTTGGTCGTCCTCTGCTCGTGCCATGGGTGGCGGCCACTATGACAGCCGTCGTCGTGCCGCCATCGCCGAGTCGGCGCTCCCCTCCCTTCTCCTCCTCTCCACCACTAATAGTTTGCCCGTGGTCCCGACAGATCTCGAGGAGGAGACATGAACTGGCAGCAGCAAAAAGCTGCTTCCTTCACCGCGGCCGGTAGCCCAGCAGAGGTCATATCGACCCTCCGTGACCCGCCAAGGCCCCTACCTCCTCTTCCTTCTCTGTCTGGCAGCTTGGGCGATCACCGCCCATGCCGCCGGAGCTCGTCGCCATAGCACTTTTGGAGCAGTGGCGGTTTTGTCGCTGGTACCGTCACTGCTCGCGGCACCCTGCCGACTGCCAGACATAATCGGCACCAGCGCCGCTTCCTCTGGCATCTTCGTCGCCTCCAATGGCGAAGAAACCCAAAAAAAAAACTTAAATGAAAAAGTACGAAATCCTACCTTGCAAGCCGTCGAGTTGCCATCCGCCAGAGGTTGTCGAGGTCATTGATATACTCCATCAATCCCACATTTCCTATTTGGTTTTAAAATGTGAACTATTTTAACTTATTTTGAAAAAACAAATAAACCAATTCATATGGGAGGCAGGGAGTATCCTTTATCTCTATTAACATACCAGCATACTGAAGCCAGCCCCTCCGGAACACCCTTACATCACTTCCTAATCGGCTAAATATATTGGAAAACTATCTATGGCTCTATTTTAGCAAAGCATTCCATAAAATGATTGACAGAACAAGTACTTTATCCATTACAGACTTAGGCACAAGTACATATAAATGCCAAAAGCAGCAATAAATGAGGCAAACAAATCAAAAGCAAAATTGGGATTTTACCTTAGCAAAAAAATCCTTGCTTTCAGTTAGAAATGGCAATCCAAGCATGCCCATGGGGCTCGAAATCAGCACAACATCAATAGAAGCCACATCCAAAGCCTCCAAACTCAGTACAGTCTTGTACCAAGGAACAACCTTTATAAGATCACTCGCCTCCAAAGACTTCTCATTCCGCCTCCTTTTTTACACCTTCAACGGCACATCCGAGAACCCATCAACCTCGTCAAAACTCCGGCCATTCGACGGCCGACGAGAGTCAGCGAGATGCGAGGCAAAGACGGTTAGCAGGGAGAGATCGAGTGGGAACTCCGCCTTTTCTCTCAAATCTGCAAGTTCTATCTTAAAGCGGGAATTTAGAAAGAGCTCATCGTCTTCGAGCCTTCAGCGATCTCCGCCGCCATGTATTCTGGACTCTTTGGAATCCAGCGATCGGCCTTCCGGCGAAATCTTGACCTTACCGACTGCAGCAACGGCGGAGCAGACGATGGAGTCACAGCCCCCTCCCCCCCCTCATGCTTTAGGACTTGACAATGGAGAAGCAAGGAGGAGGAAGAGATAGAATTTAGGGGTTTTAATCTTGGCCATTCAAATCAAAGGTCTAGATCTGTATCCCGACATAATTTTTAACAACGAATCATAAACCGTGGATAATAGTTAATATTATCGACAGCTTTTTTAACCACCACAAATAAACCGTGGATAATAGCTAATATTATTGACAGCTTTTTTTTCTGTCGTACAAATCTGTCGCAAATGGTATACTTTTATCCACGGATTATTTTCTCTCGCAAAAACAGAGCTTTATCCACACCTCTTTTAGCGACAGGAATAACACCGTCGCTAATGCCCGATTTTGTTGTACTGACATGTAAGGATTGAGGAGGGTCTTATTATAAAAAAAAGGATTTAGGAGGGTGAAAACATTTGGAAAATAATATTGCACAAATATGACCGACCCGTCTTAAATCAGTTATTTTCTCGGATGATTTTTTATGCGATTGCCATTACTTTCCTGATGAAGTTTTAGAGTTATAAGATCTCCCATTTGAACTGAATGTTGCCTTCTGATATGTTTGTACATTAAAAAATGTTGAGAAAAAGGGATGTCGGGAACTAGACTTATCAATCTTAATTGAAAATTAAGCTATTTGCAGACATGAAGGAACTGGGGGTAAGACCGTATGATATATAGTAATAAAAGAGTAGGTTGTGCATAAATGACTCTGGGTGTAGACAAAAATAAAAGCAAGTACTTTCACTTCACTGAGTTGAAACAAGAAATTGAGCTGACTGTATTCGCCATCCTAGTATATGCTTGTAACTATATTCTATAGTATGTCAAGTACTCTTATAACTATATTCTATAGTATGTCAAGTACTGTGTTCATATGTGAACTTGGTCGTTTGTGTGAAGAAACTGGTGAAGGAATTGATGCAGAATTCTGGCAGGTTAATTATTAGATCCAGGAATATGCATTGAATTATTAGAATGAACGCTGGTTTTCTACCAACTTAGTCAACAAATAACCTGTTTCTTGAGCGAAAAGTAACACCAATTGTACAAAGGCAAGGCTTATTAAATAACTAACTCGACCTAATGATGATTTTTTTCATTTCTGTACATAATAGGCCAATAGTTTATACTCCTTACGTAATTAAATAATCACCTACATGTCGCCGAGAGAACACGTTGTGCCTAAACCTTGACTACTTGCTTGAATTCATTGTAACCCAAATAGGAGGGGAGAAGTCGGAACCTGAGATACCATTGCAGAAGGGCTCGAATTTGCCGTCATCCAAGCTGAACACGCCCATGTCATGCCCTCTCGATCGATGACAACAAAAAAAACAGCAGTGATAGTGATTGTCGGTGAAATATATGCGATTGGCTCGACAACCTTGTGGAACCGGAGAGATGCACTTGGATGAACTTCCACCCAAAAACAAGCAGCAGTCACCCAAGCTCATAATATCAGTCGACCTTCCGCTGAATTTTTTAAATTGGAACTTGATGAGCTTAACCGCATACGTAGAATAAGAATAACATTCGTCAGAAACATGGTCAAAAAGATGTTCCAAGGCCCTGGCAACAAGTACTAGCTCTCCAAACACTTCCACCAAATAGAATCGCCAATAAATACCATCCTCGACGTCGTATCCAAACCTATCACCCATATCCCATGTTATTGGTTTCCACTCGTGCTCAGGGTCAAAGTCCCAAATCACAATTATGCCGCCCCGGAGAACGCCATAGAGCTGTTCTTTGTAGAAAATGATGTCGTCGTGAGGAAGATAATGTTCATTTGTGACAAGAGTCCATGCATCTTCTCCAGGCCTCACGTAAGCCAGGGCGGGCCGCAATCCGACTGTGCTTAGAAGCGCTGCCACCAGGTAGATTCTACCACCACCGCCGGGGCTGCGTGTCAGAATGGCTCTCTATGACAGTCTTGCGCAGCTGTTGTCGAGTGTAGCCGAACGTCGACTGGGGCGGTAGCTGGACCTGCTCCCCGGAGAGAGGGTTCAAGAGGTGCATCTCCAGGTCCTCACCCAAGGTGACCAACCACCCGTGTGACGACCCGCAGCAACGCCTACCTCGGGCCTCCGGCAGGGGGATCTTTAGGACTCTACCGGTGGTCAGGTCGAAAAATCCTCGTCTTGCGCCTTCCGTGTCGTCAGCCTCGGCAAGCATGAGCCTAAAGAGGGACGACTTGCCAATAGCCTCGACGGGCAAGCCGAACCAGTTGTGGTGCAATACGAGGAGTCTCCATGGCTTACAAACTCACTGAAGTGAACCATGTCAGTGAGGGTGGCCATCTTCTTGGCAATGAGATAGAGTACGCCCAAAGGCGCCTTAGACCAGTCTTTCGCCATTGTTCAAAGGCGTGGGAGTTGGCGACTGCTCATGCAGTTATGTTAACCTTAGGTTTTTCCTAATATGGAGAGGGTTTATGTATGGAAGGCCTCATTCGGGAAGGGGAGAGCAGAGCTTAGAAGGAAAGAAGGCAGGCAGCAGGAAAGGCTATTGATGAGTCAGGAAAGGCAGAGCGGCTGACTAGAATTAAGAGTTGTAAGCACACACCACACGTATGGCTGGTCGCAACCACACACCACACGTATGAGTCTGGATCCGCTGGTGAAGCTCCGTCAATAAATACACATCGACGGCGCATATGTGAGCTCCGTCAATAAATACACATGTTTTCCGTGTGGGTTTTAAATTTCGTATAATCAACGACTTGCAGCCTTGCTGATGAAGCTTCACCAGCGGATCCAGGAGAATTGACCCTCAAGCAGTATTAGTAGAATGAAAAATATATTCCTCACCACTTATATTACCAACAACCCCTACCAAGAATGTCATTTTGACATGTGGATGGAGAGATCCTAGAAAATGGTTCACCGGGTTGTCCTACCTTTAGGAATTTTCAAAACGGAAAAGATGGTCTTGTCAGTCGACCGGTAACGACCATGTCTATACAGTGAATTTGGATTTTTTATTTTTGACAAATTTATGTCTAGTAGACCGGAAATGAGCGCTGGTCGACCGGTAATTAAGGACCATGTCTTCTACTAAAACTTACAATAGCATGTTCGGTCAATTGGTACCGGAAGGGATGTTGTAATCGTCTATAACACACAAATTGGTGTCTGGTTGACCGAAAATAAGCTATGGTCGACCGGTAACAACCATTATGAGACCATTTGGTGTTGTAAGTGCATCTTCGCTAGTTTTCATAACCCTTAAACCCTCTTCTTGATATATCCTCTATTAGAGGATGAACCGGAGAGATTAACAAGGTTTTACAGTGTTCTTCTTTGGTGTTCATTGTTCTAAAACCTTGAAGGTTGTTTTTTTTCGAGTTTGCATATTATAGTTCCTTAAGGCTAGAAGGTAAATTTATCTTCTATAGTGTGAATCGCAGATGAGGAAAGAAGGCTTCATTGTATCTTGACTGCAAATTCGTAGAGATCCTGGCTACACACCACATTTAGGAAGTGGTGGGGGACAACAATTGCTTTCAAGAAAGTAGACTTGATCACACCTCGAAGAAAAGTTGTTGCAGTGTGTGCTCTATGACAAATTACATTTCATCCTCCATTCTAAATCCCCACATCTTACAATCTGAAAGCAATATTCCTTGTAACAATGGATGATTCGATTGCAGCAAAGTCTTTGAGGCACATGACTGAGAGTTTCATCAAACTTGGCCGATTTAATGGAGGCAATTTCCTGCAGTGGCAAAGGAAATTAAAATTCATGCTTACCACTTCAAAAATTGTCTATGTTGGATCGCTCTGGTTGCAACGAGATCAATGAAAGACTGGTAAAACTCCAGCAATGGCAACGGATGATCGCCAACAAAGTTTCCTCCAATCAAGTACAAGCTGCATGAAGCGGTGCTGATCGGCTAATGTCAAGCATGGAGGCCAGTAGAGCCGCCAACGAGGCTATTGGGACGCATCTGCCAACTATGAGACCTCTAATTTTAAACTTTAATTTTAGCTCTTTACTTTAATTAGTTTTTTTACATAAGAACCCGAGTGGTAGGGTTGACAATTAGGGTATGTGAACAAGAGTCAACCCGACCCGATATATTTGTTACACGGGCACTAGCACATACTTGGACTAGACATGGATGCATGCCAACTTGAGAAACTCAATGCAATATTTGAAGTTCATGTGGAGGGAAACCCCAAGCCATTTTCAAGTCAAATCTAGGTAGGAGAATTAAAATTTGGTAAAATTGCTTGGAAGTTTTACTTAATTGGACAAAGGGAAAATTGGCCTAACCCTTCCCTAATTGGTAGTTAAAAGGAGAACTATCCACTTGCTTCCACTCTCTTCTACACTTATCTCCCTCTCTCCACTGTTTTCCCTCTCTCCCTTAGGTGGCAACCCCCTATTCATCCCAATTTGACCTTGTTTTAAATGCTTCTTCTCCCTTCCTTCATGTCTCACTATTAACAATTCTCCTCCTCCACAAATTCTGTCTTTCTAGTTGGAAATACATTGAGATCACTCAAGATTGAATGTTAGTCCATTTTTGTAGAGGTAAGAAAACTCAATTTAAGGTTAATTATATGTCACACCCCAAAATTCCTGACCTCGATCAGAGTATGAAAGCTTTACAAAACCAATTAGAAGCTGAGGTAGGAACCCTACAATGCGATTCAGATAGTCGAACCAATCGGCCAATTACAACACAACAAAAAGATATGCAATCAACATTACTAGGAACTCTCATAAACATGGGAACTCATCATCCAATCTCAAAATAAAACATTATAAATGTATCAAATGAATTCTACTTAGTTATTATTACTGCAAAGAACATAAATTGTCAATCAAAAGAAATAATTAAAACTATGGCACAACAGCCAGTAATATCATCAAGTTTACCAAACTAGGCAAGTAATTAAAAATTCTCTAATCATCTTTGAGCTTTTGCGTCATCTTCCTGCTCCTGCACCCGTCCTGCCTTAGGTATCTTTCGCGCCTACATCAGAGGATGAATGAGTATTTCATATAAGCACTTAGTAGGATGTAAAAACGCATTGAAAATGAATCAAGCAGAATGAAGAAAAAAATATATAACAAAGGAATACTAATATTCAATGACATCTAGACTGAATCTAAGGTTTATTTACCTGAAAAAAAGGTTAGTAAATAGCGGTTCCCGACTCTCAAGTATAGAGAAAGAATAATAAATTATACGACTCCAAACAATAATCGGTGTAAGGAGAAGAATAAATAATCCTAATACCTCTAGGCATCTAAAGTGCAAAGAGATTCAATTTCTGCTTGCTGAGTAACAACCGTGTGGCTACTTACTAGAATATCCTAGAGGTTCTCTCTTTGGAACCCAGCCATGCGTCTAGGGATGCTGGCAGTGCTTACGGGCACTATGAGTGGAGACTGCAGACCTTCCATAATATCATATAGCCTAAGCGTACATATGCTGGCAGTGCTTACGGGCAATGAGGAACCCGAGTTCCATAAATATTGGAGATCACCCTGGATCTTGCAATGGCTTGTGAGCATACTATGATTTCAATCGAACAATTTGTGGAGAAATAGGTCAATGTCAACTGAACAATGATTCAAGAAAAAGTAGAGGTTTCAACTTTCTGAGAATAGGGTAACACTTTCCACAATGACTCACTCATGGAGTATGAATAGAACTTGAAGGTCTCTCGACAATATATGACTCACTCTCTAGAGTATGAATAGAACGTCAACGTCTCTCGACAATATATGACTCACTCTCTTGAGTATGAATAGAACATCGAAGTCTCTCAACAATATATGACTCACTCTCAGGAGTATGAATAGAACATCAAGGTCTCTCAACGACACATGACTCACTCTATGGAGTAACAAGGAAGTTCATATCTCAGATGACAACAAAATTCACCACATAACTTATAAACCAAACATCCAATACTTTGAGACACATATGTTCATGCGTAGCCTTAGATAGGAACATTCCATGAAATAATTGTGTTTATAATATAAATATATATGTATATATATATATTCATATTATAAACACAATTATATATATCCAAAGTCAAGATTTAAGGATAGGTCCTTGATGATTTAATTTCCAAGTGGAATCTCAAACCGACACAAACGCTGGTCTGATAAAAGGAAACTATGATTCACTCAGTCACTTAGAACTATCCTATACCATTGGTCTTTTCAGCCTTCCAATCTTACAGTGATATTCCATATTAAGAAGTATAATGAACAGCAATAACACTTTTTAGTTCATATTATACAATATTACGTAGTTTTACTAAATATTAGTGCATAGTCTTAATTATACAGAACTTGTGTCCAAGAAACACTTGTTCAAACTCAAGATCAGAATAAGGACAAATAGGGTTGGGGATTTCATACTCTAATTGGAGACTCAAACCGAATCGTCACACAAACAAAGTACTAAAGACATTTGGATTCTTAAGACACCGTGAATTATTTACTCGATATCAATCCTCAACTGAGTTATGAAACACTGTGTCTAGACTTCAAAGATCACTATTTTAAGAGTGATGATTTAAATTCCAATTGGAAAGTCGAAACGAGTCAACACTACGAATGTGCACAAAACTTATTGAATACCAACCACCCTTCATTAGCCCATAATACTAATTCTTATAACATAGTCCATTCTACTATACTAGTTACTGAAAAGTCTTGTGTAATACATATAAAGTTCTTAATATACTTATTCTAGCATAGGATATTGCTTTGGTAAAGTTTTTCTAACTTTTTCCTTAATTACAGTGTTCTATTTTTGCATAATAGTTGACTTCTGATGCTTCCTAGTTAACAAATATTTAATTTGATCCTGAAACTTTTGCTATAGATATTCCTATAAGTCTAGTTTCTAACCCCACTGGCATTTTATTTTTCTGATTTTTTCTCAATTAGTTATGATTTAATTACTACCGACTGTTGGCACAGAAACATTTCTATCCGAGATGATAAATCATACTCATACTTAAGTATTTTATATAATCAAACCTTATTAGTGTTAATAGAGTATTATGAGAAGTAATTACTCCCCTCCTAGATTCATTACAGATCCTAGAATATTCTGGAATTACATAAATATACTCTTTTTATCATGTCTTTTACCATACATAACAGTTGTTAGTAACTACCCTTTGAAATAAGGACAATTAAATTGGGACAAAACTTGTGACTACTTGAACCAACGAAATCAAAGGACTAACAGAAAAGGATTAGAACTTTGAACCTCAATACAATCAGTAGATATCCAACATAGATAGCATTCCCATCTAAGAATATAGCATGAACATAGCGCAGAACATAAACAACAATATGACTAGTATAACAAACCATGTATAAAATTCCATTCAAATCAGTATATATAAATATATATATATATATAACAATGATATGAATGAATAAATCAATACTCATATATGAGAAGAAAAGGAAAGGGAATATAATAGGGAAAAACCATCCTACTCTTTGTTTCACCAAAGTCTGGCCCTTACGCGTTATTCGCCTCTTTCACTTCACAACGATGCATCCGCTCTAAGCTTTGGATGAAAAATCACATCAAGAAGAGGCTTGAGAGAAGGGCAAAAGTGGGAAGGAAAAAACACAAGCTTCCTAGTGCTAGGGTTTGATATGAATAGCATAAACCATCCCCTCTTATGTGCTTATATAGAGTTAGGGTTTCCATCTTTTAAACAAATCCTTCTCATTATGGGCTCTTTCCACCAATAGGATCCTCCAAAATCCTTAGATAGACGTTCTCTCAAAATTTGGTTAAGATTTGGTATCCTTTTCTCAATAAAATCCTAACAAAATCCCAATTTCCGTATTCAGGTTTTGCCGGCGTGATCGATCACGTACCCCGGCAATCGATCGTCTACCCCGTCAGATCGATTGCATACCCCAGCGATCGATCACATACCTCGATCACAAACCAAACTTCATACTATCATAACTTTTTGCTCTAAACTCTGAATTAAGCACCGTTGGTGGCGTTGGAAAGCTATCTTCCCGATCTTTAATACCATATAGCAAAAAAGAATAAATACAATCTACAAAAATTAAATTTTCTTAAATTATATTAATCCCTAAAATATCTATTTTAGTAAGCGTACAAATTTTTTGGGTGTTACATTATATAAGTACTAGATAAAAAATTTATATATAGAATGATAATCTAATATTATTCTTATTCTAGGATTTTGTTAGAGAAGGAATTGAAGGGAAGTTGTTGTTGTTGGAGGGCTAATTAAAGAGCTGAGGGATGATAAACCTTAGGAATTTAATATTTTTTGCCTATAATTTATGTGGAAAAGAATTAATTTTTGTGGGTTTATTTCAGTATATTGAATATTTGAAGCATGATCTTAAGATCTATGATGATAATCTTGTTGGATGTATAATCTTGTGAATATTATTTGTTATCACTTTTTCACGCATCGTATTTCAGCCATTTTTATTTTCCTTGTATTGTTAAAATTTTATTTTCTTAGAGGATGTGTTAAATGGATCTTCATATTTTGTATTAGCTCTTAACTGTCTCTTCCCAACACTATGATCTAATTCTTGATTTCTAAGCACATAAGATATGAATTGTTCTATTTCTGAGTTAGGTATCTTACAAACATGATGATCTACCATGAATCTAATTTTCTATTTCATGACCTTCGTGTCAGTAATTTTTTCGAATTTCATACTCCCACCGTTCCGAAATATTGTTTACATTTGGGAAAATTATAATTTTTATTTGACCGTGACGCCCACTAGGAAATCACATGACTTCTTCTCCCTTATATCCTATCTAATTCATATGATCGATCATGAACAAAGTTCTAATCAATCCTTCCAAGTCTCCTCCAATTTTGGAAAGAGGAAGTCACATGATTTGGCAAAATATACATAATATTTTGGAATAATAATATTTCCAAATATATATAGTATTTTGGAACGGATGGAGTATTATTTTTCAATTGAATTTACAATTCTAGATTCGTTGTCTGTTCTGAGAAAATTCATATCTTATTCAATTGATTAAAGTGATAATGATACGCATGGATTGTGTAATATGCATGCAATCTAAAAACATTCGACATCCTTTTCATGGAATTGAAAGAAATTTATATTTGCTTGACATGTGATACATAGCAATGTTTGTGAAATGCAAGTGACTCTCATTAGAGATGGAAGAATTATTCTGTTGCATTCATGGATGATAATATTTATTGCTATGTGTGAATAGTAAAGGGCAAAGATGGTGCAATCTAAAATAACTAGAAAGTCATTTCCTAGAGTTGAAAGAGATACATTTTTACTTGAATTAATACATAGTGATTATGCCACTAGGGGTGGTAAAAAGTATTTTGTCATATTTTTTATGAATCCTCTAGATATTGCTATGCATACTTATTGAATGATAAAGATGATGTTCTTGATAAGTTTAAGACGCACAAAGTGGAGGAACATAATTTTTTTTTATAATTGAAAAATTGTATTAAAAGGAACGAAGAATAGTACAAAGGATAAAATATTACAACAACTCCTCAACTCAAGGGGAGCATGAAAAACCCTTTTAAAAACTGCACAACATAAGAATAGCCAACCCAATCGGCGATCCATTTTCCTACTATATTTGAACCTTGGTGATCGATCGCCATAAAACAAACAGTGGCCGAATTGAGGAAGCGAGATAGGCTGATCACACTAACATCTAGATCCCAACGCTCTCTTTGCTCATGGATTTCACTCATCCCATAATGTATGAAGGAAAAGGCTATATGTGAGGAAAATATCATTAAGTTGGAAGGTGTTAATTAAGGATCTCCTTTGCTCTATGGATGTGGATGAGGTTTTGGCCAAAAACATAGGTCTCAAGCTTTTTATCTTCAAATATTTGTCTATTCCTCTCCTCCCATATTAGTGTAACAAAGCTAGTAAAGCCAGCTTGGATTATATAGCATGTGTGTTTGTTGTTTCTGACAAACTGAGTCAGCCAATCTAGTTTCGTAGAGCAACTCTCAATCAACTGGGGCAGAGAATTTCCGTAGTTCCAAAGATAAATGTCTCTCATTGCATAGAGGTGAATATCAATTTTTGGACTATTGTGAAAATATGGGAATAGTATATGAAAAGATGGCACCATATAGTCCACAACAAAATGGAGTAGTCGACAGAAAGAATAAGACATTGACTGAAATAGTTATGCAACACCCAAAAAATCTTGACAAGAAAAGTAGATTGTTCAAACCAATGAAAACAGATGCAATATTAAATTATGTGAAGAGAGCTTTCCAACTCCACCGATGGTGCTCAATTCGGAGTTCGGAGCAAAAAGTTATGCTAGTTTGAATTTTGGTATGCAGTCTCCGAGGTATGTGATCGATCAACTCGGTACGCGATCGATCTGGCAGGGTACACGATTGATCACTGGGGTACGCGATCGATCGTGCCAATATAAAATTGAATACGAAAAGTGTGTTTTTGAATTTGGAGCATTCCCATTGAGGAAAGAGACCAAGATGAGGAAAGATTTGATTAAGATGAGAAAACCTCAAATTCTATATAAACCTATGAGAGGGGATGAGTTGTGCGATTGATATCAAAACCCTAGCCCTAAAAAATTGTGTTTTTCTCCTACCCACGTTCACCCTCACTCTAGGCCTCTTATTGACTTGAGTTTTCATCCAAAGCTTGGAGCGAAGGCATCATTGCGAAGCGAAGGAGGTGAACGACGCGTAAAGGGCGAGTCTTTTGTGAAACTATGTGTACGATGATTTTACCACTATTCTTTGTGACTTATTTCAACCATATGAATGTCTTATGATTCAATTTCTGATGATAAATATGTTGATCTTGTTCTAGAATTAATGTGAGTTTTATTAATAATCATGCTCTTATATGTGAAGACGTATAAATTAATCGATGCATGCTAAGATTGTGCACTCATTTGATCTTGGTGTTACACATGTAGATCCTAGATGAGAAATTGCTTGATTTAAAGCCTTGTTGATGCATCTTTGACTGATGTCAATTCTGTCAAGAATTTATTGTTCCATATTTGGGGAGTTTTAAGTTAAGATTATTAATCTGATGCTTTAGTTATGTAATCTACTATCCAATATTATGTTATACTGGGTTTGTTGTTACCCTATAATTGTGAATTGATCATGTGGGTCACTGACCAGTAGAGAGGAGATTCATAATGGCCTTAATTAAGTACTGGTACTTTTGGAGTGTCCGGGAATTTTTGTCTAATTGTATATGGAGTCCAATTCAAGTGTAATAACAATGTTTTAAGGATTGTGATAGAAGTAACCAAATTTCAACTAAGAATTCCAAATTTGGATGAACAAGGCGCTGTAATAATGAAATAATAAATTTTTATTAAGCATATGGAATCACTAATCGTTTGGAATTAAACAAAGTAGATGACTAGTTAGGCTCCCTAATCATATTAGACTTAACAGTGTCCTCAGCCAGGACTGTTTTTGTGCCAATGACTTGTACTAAAATATGTATAACTAAATAAAGCAATATCATAAAAATATGTTGTTTGTTGGATTAGAAACTAGACTCATAGGACTATATACAATAAAAATTTCAAAGAGCAAATCAATATGTGCTGACACTGGGAAGAGCTGGAAGTCAACTGATATGTAAAAGCAGAATACTGTAATTAGGGTAAAAGTTGGAGAAACTTTAGCAAAATATTACCCTATGCTAGAATAAGTATACTATGAAAGTAATATGTGTTATGGAAGATCTTCCATAAAGAATTACAGCATAATGGACTAAGTATAATAATACTTCAATATTATGGTCTTGTGTGTTTTATTGTTGATATTGTCTAGACTGTGTTTTCAATTGGAAGCCGAACCATCATCCCCTTTGACTAAAGTCTTCAACCTTGAATTTTTGACCAATGTTTTTTTGACCGAGTTGAGTATTGGAATTGGTCCACCTACGTTAAAGGAATGTGTGACACTTATGTTGTTAAGACTTTATTTTGATACTTCTATAGTGAGTTGTGTGACGATAGAGGTAAAGCAATCTCATTGGTACTCCCTTAGTGAGTCAGACGTTTGAAAGAGTATTGAAATCCTTGTTGTACTCCTTTTGTGAGCTAGTTATTAGAACGAATGTGTTCTTCATAGAGGATATATTTCCTTCGAGTAAATAGTTACTTTAGAGATTCTTTATAAGGACGTTATGAGATTTTGCCCAAGAGAGGCAATTAAATAAGTTTCCTAGGATGAGAGATGAGTAGCCTCAAAAGTACCTGAGTGAAGACATGCATAGTGTGCTAGAAAAGCCATAATAGATTGAGTCCAGTTGAGAGTTGTAGAATACTCAAAAGCATTTAGATTATGAGGGACTCAACCAGGGTGAGAGTTAATGATACTCAACAGCCCCTCTGTTAGGAGAAACTCAGCCAGGGTGAGAGTTAATGATACTCAATAGCCCCTGTGTTAAGGGAAACTCAGCCAGGGTGAAAGTTTATGATACTCAATAGCCCCTGTATTAAGAGAAATTTAGCTAGGGTGAGAGTTGATGATACTCAATAGCCCCTGTGTTAATAAATTAAATCCTTGGACCCTTGTTAGATTTCCATAAGTACTCACAGAGCCAGTATTCTAGATATGACAGAGATTTTCAAGGAGAGAATCTCTAGGATAGTCTGGTAAGAGACTAAGTGGGTTTGGTGACAGTTGAGAGTAGAAACTTTAGCTCCATACACTTGTAATAGTTGGAGTCTTAATGAATGATGTTCTTCCTATACACTTAAGATGTTGGATTATTGATTGAATGATAGTTTCTCTATACATTACAGCTATATTGGAGTTTTCATGAATGGTGATGTTTTATGGTAGTGCAATCCTTATATATGCAGTATGAATGTTGCAAATTTATCAGTGGTGGTTTAAATCTAACTTATTGTTATATATATTATATCTCCTATGCTTGTGTGGGTTTTATATCGTACTGGGTATTTCTTCGGAATATTCATGCATCTTGTGATGCAGGCTTGGATGAAGAATAGATTTGGAGAATGTTGTAATAGAAGGAAAAACTCGAGGATTGCAGTTAGAAAGTTATAAAGTTTTTGTTTTCCTTGAATTTAATTAGCTATGACAGTATTGGCCTAGGTGCCAAGAAATTTTAGTGATTTTGTAAGAGATTTTAATGACTTCTATTTTGGCATAATTTGAGATTATGAATTTTTATTTCATATTGTTTAATGATGTTGATTCATAA
Organism: Houttuynia cordata; assembly: GCA_039654745.1. Classification (NCBI taxonomy): domain Eukaryota; kingdom Viridiplantae; phylum Streptophyta; class Magnoliopsida; order Piperales; family Saururaceae; genus Houttuynia; species Houttuynia cordata. The sequence continues at coordinate 176,799 of CM077507.1, forward strand.
GAGTGAGTGGTTTCAATTACACATCCTTTCGAGATGTTGTAGTTGATTGGTGATTGGGTATTCAGTTGCGTGCCCGAATTTCAGCTTCAAGAATTTCTCACTTAAGGGTCGACTTCCGCACTCCAACGAGGCATGAAATTTCGGGGCGTGACAGCATTGTATTGGAGCCCTTCACTTCAATCTTGAACAACATTTTTAACGTATGAAGTTATGTAGTGGAACTTAGTAGAGAGAGAAGACTTAGTAGGATCTAGATGATGAACCTAGTTAGAACCTAGATGGAACTAGTAGAGACTTATCCATATGGGAGCGAAAGTCTAGTACACTAGAGAATCTCTATGATTAAGTTATGAAAAAGACCATAAGTAAATTGGAGTACGAATGTAAAAAACAAGAAGATGCTAAGAAGTGGTGGTTAGAATGGAAGTTAGATGGTATCAATCGGAGAACTAATGAAGTGCCTTACTTCATAGGTATAGAAGAACCCTTCCGAATTGGTATTGAAGGACCAGATCAAGAGAAACCATTAAGAAATTGATTTTTGATGTTTAATTTTGTTGATGGATTGTTTTTTTTGTGTGTATTTGGTTTGCTCGAAAGTTTGTCATTTTTAGGGGTTAATGAATAAATGGATGAGTTAAAATTCATCTACTTTCATTGACTATAAAAACAAGATGATGGAACAATTTTTGTATTAGAGTGCGCAGCGGAAGCGTGTTTAGCCGAAGGATTGTTAACTAGGGGTCAAGGAACAAGTAGATGAATTAAAATTGAAACTTTGTGAGATTCTAATTGATCTTCTTTCTTTGACTGTAGATATCGAATATGGTGAACTCTGAAGCACGCGGTAGGCGACCAAATCTTGCTGCTAACCTCTCGCAAGAGGAAGATGCCAGCTAGAATGTTTCGGAGGTAGTTAGGCACGTTGCGGCTGAATAACGAAACGATAGAGGAGGAAGCATTGAGAAGGCACCAACTCTGGAAAGGTTTAAGGGAGCTGGACCAGAGTTCTCCGGGGGTACGACAAAATTGGCTTTTAGCGATGGCAGAAACTGCCGCTAAAGAGACATATTCTGTCGCTATAATTTTACACCATCGCTGGCCCATTGTTATAGGTGGCACCGCTAATGATTTAATGACAGAAAAAGGGCAAACCACCAAGTTTTTTGTGACAGTTTTCAGCGACGGTTTTCGTCTGTTGAAGTCGTGTATATAGCGACAGTTTTTGTCTGTTGAAGTAGTATCTATTGCAATGTTATTTGACTGTCGCAAAAAAAGATTTGTGACAGATTTTGCCTTTCCGTTAATCATGACAGTAAAAACTATAACGACAGATTTAGTGACGTTTTCGACGGTTGGTTCCGTCGCTACAAAATTGCATATTTTAAAAACAAATTAGTTGCAGTTTGCTTTGGCATCTAATAAAAACTATTTTAATATATATAAAAGAAAAAACAATAATAAACAATTTTATATTGATAAATGACAAACTGTACAATGTTGCCAAAAAAGACTTTAACAAAGTACAAACACTTTATACATCTAGAAGTAGATTGGATAACCTTCTTAAAAAATATGAAAAAAACTTGTAAGAACAAATATGTTATAATACGAGTGAAAAAGTGAACTAGCAAAAAAAACATGACTATAGAATGATTTCTTTGAATCTGACCAATTTGCACCTACAAATCCTCTATAATAACAACTTCTGCTGAGTTCACTTCCATGGGATTCATATGAACTTGATTCAAATGAATTGGACCAATTTGTGCCACTAGATCTTCTTGGGTCATTGTTCTTTATCATTCCATCATCATACAAGCACTCATTGCATGTCTGTGCCATCTTTATTGGCCAGTTAGCACTGTCTGGGCATTCATGGACAGAAAAACCAAAGGGCTGATAGTGACACTCCTGCTTGGACTTGGGCATGAACTCGCACTTTGGAATGAAAAACCAAAGGTCTGATCAGTGCCATTATTGATTGGACTTGGGCATGAAGTCACACTCTGGAATGAAAAATCACGACATCCAGTACCTTGGATGACCTCATTCCTGGGAAGCACCGATACGGCATTTTTGCTGCCGTATCCGTATTCGATACATATCGAATATGAATACGCCATCGATACGGCTGCCTGCGTATCGATGGCCTATCCATTTTTTTTTAAAAAAAACCAATACATATGGGATACATTTCCGATATGGATTGGGTAAAAAACCCTCACCTCTGGCCTTTGAGCAGAGGAGGCAGAGAGTAGACCTCCACCCCAGCCACGCCACTATCTCACTGCCAAATCGCCGGCGCCCTCACCCGGCCAGCACGTCGCCGCCGTCCTCACCCTCCAGTGTCGTCAACTCGCTGGCCAGCTCCCCGCCAAATCGTCGGCACCTTCACGTTCCATTTTGTCCAGTGCGACGCTGCCGCCCTCACCCCTTCTGTCGGTCCGTCTCTGCATATTGGCCACACCGCAGGGCTCAAGGTGGTTTCCGACCCAGAGCACTCAGCCCCCTTCCTTTGGGCTGGGTCTTTCAATTCCGGCCAGCCCTCCCTCCTCTTCCTCTCCCTCTCCTCTTCCCCGGCCTCCTCCACCTCCCCATGATGTATTTCTCATTGGAGCATGACTCCGAGCTCGCCGGCCATCTCCCCATCAAATCACAGGCGCCGCCCTCACACTCCACCCCAGCCAGCGCGTCGCTGACACCCTCACCCTCCAGTGCGACTCTGAGCTCGCCGCCGCCAGATCGCTTCCGACTAGGACCAGGTAATTTCTCTCCTTTTTAGTTTTTTCAAACTTTGCAGTACTAGTGAGAGTGAAATTGAGCATTGAAAATTTTAACTTCTGTGTGTTGCTTTTGGGTGATACTCTGAGTTAACCTTAGAGTATTAGAAATTTTAACGACTATGGATTTGGTTGCTTCTGGGTGAATTACACATGAACTGTTATAAGGTTTAATTTCATGGCTTATAAAAGTTAGAATCTATGAATTTGTGTTTATAATGTTGCCATGTTCTTATTGTTTGTGTTGTCATTACAGTGTAATTTCATCACAATTATCGAAGTTACTAGTCGATTTGCTAAGAATGAATGTGATGACAGTTTTCCTTTATGGAGATATGTGGAGAAAATAGAAAGAATGGGTGAAGCAGGTGGCAACTGATCTATACATGAAATATGCATTTTATTATCTTCTAAACTTATATTTATGCTAGTGTTTGATTAGAATTACTACTACTTTAATATAGTTTTTGGTTTTTGTAGGAAACAAGAGTAATATACAAAAATGAGGTGAAAACGGACTTCAATGGTTAAATCTTCATAACTTCGTGTACAGATGTTGGATTTGACTGATTCATGTCTCATGTTAAAGTTCAAGAAGTCAGCTTTCCAATGCCACCGACCGCGCGTAATTCGGAGTTCGGACCGAAAAGTTATGACCATTGGAAAATCGTGCTGCAAAATGAATAGTAAAGCGATCGATCGGCCAGAAAAGCGATCGATCGCCGTATACGCAGAATTGAAATAAGGCCTATTTTGACTTGGATTTGGAAGGGGATTTGAGGGTTTTCCTTCACCCCTATATATATGCCTTAAGGGAGAACGTATGGGGTATGCAAGAATAGAGTTTTGAGTTCTTTTGGAGACCTTGGAGGCTAGAGCAAAGGAAGAAGAAGAAGAAGAAGAAGATGAAGAACTTGTTGATGGATTCTCTTCCCATGCTTGGCTAGACTCTCTTCCAAGGCGTAGATGAAACCCAACTGATTGGTTGTATTGTTTCTTTCTCTCATATTATGTTTTTATTCTAGTTGGTGTATGAATCTTTGTTATGCAATAAAAGTTAATTCATTAGAGTTTATTCTTTGTACTCGAGAGAGACAAGAGTGGATCTTTGTGGATTTCAATCTGAAAGAGCACTTGCGTGTCCGAGAGGAACGTAAGGGCTCTGAAGTGTTACATATTAATAAAGTCTCATTGGTTTATACTCGAGAGAGATAGATCACAGTTCCATGTTTTAATAGATTTATGTGTTACATCCGAGAGGAGGGCACTATAATTTGAATTGACAAGTGTATGTCCGAGAGGAATACACTAGCCAACTGGAAATCTGAATTCAAAAGAGAGAGAGAGACGATACACTAGTCTATTGTGGTGGATTCAAAGCCTTGGTACTTCTCCTATTGATTAATCTCAGCTTAGCTTAATTAAAGATCATTGCTTTTCTCTAGATTAATTAAAAACTGCTGCTTTTCTCTTGAATTTGGTAGAACATTAATCCGTCCCTGAGGTTCGACAACCCTTTAATACTCACTGTAGTACAATTGCCTTGTGCACTTGCAAGGGTTTTATATTTAAACGATCAGCAACACAAAATTTACTTGCAATTATTGTCTTTAGATTTTTAATGGATCTTATTCTAGAGTTAAGGCTCATTTACTCAAGATGAAGAATACTAAAATTAGAGTTTGCTCTAAGGTTAACTCAGAGTATCTAAATGAGATGCAAAAATTGGAAGAAGAAGCTGACAAAAGGAAGCATCCTAAGAAAATACCTATAGCAAGTAGCTAAGGTAGTTCGGCTACAAGTGGGAGTTCAAGTATGGGGGTTCTTGGAAAAAGGAGAATGGTTGGGGGTTCTCCTTTAGAGAAGGCTTGGAAGAATGAGCAGCGTGAGCAATTGACTGCAGAAATTGCCAGGATGTTTTACTCCGGGGGTTTACCATTTCATTTTGCTAGAAACCCACATTATATTCAAGCTTTCAAGTTTGCAGCAGACAATAATCTTGGTCGTTATGTCCCTCCAGGCTATAATTCCTTAAGGACTAGTTTGCTGCAAAAAGAAAAGGCCAACATTGAAAGAATGTTGAAACCAATCAAAGGAACTTGGAATGAAAAAGGAGTGAGCATAGTATCTTATGAGTAGAGTGATCCACAAAAAAGACCACTCATCAATTTTATGGCTGCATCAGAGTCTGGACCAATTTTCTTAAAGGCAATTGATGGCATAGGAGAGTTCAAAAATAGAGATTACATTGCAGGTCTACTTAGGGATGTCATTAAAGAAGTTGGACCTCTTAATGTTGTCCAAGTAATAACGGATAATGCGGCTACGGCCGTTATGAAAGCAACTGGGAAAATTATTGAGAATGAATACCCTCAAATATTTTGGACTCCATGTGTTGTGCATACCTTGAATCTAGCTTTGAAGAATATTTGTGCATCAAGTGTGGCGAATGAGCTTGCATATGAAAAATGTAATTAGATTATGCAAGTTGTGGAGGATGCCTCTTTTATTCGCATTTTCATTGTTAATCACTCAATGAGGCTAGCCATGTTTAACCTATTTAGCCCTTTGAAATTACTTGTGGTAGCCGAGACTCGATTTGCTTCAAATGTGGTTATGCTCAAAAGGTTGAAGCTTGTGATGAGGGGTCTTCAAGCCATGGTGATAAGTTATGAATGGGCTTCATATAGGGAGGATGATGTTGGGAAAGCTCAAGTGGTTAAAGATATCATTTTGAATGATCTTTGGTGGGATAAAGTGGATTACATTCTCTCCTTCACATGGCCTATTTATGAAATGCTTAGGCAAATGGATATGGATAAGCCTATGCTTCACTTAGTACATGAGATGTTAGATACCATGATTGAGAACGTGAAGAGGCCAATATTTATGCGCGAGGGAAAGGGGGAGAATAAAACATCAACTTTTTACAATGTGATACATGATATTCTAATCGATCGGTGGACCAAAAAGTTCTACACCACTCCATTGCATGGCTCATGCATTGAATCCTAGGTAAGTTTGACATATCAATTTAAAGTATTATTATTTTATCTCATTTTTTATTATTTTTACATTAACATTTTTGTTCATATATAGGTTTTATAGTGAGCAATGGATTAATGCAGTTCTAAATCGGTTAGCTCCACATAAAGATGATGAAATTTGTGTGGAAAGGAACAAATGCTTGAAAAAATATTTTAATGATGTTGGAGAAAGAATAAAGGTGAATGTGGAGTATGCTAGATTTTTCGGGTGCATGGATATATTTGGAGAATATGATTGCCTAGAAGATAGATGGAGATCAGAGCAAAAAATTTGGTGGTATACATATGGATCGTCTTTGCCATTGCTCCAAAGTCTTGCCTTCAAACTTCTTGGACAACCTTGCTCATCATCATTTTGTAAGAGGAATTGGAGTACATACTCCTTTATTCATTCTTTAAAGAGGAACAAAATAACTCCAACACGTGCAAAAGATTTGATATTTATACATACTAATCTTCGACTCCTATCAAGAAAGAATGATGAGTACAAGAAGGGAGCAACCATGATATGGGACATTGCCGGAGATACTTGGGATGAGGCATTTAGAGGTGCCAGGGAGCTTGAGATAGCAAATCTTTCACTAGATGAGCCGGTCTTAGAGGATCTAGGATCGATGCTTGTTAGTTGTTGCTATCTAGGATCGATGTTTGTTAATTGTTGATATTAGGATTGCTACATGTGTTTGCTAAAATTTTCTTTATTATGCTATCTAGGATCGATGCTTGTTAGTTGTTGCTATATAGGATCGATGCTTGTTAGTTGTGGATATTATGATTGCTACAGGTGTTTGCTAGAATTTTCTTTATTATGTTTATTATTTATTTTAACACTAGAACCAATCGTAAATGTGTTTTAAAAATATATAAAATATTTTTTAACAAACGTATCCCCGACGTATCGTATCGGGACTTTTTGAAAATTGCCGTATCACCGTACCTGTATCGTATTGTATCGCTGTATCCATATCGGTGCTTCCTAGCCTCATTCATCCTGCCACAAATTATAGAATTACAATAGCAGCTATAACATGTTGTGAATCTGTAAGGACTTTTAAGGCATACAATGCAACTTTGTATACCTAATGATCAAATACACATCCTGCAAGAGGAATATGCTGTCAGCTTTGACAAGGCATAACTCTCCACTACTGTAGCCAGGCATATAACTGAATGGAAGCCCAAGTGAAAATCTACAATTTCTATCTGACTTGTCCCTCTATTCAAGAAAATTGAACTTTCTTTTGAACAATCTAATATTAGAAGCATAAGAGGTAGATAGAAGGGGAACGAAATTCATATTTATATTAAATTTCCTCTCTAACTTGTCCCTCTAATATCACCAAGTGTGTGCTTGAAGCCAGGTAGCCGTAAAAAAATTGTCCTTACACAGCATCATCTGGCCAGTAAACTTCAATTTTGGATCCAACAAATGTCTCATCTAGCACCACTCCAGCTGTCTACATAGTTTAAGCCAAACAATCAACATATGCACCAAAACTTCACACGGAAAATGCCAACAAATTAAAATTATAAATCCGAAAAGAGAATTGGTATTACATAATGTGGATACATGAGACATAGAAAAGAACATAGAAGAAAAAGTAATAATGCGTGATAGTATAGTGTGTCATAAAGCCACAATAACAACAATCACAGCAAATATATAAACTGCAATTTTGAGCATATTGTATTCTATTGATTATACTCTTTCTGTATGGTAACATTAGTTTTATTTTGGTAGGAATGATTTGTATACTTGCAGGATCATTAGATCACCTTCATCTTTGGTATAATTTCTTCTACGTGTACTTCATTAGATTTATAAATAAAAAATGAAAAAGGAAGAACATAGAAGCCTCGAACAAATGAAACACAATCGCAAAGCAAAGTTATTATTTGGCCAGATTTTAGTATGGCTAAATCCTCCTCAAAGCCATCAAGCTGGCACATATCATCTGTGGTGTTCATCCCCCACGACCTTCCGTGCCACCAACTTTATCTGGATATACAATGGAGCAACTCGCACTGCTATAATTCTGTACAGTTCAGGTTCTATTGGGTGTAACACTATAGTGAAAGATGAACAATTTATAACCTTCTCCAATTGATACCTAATATTACAGAGAAAAATACGAGACACTTACCATTTTCTCTGGTGAGCAACATTTGCTAGAATTGAGCTTGAAGAAGTAAGATCCTGGTTCTGGAAGATAAATGGCACAAAAGTAAGAGAAAGCCTGAAAGACTAGTGAGCTATCAATAGTCCAAAACAAACCCAATCCATAAGTTTGACTGAATTACTTACCATAATAGAGGCACGGTGTATTGGATGATTTTTTTGGCATTCCCCAGTTACAAATGGGTGTTGCAGAAAAAACATCAAAATTGATTATTACTGGAAGGACTCAGTATACACATGATGAGAAAAAGAACATATTGATAAACATGCCTCCTAATATGCGCAGACACCAAACCATTTATTAGGTATCCCTACCTTCTCAATTAGAACTCTAAACAAATAAACTTCTCATCAACTAACCTATAGCAGATCTGATGCAGCTGAACGCAGATTTGGTTCCCTGCAAATGAATTTGTCAGTTGAAGACTAAACAAATGCCAGCATGGTTTCTAAGAACACCAATAAGATAATAACGCTTCTTCAAGCCATTATTATATATGAAAAGGCATACACATCTGACAAAAAGGACTGCTTCAAGAATGTCTAATTTTATGGAATTAATGGTTGTTGAAACACTTGAAACGCATTCGAACTTGCATACAAAATTGATTCGAGCCTCACACTGTCAGTGATCTGCAGCACCAATTAATTGCCACAAGGCATAGGGGCATAGGTTGGCAAATTACCATTTATGAAGGTTCAAAATCAAAATTATCATTTAAATGAGCAAATAAAAGTATGATCATTGCCGGATAATGATTACAATAACTAAAAAGAGAGCAAAATAGCAGGGAGAACATACTTTTGCAAACATCTTAATAGAAAATCTTTTGGCTCAGCAGAAAGATGCTCTCGAATAGGAGGATGAAACTTGGTTGTTCCAATGTGAAACAAGGCTGCAAACTGAACAATGAAAAAAAATTGCAAGTGTCAAACAAATATGTATATTGAAAAGTCAAATATTACACACTACATGCATACCTCTTCATATTGCTGGCTCCATGGAGGCTTTCTGGTGGCCATCTCTATGAAAGTACGCTCCATATGTCAGCTGAGCTATATAGTTTATGGGCAACAGTATGCAAACAAATTTAATTGATTAAGAGAACTAAATATATAAACAATAAAAAGGTCACAACCTAAAAACAAAGGTCACAAGCCCTATGAAAAAGTTAATAGGCAGGGCATCGTGTTTATGTTTCCTCAAAGAGCAGAACTCATAGTAAGAGCACGACTAAATGAATCATTGGAGAGGAGACAAAATTGGACGGACCATGATAATATGTTCAGGTACACTTTTCTAATTAAAAGCCAAACAGACAGGAATAACATAACTATCCTGAAAACTGAAAATCGAATAGAACACAAACGCAAAAAGGGTATCACATGAAAATCATTAACCTGTAGGAACTGCAATTAAAATCTAATACCTAAAATGAACAAGCCAATATCTACTCTTCTTCAGCAAGAGGCAACAAAACAAGGCAGATTTGTGAGCAGCAGATTACCTGAAGATCCATAAGCTTCTTTCCCTAGAAGTCAAGGTAGCAACAAGCATCAAACAATTAGAACCAAATGTGAAGCACGTAAACAAGAATTGAAGGGAAAAAATTGACTTACCTAAAGCTCTTAAAATTGGCATACTTGAGGCAATAGACCTCATATGTAGTGTGCATCTCCCTCCTTATCAATGAAGCCCTTTGTTATGGTGAGGGTCTCTCAACAATGAATACCGACTACAACATAGAATTATTTATAGCATAAAATTATTTAGTCTGATTACAAATTTACAAACAACACAAGGCATAACATATAGGGAGCTTATATATTAAACCATAGAAACCACCAATGTGATCTAAGTATTTTATTAACACCAACATAAGAACACCAACTAACATATATTATTAAAGGACAAATTAACATAAGAAGCACGAAAAAGAGACACAAACTCAATGAAAGTCGATTCATACATTAATTGAGAGAGTCCTTTACATGGGTTAAGGAGTCCAATACATATGCAAAAGAGTCCTATACATAGGCCAAACAGTTAATAATATCTTTGTTATCCTATTCTTCAAAAGAGTCCTATACATGAGCCAAATAGTTACTACTATCTTTGCTATCCTATTCTTCAAAATACATTTACAAAAGCTATTAAAGGTTGGATAAAGTTTGGAATTGAACACAAGTAAACATAATTCTTGTGGGTGTTGTCTTCCATGTCTTCATAAAATGCAAGAAATATAGACGAATGTAAAGGATTTCCATATAGCCTAGTTGAATCTGCAAAGTAGAGGAAACAAAATCAAGAATATATTACGAAATATCATATCATATAAAAAAATTCCCCTCAATTTGTTACCATGAAGGAGGGGTGGGTTGCTGCTCCCGCCTCATAAAAGCTATCACTTCCCTAAGTATATTATCATTTTCCTCAAAGCGTTTTTCAAAATTATGAATGGTCTTCCTATACTCTTCTATCAGATTGTGAACTTCAGACAATTCTCTTTCTACATTATCAACTCTCTGAAAAGCATCATTAAGTTGTGTAGATAGCTTCACCTTTGACGATGGAGATAAAGGAGCCATCTCACCGTGACCAAGGCCTCGGACATAGCCCTTCACTTAGCCCAAAATCTTAGATGCTATTTCATTGTCAATGATGTTTTGTGTTGGCCAATCTACACTTAGTGTGTCAGCCTCATCTCGTTTGTCCATCATAGTTTGCTGCAATTAAAACTAAGTTAGATTGAGATTCATAGATTAAAGGGAATCATGAAGCAAATATTGTCCAAGGTATACACATTCTGAAAACAACCAGCAACATCCGTCTTACATATAGATTTTTGGTCTCCTCACTAAGCCATCGATTCTGCTTCTTTGAATAGTGGGTTGTGTAGTAGAAATCAATCAAACTATATGGCCCTTCAAGTTCTGGAATACCTTTGCCCTGCATCATTCAATGGTCAACTATAGGCTTCACAAATAGATGCAATGTCCTTGCTACAAACTAAAGAAGGATGGGCAAACAATACCAACTCCTCCCTAGCTTCAGCAAATGATTTAGAGCCACCACTAGCTTGGGTTTTCAGTTTTCTTCGGTTCTTGGTATTTTCGTAGCTAATGTTCTGCATTTAAATTCCAATCTCCATGTTAGGTCAATTTCATTTCGATGGAGATGAGTAATCAAGACATCAGTTAAAGAATAGTCATAATACCATATGATTATTTACAATTATTTCTTTAGCCATTAATTAACAACAGTAAGCTAGATCTCATTGTCACCTAGCTAGATAGATAAAACTAATAAATAAAAGAAAAGTTTAAGATAGTACGGTGGTCAATTCAACATAGAAACTTGGTTCTCCATTTCTCGCTGGTAATGTCATAATTAACTGTTAATTTATGATATTCCAATCTAATTCATGCAAATACTAAAAAAAATAAAAAACTAATTTATTATTCTAAATTATTCAAAAGTCAGTTTGAATTCCTATCTTGAATCAGTTTATAATGCAAATACTATATCAGCAAGTGCATGTGTTGACCATTAATCCGACTGTAATGTGGCACAATAAACTTATTAGACGTGAGCTGATTATTAACTGCATGGTAAGCCAATTAAATCTCATATCTCTCAATTTATGTTCATGTTAGACAAATAAAACTGAAACTATTTCCATCAAATGCAATAATACAAGCTTACTGATGGAAAAGAAGAATGCTTAAGTTCACATATAAATCAAGTTGATGATATAAATATGAAAAATCTCATAAGCCACAATGTGGTAAGAGCCCTTTGTCGCATTTATTACAACATAGGCTAATCGTGAAGACGAGAGTTCTATCGTTATTTCATCATTAGAGACTTAGATGACATAATATCTTGGTCAAGCCTTCTCCAAATTCCAAACAGGGACCTGAGGAATCTTTCTCCCTTTTTGCAGTGAGAAGGAAAAAAAATAAAAAAGCTGACTGACCACTCTGTGAAGCAACCTACTTAGAGAGAACTGAGTGATCAGGAGCACACAAGTTTTAAAGCTGGAATAAAGTATGACAATGGGCCACTGCTAACTTGGAATATGTATAACAATAGCCAATAGCCATCTGCCTATTACTGTCCACTTAATTGAGTCCCCGGCATTGTGAAAATCTAAACAAACAAAAAACAAAACTATATTTGGCATCTACTGGCAAGTCGGTGGTGCATGTCCTACAGGTCTCATATTTTGAGATTCAATGTACATAGGTTGAAGGGAACATTATTTATGTACAAGTTTTTTGTATGTACTATAAATAATAAAGGCCAAAAAAATGTCTCATAAGTGAACCATTTTTTGTATCAAAATGAAATGGAAACTAAACACAATTACATTTCATATTGAAAAACCCTATAAATTACTTCATGCATGACATATTCTAATCAGTGGACGGAAAAAGTAGTCAAACCTGAAATTTCCTGGATGCAAACCATTCACAAATTTTTGCCCATGTGTCTAATCTGACTTGATCAAATGGATTGGCCAGTGCTGCATCATAGTTTGAGTACTTTTTGTAATGTTTATGCATACTATTTCTGATCCCTAAGTCTCTGCGCAAATAAATGGTCAAGTGAATCCTCTACATGTTTGGGAATTCCAACCAATACAAACTTTTCCTAGTTAACATGTTGAGCATATAATGGTAAAGAATATGTATGCTAATAACTGCTAAGCTAGAACTACATAAATTTTCATAGAGTTAGTCAAATACCTTGATCTTATTGCGCATTAAGGCTTTGGAAGACTTTTTAATCCTTCTCCAGTATGAAGGAAAAGTAGAATCTTCCTTTTCAAGAAGGTACGCATTTCTGCGACAGATTATCCCTATCTCGCAGACTAACTTCCTACTGTCTTTACATATGGGCCGCCACTTGTCATCCGGTACTTGCATTGAAAGACGTCCAGTAGAGTCAAAGGCTTCGCGCAAAGCCTTGTTGACAGCCCTTCCACGGGGTCTCCTCAGCGATGAACCTAGATAGAGAAAAGTTAACCTTTAAGAACACAAGTACTTGTAATACAACTTTGAATATCAAGAGACAATACTTATTACCTGCATCATCTCGAAGAACTTGTGAGTCATTAGAGGACTCCCCGTCCTCAGCTTGTGACACTACCTTTCCCATTCATCCTCCAAGAGCCATTCCTATAAACAAAATTAACATAAATAACTTGCAGATTCTTCAAAGTTGAATGAAAATATCATAAACAATGCGAACGGCAGCTCAATAGTGATTAATCATAAAGAATAGTACTTTCTATGAAATTTTAATCTATAGCCAATGCATGTGACTTAAGATGAAAATACCCAAGCATCACAGCTAATTACAAGAAATAACCCTTGAATGAATCATGATAATGGTGAGAAGATGTTATAATCACAATTATTTAATTATGGTACAATCATGACTCGCACCTACAATTATAAAATTAATCTCTATCCATCCTACCACATGTATGGCCTACGAGACAACTTTGCTCGAATCATTTTGAACCCCAGACGGACTTAACCAGACCAATTGGGGGCTTGGAGCCAAGAACCCTTTTCCTCTCTCAAGCTCCAATAATTGGTTACTAGAATTTTAAAAGAAAGTTTATACTATTAACAAACTTATAAAGAAAGAGAAAAATTAAAACTACTTGATAGCTCTACCCAATCTCAAATTCATTTAACATGATTAAGAGTGCACGCTATGAAATGGGACCACCACAAAGAGTAGCCAGATCATGTTCTTGCTATAGCAAAGTCCACTGAGAAAAATCACAACCTCTGAGATGCCTTTTGAAGTTATATGGTGAGCAAAATGTAGACGCTAATATTGGACACATATTTTTTCCAAATGTAGCTAGTACTATTGGTAGAAGGAACAAGAAAAGAAACATCTTAAAAATATGAGCTTGCTTTGTCGGTTGAAGCTAATCTCTTCATATTTGTGGAAGCTATGAAATCTCAAGATATAAAATTTTGGAAAGAGGCAACGAATGATGAAATGGATTCCATAAAGGGTTATAAAACATTGAAACTTGTAGATTTACCCCTAGGTTCAAAGGCAATAAAATGCAAGTGGATCTTTAAAAAAGAAAATAAAGATTCATGGAACCTTGATAAGTTCCAAGTTAGATTGGTGGGAAAGGGTTTTACACAAAAAAAGGTCTTGATTACTTTGATACATATATCCAATTAGCGAGAATTTCTACAATAAGGGACCCTTGACCTCTATGTATAACCTTGAGATACATCAAATGGATATGACACAACTTTCCTTAATGGTGATTTAGAGGAAGAAATATATATGAAACAACCAAAAAGATTTGTAGTTAAGTGACAAGAACACAAATTGTGCAAGCTAATTAAGTCCCTATACGGTTTGAAGCAAGCTCCAAAACAATGACATGTAAAATTTGATCAAGTTGGTGGTGGCCAGTGGATTTAAAATCCTTGAATCTGATAAATGCTTGTATAGTAAAATGTATGATGGTAAAGGTGTGATTATATGTCTATACGCATATGACAAGTTGATTCTTGGGACTAATTTAGAATACATTAAAAATACAAAAGATTTTTTGTCATCTAAATTTAAAATGAAAGACATGGGTGTTCAATTCACAACTTAAGTTATTACATAAAGACAGTAGATGTGTCTCACAGCTTGAATATGCAAGAGTAAATAACAGTTTAATGTATGCTATGACATGTAGAATGCTGGATATTGCTTTTGCAGTAGGAAAACTAAATAGGTCTACTAGTAACCCTAGTTACCTACATTGGGCTGTTGTGAAAAGGGTATTGAAATACCTTAAAGGAATAATGAACTATATAATCTTCATTGTGATAGTGAAGCTACTCTAGCACGAGCCTATAACAAGGTGTATAATGGAAAATCCATGCATATTGGACTAAGACATATTTATGTCTGGCAGGTACTCGCGGATGGTGTGATAACTGTGGATTATGTGAAAATAAATCAAAATTTAGCGGATCAATTTACAAAAGGACTTGGAAGGAGTATGGTGTTGAAAACATCAGAAAGGATAAGATTGAAGTGCGTATAATTCAGTCACTCTTGGTGGAAACTCAACTTGATGCTTGATAAATTTCAAGTGTCAAGTTCAATGAGTAAAGTATATCATATGTCATGGTGGCAAACACTTAACTATTTATGAAAATCATCCAAAGTGTAAGTGCTTAGTACCTGTAATGTGTACAAGAGAGGATGAGCATGATGCTCTTAATAGACTCACAATAAGGTTGTTAGGGTGCTTTAATTACAGGAACACTTCCGATGAGTCTACCTATATAAGTGTGGGAATATAGTGTCACTTCCTATGCGACTAAGGGTTAATCAGTGAAAACAATATATAGCAAAAAGGAATATAAGATTGATGTGTGTGGATGAACATGGTCGGTCTACGATGATTGTTAGTTCAAAGATATTTCTCTACTATGCTTTCTTTAATGACTTTGGTTTATTTATACCAAACAAATGTTCAAGTGATAACACACCTTTGTTTATGCATCCATCTTGGTGCCATGTTTTATCATTTTGAATGACATTATCAGGGTTTGAAAATGGTGGGGGATTGTTGGAATTTTCAAAATGGAAAAGAGGGTCCGGTCAACCCGTAGTGAATTTGAATTTTTTTATTTTGAACAAATTTATATCCAGTCGATCAGAAATGTGCACCGATCAACTGGTAAGGACATTGACATTTCCTGAAACTTATAATAAAGGAGAATGTGTTCCACCTGCAGAAGGGATTCTTAAAGTTAACTTCGATGGTGTAGTGCGGCAAACCGATGGGTCAATATGGTGGCAGACTCACTCGCTAACTTTGCACTTGATGAAAACTCCTGTTGTTGGACTGGAAAATGTCCCAGTTTCCTTGTTAATATCCCACCGGATGATGTAATTGGAGACGCAATTCAGCGCTCTTTTAATATTATTTAGCCTCCTTAATTGGAGGCCTTCGTGCCAAAAAAAACTGCCTGATAAAATTTTTGTGAGAAAAGGGAACTTTTTTTTAGGATATTAGAGTGATCAATAGTATCAAGATATGTTGGAAACTTAGACTAGACATATTGAGAACAGATGTCAAACAGTTTTACTAGAATACAACTGGGCAGAAAATCGACGCTTAGAGGCACACACGGGCAGAGAATAAACATTTCTTCTTTGCATGCTTCAGAAATGATTATTTAAAAATAAATGAGATTGTGACACAAATCTGGGTCATACTATATCTCTAAGACTGTATTAGCAAGGAAAAATGTGTAATAATGTGGTCACTTGGGCTGGTGCTGCTGAAAAGTGAGTAATTTGTGTTGTTCCTTATTAGTTTATTCTGAATAATAGATGCATAAATGATCAACTTTTGAACATGGCATTGCCCGGATGAACTGGTGCTGTAAAAAAGTGCGCATTAGTTTTAGGGAGAGTCGGTTTGTGAAAATGTTTATTTTTGAAACTTGACACTACCATTGTTCATGGCAAAATCTGATCTAAAAACCTTTAAACCTATCAGAGCATTATAGTCTATGGGACCATATCACAGGCCCCTGGTTATGTGTTTGTGGTAATGTTGTCTTTTAGCAACAAGTGGCAATATGTATATCAATATCAATATTATTATTAAAACACCAACATGGCCAATACCATTTTGCTTTTTGGATAAAAAAATCACTGATTTAAATTTCTAAATCCAAATATTTCCCTTCATACTAGTGTTTTCAAAACCGGACAGGCCGGTCTGATCGCACAGAACTGGAACTAGCCGGAAAACCTATTCGTTTCATCTGGTTCATTGAATCGGGCGGTTCTTTTCGAACCGGTGAACCGGACTGGATATTATATTAATATTTTTTAAAGCATTTTTGCATGAGGGGCGATTCGTACCTTAGACTTATTTTAATTTTAGTGTTATTCAAAACATATATTTATCACTACTCTCACCGACACCGGGTCAAACCAGTTTGACCTCGGTTTGACCGCCGGACCAGCCTTAAATCCTGTTCGATGGCCAGTCCAATTTTGAAAACCTTGCTTCATACTCTAATTCCAACAACCCTCTATTTATGGTCAATTTTTACATGATCATATCTCCTCTCTCCTCAACTATCTCCAATAATCCTATAAACATTCCAATTTAAAACTGTAATACTAATTAATGCAGTCTCTCTAATTCCAACAACCCTCTATTTATGGTCAATTTTTACGTAATTAAATCCTCTCTCCACACGCATGTCCTATAACCATTCTAATCCCAATTAATACCCTCTATTTATGGTCATTTTTTTACGTGATTATCTCCTCTCTCCACACGTATCTCCCCTATAATCACTCCCTCTCCCCTATAATCACATGTATCCAAATCTTCCCTCTCTTAATTATTATGTGCAATTGGTAAGGAATACAAAAGGAAGGACTATATGCAGTTACCATAACTCTCTCTCTCCCTCTCCCTCTCTCACATAAGGCCCACCTCCCCTATAATGGTTAATACATGTCATTCTTTTTTTTTACCAGTTAGAGCTTGAAACATCTTGGTGAAGTGTGCAATATGTTCTTTTTGTGCAAATATTTATGTTGACACTCGTGATGGTTGCTTTATGATAGAAAGCAGGAAACTGAAGAATAATGCTTGAAAGAAAGAGCACCATTTATAGATGAAAAGGGGTTCTGCTGGATCTGGAAAACAGGCTCTTAATCTTGTAGAATTGTAAATTTGCTTGCAGGTAGATCTGCCCTGCATTCTCATTGAATATAAAATCTTTGAAGTTGGTGGACAATTGAGTTTAAAGATGTTCGTGCATTGTGCTCAAGAACAAACTTTTACATTTGTTTGCCCTATCCAATTTTACTGGGCAGAGCTCAAAACTTATTAATGAGAAAAAGGTTGTCTATGGTAGTTTGGATAAGTGAGCAGCGTAGGAACCAGAGTTTCCATTGATCGCAGCAGCTAAAGCTGTGGATGTATTTCGGAAAATAAGTAAATGGCTGGATATAATACAAGTATTCAACAAGCTCACTTCTCTCTATCTAGATTTAAGGTTATTGCGTGTTTCTTAGCATTGTGTATTGATTTTACTTTTTCTATAATGGAATTTCTTCCTGAGAAAGGTAATAATCTATCATGCTTGCCATTGTCTTCACCAATTTTAACTGTCCTTATATGGTAGGGTATGGAGCTTTTCATTAATGAAATGTTACTAGTTATCGGTCTAGAAAATAATATCTCAATTTTTGTTCTCGTGATGCTGTGAGACATCGTTCATGCAATGCAATGTAATTTACTTGAACACTATGATAGCAAATGACAATGGTTCATCAATCGTGTATGTATTATATATGCTAGGAAGTGTGTCATACGTGTAAAGTGTCCTATGTGCAATCATCTTTAAATTATCCTCGGAGCTGATCAAGATCTTGGTGGTGGGTTTTAGAACCTTGTTTCTACTTAAATGTACGCTGAGATCTTAAATTTTAAATACGCTATTACAGTGGAAAGGAAGAGAGCTCGGATATGCAGTGAGCAAGGACAGAGACGACTAAAGAAGTTTGGCCTAGCTATGACAGATTCTACTACCGCCGCCGGGTCTACGTGTCAAAATAGCTTTCTATATGACAGTCTTGTTCAGCTGTTGCCTGGTGTAGCCGAACGTCGACTGCGGCTGTAGCTGGACCTGCTCCCCGGAGAGAGGGTTCAAGAGGTGCATCACCAGGTCCTCACCCAAGGTGACCAACCACCCATGTGACGACCCGCAGCAACGCCTACCTCGGGCCTCCGGCAGGGGGATCTTTAGGACTCTACCGGTGGCCAGGTCGAAAAATCCTCGCCTTGCGCCTTCCGTGTCGTCAGCCTCGGCAAGCATGAGCCTAGGTAGAGACGACTTGCCGATGGCCTCGACGGGCAAGCCGAACCAGTTGTGGTGCAATACGAGGAGTCTCCATGGCTTACACGCTGCACTGAAGCGAACCATGTCAGTGAGGGTGGTGATCTTCTTGGCAATGAGATAGAGTACGTCCAAAGGCGCCTTAGACCAGTCTTCCGCCATTGTCAAAGGCGTGGGAGTTGGGGACTGGTCATGCACTTATGTTAACCTTAGTTTTTCCTAATATGGAGATAGCTTATGTGTGGAAGGCCTCATTCGGGAAGGGGAGAGCAGCGCTTAGAAGGAAAGAAGGCGGGCAGGGCCGCAGGAGGATAAGCTATTGATGAGTTAGGAAAGGCAGAGCCTGACTGGCTAGAATTAAGAGTTGTAAGCGGGTATGACTGGTGGCAACTGGCAACACACCACACGTATGAGTCTATGACATACAATACGGTGATGCCAGAAACTGAGCTTTCCACAGTACGAGTCCGGATCCGGTGAAGCTTTACGAGCGACTGTCGATAATTACGCATCCACGGCACACACGGTTAACGTGTGCACTCGATCAAAAACTCAGCTTTGACCGACCACATATGTTTTCCGTGTGCGCCATCAACCGATGCTAAAGCTTCGGATCCGGTCTCCCCTATTGACCCTCAAGCAGTATTAGCTTATGAAAAATGCTTTCCCATGTTACCAACAACCCGCACCAAGAATGACGCTTTGACATGTGGATAGAGAGATCCTAGAAAAGTGTTCACCCGTTTGTCCCACCTGTTGGAATTTTCAAAATGGAAAAGAAGGTCTGGTTGACCGATAGTGAATTTGGATTTTTTATTTTGGACAAATTTATGTCCAGAAAACTTGAATGTGAAGTAAGAGATATTGTTTATTTAAAAGTATCACCATTGTAATGCCCCGTATCTTTAAAATTCATTTTGTATGAAAACTCGGAAGAAGTTTTGTGCTTTGATGGCTGAAACCAAATGCACACTTCTCTTCCAATGGGTTACTTAATATTTAATTTCTTCATATCCACGGACTTCTAAAGTTAGTCTTTTCTTCTTCCTTCATAAAATTAGTCTTTTCTTCTTCCTTCATAAAAACATGTTGTTTCATCCTTGTGGATTGGCAGGCCACTGTGGTTGTAGAGAAAGTAATTTAAACTCTCCTGGGAAGAAAAGATGAAGAAGACTCAAGCAGAGGAGACATCGGTGGTGGGAGAGAATCTTCTAGCACATGGACATCCTGGAAAGAGGAAGAGAAATGCAAAACCAAGGATTTGCTACTATTGTACACAGGAGGGACACTTCAAGAAGGATTGCCCAAAGTGGAAGGAAGAGCCAAAGATGAAGACGAATCTTCCAACTTTATTGCTGAAATCAATGATTGTTTTATGCGATCATTTCAGGTTTGGTTTTTTATGCAAATTTGTGGATTTTGGATTCTGGGAGTATGGGCATGTGTCTTAATAAAGATTGATTTAATACTGATGTGTCAATCTTTAGCCAGTCCATTCTAGTGAGTGATCATAGTGCGTGTGATGCTATTGAAATCCAAAGTGTAAGAATCAAGGGATTTGCAAATAAGGAATACACAATCTAATATGCGACATGTTCTCAATTTAAGATGAAACTTAATCTCTATGGGAGCACTTTACAGTGACGGCTGTGAGATTAATATTCCGGGTGGAGTGATGAAGCTCACTCTAGAAGCCGAGTTGATGATGGTGGGCCATAAGATAGATGTCCCGCCCCAAATTTTCAGCTCTTATTGGAGCAATTTTTCTTTTAATGTATTGAATACTTGTGGCATAACATATAGATATCGACATTCACACTAATGCATTGAGAAGCGCAAAGTGATCAAACTCAAAAGATATGCTATTTAAAAATAAAACTAAGAATGAGCAATTAAAATAATAAACCTGAAATATTTATTGGACCAAAGCCATTACAATTGTTATCAAAATAAACTAGAAATTTAATATCAACTATGAACTTCTTCATGCTAATCCTCCTTATCCAGCTATTCCTTACGCCTTATTAGCTGCTTAACCTGCATCGCAGGATGCATGAGTATTCCAAAAAATACCCAGTTAGATGCAACAACGAAAATAGTTATAATATATACAACAATATGTCACAATACAATCTAAAGACATGATTCATTGGAACTTAGATAGGGCTGCATCTCAGGTCGGGTAGGGTCAGGTTTTGCTATACCCGACCCTACCCAAGATAGGACTTGGGAATCCTAAACCCGACCCGACCTGAGATAGGACCCAAGAATCCTAATCCCGACCATACTCGAGATAAAACCCGCAATACCCTACCCTACCTGAGAACTGGAGATTTTAATAAAATAACTAATATAATTATAAAAATCTTTAATAAAATAATTTATATAATTATAATAATAATAAAATTGTATATATTAAAAAATAAGATATTTAAATGATATATCTCGGGTATCTTGATTCTTGGGTATTTTAAAGCAAAACCCGACCCGACCCGAGATAGCACCTAGGTTTTAAAACCTTGGACCTGACCCTACCCGAGATAGGACCTGACCCAACCCGACATTGACCCGGGTCGGTTTCATCCAGGTTAGGTCGGGTCCGGGTTTTTGGTGCAGCCCTAATCTTAGACATATGAACAAGATAATCAGATTCCATAGTGATTTCATCCAGGAGTGAGTGAACTTCTGCTCTTAGATCCTTTGTCGCTCGCAAACGGACATCATACCCAATCACCAATAGGGTTTTCTCATGGAACCCTGCTATGAATCTAGGAAGTGGGCCCCATTGATGCTCATAGACATAATGGGCTGAGATTGTGTAGGTCTTCCATGATGATGATGTACACAAAATATATACATTTTATATGCCTTTTTACCTATTTATTAGTCGTATTTTCTAATAAATCAAGAGTAAATCTAGGTTATTAGTGTTAAACTAGTAATAAGATGTTTAATAAATAATATGTTCTTAATTGAACAATTTAGATGCATTAATTGATTTAATAGAAATATACTTCATTATGCATCCAAATTGAATTTAATTATTTGTACTGTAGATTTCAAAAGTTCCTGATGGGGATCATTGAATTGAAGCACGTGAGACGGGTTTTTAGATGCCATCTATTGGTGATTCGTTGGTTAAGGAGCCTTAGATGGGTTTCTAAAGCGCACGATGCGAAACAATCTGAGACGAGTTTTAAAGCTTCAAATTTATTTACAGACTGAAATCAAGTGTAGGAATTATCTGAACCATTGATTGTTACTAATGTGAAGACATGTTTATTTTAAAGTGAGGAGCATCCAGAGAACGGATTTTGAAACAAAAAAATTAAAGAAAGAAAGAAAGAAGCCCGAGGCTTGCTCGACTAAAGTTTGCACAAAGGAAACATGGCATCTTGTTGGGATGACTCAGATTTGGAAGATGCATTTTGAAATTGGAATGATTAAAGAAAGGATTCAGTTGTTGCTCGATTTGGATAAATTTGAACCTGGAAAGGAATGAATGATCTGAACTAGATTTGGATCGGCTCGATTTTGGACGCCTTCCAATAAATTCGGACTTTGGATGTGATTGGGTGGGGAAGGACGAGATTTGGTTTCATCTTGGGTTGTCTATATAAAAGGAAATAGAAGAAGATCAGCAATGGAGAAGGGAGGAAAAAGCCGAAGGATCAGCCATGCTACAGTAAAAAAACCAGATGCTCTGGGGAGAAGACGAGTGAACAATGTGCTACAATATTATGAACTATGAACAGTGAAAAAAGAAAAAAAGTGTTTCGGTGATTTGATCCAAGAGGACGATCGGGACAAAGACACTCTTGAGAGAGGTTGTCTTGGCTTTAGTGTTTCAATTCCAAACACCCATGAATCCGTCAAAATAAAGTTTTTCTTCTCTCTTCTCTATGTCTGGCTAATGTTCATGCTGAGGCTTAGATGAAGCCTAATTAGATTGGTTCTATCTGTCCTTGTCTTATTTTTATTTTAGTTTGATGTATGAAATTTATTCAATAAATTAATATTAGTTTCATCAATTCTTATTTTATGCGCTTGAGAGAGGGTAGAGTAGAATTTTGTATAAAATTAAACTAATTAATGCTCATGTCTGAAAGGAATGTATGAACTCCAAGGTGCTTTTGAATAATTTGTATATAGTTTATATGCTCAAGAGATAGTCTCTATTGATCATTGCTTTAATTGTTTAAGTGCTATGTTCAAGAGAAGTCTGCATGATTATTTTGAGCGTGTGTATGAGAGGAACACATTAATTACATCAACTACAAGTTCATTAAAGTGAGAGGAGATATAATCATAAGTTCTGGAATTTGTTGTAAACTTGAAACGGGATCGATTGGCACTCCCCTGATCGATCGTATCTACTAAATTTGATGTACAATGGGCACGATTGATTGCCCTGTTCTGGTGATCGATCGCCCAGCACCTGATCGATCATCTCTAAGAGCACGATTGATCATCCCTCCCCCATGCAATTGGGGGGTGCGTTCGTTCACCTCATTCCTGATCGGTCGCCTTGTGAGACACGATTGGGGCCCGATCGATCGCATCTTTTGGAAAAGTGGTTTGCGCTGGAATATTTCTAAGGGGTTGTCCCTTCAGGCTTAGCAATATCTAGATTGTAGCCATTGCTAAGAGGATTCTGGTTACATTCTCGTTGTGGTTCTCCAGCTCTATTCCTCTTCCCTTGTTGATCCCTCCACTTCTGATGATCTTCAGAGTACTTCTAAGTCATCTCGGCCCACATATATTGTTGCATGCTGCTGAAGGAATAATCCTTGGGGTGCAAATTAGAAGAGGGAATTAACTGCCTAGGTGTCTTGCAAGGAGCCCGACTGCAACCTGAATGCGCACCCGCTGTCTACGTACCTCAAAGTCCATAATCATGTCGTGGAAGTTCCATACCACATCTCACAATTCCTGTAGCCATTGGATTCCTAACACCACATCCGCCCCCTTTGTGAGCAAAAGAAATAAACCAGTGGTGAAGGTATGGCCCTGAATAGATAGACAAGTTTGTGCACACATTCCCACACTCCGAAGGTACTTGCCATCCCCAATCAGCACATCGAATGGCTTGGAGACCGACACATAACATCCCAACCATTGTGCCACCTTGTCATTGATGAAATTGTGGTGGAGCCACTGTCAATTAGGAGGGCCACCTATTACCATTTGAGGTAACCTTCGACATGCATGGTCTGAGGGTTGAAGGCTCCTGAGAAAGCATGAATAGAGATCTCCGGCTGCACATTGTGATAGGGGGACAGTGCCTCACCCGACAAAGCAAAATCCTCATCATCGGCCTCCTTGACGAGCAAATTGCCGTGGACGGAACAACTTTGGTCGGGTATGAATTTTTCATCTCATTTAAAGCATAAGCCTTTAGCGCACCTCTCATCCATTTGGGCTGAAGTAAGGCGATAGAATAGAGGGCCAGCAGGGCCGGAGGAAGTAGTTCGACTGGGGTTGAGGCCTGGCACTGGCAGAGGGGCTAGCGCTGGGCTGGTGGGAGGCCATAGGGGAGAGCCAATTCGGCCTCCACAGCGCTGTCGGGCAAGTTTCTCCACTTCAATTCTTGCATGATGCACGACCTCCCACATTGAAGTACAAGGAAAGTGGCGCATCTCATTTGAAATCTCTAGTTTGAGCCCTCTCTTGAAGGTTCCCACTAAGGCCGCCATTGGCCAATCTGGAAGATGGTTGGCAATCTTCATAAATTCAGAATAATATGCTCGCACTGTGTTAGTCTGGCGCAAGGTGGATAGCAGCTCATTAATTCCTGGAACTCGTTATGACCAAACTGGATGCATAGTTCGTCAATGAAAGAAGCCCAGGTCAGAAAGCAGACCTCCTTCTCAAAACTCTAGAACCAAACCAATGCATCACCGTCAAGATGGAAGGCGTCTATGTGCAATCGTTCAACCTCGGAGTGCGTCCACTGGTAGGCAAAGAACTTCTCTGCCTTATAGAGCCATTCCACCTGATCCTCATTGTCGTTGTAGCGTGGGAACTAGAGGCGAGCTAATTGAGGCTCGGTCCCACCCAGAGGTCCTCCACAATGTCCAGGGTATCCTTCCCAGTCATCCTCGAACTCATGTAACAAGTTTCGGGGATGCATTGTCATTGAGGCTTTTGCCCAAACACCAAGTGTGCCACACGTGTAAAAGACTGGTCGGCCCCCTTCCCCTGTCTGATTGAAGGTACCAAAACGAACCCCGTGAGTAGGAGGGTAAGCCGTTGTCACAAACGATGCTTGGCAACAAAAAATGTGGAAGCCCAGGGGCTGGGAGGGCTCATCCATCTCTGTCAAGGCTAGTGGTGGTGTGGGTAGGATTGTCATTGCAAGTGCAATTTGGAGCTTGGCAAGCGTGAGAGTGAGCTGTTGAATCTGGTTAGTCATCGCTGCGAACATGGATTTCATCTCAGCATTAGCCAGATCGGTCGTTGGCTTTGGGTTGTCATCTATGTTCTCCATCTCTATCTCAAGCTGCATCTTGAGGGCCGTGGTCGACTGCTAGTGAGGTGCCATGGTAGATCGTATTGGCTCTGATACTAATGTTGTGCTCCATTAGGTATACAAAGGTACCAAGCTTCGATCACGGAAAAGGAGGGAAAATCAAGGAGGAAGAAGATAATTTTTCTATTGCATAATCCAAAACAAAGGAGAAAGATCCCTTATAAAGAAGGGGGGTACGCTTCCCAAGGGGATGTGCAAGATCAAACATGTTTGAAGCCACTACGGGGGGGACCTCAACATGCATTTCTTGTCATGGCATCTCATGGTGTATAGTTTTGTGTTGGACTTAACCGTGCTGTGAATTCAAAGTTTTTGGCCATTGATGCTAAGTGCATGGCAAACTTGTTTGTCAATTCCATTCGAATAAGTGTTTTTCGTTCTTTGATGTCAATGACAAAGTGCCTTGTTGCCCTATGTAAGTGATCAATGATGCCTTTGGGGCCATCCAACCACTCCCCTGCCATATCTGTTAAGGGATAAAAAGCTCAAGCAAGTCCTGTAGGATAAAATTGCAGCTGATAAAATAGGCGCATCACTTAATGCAACACACAATAGGTGACAAGGTCAATTAAGGAGATGGCAGCCACAACGAGGGTGCAGGAAGAGACCTTGGACGCTAGTTCAACTAAGCAACAAGAGCAAACAAATACTCAATTGGCTTGGGCAACTCAACAGGCTGAGAGGAAGGCTAAAAAAGACAGGGAGTCTCAGGAGAATCGTGATGGACAGATTCTGTAGCGTTTCAAGAGATTGATTGGTGAATTTAAGGGAGTGGGAGATCCTGAAGCTGTTGAAGAGTGGATTCTTTAGAGTCATCCCAATCTTTAGGTCATGATAGCACAAATACTTGCGCGCCTCATTCGGGTCCAACATTCTAGATTTGAGAGGATAATACACCATAGACTTTTTTTTTCTTTTCTTTAGGACTGTTATAAGGCCTGACTTCAAGATGCCTAGGTTTAGCAATAACTCAGGCCAATGACTCCCAGCCAGTTTAGCTTAGGGCATTAGCACATGACAATCATATGAATAATTATCCTCAATCAGCAATTGTTCTCACGATTATCTCGTTGAGAATTGGAATTCAATCTATTCTCCTACGGAAGACTTCAGCATGAAAGCATATAGATTTTTAAATAGAATTTTGTATTCTCTTGCATATCAACAGATGAGATTCAAATCATTACATGTATCCATCATTCGATAAATCACAAGTAATATCCAAATAGCATATTAAACATATAACTCAATGCAATTTAAATTGAGAATAACAATCATTGAAACACATTAATTTAGGCATAGCAATTGCATCACATGAATAATTTTCCTACAATCAATCATGGCTTCATCTCAGTCCTAGACAAGGGATTAGCTACTCATGCTATCTAATTGAACTACAAAAGTAATAAGATTCATCTCATATAAAATCAGCAATTGACTTACAAGAATTTCGAAATTAAATGCAAAATAACATACAATACTGTTCCACTTCTCTTTTGGTCGACTGTTCAAGCAATTGATACAACTCCAAGCAGAGATGAACACCAAAAAATAAAAAAAACTGAAATCAAAATTTAGAACTGGAAAAAAATGAAAACCAATCTTCTGGTCGTTTGTCGGCCGGCCCTCTTCTGTGATGTTATCGCTCTGTTTATATAGACTGCAAGAACAGTCCTTTGTTCTTCCAAAATCAGACCTTTTCGTGCAAATCAGAACCTTCCCTTTGACCACCTTCCAAATCAGTCAGTTTGCGGCTTAATTCGCACTGAATCCCGTCCAAGTGTGTAATAAAAATCCCATCTTTAAACCATTCCGGAACAAAGCCGAAGCACCCAAAAACACATCTTTCCAATTCAAAGCCAAAATTGACCTCTTTGAAATCGTTGATTGAACTGAAAATGTACGCTTACCATTATGATGCCATAGTAGAAGATTGATTTTCCGATTCGACTTTGTTGCAAGCATTTTTTCCAAATCTAGAACTTTCCAAAACAGAGGTTGCTCTATTCGCTCCGAAACCGCCGGTACCTTCGCATCTCCATCAACATCGCCGGCACATTTCTGCTGTCTCAGAATATCCACCATCTTCTTCCTCACCATTGTAATCGGCCTCGCCGTTGACCATCGAACTGTCGTCCTTCTGCTGTTCCTTTGTTGCTCGATTCCCTCGTCTGCAATGCCCTGCTGTGACCTCCTCATCGATCGCCATAAAGCTCAGGATCTCTAATTACCTTGGTATGCTGATATTGTTAATTATCTTGTCACAACTCAACTTCCTGAACATTGGACAAAACAAGATAAATCTAAATTCTTCGCCGAGGTTAAGCATTTTTTTTGGGATGATCCATACCTGCTGATGTAAATTTTAATATAATACTCGCAAGCGCACGAATCTATAGCAGAATAGTGGCTACGAGGTCGATCCCTCAGAGACTTAGTAAGATATTCAACCTAATTCTAGAGTACGTAGCAAGTAGTAATGAAATGTAAAGTTCTAATTTTTATTTTCTTTTTAAGCAATCAATTGTTCAACTAAACTAAAAACACATAAATTAACCAAACAAAAGATAAAATAATAAAGAAAAATCCTGTTTTGCTGCTTTCAGTCTGTCTTGCTTCTCCGTCCTGCTTTGCTCTCTCCTCCACCTTCAGCAACAGTCTCTCGACTGCACGCCTCAACCGTTCTGATCTTTCTCTCGAATAGAACAGAATAGTCCCCAATTCCAGCCAAATCCTCGCCAGTTATGTCTCTCGACACTTCAGTCCTTCTCAGCCACCCTCTGTAATCAGTCTATCTTGCCTCTCTCGAACCAGACAGATTTAACGACAGTGAATTTCGGCCCCCTCTCTCTTGAGCAGAACGGCCTCCCTTTCGTTCCACAATCAGCACAAAACAGTTCCCTTTATTCAAACAGCAACCCTTCTCTCTCCCTGCTCCTTCTCTCGACTTTCTCTACCTCTCGATCAGAGCCGCCTCCCACCAATCACTACAGCACAGAACCCCCTTCACAGCACGGCGGCCAACCCTTCAGAACCCCACAGCCTTCTTGATGCACGGCCGGAACAGTACCCTCCCTACTCTGTCTCTCGACAGAACACCCCAAACAGAGCCCCGCCGATCAGCACCCTACTCCGACTGCCACAGCACCAAGCCGCCTCCTCCTTCAATCCGCCAGAAAACTCTCCCCCCACAGCCAACTGTCCAGAATCCCCCATCCTACCGCGGTCGTCCCCCTCTCGAGCAGCCCAGCCGTGTCTCTCCCAATTCCCGCCGCCTCCTCGACAGAACCCCTCAAAACAGAGCAGCAGAAAAAAAACGAGTTTTTTTTCTTTCAAAAATAGTTCGCCCCTGATCCACACCGGCCTCCTCCTTTATAACATCCAGAGGCCAGCCCTAATTTCCTTCCCAATCGACGAACTTTCCATTCGAAGAACACCTCTGATCTTTCCAATTTGGACTTCCCAATCGCGGCCCTTTTTTTTCCTTTTTCTATTTACACCGGACTTTTCTACGTCGCCGGTGCTCCGCCGTCTCAATCGGTCGCCACCATAGCTTCTCCGCCTCTGTAGCTTCGCCGCCACATCGTCAGAAGCGAGACCCACCGCCACAGGCCGCCGGATTCAGCCTCCTTCGATCCCTCCGACAGAACAGAGCCTCACGGTGCTCTGTTCTGTTCCAGGCGCCCGAGCCATCGGGCTCGGGTTGCTTTCGATTTTCTTTTTCTTTCTTTTTTTACTTGAACCAGACCGAGACAAACCCGAACCGGACCATTTCAATTCCTCTCTTCTTTTTTTTTCTTTTTCTTCCTTAAAATCCGTCGTATCGATCTCGCGCGTCCAATCTCCGATCTCAGCACAGAACCCATTTGACGTGCATTCTCTTTGGCGATTTAGGACTTTTACAACCTGCATAAATATAGTTAAATATAATTTAGATGCATCATAAATTATAAATCCATTAAACCCAATTAACGCATCTAAATTAATCAATTAAACACATTTGTTTATTAATCTCCTAATTACTCACCTAACACAGATAAACATTAATTATCCTTATTCTAACTAAAAATACAACTAACAAATAGGTAGAAAGGCATATAAAAATGTGTATATTTTGCATATATCAAATACCCCCAAACCTACATTTTGCTAGTCCTCGAGCAAAACAAAACAAAACAAAACAAAGAAAAACAAAGAAATCTAACTAGTCCACTTTCGCAGGAAATCGCGATTGCATTTAGCATATGCAACAAGCCTTTTAAACCCCCAGGTGTCCCTGGCTGGACGAGTGAAGTCTCGTGAGGGTTTGCAGCCATGCTACCCACAAACATGTATTTATGAAATAAACCTATTTAATCTAAGTGTAAAAGAAATAGAAAATCACTACAAAACAAACAATCCTAATATCCCTTCGAATGCAAACTGCAATGTTTAAGAAAATCAACCACATGTACTTGGATTTATAATCAACTGGAATATAGAAGCCCTTAAGTAAGTGGTTTTATTCTACACCTTCATCTTGGAAATTTCTGCTCAATATGATATAGCATGATACTTTATATAGTAAAAGTGTAGAACATTGTAGCAATACATTCTAAATCTCTGTTTTATACAGATCCAGTGTGACCCATTAACCAAAGAACATCAGAATCAACACAGTCGTCGTAATCTTTAGGTTCATGATAGCACAGATCTGCGCGCCTCCTTCGGGTCCAACATTCTAGATTTGAGAGGATAATACACCACAAACTTTTTTTTTCTTTTTTTTTTTTCGCTAGGACTGTGTAAGGCCTGACTTCAAGATGCTCAGGTTTAGCAATGACTCAGGCCAATGACTCCCAGCCAGTTGGCTTAGGGCATTAGGTTTTAAGAGACCGCTTCGGGCCCGAGCATCAGCCTAAGTTAATCCTATAAAGTCAAGCAGCCTTTTTTCTTTTATTTTATTTTCATTTTTCGCATTTTTATTTTCAGCAATCATATTTTCAGCACATCTTTACTTTGTCCAGGCTGTATTATACTCTCAACCTATTTCCGGTTCCAATCCCTTGCCATAGCCAAGTAAATGGTCTATCATGATCTTTTAAGCTCAACAGACAACCACATATCATCCAATGACTCTGACTAAAGATATCCCAATGTAAATTAGCATTCAACAAATCTCTAGACTGTATTACTTTATGTAATTAGTGTGTGAGAGTGAGTTTTATTAGCTCAAGCACATGTTCCAAGAGGACTGTAACAGAAAGATATGCTCAGTTAAGTTCTCTATCCTCCAGTATACTTACTCACACTTCCAATGCAAATTAATCTCTTAAAAATTGAAGTATGCATCATAAAGGGATAAACTATCAAAACCTAAGAAAATTACTAACAAATGACCTAAAACTAAGTAAATTTTTATGTTTTTTTTTCAAATTTTTTTTCAATTTTTTTTTATTTTAAATAAAAACCAAAGGAATACTACTTTTCTTTTCTACACCCCCAAACCTAAATGAAACATTGCCCTCAATGTTTACCAAAATAAAAATCACAATGATGAGAAAAAGAAAAGGAGTGTAAGAAATCACCTGAATGGAGATGCCTCAGAGTAGATGTAGAGCATTGAAACACACAAACTAAGAATGAGGAGTAAGTACAAAATATGGAAAAAGAAAATACACCCCCAAACCTAGATTGTAGCATCCCCACACATGTATCAACAACCTAAATATTAAACAAATAAAAAGCTATCAAAAACCAAAAGTTTGGGTTGCCTCCCATGAGCGCTAAGTTTTACGTCTTCAGCCAGACGTAATAAAAAATCATGTAGGAGCATGAGGTTCATCCAAATCTATAACAGTCTCCTCTCTCTCAGTAAAACCCTCTAAATATGGTTTCAATCTTTGCCCATTAACTTTGAAAATAGTTCCATCTTTAGGGTTTTGAATGTCAACCGCTCCATGGGAAAATACTTTGTGCACAATGAAAGGTCTAGACCATCGGGAACGGAGTTTTCCTGGGAAGAGATGTAACCTGGAGTTATAGAGCAAAACTTTTTGACCAGGCTCAAATGACTTCCTCAAGATTGACTAATCATGAAAAACTTTGGTCCTCGCTTTGTAAATCTTCGCATTCTCATAAGCCTCATTGCGAATTTCGTCTAATTCATTGAGTTGCAATTTGCGGAGTGTTCCAGCCTTGTCCATATCAAAATTAAAAGTTTTTATGGCCCAGTAAGCACGATGTTCTAATTCCACAAGTAAATGACAAGGTTTTCCAAATACAAGTCTATAGGGAGACATTCCAATTGGTGTCTTAAAAGCAGTACGGTAAGCCTACAATGCATCATTTAATCTGTCAGACCAATCCTTTCGGTCAGGACGAACCGTTTTCTCAAGAATGCGTTTAATTTCCCTATTTGAAACTTCGACTTGTCCACAAGTCTGCGAATGATATGGAGTTGCAATTTTATGAGTAATGGAGTACTTTTTCAGAAGTGATTCAAAAGCTCTATTGCAAAAATTTGTACCACCATCACTTATAATTGCTCGAGGGGTTCCAAAACGAGAAAATATGTTTTCTTTCAAGAACCCTAAACCCTAAACCCTAAACCCTAAACCCTAAAACCCTAAACCCTAAACCCTAAACCGTAAACCCTAAACCACCACTTTGTGATCATTTGTTTTGCAGGGAATTGCCTCTACCCATTTGGAAACATAATCTACATCAACAAGGATATAGAGATAACCAAACGATGGAGGAAATGGGCCCATGAAATCAATACCCCAAACATCAAAAAGTTCAACAATCAGAATGTTAGTAAGGGGCATCATGGACCTACGTGATAGTGTACCCATACGTTGGCATCTGTCACATTTTGTGCAAAATTCATGAGTATCTTTGAATAAACTAGGCCAATAAAAACCACTCTGCAAAATTTTTGTAGCAGTCGTTTTCGCACCGAAATGGCCACCACATGCATGAGCATGGCAAAAAGAAATGATACTATCAACTTCATGCTCCGGCACACATCTCCGAATGATTTGATCTGGGCAATACTTGAACAGGTATGGATCATCCCAGAAAAAATGCTTAACCTCGGCGAAGAATTTGGATTTATCTTGTTTTGTCCAGTGTTCAGGAAGTTGAGTTGTGACAAGATAATTAACAATATCAGCATACCAAGGCAATTGAGAGACAACAAAAAGTTGTTCATCAGGGAATGACTCATTCAAAGGTAAGTGTTCCTCAGCAGACTAGTCAATAAGTCTAGACAAGTGACCAGAAACAACATTTTCAGAACCTTTCTTGTCTCTTATCTCAATATCAAATTCTTGAAGTAATAGGACCCAACAAATTAAACGAGGTTTAGTGTCTTTCTTTGAAAGAAGAAATTTCAAAGCTGCATGATCTGAAAACACTATGACCTTGGATCCTAAGAGATATGATCGGAACTTGTCTAGAGCAAAAACTACAGCCAACAACTCTTTTTCTGTAGTAGAATAATTGAGCTGAGCATCATTGAGAGTTCTATTTGCATATTAGATGACATGGGGTATCTTATTCACCCGCTGCCCCAAGACAGCTCCAACCGCATAATCGGATGCATCACACATAAGCTCAAAAGGTAAATTCCAGTCCGGTGGTTGGATGATGGGTGCAGATGTGAGAAATTGCTTGAGTTGATCAAACGCTTTAGAGCAATCATCATCAAAGACAAAAGGAGTTTCTTTAGCAAGCAAATTGCACAAAGGTCTTGAAATTTTGCTAGTCTTTGATGAATCTTCTATAAAACCCAGCATGGCCAAGAAAAGATCGAACCTCCTTCACTGATTTTGGTGGAGGCAGACTTGAAATTAAGTCAACTTTGGCCTTATCAACTGCAATTCCTTTATTAGAAATAACATGCCCTAGAACTATCCCTTGACGAACCATAAAGTGACATTTCTCCCATTTTAGCACAAGATTCGTTTCTTTACACCTTGCCAAGACAAGAGACAAGTGGTGTATACATTCATCAAAAGAGGATCCAAACACCGAGAAGTCATCCATGAAAATTTCAAGAAATCGCTCAACCATATCTGAAAATATGCTCATCATGCACCGCTGGAATGTGGTGGGTGCATTACATAACCCAAATGGCATGCGATGATATGCATATGTTCCAAAAGGACAAGTGAATGTGGTCTTTCCTTGATCCTCTGGAGCAATGGGAATTTGATTGTAGCCTGAATAGCCATCTAAAAAGCAATAGTAGCTATGACCAGCAAGTCTCTCAAGCATCTGATCAATAAATGGCAAAGGAAAGTGATCTTTCCTTGTGACCAAGTTCAATTTTCTGTAGTCAATACAAACCCGCCACCCAGTGGTCATTCGGGTGGGGACTAATTCATTATTATCATTTTTTACTACTGTGATCCCTGACTTCTTAGGAACAACCTGAACTGGGCTGACCCAAGTGCTATCTGATATGTGGTAAATGATGCCAACATCTAACAATTTTAGCACCTCGGTTCTGACGACCTCCTTCATAATAGGGTTAAGTCTGCGTTGCATTTCACGGGAAGATTTTGCATGCTCCTCAAGGTAAATGTGATGCATACACAGAGCAGGACTTATACCCTTAATGTCTGCTATTGTCCATCCTAAAGCTGTCTTATGTTCGCGAAGAACATTAAGCAACTTGCCTTCCTGTTCCAAATTAAGGTCTGAAGAGATGATAACAGGCAAGGTATCAGAAGACCCCAAAAACGCATATTTAAGTGTATCAGGTAATGGTTTTAGGTCAAGTTGGGGTGGTTTGTCAATAGATGGGACAAGTTTACACTCGGGGACTGGAAGAGGTTCCACCCTGGCTGTCCATTTGGTCGGGTCCAATATAGGGGTAGAGTCAAGCAATGCATTGACGTCTCTAATGGACCCTTCGATGTCAAAGTCTAAGCCAAATGAGTCAAACATGTCTGGAGGGGATCATCATTTAAAACAGTTTGCAGGGATTCCTCTACCAAACTTTCAATCATATTCACTGCAAAAGAATCATCCGTGTAACATCCGAAAAATTAGTAAGTATCTTAAAACTGAAATTTGACCCTCTTAATGATTGATTTGACCGTATGGTGCTGTGTTTAAATTAAAGTTGGCGAGAAGAGCTTTCCAACGACACCAATTTTGTGTGATTTGGAGTTCGGAGTAAAAAGTTATGGGAAATTGAATAAACACGATCGATCGCGCTGAAAACGATCGATCGGCTTATGGAACACGATCGATCGGCTTCGATCGGATACGATCGGCGCCATCGCGCGATTGGTAATCAGGGCAGGACGATCGATCGCCGTATTGCCCGATCGATCGCCAGTTGCGGTTTGGCGAATCCTAACCTAATTTTGAGGCGGATTTGTTTGGGAAAGATGTCATATCCTAACTAAACTTATATTGCACGTTCCTAGGGTGATTTAGGGACTCTCCCATTGGTGGAAAGTGCCCAAGATATGGTAGAATTGATTGGGCAAAGATCTTCAAAAAACTCTATATAAACCCATAGAGTCTAGGCTTGTGCTTTTGAAAACTAAACCCTAGAACGTCCAGAGGCTTTCCCCTCTCCTTCCCACGTTCATCCCTCTCTTAGAAGACCTCTTCTAGTGGGAATTGCTCAAGAGCTTGGATCGGGAAGCTTTGAAGGAAGCGGAGGAGACGAACATCGCGTAGAAAGGCGACGTCTTTTGGTGATAAAGAGTAGGATGGTTTTTCCCTCTCTTCTTATTCTTTTCTCACATTATATAATGAGTATTCTTACTGATTTTCTTGGAGTATTGCTTTGAATCTTGCGGGATTAATGATTTATGTCTTGTCTTTCCATGTGTATTGCGATACATGCATATATGCCTTCATGCTTCATGTCTAGATGGTAAATCACATCAAAGATGGATGCTTTATTAATTTTACAGAAGATAAAAGTTCTGATATTGTTCTGATTATGATGTCTAATGATTGAGTCTTATGCTTTAATGATCGATTTGCTTAAATCGACTTAATTGAAAGATATTTGGTCTAAGGTTGTGTTATATGGGGAGAAACATGATAAAAAGGGAATCTTTTTGTAATTCTAGTTAATTCCAGGATCTGTAATTGATCTAGGAGGGGAGTACTATCATCTATCATGAGTATAATATCATCTATAAGTGGTACGGTATAAGTTAATTAAAGTTTAATCAAGTTTCTCACTTTCGGCCAGAACTGTTTCTGCACGGACAGTCGACAGTGAATAATTCATAACTAATTCATATGACATCAGAAAAATATAAAACTGATGGGGTTAGAAACTAGACTCATAAGGGTACTCTCAGTAAAAATTTCAGAAGATAATATTAACTGTACAGTGTCTGGGAGTCGCCGGAAGGGGACTGTTGTGCATAAGACAGTGAGCAGAATCTAAGTGAAAATACTATGTACTTAAGTAAAACCACTTAATAAGATGTGAAGATGATATGACGTGCTAGTAACTAATACTAGACTATATTCTTATGATTATCACAGTAAGGTTGGGTTATGGTTAATATGATAGATGGGTGATACCTATGTTAAGAATACCGTAATCGTGTATTTGAAGATAAAGCGTTTGTGTCGGTTTGAGGTTCCATTTGGAATCCAAATCATCTAGGACTCATTAATACCTTGTCTCTGATTTATATATTTCAATAAGACCTATATGATTTCCATCTAGGGCTGAGCATGAACGTATGTATGGATTGTGTTATTCTCTTTGTGTGACATTCCCACTTATACTCTGTATGTGAGTCTGTTCCGGTGATTGACACCTTATGTGGTTAGAGCGTTGCGGCCTCTATTTCCTTGAATTATTATTCATCATGATTATTTGATTGATTCCTCCACTAGAGGTCTTGCGGGATTTCTCCGGAAGTGGATTCATAGTATGCTCACATTATGCCATTGCTTGATCTTGCGGGGTCACTAATATTTGTGGTACTGCGGTTCCACACTGCCCAAAAAGAGGCAACATACGTACGTTAGATTGTTGACATTACGGAAGGTCATCAGTCTCCGCCCATCGTGCCCGTAAGCACTGGTGGGGCCAGCATCCTAGACGCATGGCAGGGTTCCAAAAAGAGGACCCCTAGGGTGGTTCTGGTATAGTCACTTGCGGGTGATCGGTTCAGCGAGCAGAAATTGTACTCCTTTCACTTTTAATGTCTGGAGCTTTTTAATATGATTATCATTCCCTCCTTACTCATATGTGTAGTAGGAGCCTTATTGTTGTTTTCCTTGCTTGCGGGTTGGAATTATTATCGACTAACCTTTCAGGTGTATAAATCCTTGGTTTAGTCCCGATGTTGCGGCATCTTCATAAACCTTTGTTATTCTTATCCTATTCATATTGTTTGTTCTAATTCAGTGGGTTTTTACATCCTACTGAGTGTTTCTACGAAATACTCATGCATCCTCTGATGCAGGCGCAAATGGAAATTGAGAGCAGGAAGTTGCGGTAGTGAAGCGGTCGCAGGAGCCGTGAAGATTTAGAGTTTATATTATTTGCTTTGCTTATTTTGATGCTTATGACATTTATTGGCAATTGTGTGCCATAGATTTATAGGTTTATTTGATTTGACTTTCTTAAATGGATTATCAGTATTATTAAGTAAATTTCCATTCCATAGTATTCATTAATGTTTGTATGTGTATTGCACTGATTATGGGCATGACCGATTACACATCCTTTTGAGATGATCGTAATTGGTGGTTAATTCGACAGTTCGGTCTCGCGCCCGAGATTCTCTACCTCCAAATGTATATCATTGATTGGCTTCCGCACTCCGTTCGAGGTATGGGATTTCGGGGCGTGACAATCCGTCTCCGGGGTTGTTGTCTAACATTAAAGACATTGAGTTTGACCTTTAAATTGCCAAAAGACAACTTCATTACTCCATTTCTACAATTTATTATGGCATTGGATGTGGCTAAGAATGGCCTTCCCAAAATCACAGGAATCTGACTACCAGGATTCTGCACAGGTTGGGTATCTAAGACAATAAAGTCTACTGGGAAGTAAAATTTATCCACCTGAACCAGAACATCCTCAATAAAGCCGCGTGGGACTTTAACTGATCTGTCTGCAAGCTGCAGTGGTATGGTAGTCGGTTTCAACTCTCCTAATCCAAGTTGCTCATAAACAGAGAAAGGTAGCAAATTCACACTAGCTCCTAAGTCCAACAATGCCCTCTCCACAGTATCGTCTCCTATAACGCATGAAATTGTGGGACATCCTGGATCTTTAAACTTAGGAGGAGTGTTATACTTAAGAATTGAGCTAACTTGTTCAGTGAGAAATACTTTCTTGTGTGCATTCAGTTTTATTTTCTGGGTGCACATGTCTTTTAAGAATCTTGCATAAGCGGGAACTTGCTTAATCGCATCAAGCAATGGAATATTGATTTGTACTTTCTTAAAAATTTCCATTGTCTCATCAAGTTTATTCCCTTGAGATGTTTTTGCAAGTCTTTGAGGAAAGGGTGCCTTGGGTATATAGGGTGGAATATGGCTAGACTCAGGACATGAAGACGCTTCTAGGCTCTTCTTCGATGTATTAGGACTCACGTCTGGTCTAGTGGTGCTCTCTTGGTCCTCACCCTTTCTAGCGATTGTTTCTATGGCAGTCTTAGGTAGTTCAACATTATTGTCAATTTGTTTGCCACTCCTAAGTGTAGTTATGGCTTTCACTTGCGCTGGAGGGTAGTTTTGACAAGAATTAGATCCCACTTCAAATTGTCCTTTGGGATTTGCTACAGGTTGACTAGGGAACCTACCTTTTTCCCTCTCATTTAATGCAGAAGCCAATTGACCCATTTGAAGTTCCAGCTTCGCAATTGCGTGCGAGTTGGCATGTAAAGAATGTTGGGTATCTTTTTGAAATTGTAGAGAGCTTTGCATGAACAAATTCAAAGTATCCTCTAGAGATGGTTTCTTGGGTTGTGTAGGGAATGTTTGAACTTGTTGAGGGTAAGATTGATTGGGAGGGTACCCTGGAGGTCCTCCTTGATGCGGTCCTTTGGACCATGAAAAATTGGGATGCCTTGCCCAACCTGGGTTATAAGTTTCCGAATATGGGTTATTGCCAGGTCGAGGAAAGGCATTTATAGCATTAGCCTGATCGCTATTGTATTCCACTCCAGAGATGTTAGAAGGATAGTTTTGTGTGACATGGGAGGGGTTAGAGAAAATAGCACACACATTGACATGTGATGGCATTTGGGGCCCACCAGCAGACATCAACGCATCAAAGCGTTGTGTCAGGCTGTAATCTTGGAAATCAAATGTGCACTATTGTCTACCTCATATACGCCTCCTTTCTTTTGAAAAGGAAACGTTCTGTCAACTCTACTTGAGCCATCCCATTGCTGAGAATTCTCGCATAGAGTCTCAATAAAATCCCACGCTTCTTCTGCACTCTTCATCATAACTGACCCACCACTAGCGGCATCAACCATTTGACGGTTCTGAGGTGTCAAACCGTCATAGAAGAATTGAACTTGTTGCCACTTTAAAAATCCATGGTGTGGACACTTAAGGAGTAAATTCTTCCATCTTTCCCAACACTCATAAAAGTGTTCACCCTCCTTCTGCATGAAATTTGTAATTTCTCTACGAAGGGCATGAGTTTTATGAACAGGGAAGAATTTGTTCAAAAATTTTTCAGCTAATTGATCCCAACTCCTAATTGTTCCAACTTCTAAAGAGTTCAACCATGCTTTCGCTTTTTCTTTCAAAGAAAAGGGAAAGAGGCGCAACCTAACAGATTCATCAGAGAAATTTTGGAATTTAAATGTAGCACAAATGTCAAGGAACTCTTTAACATGATTATAGGGATCTTCTTCATTAGAACCATAGAATGTGGGCAAGAGTTGCATCACCCCTGGTTTCAACTCAAAGTGGTGTGCCGTGGTGAGCGGCAACACTATGCAGGAAGGTGAGTTGAATTGAATGGGGGAGGAATAATCTTTTAATGTCTTCCTCACATTCTCATTTTCCATGTTACCTAATTGATTTGTAATATCCATTGTATGTTTGAGTCTTGCTTTAAAAGTTCTTTCAATTTCTAGGTCAAGAGGTGCAAGCTTTTCACCCAGTGATCGACGACCACGCCTAGGTACCTCAGCGTGTTCCTCAAGACGGGGAGCTCGTGGCCACCCGCATCGTGTATGGCCCATCATACGGTTATACGCATCAACTCCAATAGGCCCCAATCCATGAGATACTCGAGAATGCTCAGGAAAATGCACCCCCTGGGTCAGAAATACCCGCTCTAAAATGTATGGATAGGGCAACCTCTCATCTTTTCGGCCCACCATCATTTGCTTCATCCGGCCAAAGACGAATGAAGGCAGGTCAAGATCACGGCGCCGATTATTGTCGCCGAATACATAAAGTAAATCCGTCATAGTTCGGTCGACTTTTTCCTTCCTGGCTGACCAGACATCATGCTGTAGAATTAAAAAGGCAAAGCGAAACTCCGATCGCATGCTAATGGCGGCCAGCCAAGTAGAGGTCCCAGGTCCTACGACAGACCCCATCAATCGCCCTGTGATATTCCGGTACAGAGGAAACTGATATCCATTAAAATCAGGGTGATGAATCGTACCTCGGTCACAACCCATAGCACTGGCAATATCGGCAACTCGGACTCGGATAGGAACACCACATACTACACTCTGAATGGTCACCTGTTCTGGATTAACGTTGTCTTCTATGGTGCCATTTGCATAAAATTCACGAACCGGGTCCTCGTGGACCATTGCGAACTCATTCTGCCTTTTTGCCGCTATATGGGTGAAATAGGTCACTCAATCCGGCCGGTCCTCAATCCATCGCTGAGTTGGAAGATCAGGAATATCCGGGTTGAGGACCACCTGCCTCTCATATTGGATGGGCCGTGGCGGTGCAGCAGGTTCAGGTGGAGGGGTGGAGGAAACAGGACGTGATGAAGAAGATTCACCTCGTGAACATTTGTGCGCGATGGATTTTTGAGGCATTGTACCTGAAAACTAATGATAAGAGTGAAAATCCAATCAATGTACCAGAATATGCAGCATTTAATTGTAATACGGAAATATCACAGCAAGCATGTAATAACAGATCCACTTCACAATTTCTGTTTTTTAAATAATAATAAATTTCCTAAAAATAGTAAAAAATAATAAAAATAAAATTTTTATGAAAACATAGGAAATCAAAAGGAACCATCATGCATAACATAAATCACAATCATCAATATAGAAGTATGCATGAAAGGGATTCAAAAATCAGATTTCAAAAAAAAAAATTTAAATAGAAAACACTGTTCACCGCAAGAACAAAAATCCTAAAAACACCTAAAATCGAAGAATCAAAAGCTGAAAGTCATGCATAAGCATCGCAATAGTCATTAGAAGAGAATGCATGAGAATAATCACAACAATATCTACCAGAAACCAAGAAAAATCGAATTTTTAAGTTTCGGCTTACTGGAAGAAAAAGGAGTGATTGCGATGAAATGAGTGTGAAATCACGGAAACAGACACCGGATATGGATTCTACGTGCAAAAATCCTTTAAGGCCGGAGTTTCAGCTCAAACACGGGTCAGAAACGGCGGCGGCGAGCAAAAATAGATTTCTCTTCGCCGCGGCCATTCGGAATTTAAGTGCGAGGAAGACGACCCACGATCGATCGCAAATTTAGCCGATCGATCGTTGTATAAATCAAGAAGCAGCGCCCGTTAGATTGAAGATGAACGGTGTCGATTTGTGGCATAGCGATCGATCGCAAATGTAAGGCGTCGATCGGATAGAGATCGATCGTGTAAATACGATCGACCGTATCTACTGTTCTTCGATTTTTTTTTAGTATATCCTCTCCCCCAAATCTATTATGAACATTGTCCTCAATGTGAACAACATATAGCATGACAATGAGCATATAACAAAGAAAATCAGAGAAAGGAGAGAATACACCTGAATACGTGGGTTGCCTCCCACCAAGCGCTAAGTTTAACGTCTTCAGCCAGACGGAGTCACGGTCATTCGCAGGGTTGAGATCCTCAAGAGTTCAGCCTAGATCAATTAAATGATTTCCCCACACACTCCTATCCTTGTGGCTTATGTATGGAGCATATCGTGGAATAAAAGGATGGAGTGGTAGGTGAGGAAACAGTGGAAATATGGGTCCCTGCATTGTCCATGGAAAAAGGTCATCAGAAAATTTTAATATAAAGGGAACCTCCTCCCCCACATCAACCATTTTGGCCTTAGGGGCCTCTTCTAGTAACTTCATTGGGAAAGCTTCCTCAATTAGTGACTCAACTAAACAATCTATGAAACAGTCTAATTTTCTTTCAATAATTAAAGGGTTAGATTGGTCAAGACATGGTATAAATGGTGTTTCAGGAATAGAAGGTTCTGTTGATAGTGCCGTAGAATGTGACTCCTCAAATATAGAAGAAGGTTTAAAACTGGGTTCTATTAATGCATTCACTTCTTCTTTAATTTTTTAGGCTTCTTGATCATTTTGTAAAACCCACTCAAGCTCATTTTCAAATCTTTGAGCGCGCTGGAGGGATGTAGTATCATGGTTAGGGGAAAAACATATCCCTTCGTCAGAAAATTGGCCCATCGGATAATGGGGTTGGATAGGTAAAGTGCATTCTTTGTTCATATCCATGGCCTGGGCCAGTTCTTCTAACTGCGTTTCAATGTTGGCAAGAGCCTGTGTATGAGAATGGATAATCTGGGCTTGGTACTCAGTTCACCTGTCAGCTCTCTGTGTTTGGTTTCTATCTTAGTATCCAGCTTGGCTTCCATCGCATTAAAAGCTGAGAGGAGAGTAGATTGGGTGGCTAACATTTGGCTCATTTAATCTTCTAGGGATGGTTTCTGATTGGTTTGGCCAAACTGAGGATTAGAGGCTGGTTGGTAAGGTAGTTGTTGGCTTAGGAAATCTTGTCTAGGGGCCTGATTAAGTTGTGTCCACGAGGAATTAGGATGGTCCTCCCTCCTATGAAGACTTTAGGCCTCATTAACATACTTGCATATAAAATCAGGGTATTCATGGGCCAAAGGGCACTCCACTGGGGTATGAATGGGACTTAAACAGAGGGCACATGGTTCTGACATATAAGGAGTTGTGTATTGTAGGGAAGATGTGTCACTCCCAAAATTAGAGTGATTATCCCACCCATGGTTGTAAGTATCAGCATGTAAGGGACGTGGGTGGTAGGGCACTTCATAGGGAGGGGGATTACGTGTGTGTGAAGAACAATAATCATTAAAGCTCCTGTATGGGTTCTCGTGAATCCATAAAAAGGTGAAGACATCTCTTCACCATGCATTCATCAACCGAACCAAAATATCACACATCCACAAATCAGAGAAATAACCCAGATATCCACAACTAGCAATCATCAGTCCTAGATATCGACAACTAACAGTCCTAATAGCCACAACTAACACAACATGCTATCACAGAAAGAAAAGAAAAACACCAAACACACAAATTAATCTAAAAAGAGATGGATAAGAGAATGCAAACTAGGGGAGGGGGTGGCCCTTCCACGTTGGCGAGAATTCCACGTCTTCTCTTAACCTTGCAAAAAGAAAGAACACAAATAATCTAAGTTAAGACTCACTAAACTACTCTAACACTAATTAAGCTAAGAATCTGGTAAACTATTATGTTGTCCCCGGCAACAGCGCCAAAAACTTGATCGTTTAAATATAAACCCTTGCAAGTGCACAAGGCAATTGTACTACGGCGAGTATTAAAGGGTTGTGGAACCTCAGGGACGGACTAGTATTTTACCAAATTCAAGTGAAGAAAGTTGCAGTTTTTGTTTAATCTAAATAAAGCTACGAACTTTAACTACTAAGCTGAGTTTTAATCAATGTGGAGAAGACCAAGGCTTCGAATCCACCACAATAACTAGTGTATTGTCTCTCTCTCTCTTTTGAATAAATATTTCCAATTGGCTAGCATATTCCTCTCGGACATACACTTGTCAACTCAAAATATAGTGCTCTCCTCTCGGATGTAACACATAAAACAATTAAAGCATGGAATTGTGATCTATCTCCCTCGAGTATAAACCAATAAAATTTTATTGATATATAACACCTCAGTCTACTCACGTTCCTCTCGGATACGCAAGTATTCTTCGGATTGAAACTCACAAGAATTCACTCTTGTCTCTCTCGAGTACAAAGAACAAATCTTTATTGAATTAACGGTGATTACACAACAAAATTCATACACCAACTAGAGTAAAATCATAAGATGAGAGAAAAGAAATTACACAACCAGATTATTGGGCTTCATCTACGCCTTGGAAGGGTGTTTAGCCTCGCATCGGAAGAGAAATCGCCATCGTGTTCTTCATGTTCTTCATCATCTCCCTCCTTTGCTCTAGCCTCCAAGAGTTGAATATGTGATGCCCAAAACATTCTCTCATAAGGCCTATTTATAAGAGTGAAGAGAAACCACGAAGTCCCCTTCCAAATCTAAGTCGAAATAGGTCTTATTTTGGTTTTTCGTATACAGCGATCGATCGCTCCGTATTGACGATCGTTCGCTATACGATCGATCGCAATTCCTTCATTATTTTCCTCCGATCGATCGCTTTGCCGATCGACGCCGTATGATACCGATCGATCATAGTTACTGTCTTCGGTGATTGAAAAAATTCCAGTAGATATGATCGATCGTTTTGAGTCCGATCGATCATTTCCTTCAGTGTAGTGCTTTTGCGGCTATGGCGATCGATCGCATTGCTAGCCGATCGATCGTAGTTACTGTTCATAAACTTGAAATGACTATAACTTTCTGCTCCGAACTCCGAATTGCGCGTGGTTGGTGGCGTTGGAAAGCTGACTTCTTGAAAAACATGAGACATGAATCAGTCCAATCTGACATTTGTACACGGAGTTATGATAATTTAACCATTCGAGTAACTTTTCTCTTCATTTCTGTGTATTGCTCTTGTTTCCTACAAAAACCAAAAACTATATTAAAGTAGCAATAATTTAATCAAATACTAGCATAAATATAAGTTTAGGAGATAATAGAATGCATATTTCATGTATAGATCACCGGCCCCAGGAAGGAAAATTGTTGTTTAAAGGGGGGGCCTCTTAGAATTAGGTTGAATATCCTGTTAAGTCTCTGAGGGATCGACCTCGTAGCCATTATTCTGCATTAGATTCGTGCACTTGCGAGTATCATATTAAAATTTACATCAGCAGTGTTCTCGCGAATCATCTAACATGTCGCTATCATGGTCTCATAGGA
This sequence comes from Houttuynia cordata, assembly GCA_039654745.1. Classification (NCBI taxonomy): domain Eukaryota; kingdom Viridiplantae; phylum Streptophyta; class Magnoliopsida; order Piperales; family Saururaceae; genus Houttuynia; species Houttuynia cordata. Next base: position 221,572 of record CM077507.1, read on the forward strand.
GTGCACCACCAAAGCTGCATCTAATTGAGCGACTGTCTATCTCGCACAAGTAAGCTTAAAGGAAAAGAAGAATATACTTTATGCACTTGTAAGAGATACCATACACAAGTAAGAGAACAAAACAAATAGGTAGTAAGAGATAGTAACCAAAGCCCTCTCAGTGTCGCTCCAAGGCTATTATACCATCTCTAGTTCGTGCACGGGTGGTAGCACAAGTCTGCTTGTGATCCACATGTACCACTTCATATATGCACTATCAGCATCTCGCTGAGTCGAGACAACCTCCCCCTCAACAAGAGTGGTCCTCTGCTCGTCCCATCTAGTCATGTATGTCACATGATGTGACACCCAATCAAAACTTGACCAGCCTCGATGCTAAGATCACTCAATGAAATCCACAACAAAAGAGGGGGGAATCTGCTCTAATCTAAACTGCAACATGACCCAATTGCCTTGCAAAGATTGATAGTTGTGTCTGGCTGAAGACGTTAAACTTAGCGCTACTGGGAGGCAACCCAAGTTTTAGAATTTTTATTTTTGTATTTCTTACTTATTTTTCTATTCTTGTGCTTCACTTGTTCTTTATCTTTTGATAGCTCATACAGATGTCTAGTGGAGTCAAGGTATTATCTTTCCTTCCCTCCTCTATTTATTTTCCTCAGTACTTTTCATAATTTTTTTTTACATTGAGGACAATGTTTCATGCAGGTTTGGGGGTGTAGAAAGATATTTGTTTAGGATGTTTATTTATTGTCTTGCTTCTTTTAAAATTAAAAAAACCTAAAAAAATGGAAAATTAAAAAATATATAATTTTTTAGGTTGTTTGCTAGTATTTTCATAGGTTTTGGTAGTTTATCCCTTCGTGATGCATACTTCAATTTTTAAGATATTAATTTACATTGGAAGTATAATGGAGGATAGAGACACTTAACTAAAAAATAGCATTCTGTTACAATCCTCTTGGATCAAGTGCTTGAACTAATAAAACTCACTCACACACACCTGTTACATAAAGTAATACCTTCTAGAGATTTATTGAATAGTAATCTTCAGTGGGATGTCTTTAGTCAAAGTCACTGGTTGATATGTGGTTGTCTGTTGAGCTTAAAAGATCATGATAGACCATTTATTTGGCAATGGCAAGGGCTTTGAACCAGAAATAGGTTGAGAGTATAATACAACCTGGATAGAATAAGATGCTTGAAAATATATATGCTGAAAAAAAATTGAAAAAAAATACAAAAAAAATGAGAAAACAAAAAGAAAGAAAGGGGCTGCTTGACTATTATAGGATTAACTTAGGCTGATGCTTAGGGCCGAAGCGGTCCATACTTAAAACCTAATGCCCTAAGCCAACTGGCTGGGAGTCATTGGCCTGAGTTATTATTAAACCTAAACATCTTGAAGTCAGGCCTTACACAATCCTATTGAAAAAAAAAATCTATGGTGTATTATCTTCTCAAGTCTAGAATGTTGAACCCGAAGGAGGCGCACATGCATTTGTGCTATCATGAACCTAAAGATTACGATGACTATGTAGATTTTGATGTTCTTTCGTTAATGGATAACACTGGATATATGTAAAACAAAGATTTAGAATGTATTGCTACATTGTTCTACACATTACTATTTAAATTATCATGCTATATCATATTGAACAGAAATTTCCAAGATGAAGGTATAGAATAAAACCACTTGGTTGAGAGCTTCTATATTCCAATTGATTATAAATGCAAGTACGTGTGGTCAGTTTTCTTAAGTATTGCTGTGTGTATTTGAATGGATAATAGGATTGTGTGTTTTGTAGTGTTTAGTTTGATTTTTTTTTCACTTAGATAAATAATGCTACTTTATTTTGATTGTGTGTTTTGTAGTGTTTAGTTTGATTGTGTGTTTTGTAGTGTTCGAGGCAAATCGAGTAGCAGCTTTGTTTCGGAATGGTAAGTTGCTACATTTCTGTTCAATTTGACATTTCAAAAGGGATGATTTGGTTCAGTTGGGAAAGAAGAACATTTGGGTGATTTCAGTTCTATTTCGAGAGGAGAAAAGTTGGGATTTTTACTACAAATCTGGGCCGATTTAAACGATTTAAAGCAGCCAAAGGGAAGATTTTGATTCTGCACGAAATTGGTTTGGAAGCTGCTGATTTGGGAAAGAACGAAGGGTTGTTCCTGCAGTCCATATAAATAGTACAGAGCAGAAACAGAATGGGGGGCGAACACACGAGAGAGACGACCAGAGCAGTTCTTCTTTTTTCATTTTGTTTACAGTTCAGTTTTTATTTTTTTGTCTTTCTCTCTGTATTTTTCATATTACTATTTTGTTGAGTCGAGGTTGCAACGACCGTGCTGTGAACAGTAGATTGCTTGAGGAAGACAACCGAGTCGAGCAGTTTTCATTTTTACAGTTCTTTTACAATTTTTTTATTTCAGTTTTAGAGTTTTATTTTTCATTGTGTAATTTAATTTCGATTGTAATTCCGGAGATTCAAGTTCAAGGAGTGACACTTTGTGGCTTATTCAAAGGAAGATCAAAGTTGATATTTTTATTTAATTCTTCAAGTCAAAGTAAGTTGTTTCTTTAATTTTAATGAGATTCATTAAGTATTTTGCTCGCATTCTAGTTAGTATGTGTGTCTAGATTTATTGGTAAGGCTAGGATGAGGCTGTAGTGAATGTAGAGAATGCCTTACATGTGAAAGTTGATATTTTTCTCCTAGAATTATGCTATAGTGTTTATGCGTTCCTGTTGTTAATTGCGTAGTTAATTACGGATATAGCATCAATCATGTTTTTGCTATGATTTGGAATTACTATTGTCAATGCATGCTTGTTTTAATTAGATAAATGACAAATTGGATACTAGTTGTGATTCTCTTATAAGTGGATACATCCAGTTATTTGAATTGTTAATTTAAATAGTATGAAGGATGTGATTTTTGTATGAATATTTGTGCGTTAAGGTAAGATCTTCACTAACAACGTGAATAGGATTCTAGATTGTTACGAGTATTTTGGAGAATGATAAATGATTGAAAGTTTAGGGTTCTCTATAATTTACCGCATGCCGATTCCAAAGCCTTAGTATTTTATTAATTTGGTAAAGTTTAGATTTTTATTTCGTTAATTGATTTCATTAGTGATTAGTTAGTCAATCAATTTCTACAATTTCATAGTTAATTCAAGGGTTTAGTTAGTGTTCGATTAGATTTTCGCCGTACAAGTCCCTGTGGGTTCGACCTCGTAAAATTGTGCGACTGTACTCCAAATACGATCCGTACACTTGCGAGTAAAATTAAGAGATTAATTAAAACAACAACACATCTAGACCATTGGTACATAGAGGAACTAAATTTGTCAAATCCTCATCACTATATGGATGCCATGTAATCTACACAAAACATAATGATAGTACTTTTTAAGAACATTGCATTGTTGATAGGAAGTAACATGTGCAATATAATGAATGTAACCTCTGAAGTTTTGGACGTTCCACATATAATCTCTCTCACGACCATAGCTATTTGGCATATAGAAATATAATGAATCAAATGTGTTATAGTTGTGCTAAATAGATTAGCCAAAGACTATTAATGGTTTACCTAGATAACAGTGACTGATCGTTTAAACTTAAACCCTTGCAAGTGCATAAGGCAATTTTAATACAGTGAGTATCTAGGGTTGTTGAACCTCAGGGACAAATGAATAATTCTACCAAACTCAAGAGAAAGAAAAGTTGTAGCTTTGATTTAATATAAGAAAGTAATAAACTTTAACTACTTACATGGGTTTTAATTAATATGGAGAAATACCACGGCAGGGAATCCACCACTAAACATGCAATTACTACTCTTAATTATTATCTCGCACAAATTGATATGACACGGTAACTCATGTTCTTGGTCGGACACATGAATCACCAGTGAATGCACTCCCGTTCTTGGTCGGATACGAAAGTTCACCCACTATAATGTAATTAATTCTATCCTTGGTCGGGCATAGAATCAACACAATCCTGTTCTTGGTTAGACAGAGATTAAAAAGATCTAATTCCATTCATAATCAATTAAGTCTATGGTCAAGCACTCAAAAGAAAACTTATGAAATATCATTAAGCATGTATCATATCAACTCTAATTAATTAAACAATCAAGTGTAATAAAACAAATATGGGGCTTCATCTATGCCTTGGACGCGTATTTAGCCGGCCATCGGACGAGGAAAACATTGCTGATTTTTCGGAGTCATTTTCACTATTCACCGAAACATTGTTCATGGGAACACTGTAGCACGATTACTGTTCACTACGCACTGTTCATTGTCTCCCCCAAAACTCTGCGATTACTGTAGTAGTCTGCAATGCATCCCAAAATCCAGTCTTTCTTCCTCTTTCTCCCCTCTTCTCCCGACCTATCTTCCTCTTCTTTCCTTTTGGCCAACACCCTGCCGGAATCCGGAAGAGAATCGTCCCCTGAAGGCTCTCCAAAAAGTTCTCTTTTTTTCTCTCCAACGTTCTCTGTTTTTCTGGCCGACAGTCCTCTGTTTTTATAGGCGATTCCATCCACCAATCCAACCCTTAGTCAAATCCTATTCCAACTCGAGTTGTATCCAATTCCTATGCGATTCCAAATCTGGCACTTTCCAAATCAAAACTTTCCAATTCCAGCAAAGATCTGCTCCTATTTTCCCGATTGAGCATGCCTCTATTCCGGCCAAATCAAACACGCGACCGGCATCCGTCTCCTTCATTTCCCGATCGCCCACTCACCGTCAAGCTCTCTGCCGCCGTGCTCTCTGTCGATCGCCATCGCCACCGTCATCACCGTCAAATCATGGCCGCTTGCTGCCTTGCCGTCGCTGTCATGGTCAATTGAGCCCACAGCCTCCATGACCCTCTGTCTCGAGCTCCGCCATCCAGTCCCACCGTCGATCAACACCTAGCTCCACCGTTACTCAGAACAGAGCTCTATCTGTTCGAGAAGAGACCTCCCGAGCTTCAGTTGGGGTTGGGTTTTTCTTTTTTTTTCTTTTTACTAAACGAACCATTGAACCCAATTAATCTGATTCAATTCAAATTAGGATAAAACCTGTTCTACGAATCTCATTATCCAATCTGCAACATGTGCTTCTTTACTTTAGAAACAAAACCCGCCTTCTCCTTGGATGACAATCAACGGTCTAGATCATCTCTGTATGCGATCTCAATGTTTTAAATAAATGAAGCTCTTTAAACCCTGTCAACGTGCCCTCAACCCTTAGATATTTGATCTCTTTGCCAAAATATTTTGCTTATTTTCTCTTCTTAAACCAAAAGGAATGGCCATGGAGAGCGGAGGACGCGGGAATGCTGGCGGTTTGAAGGGAGAGGGCTGGCGGGAAGAGGGCAAGGCGCAGCGGATGGGGAAGTGGCGGCTCTAGTAGGCGGAGGGCACAGCCAATGCAAGTGGATGGAGTGACCACGACAAGTGGAGGATGCGGGAATGGTGGCAGTTTGAAGGGAGAGGGTCTGCGGGAAGAGGGCAAGGCACGGCAGACGGCGCAGGGCAGCTCCGACGAGTTTCGTCGGGGTCGCTTGAACAGACTAGACAGATCGGTTTGGTCCAGACCGAGAGGGGAAATGAGGTTTTAAAACTTAAAGACACAAGCATCCTTTCGATTGACGCCTTTAAACTTAAGACACAAAAGCGTTGTTTTGGATAACACCTTTAAAAGGAAACATTCCAACCTGACTTTTTTCCTAAGGCACAGAAAGACCCCATTTAGAATGACGCCTTTCTGGAAAAATGAAAAGAGAAAAAGATGTCATTTAGAATGGCCGCTTTCGGGAAAAATAAAAAGAGAAGAAGGCGTCTCTTTAACTTACGCTTTTATGTTAGGAGGTAAAAAAAGATTGTGCCGCTTGCAATGACGCTTTTGTGTTTGAGGTAAAAAAAATACCGCGCATGGGCCAGCTGCCACGCTAGTGCCTGCGTGGCTTGTCAGATATCCGGTTTGGTAAATAAGTTTTTCTCTTTCCTTTCTAGTAATTATTTATTTAAATAATTATTTCCTGGTAATTTTCTCAATAAGTAATTCTATACCAAATTAATCTGTGGTTTGTACTCGCCCTAATACACGGAGTATGGAGACATTGACATGTTTTGTTTTTTAACCTGACTGTTTGTATTTTTTTGGTAAGGAGGGATGTCTTAGTCCTTATGACCCACCCGACTAGAAGGGACAAGGCAACCGACCTCTTAGAGTACCGTATCCCGCCGGCAATCCCCTCGGTGCATGCAAGACCCACCCATCATATGCACCGGAATCCTGGGTGGGTGGTCAATGGAGTGGGGGATGGGATGACTCTTCGTATTTAGGGGCAAACTTTAAAAAGAAATCAAACTAGTAATAATAAAATAATATAATTTATTAAAAAAAATTCTTCCCGCATCTAAAACCAAATGGGGGTTGGTCCTTTTTTTTCATGGGGTGACGTGGATATATTCCACTTGACGGGAGATCTTTTTTCTATATATGGGAGACCAAAATTTTTCCCCATGTGAACATGTAAGTACATCGGACATTTCAGGAAGACAAAAGTTTCCTTTCTGCTGCTATATTGTCCAGGGCAAGATGGAGTGCACAGAGCTCTGAACTGGTGATGATGATGCAGATTGCAGGCTGTATAGCAAAAAAAAAGAGATGATGACACAGGCTATCACATTGTCAAAAAAAAATGATAACTATATACTCCGAATGCGCATGGCGTAGTGGTAAGTCACCCTCCGGTGCAAGGAATTCCGTATCGGATTTCGGTAAAATATCGGTCGGCCTAAGAGATAAAATTTCGGAGATATTTGTAAAAAAATATCGGTAGTTAAAAATTAATTTTTGTCATATATTTTCACAATTTAACTTATAAAATGAGTTATATTAATTTAGACAAAGCATAGATTTCAAAATATGCATAAAAATACATATTAGGATTGAAAACAATCGGAAAGTTGTTTTTTTAAAAAAAAATTCCAAATTTTTTTTAAAATGTTTTTTTAATAGCGAAATTTCGGTCCGAAACCGAAATTTTGCCGATATTATAAATTTTTTTAAACACCAATATTTTGTCATTTTGATTTCTTGGGTGGGACCCAAAATCGATATATCGGCGAAATTTCGCAGATATGGAATTCCTTGCTCCAGTGGTGTGGAGGAGTTTTTGGGTTCGCATCGGGACCCAGGCATAATTGAAAAAGGGGTATTTACCCACCCAGGGTATATAGTTAGGGAGTGAGTGTGTGGCATGAGTAGATCAGCCAATCCCCTGCTATGAGCAGTCTCCGAGTCAGTAACTTTCTCTATTTACTTTTTTTTTAAATATTTATTTTTCTTAAAGTACTTAATTGATATTACTAAACTTAACTTTAAAAAATCTAATCAAGCATTAACCTTGTTATTTAAAAAAACTTGTTTTAAAAAGTAAAAGAAAAAAAGAAAAAATATTAGAATCAATAAAAGCATGCTATGCCCTATCGTAACGACTAAACAAGAAACACATAGTAGATAAGGAAAAACACATCAATTCTTTCATAACGTTAAAACTGATTTTATGGTATCTTTTTTTATTAGGGGTGTTAGTGCAAGTTCATTAGCAGATGCACAAAGATGTGGGGTAACTAACAATATATCTGAAAGTATGGGTGCCCCTATAAAAAGATAAAAGTTAGTTTTCTCAATACATGTCTATATCTTTATCTTTATCATGGGGTGCGTTTGGAAGCTGATTTATGTTAATTATTAGGGCTGATAGAGAGAAATCAGGCTGAAAATTGTTTGGCTACTGATATGGCTGATATGGCCCCCTGACAGTGATAGATGAAAATTTTCACCTATTAGATGGATGCATGTTTGGGGGCTGATATACCTCAATCTGGGTGCTGACGGTAATACATGATAATTTATCACCAATCATGGTTGAAAATACGAATCAGAAGTGAGAATCAGGGCTGATGAATAATAATCATAGGCATTGGCCTCCTCCCTTGCCCTTGCTCCCTCTCCTAGGGTTTTTTCCCCTTCCTTCCCATTCATCTGTCAGTCACTGCTCCTCTCATCATGGAGCCGCCACACTCCCTCTCGGCGCCCCACCAGCATCTCCCCTCCTCATCCTCCAGCTCACCACTGTCCCGCCGCTCCACCACCATATCTCATCCTCCTCAGCGTCGCCACTCTTCTCGTGAATCATCCACCATCTCGCTGCTCCTCCTCACCAAGATCTCCCGCCACTCCACCACCATATCCCCTCCTCCACCTCTTGACAACTCCCACCACCGATTGACCAGCATCTCCCTCCTCCTCCTCACCAAATCTGCCACCAACTTCCCCGCCCCACCATGTCACCACTATACGTCCGGGATTGTCCCTTGCCCCTGTCATGCCGGTAAGAACAAAATCCAGATATTTTAATGTGATAATTGTTAATTTTTAGGGTTTTGGGTTGATGTAATCGGTTGTGTGTGTTGTTATGGTTTATGCACATGTGGAGTATTTAGGCGAAAGGAGGTGGCTTTCTTGTAATTGAAGAAGTTAGAAAGGTATAGAAACTCCCAAATTGAGCATGCTATCACTACAACAAAAATGACATTTAGCGACGGCAAAATCCGTCGCTGAAAGTACATTTTCCGTGGTAATTTCCCTTATTGCGACGGATCAATTCCGTCGTTACATCCGTCGATAATACCCGCGCCGCAATTGCACAAAAACGACGGATAGAAGTGAACCGTCGGTAACTAGGTCAATATAGCGACGGACGTCAAACGATCGCTAAAGATGTTTTCCTACGGATGTCAAACGATCGCTAAAGACGTCATTTGTGATAGATTTTATCTGTCGGTACAAGCTTCGAAAAAGTAAAAAAAAAACATCAGCATAAAGCTGCTGTGCTAAATATGGATAAGAAGCATTATTCATAAATACAAAAGATATTCTCATATTCATATAATTACCACATTGTACACAAACGATATATATAATTGACCCTTTTGCTCCCAATTAAAGCTATTTCACTATAAAAAAAAGAACCATGATAAAAAATTTGTATTGATAAATAACAATTTTACAATGTTGTAAAAAAAATAACAACTTTACAAGGTAAAAGCACAATATATGCATATAATAATAAAGTGGGATGCTTGTTACAAGAGGCCAAATACATGAGTAAAAAGCAAAAAAAAAGGTTCATGTTCAGCAGTTATGATGTGTCCAAAGTATATGTGAGTGATCTTTCCAGAACTCCCACCTAAAAATCAACAAAATTAAACACATACAAGCATAAGGTAATCAAAATCAAAGGTGAAAAGGGTTTATATTTAGGATCAACATACCCCATTTTCTGACACAACTGCTTCACCCACAGAAGGCCTACACGTCCTTTGTTCACCATGAAAAGTGCAGTAATTTAAACTCTACTCTGTAATTAATGGTTCCTATCAGATCATGCAAAGAACTATTTGTCTCATCACAACCACAAACATAACCATTAATTATCTTAACAATCATGACATATAAAGTTGCAAAATATAATTCAAGCAAGTAACTTAAAAAATGTTAAAATTGCATCCATCAGATGGCCAGAATTTTTATCGGGTCATTGTTTGGCAGTTCCATCCAAGGAAAATGAGCTTTTAACAAATAATTTGGATTGCATAGTTTCCATATGCGGGAATCAAAATGCAGATATTGCCACTCATCGGGATAATGAAATGATAAGGCCAACAATGAAAAGTGGATGGTGAAAAAGTTACCCGTTCCATGTAAGAACTCTTATGTACAGCTCCAGTAGATGGAAGAAGCCTGTCACTGGTTGTACAGATTCAACAGGTACAAGAGTTTTTGTCATAAAAGTTGCTGGCCTGGAAGCATCCATAGTGCCTCTTGTCAAATAAGGATTTGAAGGTCTTGCAGCATCAATGTGCCTCAGTGACGAAACAGTTCTTAGGTCATCTATACTTCTTGGGGGAGAGATACCTCCTCGAGAAGAACTCAAAAATCTATCTGGATATCTATGTCTTAAACCATCAACTCTCCAAGAAGAGTAAGATTTCCTCATAGGCCCCAAACATGTTCTAGTGTTTGTTAGTATTAGTCTATGATAGATTGACAAAAATACACCAAAAAGAGAAGCACTGGAAAACAACTAAAAATTGAGCATCCAAAACCACAGATAAAATGTTACTTGATATGGATACCAGAAATATACACCTTCTCGTCCTCTCCATCTCTACTCCATCTGTTATTTTCTACTCCTAGGCTGCATAACATAAAGAAAATATGTTATCACAGAATTGTTTCGCACAGTTATCAACACCATATCTTAAATGACACAATTACCATGCATTTAAAAATAGAATTGAAAGGCAATTCTGTTTGAGCAATAATATGATAACAGTAGAGATTAAAGATGTCTATCAAGACATCAAGTTTGATACATATATGAGGGTTAAAAAATGTTGTTCTCTATAGCAGTCAATGGAATTGAAATTGTATTCATAAATTTAAATCCGTGAGTTATCGTTCTAGTTCACTGTTCAGTCTGCATAAGAGCATGAGGAGACATTTTACAAACCTTGTTTGCTAGCTGGTTGACAAAGCTCGTGTCAGCCAAGGGATATTGATCAAAAAGGCCCATCATGAACTTGATAACAATATCCTCCTCACTGCATCATCAATTCGGCTCATGGGGATACCATTTTTCTTTACTTGTTCGGTCAGGGCATCAATAAAGGCAGTGTGGTTGTATGGAACCATAATCTGCAACAATATTCAATTGAATGTCCACCACGTACAGGAAAAACACAAACTGCATCCCGATACAGAAGGCTAGGAACTTGCCATGTCAATACCAGCACCAAGTCCAGCATTCATACTGTCAATACCAGCACCAAGTCCAGCATTAACCGAGTATGAGTACTTAACACCAGGTGAGGATGTAATCCTGTCAATCCCTTGCCAATTTGAGATAACAAATCCTTGAAGAATACAGAATGAAACATGATACTTATTCAGTGAGTCCTGATATTGTTCATTTTTAAAAGAAAACTTAACTTTCATTTTAATACGGACAGAAATTACATTAGGCATCAAAATGTGCTTGACTACAACTTCACAAAAATTTTCAGGCTGGGTTTTGTAAGCCCATTCTTGCAGATAAATCGCCACATAGGTGTTTGTTCAGATGAATAGAAGACAGCAGAAACTAAATTACGAAAACAATCCAGTACAATACATTATCACAAGCAGTGAGATTATTCCAGCCAGAAAGACCACAGATCTGAGCAACTGAACGCGAAGAAAAATTCAAAAAATACAGCAAACAAAAGAGAGACAGATCAGAAGCTCAAACTCACCAGACATTGCTAAACCCAGAGCTGAAAATCGGTGAGAACCGAAAGATTTTCTGTACTCAGACCGACCTCGCGTTTCCCTGCAAGCGATCAATAATCATAGAAGGATGGAAACAACATAACAGAGAAAGGTGAAATTGGGATGTTTTAGGGGGTGCCGGAGAACAAGGAGGACTGGATGGAGATGAGAGAGATGCAGAAGAAGACGGCATTGCCGAGGAGGAAGACGACGGTCGGCCGGTGCCCCGACCTTGGAGCTGTCGTCGATGCGCAATCTGTGTCCGGTAGGACTGATCGAAGGGCCAGTGAATCCAAGAGGTTGATCGGGGCAAAAAAACTGACGGGAAACTTTCAGCAGTCACCTTTGGGCGGCCGAGAAAAAAAAAGCAATTGGGGGTGGGAGGCGTACCTGAGAAGGAGCGTTGTCGTCGAAGGAGCTTCCGGAGACGATAGAGCACGCCGGAGAAGGGCCGGTGGTGGTGCTAGGGCACGGAGAAGGGAGAAGGGTTGGGCGGTATGCACGGCCGCACGGGCGCTGGGGTATTTTTAACGGGTAATGGGCTTTTTAACCACGGATAATAAACCGTGGATATTACATATTACCGACGGTTTTTTAACCACGGATAATAAACTGTGTCGAATACGAAATATTATCGACAGTTTTTGTGCGGTCGTAATACTCTGTCGCAAATGCTATACCATTATCCACGGATTATTGTCTGTCGTAAGAACATAGCTTTATCCACGGTTCTTTTAGCGACAGAAATAAAACCGTGGTTAATGTCCGATTTTGTTGTAGTGTATGGCTGTATAATTATGTGCATATATAAACTTGAAAAACTTATGTGTGTTATGGTTTTCAAGTTATGTTTCATGTATATATTAGTTAATATGAGTCTGCAGTTGTGCATTTGATCTCAAAATGTATGGCATATTACTCATTTTATGTCAATATGAATGGCACTTTCTGTACCTATGTCATATTACACATTTTATGTCAATATGAATGCCACATTAGTTACTTATTTGAGTATATAGGTTGGCATTGGTTCATAATGCATATAAATATAATGACAATCTATTCTAATTCCCCATGCTTATCTGTAATTTATGGCAATTTTAATGGCATTTTGAGTATGTGTATGTTTAACTTAAGGGAGAGTGTAGAAGATGGTGGTCTAATGCACATTATTTTTAGCATGTTGCAAGTGAATGACTTCATGCCTTTATTACATCCACCACCTGTGTCCTCATGCCTCTTTCAATTTATTCAAATAACAGAAGGCCGTTTGTAACCATTACTTTCCTACTTCAATAGTATTGACTAGAAAAAATTAAAATACAATGATGATGCATCTTCGTTTGATTGTCTATGTCATGATTGTCTTAATTTTCACATGGTTGTGTGAAGGTTCATGCACTTGGTTTTGTTAGCAATTTGAATGTGAAGTTGAATATGTCCACTTCTTTCTTCTATGACATTATATATATGTTCATTATTTGTTGAACAATTTGGATGACTAGTTAGTTAATGTTCTACTGTGCCATGACTAGTGATTACTAGTGAGTTTGTCATGAATTTTTGTTTGCCATGACTATTGAGGTAATGAATTTTTCTACTAGTATGTTTATTATTTCCTTGAATTTTTCTACTGTGCAATGAACGAAAGCTGACACTATACTATTCGCTTTAAAAATGTTTCTATCTTCTATAGTGTGATTCGCCTGGGTATGTGTATATGTATAGCATTTCAGTTATAATACATGTTTGCAAATTTGAATATAAGTGTGGTGTAATGTGTGAGATGGGTAGTGTTTTAGACCTGTTTTAGTAGAGCATTCAAGTTTTTCTTGCAATTGCCATGGATGCATCATGCATCTTCTACTCCGCATCCCAATTTGGTATGCTTATACACCTTATACATTTATGACATATCCAGAATGTAAGTTAATGGCTATTTGCTGCATTTGGTTGTTTTTTTCTAAACTTCTCACCAGCATATCACTTATCGTATGATTTGTGCTAGGCTCGACAGTCAATATGAGATAGTCATTTGACTTTCGTGATAGTAATTTGCAGTTGAGATGCTAAAGACAATGACATTTCCAACAATTAATATTCACCCTTCTTGCTTAATGTATTTGGTTGTTGTGTGATTTGATTTCTTTTATGATATAGTCATTGGTGTTATACATCTTAATTAATGACTGTATAACTTGCTTCTTTAGATGGCCAGCCATCAAAGAAAGGGAAGTATGCGAAACAGGTTGAGTGGAACCAAGAAGAGCACTATGCACGGATTATTGCATATTCTGATCCTCTCATTGCTGGCCATAAAAAGCATAAGGGCCTTGATGAGGCAGGCTATAAATTAGTAATTAAAGCTTTGAAGAAAAATGGCATATGTGTAATCCTCCAAAAATTCATAAATGGGAAATTGGGGAAAATACCAAATTGGGACATTATGGGGCTAGAGGACCCATAATCATGGATCAATTGATTAAAATTGGAAAAAAGGGACAAGTAATTAGAAACACAGAAATCAGGCTCTTCGATATATGCGTTCGACACACGGGCGTGTCGAAGAGCGGATGTTGAAGGAGGCGCAGTTACGGTTTCAAATGAGGAAACTCCGTAATTGATTTCCCTAGCATATTTAAATGAGTGTTTGGACCCCAAATGACTTCTCCAGGTGTCAGAGACCAGAAGAAGACCTAAGGAGGTTAAGGGAGATCGGATTTGAAGAAGGAAGAGGAGAAAGCTTTCGGTTGAGAAGAAGAATTCAAGGTAGGACTGTCAACCTCAATCTTAATTGTTAAAAGTATGTATGTTAGGGTTGAATACACAGTTTAGAACATGTACTTCAACTACAATTGCCCTAAATTAACAGATTGGGGTCTAGGTTGTAAAGTAAGCATGATTTCATAATGAAAGATGTAATTTTTAGGCATGAATTGCTGCATGGATGAATATTGAATGATATATTGTGTTGACTAATGTATGTATATGCAAGTATAGTCATATGAAAATAATTGGAATCATGCAGGGACATATTTGAAGGGAACTGTCTATTGTCGGGTTGCTCGACATAAACCCTTGACATGTCGAATGTGTCAAAAGGGGTGTCAAAGGACAAATAGAATTGGAACTTGGAATTTGAATTGATGAACTATAAACCTAGTAGCCTAATGAGTACGAAATAATTATAAATAGCTTATTGTTGCATGAAATTGCATGCTGATTGAATGAGCAAGTATATGTACATGAATGTATGCATGATTATGATGAATTGACTGATATGTAAACGTAATAAAGCATGCTAAAGATGAATAGTAGGTCATGAGATTGACACATGACTTCACTCATGCCAAAGTGGAGTCAGAACACCTCAGTAGAAGGGTGAATTGAACTGAGAACGTAATATGCTATGTATGCACGTTCGGCATTGTCATGCTCGGGGATTTCAGACCTCGATCAGAGTGCAGAAGTCAGCAATAAACCAAAGTTCTTGAGGCTAAAACCCCAGGCACGCGACTGAACAGTCAATACAACCATTAATTAAGCCATCTCAACAGGATGTGTAATCAACAACCCAAATTCAGTCATTCAGTCTCAAATAAAACATTACTAATATAAATGAAATTATCATACTTGGTCTTATTACAGCTGATCATTTTAAATAGTCAACAAAAGAAAATATCAAGTCTTTGGCACACCTTGGCCAACAAATTGATAAAGTTTATCAAAATAAATAAAGCAATCGAAGATTCTTCTAATCAACTTCAAAGCATCAACGTCACCTTCCTGTAACTACGATTTGTCCTGTTTTACTCTTTCTTCACGCCTGCATCATAGGATGAATGAGTACTTCATAGAAATACTGAGTAGGATGTAAAAACCCACTGGAAGCATGATAAACAACATGAAGAAATTTATATCAAATGAATAAAGAAGTATTTAATAATATCTGGATTGAACCTAAAGAGAAAAGGTCAGCCAATAATAATTCCCGATTGGCAAGTATAGGGAAAGAATAACAATCAATATGACTTTGAACAACCACAAGTGTAAGGAGAAGATAGTTTAATAATAGTATCTCCAAGCATCTATAGTGCAAAGAGACTCAGTTTCTGCTCAATGATCATACCATTCACAAGCAGCTACTTACCAAAATCACCCTAGAGGTTCTCCCTTCGGAACCTGGCCACGCATTTAAGATGCTGACCCAGTAGTGCTTACGGAGACAATGGGTGGAAACTGCGACCTTCGGTAATGTCATACAGTCTAAATGTACATATATGCCTATGATCATTTCAAATGTAGTACCCTCGCAAGTATACAAGACTATATAAATAGGCGAGTATAAAGGGTTGTCGTACCACAGGGACGGATGGATTATTCTACCAAATTCGAGAGAAAAATTTGTTGTTTTAATTCAATCTAAGAAAAGCAATTAATTCTAGTTACTTAACATGAGTTGTAATAATATGGAGAAATACCAAGGCTCCGAATCCACAGCAAATTAAACTGATTTTATCATCTCACTCTCTCTTATAAAATTCATAGCTGATACAATTACCGTATTCCTCTCGGACATACGCAAATTAACATATTCCTCTCATACATATGCTCTCAATTAAAACTATCATGCATACTCCTCTCGAACGTAAGCACTCACAACAATTAAAGCAATGGAATTTAGATATTATCTGTCTCGAGCATAGAATCAATGAAAATAAGAACTTTATTCATAAATAACACCTTCATTTGCATACGTTCCTTTCGAACATGCAGGCATTCCACAGATTAAATTCACAAAATCTACTCTACCCTCTCTCTACCATTAATCATAGAGTAAAGATTCATACATCAACTAAATAAAATTAGAGAAAGAGAAACAAAAAACCAATCTAATCATGCTTCATCTATGCCTTGGATATAGTCTAGCCGAGCATTGGACGAGGAACACTATTCATCGTCTTCTTCGTTGAGCCATGGTACTGTAGCAGTGCCACAGTACTATTCACCGTTCCCAAATCAGTCCAAAAAAATCACCTCCTTTCCTCCATCCGACCTCTCTTTTATAGGCTACCCCCAATCTCGCCCAAATCAACCACGAGTCTATCTATAGTAAGATTCCAGATCGATCCAAACAACCCACGGCCAAATTTGATTCCAAATCAAATCCTTCCAAGTTTCAAATCCGAAATCCGAACACGCCTCTAAAAATCCCATTCAAAATCTAGATCTATCCATATTAGAGGAAGGAGACCAAATCAAGAAATGATTCTAACCTTGCAAATTCCGCACTCCTCTTTCCAAATCGAACATGCGACCGGAATCCTTCCTCGATCGGGTTCTCCTTCTGGTCGTCGTCGCCTCTCATCGTGCCTCGCTTTCAAGCTCCTCTTCTCTGGTTGCCGTCACCACCGAGCTTGAGCCTCTCCAGAGCAGTCAACTTTGCCGATTGTTTCCACCAGCTCGAGCGCTATGCTCTTCTGGAACAGAACACCCAAGCTTCAGCTCAGGTTTTAATTTTCTTTCTTTTCTTCAACCAAACCAATTCGGTCCGGTTCAATTCTCTCTTTCTTCTTCTTTTGATTGATTAAAACCTATATGAACTCTCTCATCTGCCAGATTTAATCTGAACGGCACATCACTTTAGTCAGTGCCTGTCTTCTTCTTAGATGCAAATCAATGGCTTAAATCTTCTCTGCACGCGATCTCAATGTTTTAAATAAATTTTCAAACCCATTATAGCTTTCTTAACCGTTGGATGATCAATGCCTTGATCTCTTTGCATATAAATCCAATTGAAGCGCGATAAATTAATGATCTGCAACTTGAGCTCTTTGAAACCTACGCAAGCAATAAAAAAATCAATTAAGCTCAATTTCTTATTAAATAAAGTAAAGTCCTAATTATTGAACTAACTTCAAAAACTCATAATTATTCCTAATTATCATGAAATAGCACTAACAAATTAGAAATTAGAGAATGTATGTATTTATGTGTATATCAAATACCCCCAAACCTACATTTTGCTAGTCCTCGAGCAAAATACAAAATAAAAACAAGAACAGAAAACTACTCGAAAATAAATGCCACTGTCGTAAGGATCACAATTGCATTTAGCATATGCGACAAGCCTTTTAAAACCCCCAGGTGCCCTTGGTTGGATGAGTGAAGTCTCGTGAGGGTTTGCAGCCATTCTACCCACAAGCATGTACTTATAAAATTAACCTTATTCATCTAAGTGAAGAAGAAATTAAATTAAACACAATAAAATACACAATCTTATTATCCCTTCGAATACACACCACAATACTTAAGAAAACTAATCACATGTACTTGCATTTATATTCAACTAGAATATAAAAGCCCTCAAGCAAGTGGTTTTATTCTATACCTTCATCTTGAAAATTTTTGCTCAATATGATATGTCATGATAATTTAAATAGTAAATCTACACTTGTAGCAATACACTCTAAATTTTTTGTTTTACACATATCCAGTGTGACCCATTAATCAAAGAACATCAGAATCCACATTGTCATCCCAATCTCTCGGTTCATGATAGAACAAATGCCTACGCGCCTCCTTCGGGTCCAACATTCTAGGATATGAGAGGATAATACACCATAGATTTTTTTTTTAATGGGATTGTGCAATGCTTAACTTCAAGATGCTTAAGTTTAACAAAACTTAGGCCAGTGATTCCCAACCAGTTGCCTTTGGGCATTAGGTTTTTAAGTATGGACATCTTTGGACCTGAGCATATGCCTAAGTTAATCCTATAATGTTAAGCAACCCAGAGTTTTTTTTCAGCGACATTTATTTTTTCGAGGTTGTATTATACTCTCAACCTATTTCCGGTCCATACCTCCGCCATATTGCCAAGTAAATGGTCTATCATGATTGTTTAAGCTCAACAATAACAATGTATCAACTAATGACTCTGACCAAAGTTATCTCAACATAGATTAGTACTTAACAAATTTCTAGAGGGTATTACTTTTTGCAACTAAAGTGTGTGTGAGTGAGTTTTATTGCCTCAAACATTTGATCCAAGAGGTTTGTAACAGAAAGATTCTTCTCAGTTAAGTGTTTTTATCCGCCAGTATTCTTACTCATACATCAGATTGCAAATTAATCTCTCAAAAATTGAAGTATGCATCATGAAGGGATAAACTACCAAAACCTATGAAAATACTAACAAACAACCTAAAAACTAATTAAATTAGATTTTTTTTTCTTTTATTTAAAATTTTCAATTAAGCAATATCCTCTCCCCCAAACCTAGCATGAGCATTGTCCTCAATGTGCAAGAAATATAAAACTATAATGACAACATAACAAGGAAAGGAAGAAAAAGAGAGAATACACCTGAAAATTTGGAGTTCAGAGCAAAAAGTTATAGCTATTTAAAAATTATGAGCAATACTTACGATCGATCGGCACTTAAAACGATCGATCGTATCTACATAAGTTTTTGGATTTACGTGATACAGTAACAGCGATCGATCGGAATCATTCAGTATCGATCGGTAGAACGATTGATCGAAGGAAAATAATGAAGAAAATTTGATCGATCGGCAATACGTAGCGATCGATCGTCGTGTGCGGTAAACTGAAATAAGACCTATTTCGACTCGGAATTGGCCGGGGACTTCGTGGTTTCTCTCCAAACATATAAATAGGCTTTAAGGGAGAATGTATTGGGCTATCTTAGAGACCTAAAAGAGGAGGCTAGAGAGGAGAAAAAAAGGAGTCTTTTGAAGAGAAGAAGAAGAAGTGATTAATGCCATGAATACATCATCAGATCAGGCTTTTCTTTTCTCTTATTCTATGTCTGGTTAATTTTCTTATCAAAGCTAGATGAAGCCCTAAATATGTATTATTACTCTTGATTTTTTAATGAAATTGAAGTTGATATGATTGTTCTTAATGCGATTTCATGTTTCATAATTTGATCTAGTGCTTGATCATAGACTGGTATGATTATGACTGAAATTTGATATTGATATTTCCTGTGTCTAGATAATAATAGGTTTGTATTGATTCTATGCCCAACCAATGGATAGAATTAATTACATAATTTATAGTGAATGAACTTTTCGTGTCCGACCAAAGAACATGTAGTTAATTCACTGGTAATTCGTGTATCCGACTGAAGAACATGGATTACCATATCATATCATCTTGTGGAAATACTAATTGAGAATAATAATTGCATGTTTAGTGGTAGATTCGACGCTTTGATATTCTCATGACTTGATTTCTTGTTAAAGATTACTGCTTTAGTTAATTAAATCATCAAAATTCAAATCTTTCACTAGAATTAGATTAATCTTCCAAGTCCTTTGGGTTCGACCTTGTTTCCACTAGACTATAATGAGCCTTGTACGATTATGAGTAAAAAGAGTTAAAAATAGAATAAATCGATTGACGTTGCTGCCAGGATTCAGGCGTTATAGCAGGAGATTTGGGCATCGCAGTAGGAGATTAGGGCATCCCAGCAGGCACTTCACAATTCTCAGCATGCTATTACGGACGCCTCAACTCCATAGTCGATTTTCTTCATGATTGGCGTTTCCCTCCGTCAGGCAATGCAGATGGTGATGACCATGACTCCTAGTCCACTCTTTTTCTGGTGTTTTCCTTCCTCTTTCTCTTTTACCTTTTTGTGATCATTGTATTTTGTCTTTCTTGTGCATTGAGGACAATGCTCATTTTAGGTTTGGGGTGAGGATGTGTGTCATTGTAAAATCAGAAAAGAAAGAAAAAAAATGAGTAGTTTCAAGCTATTTTTTAGTCATTTTTGTTAACTTTTGATAGTTTATCCCGTAATAATGCATGCTTCAATTCTTAAGAGATTAATTTACATTGGAAGTGTGAGTGAGTATACTGGAGGATAGACACACTTAACTGAGCATATCTTTCTGCTATAGTCCTCTTGGAACAGGTGCTTGAGCTAAGAAAACTCACTCACACACACTAGCACATAAAATAATACCCTCTAGAGATTTGTTGAATCCTAATCTTCAGTGGGATATCTTTGGTCAGAGTCATTGGTTGATATGTGGTTGTCTGTTGAGCTTAAAAGATAATGATAAACTATTTACTTGGCAATGGCAAGGGCTTGGAACTAGAAATAGGTTGAGAGTATAATACAACCTGGACAGGATAAGATGTGCTAACAATATGAATACTGAAAATGAAAATGTGAACAAAAAACAAAAAGAAAGGGGCTGCTTGACTATTATAGCATTAACTTAGGCTGATGCTCAGGTCCGAAGCGGTCCATATTTAAAACCTAATGCCCTAAGCTAAAATGGCTTGGAGTCATTGGCCTGAGTCATTGCTAAACTTAAGCATCTTTAAGTCAAGCCTTACACAATCCTATTGAAAAAAAAAATCTGTGGTGTATTATCATCTCAAATCTAGAATGTTGGACCCGAATGAGGCGCGCATACATTTGTGCTATCATGAACCTAAAGATTACGATGACAATGTAGATTTTGATGTTCTTTGGTTAACGGGTAACACTGGATCTGTGTGAAACAGAAATTTAGAATGTATGACTATAATGTTCTATACTTTTTATTATTTATATTATCATGCTATATCATATTAAGTAGAAATTTCTAAGATGAAAGTGTAGAATAAAACCACTTACTTGAGGGCTTCTATATTCCCGTTGATTATGAACCAAGTACATGTGGTTGATTTTCTTAAGCATTGTAGTTTGCATTTATCGGGATAATAGGTTGATTGTTTTGCAATGTTTATTTTGCTTCGTTTTGTTTACACTTAGGTTAATTGGGTTAATAAGTACATGTTTGTGGGTAGCATGGATGCAAACCCTCACGAGTCACAACTCGTCCTACTAGGGCCACCTAGAGGTTGCATATGCTAAATGCAATCTTGTTCCCTACGAAAGTGGCATTTACTTTTCTACTTTTGTCTTTTAATTGCATTAGTTCCTTTACCTTGTTTATTTTGTTTTACAAGGGACTGGCAAAATGTAGGTTTGGGGATATGATCTATACATAAATTTTGCATTTTAAAAGCCCTTTAACCTATTTTTATGTTGGTGTTCGATTAGAATTAACGGTACTTTAATATAGTTTTAGCTTTTTATAGGAAACAAGAGTAAGATGCAGAAATCATGTAAAAAGTGACTTCAATAGTTAAATCCTTATAACTTCGTGTGTATATCTCTGATTGGACTGCTTTAAGCTTCATGTTAAATTTCAAGAAGTCAGCTTTCCAACGCCATTGACCGCGCGTAATTCGGAGTTCAGAATAAAAAGTTATAGCCATTTAAAAATTATAAACAGTAATTAAAATCGATCGGCACTTAAAATGATTGATCGTATCTGTGGGAGTTTTTGGATTTATGCGACACAGTAATAGCGATTGATTAGAATCATTGGGTATCGATCGGCAGAACGATTGATCGGAGGCAAATAACGAAGGAAATGTGATCGATCGGTAATACATAGCGATCGATCGTCGTGTGTGGTAAACTGAAATAAGACCTATTTCGACTCAAATTTTAACGGGGACTTTGTAGTTTCTCTCCAAACATATAAATACGCTTTAAGGAAGAACATATTGGGCTATCTTGGAGACCTAAAAGAGGAGGCTAGAGAGGGGAAAAAGAGGAATCTTTTGAAGAAAAGAAGAAGAAGAAGTGATTCATTTTCACAAATACATCATCAAATTAGGCTTTTCTTTTCTCTTATTCTATGTCTGGTTAATTTTCTTATCAAGGCTAGATGAAGCCCTAAATATGTATTATTACTCTTGATTGTTTAATGAAATTGGAGTTGATATGATTGTTCTTAATGCGATTTCATGTTTCATAATTTAATCTAGTGCTTGACCACAGACTGGTATGATTATGACTGAAATTTGATATTGATATTTCCTGTGTCTAGATAATAACAGGTTTGTATTGATTCTATGCCCGACCAGAGGATAGAATTAATTACATAATTTATCGTGAATGAACTTTTCGTGTCCAACCAAAGAACGTGTAGTGAATTCACTGGTAATTCGTGTGTCCGACAAAGAACATGAATTACCATATCATCTTGTGGAAATATTAATTGAGAGTAATAATTGCATGTCTAGTGGTGGATTCGACGCTTTGATATTGTGACACCCAAAAAATTTGTGTGCTTACTAAAATTGATTGATCTAAAAACATTAATTTTGATGCTTTTTTTGCTATGTTTTTCACTTTGGAGTTAAAGTATGTGAAGAGAGCTTTCCAACGCCACTGACGGTGCGCAAATCGGAGTTCGGAGGATAAAGTTATGTTAATTTGAATTTTGGTACGCAGTCAGGGTATGCGATTGATCGCCGGGGTATGCGATTGATCTGGCGGGGTACGCGATTAATCGTAGGAGTACGCGATAGATCGCAACGGCATTGAATACGGAAATTGCATTTTGAGTGGATTTTCTTGAGAAAAAGATACCAAATCCTAACCAAACTTAGAGAGGATGTTCATGAGGAGATTTTGGAGGATTTTGGGGGTTTTCTATTGGTGGAAAGAGTCCATAATTTAAAAGTAACTATTTAAGAAGAGATTTCCCTAAACTCTATATAAACCCATGAGAGGGGAGTGCTTGTGGGATTCATATCAAACCCTAGCTTGTGCTTTTCTCCTTCCCACGTTCACCCCTCTCTCAAGCCTCTTCTTGGTGTGGGTCTTTATCCAAAGCTTGGAGCGGAGGCATTGCTACAAAGCGAAGAAGGCGAACGACGCGTAAAGGGCGAGACTTTTGTGAAACTAAGAGTAGGATGATTTTACCACTATTCTTTGTGATTTATTTCAATGATATGAATGTTAATGATTCAAGTTCTGATGTAAAAAATGTGACTTTGTTTGGGAATGAATATGTGTGGTATTTCTATTCATGAGTTGATTATGATCATGCTCTTATATGTGAAGATGTAGGGGTTAATTGATATATGATATATAATATGATAAAAGGGTATATCTTGGCAATTCCATACAGTCTTAGGGTCTGTAATTGATCTAGGAGGGGAGTATGGTTGTTTGTTAATAATATATTATCACCTATAATGTGTTATTAAGTGAGATAATCGAGTTCAATGAAGAGTTTTAATCTCGGCCAGAACTGTTTCTGTGCTGATAGTCTATTGTAAATAATTCATAACTAATTCAAATAAACTCAGAAAAATATGCCATCTATTGGATTAGAAACTAGACTCAAAGGACTATATACAGTAAAAATTTCAGAGTAATTAAATCTGTGCTGACACTGGGAAGAGCCGGAAGTCAACTGATATATAAAAACAGAATACTATAATTAGGGTAAAAGTTGGAAAAACTTTATCAAAATATTACCCTATGCTAAAATAAGTATATTATGAAAGTAATATGTGTTATGCAAGATCATCCAGAAAGAATTATAGCAGAATGGACTAAGTATAATACTTTAATATCATGGGCTAATGGTGGGTAGTTTGGTGTTTGATAAGTCCTATGTGTTTCAGTGTTGATATTGACTAGATTGTGTTTACAATTGGAAGCTGGACCATCATTCTCTTTGACTAAAGTCTTAAACCTTGAAGTTTGGATCAATGTTTCTATGATTGAGTTAAGTATTGGAATAGTTCCACTTATGTTAAAGCAATGTGTGACACTTCTGTTGTTGACACTTTAATTTAATACTTCTATGGTTAGTTGTGTGGCGATAGAGATTAAGTAATCTCATTGGTACTCCTTTAGTGAGTCAGACTTTTAAAAGAATATCGAAATCTTTGTTGTACTTCTTTTGTGAACTAGTTATCAGAATGAATATGTTCTTTATAGATGATATTTTTCCTTCGAGTAAATAATTACATCAGAGATTCGTTATAAGAACCTTGTGAGATTTTGCCCAAGAGAGGTAAATTAGTTTCCGAGGATGAGAGATGGGTAGTCTCAATAGTACCTGAGTGAAGACATTCGTAATATGCTGGTAAAAGCCATAATAGACTCCGTCCAGTTGAGAGTTGTAGAATACTCAAGAGCACTTGGATTAGGAGAGACTCTGTCTAGTTGAGAGTTGTAGAATACTCAAAAGCACTTGGATTAAGAGAAACTCAGCTAGGGTGAGAGCTAATGATACTCAGTAGCCCCTGTGTTAAGGGAAACTCAGCCAGGGTGAGAGTTAATGATACTCAACAGCCCCTGCGTTAAGAGAGATTCAGCCAGGGTGAGAGTTAATAATACTCAAAAGCCCCTAAGTTAAGAAATTCAGCTAGGGAGAGAGTTAATAATACTCAAAAACCCCTAAGTTAAGAGACCCTGCCAGGATGAGAGTTAATAAGACTCAAAAGTCCCTGTGTTAAGAGAGTATATCTTTGAACCCTTGTTAGGTTTCCACCCAAAAAGAGGCATTCCATAAGTACTGATAGAGCCAGTATTTTAGACATGACAGAGGGTTCCAAGGAGAGAACCTTTAGGATAGTTTGGCAAGAAACCACATGGAAGTGGTGATATATGAGAGTGAGAGTTGTAGCTCCATACGTTTGTGATAGTTGAAGTCTCTGTGAATGATGTTTTTCTTATGCACTCTCAATGTTTGGATAGTTGATTAGTTATATTATCTCCATACATTCTAGCTATTTTGGAGTCTTAGTGACTGATGATGATTTCTAGTAATGCAATTCCTTATATTGGATATTGATATTGCTGATTTGTCAGTTGTTGTTGAAATATTATGCATTGTTATATATTGTATCTTTTGTGTTTGTGTGGGTTTTGCATCCTACTTGGTATTTCTTCGGAATACTCATGCATCATGTGAAGCAGGCTTGGATAAAGATTAGATTTGGAGAACGTTGCGGCAGAAGGAAAAGCTCAAGAATTGCAGTCAGAAAGATTCAAAGTTTATGTTGCTTTTGAAATAAATAATTGTGACATTAATGGCCTGTGTGCCAAGAAGTTTTAGTGATTTTGTTAAGAGATTTTAATGACTTTTATTTTGGGATAATTTGAGTTTAAGAATTTTTATTTCATATGGTTTAATGATGTTGATTCATATGACTGAGTGGGTTTTAATTACACATCCTTTTGAGATGTTGTGGTTGACTGGCGAATGGGTATTCAGTTGCGTTCCCGAAATTCGGCTTCAAGAATTTCTCACCCAAGGGTCGACTTCCGCACTCCGTCGAGGCTTGAAATTTTGGGGCGTGACAGATATTTTCATCACTTGATCTCTTGTTAAAGATTACTGTTTTAGTTAATTAAATCATCAAAAATCAAATCTTTTATTAGAATTAGATTAATCTTCTAAGTCTTTTGGGTTCAACCTCGTTTCCACTAAACTATACTGAGTCTCG
Source organism: Houttuynia cordata (assembly GCA_039654745.1). NCBI lineage: Eukaryota > Viridiplantae > Streptophyta > Magnoliopsida > Piperales > Saururaceae > Houttuynia > Houttuynia cordata. The sequence continues at coordinate 247,318 of CM077507.1, forward strand.
TGCGATTTCGAGTAAAAAGAGTTAAAAATACAATCAATCACACCTCATGCCCACTAGTAAGAGCCCCAACCAGCCACTTTGTTAGGTACAAGTCCCCTAGCTACGCGGCCGGTTTAGGTCATCTATCGCAAGTCATGTCCTCTCTAGAACTGACTTAGTTCCTATAGGCGCCTTAGTCTTTATCTTGATTAGGTTCTCCCCAATCTAAAGTTAATCCCTCAAAGTCATTATTTTATTAGCATTATAAAATAATTTAAGTCTCTAAACCTTCCTAGGTTTATTAGTTGGATTTCCTTATCATTAAAGTTGTCAATCATAAACAACACATAAGTGTCATAAAGCAACATGGTATAATCACATAAAACCACAAACAACTCGCATGTACTACGTTGGACAGTCTTGGGTCCATGTACTACACTGGTCCGGTCGACCTCTATCCTCTTCTGATCTTCTGATAGCACCCTGGACGCTCACAGGGCTTGGTCCAGTCGACTTCTATCTCGGTCCAATCGACCTCTAGGTTTCTGTCCCCGTTGGAAGTCTTTAGGGCGGTTACCGGTCGATCGTTGGGGTCTTCCGGTCGATCGCTAGCTCCGTTGTCCCTTTAGGACTCGTCTTGATGGTTATTGGTCGACCATTCTGGTCCTCCAGTCAACTGCTAAGGTCCCTGGACTTCTCCGCGAGGCACAAAACTACTTACAGTCGACCGCTAGCGGTTAGTGGTTGATTGTTGGCACTCTGCCCGCAACCAAAAACCATCTTTTCCTGCAATTCTTAAGCTTTTTCTCCGGTAACTCTTCGGATTACTTCCCCTATGGATGATTTAGGGCGTCCATAGGCCCTGATCAGCATTTATACGCTTTCTATTGCGAGTAACGCGCATGGATCATCAGTTATCCCCTTCGGGATCTCCGGACTGTGCAATATTCGTCGTTCTCGGCCACATGCATAAATTGAGGCGATTATAATCATAAAAGCCATAAAACATGCATCATATCACATATCTAAAGCTGAAATGCGATCTGACACGCGTAACTAAAGTGGTATGCAATCCAACACACATTTACGCTAAGTGATATGCGATCCAACCTTTTTGCCGATTTTGGAGTCAATCTGCCGCTTTCTGAAAAGTTGCTTGAATGGTGCCACATGAATAGTGTTAATCGCCAGAAAAATGTGGCAATTCCGTATTTACATCAAAGTTGCTAAAATTCCCAGAAAAATGTGGGGTATTATAGGAACATAATTGAACACGCATTTGGGGCATTGAACGTCGGTGGTTGATTCTAGAAAATATCCCCCCATATGACATGAGTTTCAACCAAAACTTGTATATGCTTTCTGTGCATTGCATAATTTTGTGCATGAGCAACATAATTGGGCCACAGACAATGACATTATAGATTGGCTGCTGCCAGAATTCGTAACAAACCAACTGCTTATTCCAGAAGCCAAACTGTAGGATCCTACCGAAGCCTCTTCTAGTAATCCTCAAGGGGGACGATGGGATAATGGTTCAACTCAGGGCTCGGAATCCCTCCTGACATGCCTTAGGATGGCGAGGAAGAACAAAGGTGCCTCGATACTACTGCATTGTATGGGTTTCTGTCAATTAATTTAAAAATGCCAATTATTAATTCACTTGTCTTCACTACAGGGGTGGCGAAGGACGGGGCAGGGGAAGAGGAAGAGGGAGAGGGAGAGCAAGGGTGGGGCATAATGCATGACTCATGAGCATGAAAAATATGAATATGGGTCATGTTGTTATGGGACTTGTGATTTATATTTGCTTTATAAACTACATTTGTGTTCCAAAGAATTGTTCCATAGTATTGCATAAATGTGTGACAACTGTTGCTCCATATCAACAGCAAAATAACAAATGTGCGACAACTTAGAGCATCTCCAACCCAAGACGCCAATTGCCACGTAGGACCATTCAACGGCTCTATTTGAAGTGCATGTCCAATTTTTCCACTCCAACCCAAGGAATGTCATATCGGATATCTCGGTAAAATATCGGTCGACCAAAGAAACGAAATATCGGAGATATATCGAAGATACTATGTAAAAAAATATCGGTGGTTTAAAACTAGTTTTAAACATATATTTTCACAATATAACTTTTATAATAAGTTATACTAATTTAGACAAGCATAAATTTTAAAATATAATTCTGAAATATGCGTTTACTTTTTAAACTTGTATCCTTCTACAAAGCTACCAAAATACCTACGTACCGGTCAATTATGAAGCGACAGGACATAATCTGCATTAAATGACAATTCGAAAGTATGCTTGTCTGACAAGTATAAAGTGACCAAATGGTCTCTACTTTGGCTAAATGAATCCACTGTTCATCCCAATTTGACCTTGTTTTAAATGCTTCTTCTCCCTTCCTTCTTGTTTCACTATTAACAACTCTCTTCACTCTCCTCCTCCACAAATTCTATCTTTCTAATTGGAAATATATTGAGATCACTCAAGATTGGATGTTCGACCATTTTTGTAGAGATAAGTAAACTCAATTTAAGGTTAATTATATAAGTACTAGATAAAAATTTTATACGTAGAATGATAATCTAGTATTATTCTCATTCTAGGATTTTGTTAGAGAAGGAATTGAAGGGAACTAGTTGTTGTTGGAGGGCTAATTAAAGAGTTGAGGGATGATAAACCTTATGTTGTGACAGGTGGGGTTAGAAGGGTTTGCCTTGACAGCAAGGAGGAAGAAGAAGGAGAAGAGTGGGAGGAAATAAGTTCTTTATTACATAAACTCAAAGTGAGGATGACGGCCTCTTATAAAGACATAGGATGGCGCTGAGCCTTAGGGCCGTGCGCCATCAATTACGGCCTGACAGGCCTAATTGACTCCTAATTGATCACATCAAGACCCATTACAATCCATTATAATGTCAGTTACCCGAATGAGCCTGATTTATTAAAGTAAAGCTAACCCTAAGAAATAAAGAAGATCAACCCACATTGGACAAAGGTTCATTCATGGTAGAGATAGAAACACTTACTTGTCTAGAGGCAAGTAACTATTCTCAGTGGTATGATGCCCCAATGGTAGAAATATTTTTAAAGGTTAAGGATGGCCCTAGGGTGCAAGACTCCAATCTCCTACCGGTTTATACGATAAGGCTTCCCTGGTTTGTGCACGACAGGATGTCGAAAGGCGTGTGGCATATCACCTTATTAATAAGAGACTGTTAATTATTTACTGTAATGTAATCTTGTGCACTTTTGCAAACATAACAACGAAAATTTTGAGTTAAAGTGTTGATGATCGAATCAAGCAAAATACTCTATCCTTAAGACAGAATTCACCCTCCTCATGGTGCTTAGGACTCTTGGACGTCTGCCTCCCAGCATAAGACGATCAACCATGCGTTGAAGGAGTACATCTAAATAACCCATGCAGCGAACCACAATATATAATGCTTTCACAGAAAGAAGGAAGGGGAAGAAGATGAAGTCCAGTAAAAAGTACGCAGAAAAACCCGCTTTTCATGACTTTATAGAAATCCCGTTAAAAGCCTGTTGAAGATACTCTTTCCCGTTAAATGGACGCGTCCATCCATTACGGTCATTTCTTTTAGAGAAAACAAACCGAACCAAACTAAATGAAGTGCCTAAGAGGTTTCCTGCAACTTTCAAACACTAGCAGCATTGGGGTTCCAGAGTACCAGGATTCTACCTGAATCATCGGATTTCAAGTTATGCACAGACTGCCATCCAGCAATAATTTTCCTACTGACTCTTTGAGCATGTCTTATTTTGATTTTTGTTTCACCTAATGTTGGAAGGAACACATCTTCATCTCTAACAAGGTCACTCACCGCTAACTTTTTTTGCTCCCATGGCCTAATCCAAGAGTATTCCAACTACATATAGACATTAACCAGGCTTCATCTACTTCATCTATTTAAGGCTTTTATTTTGGGATGCAACACAAACTGGCTGAGTTCTCCTTGATGGAGTATGCAAAGTAGAAGAAGCTTCCGTCGCATACTCATCACTATCTTGAATTGGATGGAAGGAATTTATAGTATGCAAGTCCTATTTTAGTGTAAGCTTGGATAGGGGTTTCATGCCACGCTTCTGAGGAGAACTCTAGTCGTGTGAGCATTGGGCTTGAGACAATCTACCCCTGGTAGCAACCAAATCAAATGCATGGGTGGGTGTGGGTGGCAGGTGGGTTTGGTCAGGGTCAGGTTGATTTAGGTGCCCAAGTTGAGAACCCGCATACCCACCAGTTCTATCTATTGAGGTTGCAGGGTTTGGTCAGGTTGATTTAGGTGCCCAAGTTGAGAACCCGCATACCCACCAGTTCTATCTATTGAGGTTGCAGGGTTTGGGCAGGTTGATTTAGGTGCCCAAGTTGAGAACCTGCATACCCACCAGTTCTATCTATTGGGGTTGTAGTAAGATACAATGGTGATCCATCATATGCATATGCATGCTTCCCCGGACCATGTATGGTGCTTGTCCCACCTTGATTGACATGTTCTCTAGTATGGAGCCCAAATCTCCGGGCCGATTGGAAAAGGATTTAGTACCTCAAATCATAGTTTGAAAACTCAATTTTGACACCACAGACTCGTCCGAGTCAACTCGACTCTGTTGCAAAACGAGTCATACTTGCCTGATGACTCAAACTTGCATGACTCGGGTTATGGCTCTACTGACTTGCCGAGTTAACTCATCTGAGTTAAACAAACTTGAGTCATTTAAACACGAGGCATGCATTAATTCCACAAAGTGAGTAATAATATTCGACGATTGACCATTAATAATTCTCAAGGATATGCGTGTTTGATGCCCCGAGTACGGAAGGTGATAACTTTAGTTCACGACTTTACTTTGGTGCTTGATGGCCACCAACATCTGATACTTCATTCTCAACTACTGTCACTGTGCTCATGATGGCATGTTGACATGTCAAAACCTTTTGGCATGATATGCTCTAGCATCTATGCATTACGGAAGCTTCTCTAGCCTTCATACCATTTAGGCTCTGTTTGGTTAGCACTTTTAGGAGTAGGAAACCCAAATTTTTTAGATGAATCTAGGTTTAAAAAAAGTGGTGTTTAGTTGGCCAAAATCAACGTCATTTGATGAATTTAGGTCATAGTAGCAAAAACTATAATTTTCAAAAGAAGACAAAGGCATTTGATAACAAAAAACCTCATCATTAGCTTTTTTTAAAAAAAATGCCCCTATCATTTTTTGAAATTTACACTAAATGCCATTGAAAGAAGCTCTTATGACTTCTTACGATTCGAAAGGTTAGATGACACACCAAACACCAAATATTGTAGCTCGGACCAAACCAATTATCAATCTCCTTCTTGTGAGGCATAGAAGATGCCCACTGTGAATGACCTCGAACCCCATCCTTGTAGAATGTCCAAATAGTCGGAAGAATGACGATTCAAAACCATGTTCCAAGCTGGAACCAAGACCATCCTAAGGTAAGTATCGTGAACTTAACTTAGAGGATGGGCCAAATGTATACCGGCATGTACACAAACCAAGGATTCCCCTTTAGGTGAAAGTGTTAGAAGTGGGTGTTAAAGAGGGAGTTAGAACCCATATTAAAACCCACTTACTATAGATATGAATGAGTGAATTGGGTGAAGGATGAATAGTCCCACATCCACACCAAAGGAGGTGTTGTAGATGGTATATAAGGTCCAAGGTTGGCCTTTGAAGTTAGGCCCAAGGGCCATCCCTCTTTTGTGGGGGAGAGAGATGTTGGACCAATGCACCTAGGTGGGCTAACCCACACGCACGCGTGCGCGCCAGTTCGGTTTGGTTCGCACACGCGGCCGTGCCAGGTTGGGTTGGGTCAACAAGATAATATTATTTTGGGACAAATTCAATTGGTTTAGTTTTCTAATTTCTTTTGGTTCAACCAAAACCGGTTTATTTTTATGACCATTAATAGACGGACGCATCAGTTTAACGGGAAAGGGTTTCAACGGGCTTTAATGGGAAATAGTGTGTTTTCAATGGGCTTTAAAGAGATTTCTATAAAAGCTTGAGAAAACGGGTTTTCTGTACGGTTTTAGACTGCACTTCATCTTCTTCCTTTCTCCTCTCTTATGTGAAAACATTACACATCTGTGGTTCACTGCGCGTATTGTTTGGAGTGCTCTTACAGTATGTGGTTGATCGTCTTATCCTGGGAGGCAGATGCCCACGAGTTCTAAGCACCGTAGGGAGGGCACATTCTATCTTAAGGATAAAGTGTTTTGCTTGATTCGATCATCAATTTTTTCTAACGATTTTTCGTCTTTGCAAAGGTGCACATATCTCATCCTTAAGACAGTAGCAGTAAGTAATTTGTAATAACAATTTTAAGACAGAATGCTCTATAGTGTACTGTAATTTTATTTACTGTACTATTCTGCAATTTGTTCTGTAATTACTGTGCTATTACTGAGATAATCTTCTGTGATTTGCAAAGTTACAGAAATGGTTACTGAGGGTACCATATTTATTCCCACTCCGCTAAATGCTCCTGTTCAAGTTAAAGGGGAGAAACTAGAAAAGTCCAGTGGTGTGGATTTCAAGAGATGGCAACAGAAAATGTTGTTCTATCTTACCATGCTGAATTTGGTTAGATTCCTTAAAGAGGAAGTCCCCGTTCTTACTGAGGAGAAGCAGGAAGACAAAATGGCTATTGCGGCAGTAGATGCATGGAAACATGCAGATTTCTTATGCCGAAATTATATCCTTAACGGATTGGACAACACATTATATAATGTGTATAGTTTGATGACAAGTGCTAAGGCACTATGGGAGTCATTAGACAAAAAGTACAAAACTGAAGATGTTGGAACAAAGAAATTCGTGGTTGGCAAATATTTGGACTTCAAAATGGTGGACTCTAAGACTGTGATCAATCAAGTTCAAGATCTACATGTTATCCTTCATGAAATTCATGCAGAAGACATGACTTTAAGTGAGTCTTTCCAGGTGGCAGCAATAATTAAAAAACTACCACCATCCTAGAAGGATTTCAAGAACTACTTAAAGCATAAGCGAAAGGAGATGAACTTAGAAGATCTGATTGTGAGGTTAAGGATTGAAGTGGACAACCATTCTTCTGAAAAGAAAACCGGGGGTCATGGCATGGAGGCCAAAGTCAATGTTGTGGAACACGGGCATAAAAGCAATGGCTTCACCAACAAAAATAGGAAGCATCCTGGGGTCATCCAAACAATGACTCCAACAACAATAAGTTCAAGGGCAAGTGCTATGTGTGTGACAAGGTGGGCCATGAGGCAAAAGATTGTTACAAATGGAAGAAACAAGATGGTTTCAAGAAGAAGAAGGCACAAGGCCACGTGACTGAAGTGGAGAATCTCTCCACCAATGTGCATGACATCAACCTTTCTGCTGTGATTTCGGAAGTGAATATAGTCAAAATGATAGAGAATGGTGGGTGGATACTGGGGCTATCCATCATATGTGCTCAAACAGGAGAATGTTCTCCACTTATCACTCCGTGGAAAATGGTGAACAACTGTTTATGGGCAACTCTTCTACTACGAAGGTTGAAGGAATTGGAAAGGTGGTGCTCAAGATGACTTCGGGCAAGGAACTTGATCTATACATGAAATATGCATTTTATTATCTCCTAAACTTATGTTTCTGTTAGTGTTTGTTTAGAATTATTGCTACTTTAATATAGTTTTTGGTTTTTGTAGGAAACAAGAGTAAAACGCAGAAATGGGATAAAACGCGATTCTAATGATTGAATATTTACAACTTCGATTGCATATCTCTGATGGGACTGATTTAAGTTTCATGTTAAAGTACACGAAGTCAGCTTTCCAACGCCACTGACTGTTCACAATTCGGAGTTCTGAGCAAAAAGTTATGATCATTTGAAATATCGCACGTGAAAGAAGACACAATTAAAGAGAAGAACCGTCAAGATGAGATTGGATGGATGAGATCGATACAACGGGTTTTTGTTTAATAAAGAAAAAAAATAAAAAAAGAAATATGACCGGTTCAAAATCCGGTCCGGTTCAGTTTAAAAAAAAAAAAAAATAGAAAACCGGCCCGAGCCGAAGCTCGGGCCGTTCGTCCGGAAACAGAGCAGACGATGCTCTGTTTTCCGGTGGGCTGGGTGAAGACAGCCGACGGCGAAGGAGAGGCCGGTGGGACTGAGCTCCGACGGCGGTGGTCCTGGATCGACGGCGAAGGAGAGATCGCGGCGGCGGAGCACGGCGGCGGAATTTGACAGAAAGAGAAAAAAAAACACAGAGCGACGATTGCGCCGGTGAAGAGCTCGCCGGCGCCGGAGATGATGGGTCTCGACGGCGGAGCTAGGCTTGGACGAAGACGATGGCGGAGTGGCCACGACAAGAGCCGTGCTCAATCGGGAGAGAAATAAAAAAAAACAGAGCCGCCGGAATAGGAAAGTGGGTGCCGGTTTGGGCTCGATTTCACTTCAAATTGGACTAGGAATCGTGCCGGATTTGGGACGGGGCTGAGGCCTATAAAACCAGAACAATATGGAGGAGATTTGGAGCTATTCACAGCAGAAAGAACAGAGCTTTTCACAGGTCTTCCGGCCGAAGAAAAACTGAGCTTTGGGCGTGATTTTCGCCGGAATAGAAGGGGGAAGAGAAAGGAGTCGCCGGAGGAGAGGAAGAGGGAAGAAAGGTGCTGAGATTTGGCTGCTACAGTAACTCCGGCGTACGCTACAGTGCACGGCTGCGCAAGGAAGACGGTGAACAGTGTTTTCGTGAACAGTGTTTTCCGGTGAATAGTGCGAAACGACGCCAACGAATCAACAACGTTCTCCTTGTCCGATGGCCGGCTAAATCCTCGTCCAAGGCGTAGATGAAACCCGAGTAAATTGGTTGTATCGTTTTCTTTCATCTTAATCTTATTTTACCTTGATTGGTGTATGAATCTTATTATAGAATCACTGTTAATTTATTGAGATTTATTCTATGTGCTCGAGAGAGGCTAGAGTGAATTCTTGTTAATTTCAATCCGAGGAATATTTGCGTGTCCGAGAGGAACGTAAGTAGACTAAGGTGTTATAAAGGAATAAAATTTCATTGGTTTATGCTCGAGAGAGATAGATCACAGTTCCATATTTTAATTGCTTATGTGTTATGTCCGAGAGGAGAGCACTACATTTTGAATTGACAAGTATATGTCCGAGAGGAATATACTAGCCAATCAGGAATTTATTCAAAAGAGAGAGACGATAAGCTGGTTTATTATGTGGTGGATTCGAAGCTTTGGCACTTCTCCATATTAGTTAAAATCTATTTTAAGAGTAGTTAAATTTTATTGCTTTCTCTAGATTAATTTAAACAAAATTTGCTTTCACTTGAATTTGGTAAAAGATTAATCCGTCCCTGAGGTTCGACAACCCTTTAATACTCGCCGTAGTACAATTGCCTTGTGCACTTGCAAGGGTTTAATATTTAAACGATCAAGTTTTTGGCGCCGTTGCCGGGGACGGCACAATAGTTTACTAAATTCTTAGCATAATTAGTTTTAGAGTAGTTTAGTGAGTCTTAACTTAGATTATTTGTCAGTAGCTTAATTTGTGTTTTTCTTTCTTTTTGCAAGGTTAAGAGAAGACGTGGAATTCTCGTCAACGTGGAAGGGCCACCCCTTCCCCTTGTTTGCATTCTCTTATCCTTCTCTTTTTAGATTAACTTTGGTGTTTGGTGTTTTTTTTCTTTCTGTGATAGCATATTGTGCTAGTTGTGGCTATTAGGACTGCTAGTTGTCGATATCTAGGGCTGCTGATTGCTAGTTGTGGATATCTAGGGTTGTTTATCTTATTTGTGGATGTGTGATATTGTGGTTCGGGTGTTGATAAATACATGGTGAAGAAATGACTTCACCTTTCTATGGATTTAGCCATGAGAACCCATATAGGAGCTTTAATGATTATTGTTCTTCACACACACATAATACCCCTCCCTATGAAGTACCCTACCACTCACGTTCTTTATATGCTGATTCTTACAACAGTGGTTGGGATAATCACTCTAATTTTGGGAGTGGCACATTTTCCCTATAATACACAACTCCTTATATGTCGGAACCATGTGCCCTCTGTTTAAGTCCTCTTCATACACCAGTAGAGTGCCCTTTGGCCCATGAGTATCCTGATTTTATACGCAAATATATAAATGAGGCCCAAAGTCTTCATAGGTGGGAGGACCATCTTAATTCCCCTTGGGAGCAACCCAACCCTGGGCCCACTCTTCATCAGGCCCCTAGACAAGATTTCCTAAGCCAACAACTACCTTACCAACCAGCCTCTACTCCTCAGTTTGGTCAATCTACCTTAGAAGATAAAATGAACCAAATAATAGCCAACCAATCTGCCATCCTCACAGCCTTAACTAAGTTGTCAACTGGCTATAAGGAAATGAGAGAAGAGTACACCCCACCTGTCCAACCCCAATATCCGATGGGCCAATTTTCTGATGAAGGGATCTGTTTTTCCCCTGATTATGATGTTACATCCCTTCATAATGCCCAACGGTTTGACAATGAGCTTGAATGGGTTTTACATAATGATCAAGAGGGTGTAGAAATTAAAGAAGAAGTGAGTGTGTTGATCGAACCACATTTTCAACCTTCTTCTATATTTGAGGAGTCACATTCTACGGCACTATCAACAGAACCTTCTATTCCTGAAACACCATTCATACCATGTCTTGACCGATCTAACCCTTTGGTTATTGAAAGTAACTTAAACTGTTTCATAGATTGTTTAGTTGAGTCATTAATTGAGGAAGCTTTCCCAATTGGGTTACTAGAAGAGGCCCCTAAGGCCAAAATGGTTAATTTGGAGGAGGAACCTCTTATTATAAAATTTTCTAATGACCCTTCTTCATGGTTAATGCAGGGACCCCTCTTTCCAAAGCTTCCCCACCCACCACTCCATCCTTTTATTCCACGATGTGCTCCATACTTAGGAAACAAGGATAGGAGTGTGTGGTGCAATCATTTAATTGATCCAGGCTTAATTCTTGAGGATCTGGCCCCTACACAAGACCGTGGCTCCGTCTGGCTGAAGACGTTAAACTTAGCGCTTGGTGGGAGGCAACCCACGTATTCAGGTGTATTCTCTCCTTTATCTGATTTTCTTTATTATATGCTCATTGTCATGCTATATTTTGTTCACATTGAGGACAATGTTCATAATAGGTTTGGGGGAGGGAATATCACTTATAAAAAAAATTTTAAAAAAAAAATCATAAAAATTTGGTTAGTTTTTAGGTTGTTTGTTAGTACTTTTTCTTAGGTTTTGATAGTTTATCCCGTAATAATGCATGTTACAATTCTTAGGAGATTAATTTACATTGGAAGTGTGAGTAAGTATACAGGAGGATAGATACACTTAACTGAGCATATCTTTCTATTACAGTCCTCTTGGAATAAGTGCTTGAACTAAGAAAACTCACTCACACACACTAGTTACATAAAGTAATACCATCTAGAGATTTGTTGAATATTAATCTACAGTGGGATGTCTTTAGTCATAGTCATTGGATAATGTGTAGTTATCTGTTGAGCTTAAAAGATCATGATAGACCATTTACTTGGCTATGGCAAGGGATTGGAACCGGAAATAGGTTGAGAGTATAATACAGCCTGGACAAAATAAAGATATGCTGAAAATATGAATGATGAAAATGAAAAAATGCGAAATGATGAAAACAAAATGAAAGAAAAAGGGGCTGCCTGACTTTATAGGATTAACTTAGGCTGATGCTCGGGCCCGAAGCGGTCTCTTAATACCTAATGCCCTAAGCCAACTGGCTAGGAGTCATTGGCCTGAGTCATTGCTAAACCTAAGCATCTTGAAGTCAGGCCTTACACAGTCCTAGCGAAAAAAAAATAAAAAAAAAAGTCTGAAAGAAGAAAAAAAGTCTGTGGTGTATTATCCTCTCAAATCTAGAATGTTGGACCCGAAGGAGGCGCGCAGATCTGTGCTATCATGAACCTAAAGATTACGATGACTATGTAGATTCTGATGTTCTTTGGTTAATGGGTAACACTGGATCTGTATAAACACAAATTTAGATTGTATTGCTACAATGTTCTACACTTTCTACTATTTATGTTATCACGCTATATTATATTTGAGCAGAAATTTCCAAGATGAAAATGTGGAATAAAACTACTTACTTGAGGGCTTCTATATTCCTGTTGATTATGAACCAAGTACATGTGGTTGATTTTCTTAAGCATTGTAGTATGTATTTATCGGGATAATAGGTTTGCTTGTTTTGCACTGTTTTTGTTTTATTTGCTTTGTTTTTGCATTAGGTTAATTAGATTAATAAATACATGTTTGTGGGTAGCATGGCTGCAAACCCTCACGAGACAACACTCGTCCTACTAGGGCCACCTAGAGGTTTAACGGCTTGTTGCATACGCTCAATGCAATCGTGTTCCCTACGAAAGTGGTGTTTACTTTTATGCATTAGTTCCTTAGTTGTTTGATTTGATTTTATTTTTGTTTTGTTTTGCTAGGGACTAGCAAAATCTAGGTTTCGGGGTGTGATCTATACATGAAATATGCATTTTATTATCTCCTAAACTTATGTTTCTGTTAGTGTTTGTTTAGAATTATTGCTACTTTAATATAGTTTTTGGTTTTTGTAGGAAACAAGAGTAAAATGCAGAAATGGGATAAAACGCGATTCTAATGATTGAATATTTACAACTTCGATTGCGTATCTCTGATGGGACTGATATAAGTTTCATGTTAAAGTACACGAAGTCAGCTTTCCAACGCCACTGACTGTTCGCAATTCGGAGTTCTGAGCAAAAAGTTATGATCATTTGAAATATCGCACGTGAAAGAAGACACAATTAAAGAGAAGAACCGTCAAGATGAGATTGGATGGATGAGATCGATACAATGGGTTTTTGTTTAATAAAGAAAAAAAATAAAAAAAGAAATATGACCGGTTCAAAATTCGGTCCGGTTCAGTTTAAAAAAAAAAAAGAAAATTGAAAACCGGCCCGAGCCGAAGCTCGGGCCGTTCGTCCGGAAATAGAGCAGACGGTTTTATTTTAATTGCTTATGTGTTACGTCCGAGAGGAGAGCACTACATTTTGAATTGACAAGTATATGTCCGAGAGGAATATACTAGCCAATCAGGAATTTATTCAAAAGAGAGAGAAAATAAGCTGGTTTATTGTGTGGTGGATTCGAAGCTTTGGCACTTCTCCATATTAGTTAAAATCTATTTTAAGAGTAGTTAAATTTTATTGCTTTCTCTAGATTAATTTAAACAGAATTTGCTTTCACTTGAATTTGGTAAAAGATTAATCCGTCCCTGAGGTTCGACAACCCTTTAATACTCGCCGTAGTACAATTGCCTTGTGCACTTGCAAGGGTTTAATATTTAAACGATCAGAACTCATGCTCAACAATGTGATGCATGTGCTAGAAATTCGAAAGAATTTAGTGTCTAGATCATTGCTGAGCAAGAATGGCTTCAAGCTGGTGTTTGAGTTGGACAAATTTGTTTTGACTAAGGGTGGGATGTACGTGGGAAAAGGGTACCTGAATGAAGGGCTTTTTAAGCTTAATGTTTTACCTACTGTATTTGTTGATGAATGAGAATGCTTCTTCCTCTTATATGATTGAGTCATGTGATGTGTGGCATGGTAGATTAGGACATGTTAATTATGATGCTTTACGAAGATTGATTAATATGGAATGTCTGCCTAAATTTAATATTGACTTTAATAATAAATGTGAAACTTGTGTGGAATTTAAATTAACAAGGAAATCATTCAAAAGTATTGAAAGATGTACTGAACCTCTTGAGTTAATTCATAGCAATGTATGTGATTTAAAACTTGTTCAAACAAGAGGAGGTAAAAAGTACTTTATTACATTTATTAACGATTGCACTCGTTACTATTATGTATACTTGCTAAGAAGTAAAGATGAGGCTATAAACATGTTTATGTTATATAAAACAGAGGTTGAGAATCAACTTGGTAAGAAAATAAAAGTTCTGAGAAGTGATAGAGGTGGGGAATATAAATCACCTTTTGGTGAATTCTGTTCACAATATGGTATTATACACCAAACAACGACACCTTATTCACCACAGCAAAATAGAGTTGCTGAACGAAAAAATAGAACTTTAAAAGAAATAATGAATGCATGTTAATCAGTTCTGGGTTACCTCAGAACATGTCGGGGGAAACTTTGCTTTCAGTCAATTATATTCTCAACAAAATACCTCATAAGAAAACCTTGCAGACACCATATGAGTTATGAAAAGGTCGAAAGCCTTCCTACAACTTCTTAAAAGTGTGGGGATGTCTAGAAAAAGTGGCGGTCCCTAATCCCAAGAGGATTAAGATTGGACGAAAGACCATTGATTGTGTATTCATTGGTTATGCCAATAATAGTAGTGCATATCGTTTTCTTGTTCATAAATCGGACATTCCTGATGTAAATGTCAATACAGTGATTGTATCAAGGAATGCTTCATTTTTTGAACATATTTTTTCTTAGAATTCTACATGAAATTAAAATTCTCTTAAAAGAACTTTTGATGTTAAAAAGACACTAGTGATGACAAAGAGGGAGAAGATGATGAACCTAGATGTAGTAAACGTGCTATAATATCAAAATCCTTTGGTCCAGATTTTCTAACTTATTTGTTAGAAAATGAGCCTCAAAGCTTTAAGGAAGCCATGTCCTCTCCTGAAGCACAATATTGGAAGGAGGCTATAAATAGTGAAATTAATTCCATTATGCAAAATCACACTTGAGAGTTGGTAGATCTACCACCAAGGAGTAAACCTCTCGGATACAAGTGGATATTCAAGAGGAAGATGAAGGCTGATGGATCAATTGATAAATATAAAGCAAGACTTGTTATCAAAGGATACAAGCAAAAGGAAGGTCAAGATTATTTTGATACATATTCACCAGTCATAGGAATAACTTCTATTAAGATGCTAATCGCTATGGCTGTTTGTATAATCTTGAAATACATAAAATGGATGTAAAAACAACATTCTTGAATGGTAACCTGACTGAGGAAATATATATGCAACAACCTGAAGGGTTTGTTGTACCGGGTCAAGAAAACAGTGTGCAGACTTGTTAAATCTCTTTATGGGCTTAAACAAGCACCTAAGCAATGACATGAAAAATTTGACAAAATGATGATGTCAAATAGATTCAAAATCAATGAATGTGACAAATGTATTTATGTCAAAGCTAGACCTGAAGGCTATGTTATTGTATGCTTATATATGGATGATATGCTAATTATTGATAGCAATGATAATATCATTAAAGCTACTAAGAAGATGTTAAACAAACAGTTTGACATGAAGGATATGGGGGTTGCAGATGTTATACTAGGGATGAAAATCACTAGAACATATGATAGATATGTGTTATCTCAATCTCATTACATTACAAAAATCTTAGACAAATTTAATGAGAATGATAATCGTCCAGCGAGAACACCTATGGATGTGACATTGTATTTAAGCAAAAACACGGGTGAGAGCATATCACAACTCCAATATTATCAAATTATTGGAAGTCTCACGTACCTCATGAATTGTACGAGACTGGACATTGCATACTCAGTAAGTAAACTGAGTAGATATAATAGCAACCCAGGGGAAGACCACTGGAATGCTCTAGTCAGGGTTCTTAGATATCTAAGATATACCTTGAACTATGGACTACACTATACAAGGTATCCAGCAGTACTAGAGGGGTACTGTGATGCAAATTGGATATCTGATACAAGAGACTCCAAATCCACAAGTGGATATGTCTTTACTATTGGAGGTGCAGCAGTGTCTTGGAAATCTTCTAAACAAGCGGGCATTGCAAGATCCACAATGAAATCAGAATTCATTGCACTTGATAAAGCAGGCGAAGAGGCTGAGTGACTTCGTCATTTTTTAGAAGATATTCCAATGTAGGGGAAACCTGTGCCACCTATATGTATCTATTGTGATAGTCAATCTGCTATTAGAAGAGCACAAAGTAACTTGTATAATGGTAAGTCTTGACATATATGTCGGAGGCATAATACCATAAAATAATTGTTATCTAGTGGAATAATTTCCATTGAGTATGTTCGGTCAAAAGAAAATATTGCGGATCCGCTTACAAAGGGTTTGACCAAAGAACATGTGAGCAATTCATCGAGGGGAATGGGCTTGAAGCCCATACATTAAAAATCACCATAATGGCAACCCAACCTAGTTGACTGGAGATCTCAAGATCTAGGTTTGAAGGGACAACCGAATTGTGGGGGATTCAAGGGGAATCTCTATGGAGATAAAATCTCGTTCCCATTCCTATGATGAGATAGTGATGCCTGCTGAATGAATCAGGATAAGCTTTGCTTTTAATGGTTCTCATAACTTGACTTAGTTCGAGTGGGGTATTGCAGGATGCTCCTAATGAGAATCACTTATATGAGTGTGAAGGGGCCACTTCTATGAGGATTTTAAGGCTAAACCTTCTAGAGCACTCATGAAAACCAGGTTTGTTTGGGGCCAAAATGAACAAAGTCATAAGAACCACAATGTGTCTGAGAAGTGATTATGTGACTTCTATTGTCTTGGTTTACACAAACGGTTGAACAGTTAAAGACATCACGTTTACTGATTAGCCAGTAAACCCGATAGTCTTCACAAGGGAAGATTCAAAGCTGAAAGCTACCATTCCCCCATGCATGATCTTCTCAATATTTGCATTCACAAGTTTTCTGCATAATTTTTGCATAGTTATCCAGCCAATTCTCATTCATGTGGGAGATTGTTAGAAGTGGATGTTAAAGAGGGAGTTAGAACCCATATTAAAACCCACTTACTATAGATATGAATGAGTGAATTGGGTGAAGGATGAATAGTCCCAAGGAGGTGTTGTGGATGGTATATAAGGTCCAAGGTTGGCCTTTGAAGTTAGGCCCAAGGGCCACCCCACTTTTGTGGGGGAGAGAGATGTTGGACCCATGCACCTAGGTGGGCTAACCCACACACGTGCGCGCGTCGCCGCCGCCGTCCGTCCGGCCGACCAGCTTGGCTCGGTTCAGTTCGTACGAGCAGCCGGGCCGGGTTGGGTTGGGACAACAAGATAATATTATTTTGGAAAAAATTCAATTGGTTTGGTTTTTTAATTTATTTTGGTTCAACCAAAACCGGTTTATTTTTATGACCGTTAACGGACGAACGCGTCCATTTAACGGGAAAGGGTTTCAACGGGCTTTAACGACAAACAATGTGTTTTCAACGGGCTTTAACAGGATTTCTATAAAAGCTTGAGAAAATGGGTTTTTCTGTACGGTTTTAGACTGCACTTCATCTTCTTCCTTTCTTCTCTCTTCTGTGAAAGCATTACACATCTGTGGTTCGCTGCGCGTACTGTTTGGAGTGCTCCTACAGTATGTGGTTGATAGTCTTATCCTAGGAGGCAGATGCCCACGAGTCCTAAACACTGTAGGGAGGGTACATTCTGTCTTAAGGACAAAGTGTTTCTCTTGATTCGATCATCAATTTCGTTTAACAATTTTTCGTCTTTGCAAAGGTGCACATATCTCATCCTTAAGACAATAACAGTAAGTAATTTGTAATAACATAAACAACCATAAAAGAGTATCTACTAACCAACAATGCTTAACACCAGGACTGCATATCATAATCTCTGATTTCACTCCTTATATAAGCAAAACTATTATAATGACATCTATTATTTGCTAATTTGTAAAAAAGTACTACAATTCTTATTTTTTATAAGTATGATAAAATATGTAGTATAATTTTGCTTTATATCCTCCTCAAAAATGGAAAAATTTCACCTACAAGACTTCATTATGACTCCGTCAAGATTCTGGGTCAACTCCACTCCGTAGCGTATGGAGATGAATCTGAGTCTTGAGTTTTAGAACATTGCTTGAAATAGGATGGCTTGAGTCACTCCTCGGGGAATTAACATTAGAGGTTTTAGATAACTTCATTCCTTTATTCTGTTGCACCATAAGTTCGTCTGAGACATGCATGCACGATTGAGTAGTTGATCGATTAGGGACCAAAGACTGGTCCAAGGTCATCACCTGATTGTTGGCAACTGGAATCCCAGATTTGGGATCCATAGGAGTAGGGTCTGCAACCATAGCGGACTTGGTTGCATGAGCAACATCATCCATAGGAGTAGGGCCTTCAACCAGGCCCTTACTACTTATGATGGCCATGGCTATTGAAGCTAGATCTTGTGGAACTTCGATCCAAACTTCCTTCAAATGACATGCATTAGTAGTGTGGTAAAAACACTTACATTTAGTACATATATATGGCTCTCATTCATATTCCACAGGTTGTGGGAAGAGTGACCATCTCTATTAGCTACTTGAACAACTGATGAAAACTTGAAATCAGAATCAATTTCGATATATGCTTCAACATAACCAAGAACAATCAGCTGTTGCTCTGTCAAAGAACAATGGACACCCCACGAGGTTGCTTGCCATGCTTAAGCTTTCTTTCGCAAAGTACTGGGGCAGGAGTTCTAGAAAGCACACCCAAATCGGGACCAAATTCAACATTTCTCAAACATGAAAGATACCTAGATACCATTTGTGGAGTCGAATCTGAGTCTTGAGTTTTAGAACATTGCTTGAAATAGGATGGCTTGAGTCACTCCTCGGGGAATTAACATTAGAGGTTTTAGATAACTTCATTCCTTTATTCTGTTGCACCATAAGTTCGTCTGAGACAGGCATGCACGATTGAGTAGTTGATCGATTAGGGACCAAAGACTGGTCCAAGGTCATCACCTGATTGTTGGCAACTGGAATCCCAGATTTGGGATCCATAGGAGTAGGGTCTGCAACCATAGCGGACTTGGTTGCATGAGCAACATCATCCATAGGAGTAGGGCCTTCAACCAGGCCCTTACTACTTATGATGGCCATGGCTATTGAAGCTAGATCTTGTGGAACTTCGATCCAAACTTCCTTCAAATGACATGCATTAGTAGTGTGGTAAAAACACTTACATTTAGTACATATATGCGGCTCTCATTCATATTCCACAGGTTGTGGGAAGAGTGACCCATCTCTATTAGCTACTTGAACAACTAATGAAAACTTGAAATCAGAATCAATTTCGATATATGCTTCAACATAACCAAGAACAATCAGCTGTTGCTCTGTCAAAGAACAATGGACACCCCACGAGGTTGCTTTCCATGCTTAGGCTTTCTTTCGCAAAGTACTGGGGCAGGAGTTCTAGAAAGCACACCCAAATCGGGACCAATTTCAACATTTCTCAAACATGAAAGATACCTGGATGCCATTTGTGAAGTATTAAAGGCCTTCCACCCACAATCCACATAGAATGCAAATTTCTGAAGATGAAATTTGCATTCTCGTAATCTCTGAAGATGTAAATTTGAACATGAAAAAGTCACCCGCCAGAGACTGCATGTCAAAAGAACTAGTCGGCTTCCAGATCCGAGATACGTACTCCTAAAACCAAACAAAATACAGATGCTTACCCGGAGGTTGCTGACAAGAGAAATATCTAGGCTGTCTACGCTCACGCCCTCCTTAGCATTTTGTCAAGATGCTCCCTCTGGGTAGTCTTTTGCAGCGGCAAGCACAAGAACGACCCAAAGCAAGCAGTAGCCTATCCCAAAAGAGAGTGTAGCTGTGGCGTCATCCCCGTCGGTGGTGACCACTCCACCACTGACCTGATTTTCCCTGGTGCCGAGGCACCGTAGCAACCTTGTTCTCGATGGATGGAGACTCGGGCACAGTGGGGATGATGGAGAAAGTGACGGCTGCGAGCAGTCCGGTGGCGATTCGGCAGAGATGCAGAGGCTAGGGCACGCCTGCCCCCCTTTGGCAGAGAAGCCGCAGCTAGGGCACTTTCCTCCCTTTTCCAACAATATTATTTGTGTTATATTATGAAATTTTTTTATGTAAATGGTTAGGTCAATTTTTATTCGGCTATCAAGTCATGTTGTAGAAACATTTTTTTGATGAAAATTAGATTCACAAAGAAGCCATAATATCTTTCTAGCTTCTCCCGTCTAAGGACCACATTGGAATCCAGTGACATGCCATCCCAGTTAGTCACTTTAGTTTTTGAAGCTATACATATTATCTCGAAAAGGAAATAAAGAAGAATAAGCCATAGACATACTCCCCCAGTCCCTCCATCTGGAACTATTACCGCCCTTAGGTTTTCCAAAACGAATATTTAGTTCATTATGAAAATCTTTATGGTAATAATAATTATGGACGGAGGGAGTAGAATGCCAAGCTACTACAAGAGCAGTCCGCTCTTTTATTTCAGGGCAGATATCCATTGGGTTTGAGACGTGCTCCACCTGGTTTTGATTTCATTGCGTTGATAACTAATGGTTTGAAGTTATTATGTCAAAGTGATTATGCTGTGTTACAGTCCGTCTGTAAATAATCCAAGTAAAGGGTAGTTCTTTAATAATGCAGGGTTTAATCATTGTTCTGTAAATAAAAAAAGGGATTTATTTTGGCCCCTATATAGTAAATTTAAAGGTTTAATCGCACATCATGGCAAGACATCCCTCTTCCTTACTACTGACTATGAGACTTCCAATCATCTAAATAGCGTATTTATTTTTTGCTAGATTTTAAAATCACCATAGCCAAAGGAACACCTTTTTTGGCTATGGTGATTTTATGAATTGAGAGTTGTTGATATGTAGAAACCTTCAAAAAAAATACTTCTCTTTTTTGTTATACTTGTCACTGCACATTCGGAAGATTAGAACGGATAGAAAAATGTTTTCCTGACTGAGCGCGATAAGAATCATAAGATCTATAAAATATAAAAAACAATAACTCAGTGGTAGATGGCATAAGAAGAAATGGTCATTTTTTCTAGCGGTTTGACGATGACTTATGAGTGAAATACATAAACCCATTCGATCTTGTATTACAATGCAGATTCTTTGCATATATGCTTTCTTTCTTATATGAGAGGAATGGATAGCACATAATATGAATGCAAATAATGCATTTTTAGTGTGAGGAAATAAGAGGTTCACGTTGCAGTTTTATTAATAATGCTTTACTGACATTAATTAGTCTTCCAAGAATTATCAGCACATGCATTTGCATGTGCAATAACTAGTATACTTAAACTGCCTAGTAAAGTTCAATGAAAAAGGGCAACCTCCGTGGAATTCATTTTTGCGCCAAAAGAATGATGAGAAGCATCAAGTTTCTTTGGAATTTTTTCCTTTTATACAAGACATATTGAGAAGCAATAGCTAAAAGTTTTATTAGGATGAAAATAGGCACAAAATCTAACATTTGGAGTCATACATCAATAGAACATAAGCACTTCTGCGTAAAATGCATAACTAGTAGATATGAAATTGAGGAGTTTAAATCATGCTGTCCCAAGTGAGGAGCAAAAAAGAAGAATGGAAAAGAAAACTGTGAATAGAGATTTGTAAGGGTGGTTTAGTCTTACATATCAAAAGGAGAAAAAGCTGGGGAGAGAGGTGCTGGAGATGTAAGATTAGGAAGGCCTGCACTTAATGTAGTATAGAACAGTGGAAAATAAGATAGCTCCGGCAGACAGTGAGGAGGAATAGGGAAAGAATAATGAAGTTTGGCCATGAAAGACAAAGTTCTCACACTTAAAAGAAGGTGATGAAACAGTGGGAAAAAAAAGGAAAATTTTTGGTATTGCCTTTTACTCCCTCCATCCGGCAGTAGTAGTAACATTTAATTTTCATAAAAGAGGAAGTAATTTCTGTTCATTTTTGGGAAAGCAATGTTACTACTAATTCCGGACAGAGGGAGTAATATTGAGTATGATACGTTTTCTGACTGAATTTCGTTTTAGTTTAGAGGAGTTGGAGAACTGCGTTGCGTGGACTTCTGCCAAGAAAAAATGTGTAGGAATGTGGTCACTTGTGCTGACAAGTGAGTAGTATGTGTAGAACCATTAGTGTTTTTTATGTAGGGGAGTTTTTTTTTTAAAAAAAATTGTGTCAAACCGGCGGTTGAACGGGACCGGCCACATTTTTGGGTCGAAGGCCGGTCCAATTTTGAAAACCATGATTGTAACAAGGCAAAAACGTGTAGGAATTTGTGCTAGTACTTTTGAGATGTGTGTAATTTGTGTTAAACCATGCTTTTATTATTAGCATATACTGAATAACAGATGCATAGATGATCAATTTGTGAACTGATGATAAATTTATGGAAAGACAGTTTAGTGAAAATTTTTGTTTTGAAAGCCTGATAAGAGCATTTTTTATGGAATTCTGATCTAGGAACGCTTAGGACTATCGAGAGTAGTCTTTAGGACCATATCACAAGCCCCTGGTTTTGCGTTTATGGTAAGGTTAATTTTTAGCAAAAAGGGGCAATAGTTTTTTTTTAAACTGCCTAATGAAGTTCTACGAAAATGGCAACCAGCGTGGAACTCCTTTTCATCTCATAAGAATGATAACTAGCATCAACTTAATTTGAAATTTCGTGATTTAGACTAGACATATGGAGAATTAATAGCAAATAGGTCTACTAGATCGCAACAAGGCAAATATTCTAAGCATTAGATTCACACGTGAGTAGAACTTAAGCATCTGTTTTTTTCCTGCAGAAATGATATTTGGCATTATGGAATTGTGAAGATCGAACTCAGGCTATCCTGTGTGAGGGAGTAAAAATGAAGAATGGGAAAGAAAACTGGGGTGAGAGGTTTGTAAGGTGTGGGAAAGGCTTATTGTCCCTTCACCTTGCATAGTTTGTACTGAAAAGCCAATTAGCTAGGCAGATGCCTTTCACCATTTTTCAATCCTTCACAGAGAAAATAAATAACTTTTTTCCTTGGACTCCTATTCTTTATATCGCATGCACACAGTGTTAACATTCATAATGGCTAATACATGTCATTCGTTTTTCTTTTACCAGTTAGAGCTTGAAACATCTTGGTGAAGTGTGCAATATGTTCTTTTTGTGCAAATATTTATGTTGACACTCATGATGGTTGCTTTATGATGGAAAGCAGGAAACTGAAGAATAATGCTGGGAAGAAAGAGCACCATTTATAGATGAAAAGAAGCTCTGCTGGAAATGTTCGTGCATTGTGTTCAATATGTATGGTAAAGAACAAACTTTTTACATTTGTTTGCCCTTTCCAATTTTACTGGGCAGAGCTCAAAACTTATTAATGAGAAAGATGTTGTCTATGGTGCTTTGGATAAGTGAGCAACGTAGGAACCAGAGTTTCCATTGATCGCAGCAGCTAAAGCTATGGATATATTTCGGAAAAGAAGTCAATGGCTGAATATAATACAAGTATTCAACAAGCTCACTTATCTCTATCTAGATTTAAGGTTATTGCGTGTTTCTTAGCATTGTGTATTGATTCAACTTTTTCTATAATGGGATTTCTTCCTGAGAAAGGTAATAATCTATCATGTTTGCCACTGTCTTCACCAATTTTAACTGTCCTTATATGGTAGGGTATGGAGCTTTTCATTAATGAAATGTTACTAGTTATCGGTCTAGAAAATAATATCTCAATTTTTGTTCTCGTGATGCTGTGGGACATCGTTCATGCAATGCAATGTAATTTACTTGTACACTATGGATAGGAAATGGCAATGGTTCATCAATCGTGTATGTATTATATATGCTAGGAAGTGTGTCATACGTGTAAAGTGTCCTATGTGCAATCATCTTTAAATTATCCTCGGAGCTGATCAAGATCTTGGTAGTGGGTTTTAGAACCTTGTTTCTACTTAAATGTACGCTGTGATCTTAAATTTTAAATAAGTTGTTCTGATTTTTACAGTGGAAAGGAAGGGATGTCGGATATGCAGTGAGCAAGAAAAGAGAAGACTAAAGAAGTTTGGCCTTAAAAGACCGAGTCCTCACACTCGGAAAAAGGTGATGCAACGATGGAAAAAAAAGTACAGAGAACACTGTCAGGAACAGCGGACTCTCATTTCTTTTTGTGAGTTGGTTTTACTGAAAGCCTTTTAGTCCAATGAATTTGACCGTTTTGATGGTATAACTGAAAGCAAACACGTATCCTTACAATATGGTTGTTATACGATGAGTTATTTTGTGCCAGTTAGTTCTGTAGACATCTTCAGTGAGTTGTGAAATACTCCTATATGCAATTATCTTTTTTGACACAGGATAGTGATTTTATGAAACTGAAGTACAATGCAGTGAAAAAAAGAGCACCATTTATGGATGAAAAGGGACTTGGTCAAATGTGGGCAATAAGTTCTCAATCTCGTTAAAATTGTAAGCTAGTATCGATGTAGATCCGTCCATCAAACGCATTGAATATCAATCCTTTGAGGTTGGTCTCATTTTTCTAATTGACTTTGAACATATGAGTGCCTTATGTTCAGTATGCAAGCTAAAAACATCTCCTTGACCTTCGTTTTCTGTTTCTAATTTTACTAGACTTTGTGCATGTAACAACTGTTACAATAAGGAAAGAAACACCTGGCAGGGGGCTGTAGTGACACGGCAGCCTGTTCGGGCTTTAATTGAGAAAAGAAAGGGGGAAGAGTGTCAGTGACCTCGGGCGACGCCGGCAACGATGGGTGAGGTTATCTCTAGAAAATTTGAGCATAATGGTTGGGTAGGTGCTATCAGTTAGTTTGAACGAGCTGTTTGAATTGAATTTTTTCGTGGTCCTATTTTAGCACTATAAAGCAAGGATGCAACCATTTATTCCACAATACAGACAGTAGGCAGACTTCTTTAACTGGATTACTAGATCTTCATATCACTTGTAGTTGTGGGTCCCCACACTTTTAAGTTTTCGAGGTCATTGCATGCAAGGTTCCCAATAGGGCAAATGGCTAAAGTTTACAAGCTTTAACAGAGAATTTTTGTGCTTCTGAATGCATAAAAAATTTGTAACCCTCTAACCTGCAGGGTCATAGGCTCCCTCGATACGGTTGAATAGGGTAGGACATAGGGCCAATGGAATGATTAGTGATGCTTGAAAAAGTTTTGGGTTTTGTTTTTCCCGAAAGATGTGCTTTTGTTTTCCGTGGTGTATGGTTGGTTATTGACATGTTGGAACTGGTTGTCTCTGGAGATATATGGAACAAAATTTACTACAAGATTTAGTAAACTTATGATGGAAGAATTGGTATCAATGCACGGGGAATTTCAACAATTTTACGGCTGCAATGATTTAAAATCTCCACATTGGATGGAACACAAGGCACTTGAATTGCTGCATCCGACATTAAGGTCAACTCTAAGAGGCAAAGATTTTGTGGGATTGAGTACTTGGCAATGCCTATACAGGTAATTCCGCATGTTGAAAACCATTATTTGCTTGTTTATTAATTGCTTAAGCATTTGATCCAATACTTTTCCAAATCGCACCCGAGCAGCACATCTTTATAAGTTGAGTTCAATTCCCGGATGCTATATGCGCCATTACATGCAATTATGTATCTGTTTGGTTTGTTTTTTGGATAATCTGTTTGCGAGCTTGTAAATTATTTGTTGTTTGATCCTATTTAAGATTTAGCAGATTGCGAACTTGGAAGATGATTCTAAATTTGGTACAATTGAATCAACACACATAAGTTGTTAAGTAATTTTTTATGCAATAGGACCCATCAAATTCCAATTTTTCAAAAATACTCTGTTAAGTTGAAAAACAATTAGGATGATAAGGCAATTCTTGATCGAAGTTGTCATTAAGGTTTTCCTTAAGAACTTTCAAGTGATTATAAGTTGAATTTAGTAACTAGATTTATATATCTTCCTGTAATGACAGTTTTTTCGTATTTTTCTAACTGAGCATACCTTTCAATTTTTAGAGACGCTTAAAGCATCAGAAGCCAAGGCTTATTGTAAGTGTCATTCATTATTTGTTTAGTTATATTTGTTTATAGCATTCGTATTGTGACATAAATGAAAAGATAACTAGTGAACAGAATAACAATGCCAGGAGAGCATCCTGTTGGAAGATTTCTCATTTGGCTCATGCCCTCCATGTCTGGGACTTCAAGGTATCCACTGGTCAACTTCAGGGGACCAGGTATGGGTTTTAGTATCTCTATTCTGGATTATGGATATGAAAGCGTGTGATGTAGGATTTTCCAGTCATGCCAATGCTTTGATAGAGAGCAAGCCAATCATCCACGCACTCAGTACAAAAGCATTTCCCTTATGTATATGAAACAGAAAAGCGAATTAAGTATGATCCTATTTTTTTCGTGGAACCTCTAAGATTAAAGCAAACTATTTATCATTATGTATCACATTTCCCATGAGGAAGTATTGCCTGGTTTGCCGAGATTAGCTTACTTGAGGCGGTAGTTTCATTCACCTTGAAGTCATAGCTAAGCATCACAACAACAACACAATAAATAAATAAATGAAAACTGAGAAATGTTGTTTTTGGTTGTAGTGATTTTAGATGATGTTTATCATGTTTTATGTTTGCTTGATTCTCTTACTGCTTATCAGGTTTCTCGTAATATTGGTATGTTGCTGATTAGTTTGTCTGTGCGCAGCGTGTTATGTGCATGGGACTTCACTGGGATACAAATGACATGAGTATTATGTTACTTGCAAAGCTAGGAAAGCCATTGCCATGGACTGCCCACATCATCATTAACAGCCTTCATATAGTTTGTACATTTCACCTGAATTTTTTTTACTGATGTTCTTTTTTTTGTTTTTACTATGGGTGTCCTTTATTATAATTGAAAAATCATGCACTCTTAATGCATTGAACAATCTTTTGCATTTATGAATAATGCTTGTTATCTCTTTTTTTTTAATTTTTGAAGTCTGTACCGACAGATAAAATCTGTCACAAATGAGCTAAACCATCGCAATAGGTAACTCGCGGAGTCTAAAGTCCGTTTATAAAACCGTTGCTAAACTTTATACTGACGGATAAAAACAATCGCAACAAATCAGAAAATTCCCTTTTGTGACGGCAATATACATCGAAAAAATATATTTTCAACCGAATTTATCCGTCATTAAAGACTCTTTTTCGACAGCAAATTTACCGCAATTTAAAGTCCGTCACTATATCTATCGATAAAGCTAGTTATCGAAGGTTCCGTCGTCCCTGAGCGCGGGTATTATCGACGGAGTTGTCGACGGAATTTATCCGTCTCAAACAGAGTAATAACCACTTAAGGCACTTTTAGCGACGGATTTGCCGTCGCTAAAAGCCATTATTGTTGAAGTGAGTATACCATATATGTAACCATTGTCATCCCTTGGCCTTTGTTCAACATCCACTTAAATATCTGGAAATACTCTTAAGGTTTTAGTAATTAGTGAATAGGGAAAAAATTAAGTGAAATGACCTTATAAGTCAAATGATTAGTTAAGTGCAACTACATCTTTTAACAGTAAAACACTTGACAAGAAACTTAAGAAGAAGAACATCCAACAAAAATCTGTACAAGAAACCCAGTAAGAGTAGGCCTATTCTCAACACACACAGCAAATAAAGCATAATATTACAAATGAAAGATTTTTTTATTATAATAATGAGGGGTGTTCAAGTCATTAGAGCCCGACTAGAAGGGGCAGGTCAACCAACCTCTTAGAGCACCATATCCCGCTGCCAATCCCCTGCATGAAGAAATTGAAGACTTGTATGATGACAACTTCTGAACAAGTAAACTACCTCATATAGCCTCAGCTTCATTTTGTCTAAAGCGCAACTGGATAAATGTGCTTTCATGGGTGGTTTATGAGAGGACTAGATATTCTCCCTTTTTTGCCTGCGGGAGTTCTTTAGCTGTTTTATTTTGGTATAGTTTTTCTGACTTTTGAGGAGGGGGTAAGCCTTCTATTGTTGTTTTCTTGTTTTTCCCCTCCTCTTTCGTGGTACTTAATAAAAAATTCGAGTACATTAAAAAAAACTACATATAGGGAGAATCGTGTATGATAGCACCCAGAGAACAGAATTTCATTACTTATTTTCTAAAAAGTTAACTGGTAACATCTTAAAAATGAGAAGCTCCATGTACCCTGCCATATAATGACAGTCAAAATTGATGAAGACAAGGCAAACATAATAGATTATTAGCTTTCACAGGAAGAAATTCCATAATGAAAAGTTGAATTAGTACACAATGCTAAGGCACGTACTTAATGAATTTACTTCTAAAAAAAAAAGAACTTAGTTGTTGTGGAATACGTGAATTATATGCAACCACTGGCCTATCCCGCATTGGCCACTTATATCCAAAGCAATATAGATTTCCTCTCTCATTAGAAAGTTTTGAAATCTGCACTGTCACGGCCCATATTTTAAAAACCATTTTTAAATCAAAATAGCAGCAGAAAATTAGAGGATTATTCCTCTATGTGATAAATCATTAGTTGAAAATTATCAACTAAGCATCTAAGCAGTGATAACTGGGGTCACAAATATTGATACAAAACCATATGTACATATAGTATTACAAGATGCAAAGTCGATTAGACCAACGCAAGTCTTCTAAGTGTAAGTCTATATTTCAACTCAAAATATACTAGATAATAGTTGGCGCTCACACCTTAATTGTCACGCCCCAAATTTTCAACCCCAAAATACGCGGAAGCGATAAACTAATGAAGGTAATAGGGTCACAAATCTGGGACAGACCGAATACTCGATTCATCACCATAAATCCCGTAACAAACACGGGAATAGCAGGATCAGTATGACGTAAATAATTGTTCAATTACTATAGAAATGAAATAACTAGACAAAATTAACCATCTTAATTGATTCAAATAATCCCACGAAAGCAAACAATTAAAACAAGTGACACGCAGGCCACGAAATAACCAAAGATCAAAAATATTCATAATAATAATTAAAATAAGTTCTACGCTAACTAGTCTTCGTGACTTCTACAAGCACCAAGCTCCACGTCATGAGTATGTTGATCACACCTCTTCAGCTTTACGCCCTGCATCAGAAGATGCGTGAGTATTCCAGAAGAAATACTCAGTAGGATGCTAGAAAAACTCACAGTAGGAACCGGCAATAAATGAACCAATAACAAGCAGGTCCGATAACCCAAGAAATTATGACACAGATGATACTTACCCGAAAAAGATACAATACCTAAAATATCTCGTTGATCAGGGTGAAATCAAACACAATAATCAATATGACTCCAGACTTCCAAAGAGTAAGGAGATAAACAAAATATCTGATCTAGATAACCAAAGTGTTGAAGATGTCAATTTCTGCTCTCTGATCAGTCCACTTCCTCTATGGACTTCAATACCAGAACATCCTAGAGGTCCTACGTAGGAACCCGGCCATGCGTCTAGGGATGCTAGCCCCATCGGTGCTTACGGGCACAATGGGCGGAGATTGCAGACCTTCCGTAATGTCTAACAATCTAAAGCGCACGCGCTGCCGTAATTGGCTAAACTACAGAGGTTCATAATCATCGGAGACCACCATGGGTCTAGCTATGGCTCATGAGCATACTATGATCCAACCTAAGAGTGTTCAACAAAGCTCTTAGTGGAGAAACAGTTTACATGGAACTGGGTTTGTCTAACCACAACCAAGGGTATCCTCGTGAATTAACAATTTCATAAAATTAGACTCTCAAGGGAGTACAAAGGAATCCTCAACATTTAATAATGACGGACTCTCAAGAGATTATCCAACAACTGGTCTGTGCCTATGCACGAGCTAATTCGAAACCGAACTCCTCCGTATAGACTCTGTCAACGTCATCTCCATGCACTATTACAATCAAGATCATCCCTGGATCATAAGACTTCTGAATCGATGTTCCAAAAACTTTAATGGTAGAATTGAAATGAATAACCCTAATCTAATATCAGGGTTTCATGAGGTCGAAGATGCGCGATGTTAGGCACCGCGAGCAAAGACAAAGATGACCACGACATTTGGAATAGAGACAATACTCCACACATGTTATTATCATAAGTACCCTCTGGAATTCTTACACCATAGTACCCTCCTTATGTTATATAATAATATATATATCTATACATGTAGTTTTAGCATAGCGTTTTATTTAAAACCGTGAAAGGATACTGTTATGGACACAACAGCTCCATTCCTGGAGTTCCTCCAGTCTATACAGAACCTAACAGTCCCTGAAATTTGTATAGAAGACAGCTTTGTGTTTGTAGATCATTACCCAATTTATGTAATAATTTTCCAAATTTTCTACAATTAGTTATGAATTTTTGAATGCAGTCTGTCGGTGCAGGGTATACCCTGGCCGAGAGCACTATACTAAGTAATAACCCGATTTTCACTTGTTATTCTTAATCCTAATCACAACTAGAGTCTTTTAGACTCAAACCCTCTTACATTAGGCCTTTATTATCTTCTGGTCAGACCATTAATTATGTATTAACTCACCTAGTAACCCCTTTTTAAAACTGTTTTACATCATAACCTTAAGGATTCATTAACCGGAAAACTAGACAACTTTTCCCAGACACTTTGGCTTCAGGTCAGACCTATTGACAGAGGTCTTAAGGCCCACGAATAAAGATCAATAAGTATTATCACTTTCATCTTCATAGTACATCGATTAATCTCCTTTAGATAGTCTTATTACCTATATACCATATCAATTAGGGTAAATACTACATAAAGTAGACAGCTTTATCAAGACACAGAACAAAACCACAAAGCACGACTTGTGACACATAAGGACGCACCAAATCAGTAGAATTGCCTCTGAAAGCTTGCTGCTTTTGGATGAGAAACACAAGAGTTATACCAATTAATAGATCAATTAGGTCGATACATGGAGAATGTGAGATCGGGTGACTAGTAACAAGAAAAGAGACAACTTTTCATAAACAGACCCTTATCTACACAAATCAGAGAACGACAGTCAATGTTAGACATCAGATACATGACTCACACGAATCGAAATAAACACACACTATCAGGGACGTCTTGACCGAATTGTGCATGAGAATTACGCATCAAGAAATCAATCGGTATTTCAACAATTGAATATATCTTAGCAAATAGAGCAAATAATCCAGGACAATAAGGTCATACATGTTACACACAACATCAGAACGTGGTACTCCATATAAAGATCGAAACTTTAATGAAATCATGCTGTGAGAAAAAGAACATCTTACCTTTGAACCAGTACTAATTGCACATCAACCGGTTCGAATTCAAACCCGCTTCCTTGCGATCTCCACACGAACCAACGCACACCTCTTGCACACACCACGAGGAGAGGCATACTGATGGTTGAGTGGGAAGGGGGAGGACGTGGTAGGGGAGAATAATCACCAAGAAAATGGAGAGAGAGGGCTGCCGGTTCCCAAAAGGAATGGCCGGCCCTCTCACAATGGGTTTATATACTTCATGCTCTTTGCTCTCCACCGTCCATCTCCATTTCATCCAAGGGCCAAGGATCATCTCAGCCCCTCCCAAAACCACCAGCACGATCTCCTCTAACCCCAAGATTTTCTGTTTAAATTGCATTAAGGTAGGATTTTATCTTCTCTCAAAAACTTACCAATTTATTTATGTAACTTACTAAGTAAATGCAAACCTTTAAGGACTACTCTTGGTGCCAATTAAATGCAAGGAAGGCCACTTCCAATCTCCCAAAAGGGCGTCCAATACACATCTCAAATATGCTTTAATTAGGCTAATTAAGTCCATCATTATCTTGATTCCCAATTGAGTATCAATTAGGGTTTTGACACCAACTCAATTACCACCTTTAGATCCCCTAAACAAGGCAAGTCAGGCATGACACGTCCCAAAGAAATCCCCCAAAATCAGCCAAGATGTTTTCCAACGGAATTGCCTTGGGAAACGCAAAACCACTAGCGATTGATCGGTCCATATACGCGATCGATCGTCTTGTGATCGATGCCTTACAAAAACGATCGATCATCTCCCCATCGATGCCATTTGAAGGCGATCGATTGGTCTGACGGAAAAATTTCAAATTTTATTTTTAATGAAATTTCTAGAATTCAAAATTACTCCCATTCAGCACTAAAATTCCATTTTAATAAAAAAAAAAAAAAAACTACGGTCGCTACATTCTCCCCTCCTTAAAGAACATTTCGTCCCCGAAATGCTGCAAATTAATCTTCAAAGAGTTGAGGGTAGGACTTCTTCATCTCATCTTCGGTTTCCCATGTTATTTCCTCGGAGTGCTGGTTTTGCCACAGAACTTTCACCAATGATATAGTCTTCTTTCATAGTACCTGATCCTTCTTATCCAAAATCTTGATTGGTCTCATCAGGAATGATAAGTCTGCCTCAAGTTCCATTGTGGTATAATCCAATACGTGAGACTCATCTGGAACATACTTCCTCAACATCGATACGTGAAATGTATTGTGTACCTCTGCCAATTGTGGGGGTAAGGCCAATCTGTAGGCAACCGGCCCAACCCTCTCCAAGATCTCAAAGGGTCTAACAAACCTCGGGCTCAGCTTCCCTTTCCTACCAAACCTCATAACTCCCTTTGACGGAGAAACTTTTAAGAATACCTTGTCTCCTTCCTGAAACTCCAGTTCTCGTCGTCGGTTATCCGCATAGCTCTTCTGCCTACTCTGCACTGACTGTATTCTTTGTTGAATCTGTTTCACCTTCTCTGCACAATACTGTATCAATTCTGACTTCATTACCTGATTCTCTCCAACTTCTGCCTAACATGTAGGTGATCTACATGGTCTTCCATATAGTGCTTCAAATGGTGCCATTCCAATACTAGAGTGGTAACTGTTATTATAGGCAAATTCGATCAGTGGCAAATGATCGTCCCAATTTCCTTTCCAATCAATGGCACACGCTCTGAGCATATCTTCCAAAGTCTGAATCGTTCTTTCTGACTGTCCATCGCTCTGCGGGTGAAAAGCTGTACTGAAACTAAGCTTAGTGCCCATTTTGTGGGTTCTGTTTCCATCGAATCGGTAGAAAATGTGCTGTCTTTGTGAGTCGGTCCACGATCACCCAAATTGCATCCTTTTGTTTTTGAGTCTTTGGTAAGGCTACCACGAAATCCATGATAATATGATCCCATTTCCACTATGGAATCTCCAGTGGTTGTAACAATCCTGCCGGTCTCTGATGTTCCGCTTTTACTTGCTGACATGTTAAACATTTGGAGACGAACCCTCCAATGTCTAGCTTCATTCCGTTCCACCAAAAGTTCCTCTTCAAGTCCTGATACAACTTTGTGTGGGATGAATCGCATACTGTGAGTGATGCGCCTCTTGGAGAAGCTCTTGCCTCAACTCCGTGTTCTTTGGCACGACTAATCTTCCTTGAAATAAGATGCTTCCATCAATTCCTTTCTTGAAACCTGGTTTCTCCAACAGCTTTTGCAACTGAGGATTATTCTTTTGTGCCTCAAGAATCTTCTCATATATCATCGATCTCACCGAGATATTTCCCAGAAATGATGCTCTTTTAGTAGTTGGCCATTCTAGGTTACACATTCCTAATTCTTCCATCATTCGCCATTCTTGCACCATCATATGTGCTACCATTCCTGTCTTCCTACTTAAGGCATCTGCCACCACATTCGCCTTACCGGGATGGTAGTGGATAGAGAAATCATAGTCCTTCAGATACTCCAACCATCGCCTTTGTCTCATATTCAGGTCTTTCTGAGAAAAGATGTACTTCAGACTCTTGTGATCAGTGAATACTTTGAAAGTTTCTCCATACAAATAATGCCTCCAGATTTTTAAAGCAAAGACTACTGCCGCCAGCTCGAAATCGTGAGTGGGATAATTCTGCTCATGAATTTTCAGTTGTCTCGATGCATATGCCACTACATGTCCATCCTGCATTAACACGCAGCCCAAACCGCATCTCGACGCATCGCTGTAGATAACAAACCCACCAGATCAAGATGGAAGTTTCAGAATTGGTGCAGAAGTCAGTCTTCTTTTCAGCTCCTGAAAACTCTTCTCGCAGTCATCGTTCCAAATAAACTTCACTCCTTTCCTGGTTAACTTAGTCATTGGTAGTGCTAAGCTAGAAAATCCTTCAATGAATCTCCGATAATATCCTGCTAATCCCAGGAAACTCCTTATCTCAGTTACGCTCTTTGGTTGTTCCCAATGCAGAATAGCATCCACCTTTGTCGGATCCACCGAAACTCCAGTTTTGATATCACATTGCCCAAGAAGTTTACTTAGTCCAACCAGAACTTGCACTTGCTGAACTTAGCATATAACTGGTTCTCTCGCAAAATTTGCAACACTTGAGCTAAGTGTCTTCTATGCTCTTCCTGGCTTGCAGAGTAGACCAAAATATCATCGACGAACACAATCACAAACTGATCCAGTAGGGCCTTAAAGATTCGGTTCATCATATCCATGAATGCTGCAGGGGCATTTGTCAGACCAAACGGCATCACTAGAAACTCATAGTGTCTGTATCAGGTCCTGAAAGCTGTTTTGGAGATGTCTTCCTCCTTGATCCTCAACTGATGGTATCCTGATCACAAATCGATTCTTGAGAAAATTCTTGCTGACTGCAGTTGATCAAATAAGTCATCGATCCTTGGCAATGGATACTTATTTTTTATTGTCACTTGATTTAGCATCTGGTAGTCTATACACAATCTCATGGATCCATTTTTCTTCTTCACGAACAATACTGGCGCTCCCCAGGGAGATACACTCGGTCGAATCAGACGTTTACCTAGCAACTCCTGTAGCTGCTCTTTCAATTCCTTTAATTCTGCAGGTGCCATCCGATAAGGTGCCTTCGATATCGGTGCAGTTCCCGGTAATAGGTCTATAGTGAAGTCAACATCCCATTTTGGTGGCAAACCCGGCAACTCCTCCGGAAACACATCGGAAAATTCATTTACCACTTCAATTTCTTCTATTCTAGGAATAGTTTTCCCTTCCATTACTACGGTAGCTAAAAAGGCTTTACACCCTTTTGCTACTAATTTCTGAACTTTCAATGCAGAAATTAGACAGTTTTCTTTCTTTAAACGAATTCCTCGGAACAATAATTCTCTCCTTCCCGGGGTCCTAAAATATACTCTTTTCTTACTACAATCAACTGTAGCACCGAATCTAGCTAACCTATCCATGCCTAAAATCACATCAAAGTCAAACATCTCAAGCAGAACAAGGCTAGCAGTCAACACCACATCATCAATCACAACAGGAGAGTCCTCCAAATACTCAGTTGCTATCACTGAGTCCCCAACAGGAGTAGAAATGGACAGATCACACCCAAGTCTAGAAGGTTTCTTTTCTAGACTAGCAGCAAACACCACAGAAATAAAGGATCTCGACGATCCCGGATCTATCAATACTCTAGCTAAACTATCCAAGACAAGTAGAGTACCTTCAATGACATCGTCCGAAGCTTGGGCGTCTGTCGAAGTCAGAACAAAGACTCGCGCCTGAGCCTTTTTACTTGACTCCCCTCCTGATTTCTTGTCACGATTAGGGCAGTAGGTTGCAATGTGACCAACTTCATTGCAGCTGTAACACCTCCGAGTATCCTCTGGACAAG
The DNA here is from genome assembly GCA_039654745.1 of Houttuynia cordata. Lineage (NCBI taxonomy): Eukaryota > Viridiplantae > Streptophyta > Magnoliopsida > Piperales > Saururaceae > Houttuynia > Houttuynia cordata. The sequence continues at coordinate 282,901 of CM077507.1, forward strand.
GCTTCCCCGCATGAGATTGCTGACCGCAGCAAAATCTGCACTTGCCTCCCACCTCTGGACCATTGTTATGCTGAGGCTGATGATAAGGAACTATAGCCCGATTCTGCCCGTTTTCGCGGTTCTGCTGAGGTTGTTGCTGTCTCTGCTGTTTGGCTGGCCGATTATTAAAACATCCACCATTCCCGAACCTCTTAAATCCGGATCGCTTGACAATACCATCCTGACCCTTACTGGCATTCCCTTTCCGCTCTTGGGTCCTTTGGTAATCATCTTCCAAAATAGAGGCGAGTTCGACCGCTTTTGCCACAGTTGTTGGTTGCGAAACTAACACCTTTGCCCTTAGACCGTCGCGTAGACCATCCACGAACCTTCTTGCCTTCACAAGATCATTAGGGCAAGCATCCGTTGCAAATCGTTGCAGTTGCTCAAATTTAGTCTCGTACTGGAGTACAGACATCGATCCCTGAACCAGCTCCAGAAACTCTTTCTCCTTCCTGCGCTGCACATGTGGAGGAAAGTATTTCCTGTTGAATACCTCCTTAAACTCTTCCCACGTGATGTCTTGTCCAGCCTCAAAGTTGTTTCGTTCTGCTGACTCCCACCAGAAGACAGCTTCTCCCACAAACAAATAGGTTGCGAAGACCACCCTTTCATCTGTCAGAACCTTCATTCCCTTGAAAAGACGTTCCACTTCCACAATCCAGCGCTCTACCTTCTCAGGGTTGTCGTCACCCGAGAATGTAGGTCCTGCTCTCTTGAAACCGTTCCAACGTTGGTGGTTTCACATTTGGAGTGTTGCTAGCTTCACGGTCGTTCCTTAACTTCCTGGCCAACTCGCGCACCATATCAGACAGGTTTTGGCTCGATGCCTCCTTCTGCTGAGAGTTTGGTCTGGCACCAGATCGTCTGCCACGAGCTCCCGTTGTTGCCATCTCCGGAAATCTACAGTCAAGGAAAGAAGGAGAATTAGAACTTAACACCATGTTTCATTTTAATTCTTCCTCCAATCCAAGACTCCTAGCGCGACAATCAACAGTCACACAAACACAAACACGAACACAAACAACATAAGGAACACAACAGTACTAAAATCAAAATGTGGTCTTTTATTCAATTTCGAAATAACAATTACACCTAAATCCCTGAAAAGAATGCAGGGTTATTAAAAAAAACTACTCATTTTAAAGAGCTTCCTAATCGAGTCCCTGAACACCGCATCTCAGAGGTACTCGTCTAAAATGGCTAAAGACACATGCATCGGTGCAAACACTAGGTGATTCCCATACCAGCTAATCTCTCAATCAGTCATGTGAGACCACCTATAACCTAGGGATTTAAACCTAAGATATAGCTTATAGAAAAGAACTGGAGCATCCCTCGTGCGAACGTAAACTGGATGCTCCAAAACCATCCGAAACTCCTAGTGTATCACGTAACCAAAGAACTGCTGCTCTTCCTCAGGATCTTCTTCTGGATCTTCCTCTGGGTCTTCTTCCGGATCTTCATCCTCAAAGTCAGGCTCTTTTTCGACGTCGATCAGAAAAGGGTCTTCCGCAGTTCCGTGCCCAACGTCCTGAAGCTTCCACTCATCTAGCCACAGACGTGCTGCCTCCTGTCGCTCCTTCTCGTAAATTCGTCCGCTACGCGTTCTCGCCATTACCTAGAGCAAAGTACTAATTAGTCCTTAGGTACAATTATGCTTCAACACTCATTCTAGGGTTTCACACTTTGTATCCCATAGTCATTTCACATCTTAGAACAATTATTTAGGTCATCCTAAGGCTCCGATACCAAGTTGTCACGCCCCAAATTTCCAACCCCAAAATACGTGGAAGCGATAAACCAATGAAGATAATAGGGTCACAAATCTAGGACGGACCGAATACTCGATTCATCACCATAAAACCCATAACAAACACGGGAATAGCAGGATCAGTATGACGCAAATAATTGTTCAATTACTATAGAAATGAAATAACTAGACAAAATTAACCATCTTAATTGATTCAAATAATCCCATGAAAGCAAATAATTAAAACAAGTGACACGCGGGCCACAAAATAACCAAAGATCAAAAATATCCATAATAATAATTAAAATAAGTTCTACGCTAACTAGTCTTCACGACCTCTACGAGCACCAAGCTCCACGTCACGAGTATGCTGATCACACCTCTTCAGCTTTACGCCCTACATCAGAAGATACGTGAGTATTCCAGAAGAAATACTCAGTAGGATGCTAGAAAAACTCACAGTAGGAACCGGCAATAAAGGAAGCAATAACAAGCAGGTCCGATAACCTAGGAAATCATGACGCAGATGATACTTACCCGAAAAAGATACAACACCTAAAATATCTCGTTGATCAGGGTGAAATCAAACACAATAATCAATATGACTCCAGACTTCCAAAGAGTAAGGAGATAAACAAAATATCTGATCTAGACAACCAAAGTGTCGAAGATATGAATTTTTGCTCTCTGATCAGTCCACTTCCTCTATGGACTTCAATACCAGAACATCCTAGAGGTCCTACGTAGGAACCTGGCCATGCGTCTAGGGATGCTGGCCCCATCGGTGCTTACGGGCACAATGGGCGGAGATTGCAGACCTTCCGTAATGTCTAACAATCTAAAGCGCACGTGTTGCCGTAATTGGCTGAACTACAGAGGTTCATAATCATTGGAGACCACCATGGGTCTAGCTATGGCTCATGAGCATACTATGATCCAACCTAAGAGTGTTCAACAAAGCTCTTAGTGGAGAAATAGTTTACATGGAACTAGGTTTGTCTAACCACAACCAAGGGTATCCTCGTGAATTAACAATTTCATAAAATTAGACTCTCAAGGGAGTACAAAGGAATCCTCAGCATTTAACAATGACAGACTCTCAAGAGATTATCCAACAACTGGTCCGTGCATATGCACGAGCTGACTCGAAACCAAACTCCTCTGTATAGACTCTGTCAACGTCATCACCATGCACTATTACAATCAAGATCATCCCTAGATCACAAGACTTCTGAATCGATGTTCCAAAAACTTTAATGGTAGAATTGAAATGAATAACCCTAATCTAATATCAGGGTTTCATGAGGTCGAAGATGCGCAATGTTAGGCACCGTGAGCAAAGACAGATGACCACGACATTTGGAATAGAGACAATACTCCACACATGTTATTATCATAAGTACCCTCTGAAATTTTTATACCATAGTACCATCCTTATGTTATATAATAATAATATATATACATATATATATACATGGAGTTTTAGCATTGCATTTTATTTAAAACCGTGAAAGGACACTGTTAATGGACACAATAGCTCCATTCCCGGAGTTCCTCCAGTCTACACAGAACCTAACAGCCCCTGAAATGTTTATAGAATACAACCTTATGTCTGTAGATAATTATCCAATTTACGGAATAATTTTATGAATTTTTAATAATTAGTTATGAATTTTCGAATGTAGTCTGTCGGTGCAGGGTACACTCTGGCCGAGAGCACTATACTAAGTAATAACCCGGCTTTCACTTGTTATTCTTAATCCTAATCACAACTAGAGTCTTTTAGACTCAAACCCTCTTACATTAGGCCTTTATTAGCTTCTGGTCAGACCATTAATTATGTATTAACTCACCTAGTAACCCCTTTTTAAAACTGTTTTACATCATAGCCTTAAGGATTCATTAACCGGCAAACTAGACAACTTTTCCCGGACACTTTGGCTTCAGGTCAGACCTATTGACAGAGGTCTTAAGGCCCACGAACAAAGATCCATAAGTATTATCACTTTCATCTTCATAATACATCGATTAATCTCCTTTTGATAGTCTTATTACCTATATACCATATCAATTAGGGTAAACACTACATAAAGTAGACAGCTTTATCAAGGCACAGAACAAAACCACAAAGCACGACTTGTGACACATAAGGACGCACCCAAACCAGTAGAATTACCTCTGAAGGCTTGGTGCTTTTGGATGAGAAACACAAGAGTTATACCAATTAATAGATCAATTAGGTCGATACATGGAGAATGTGAGATCGGGTGACTACTAACAAGAAAAGAGACAACTTTTCATAAACAAACCCTTATCTACACAAATCAGAGAACGACACTCAATGTTAGACATCAGATACATGACTCACACGAATCGAAATAAACAAACACTATCAGTGACGTCTTAATCGAATTGTGCATGAGAATTACGCATCAAGAAATCAATCGGTATTTCAACAATTGAATATATCTTAGCAAATAGAGCAAATAATCTAGGACAATAAGGTTATACATGTTACACACAACATCAGAACTTGGTACTCCATATAAAGATCGAAACTTTAATGAAATCATGCTGTGAGAAAAAGAACATCTTACCTTTGAACCAGTACTAATTGCACGTCAACCAGTTCGAATTCAAACCCGCTTCCTTGCGATCTCCACACGAACCAACGCACACCTCTTGCACACACCACGAGGAGAGGCCTACTGATGGTTGAGAGGGAAGGGGGAGGACGTGGTAGGGGAGAATAATCACCAAGAAAATGGAGAGAGAGGGCTGCCGGTTCCCAAAAGGAATGGCCGGCCCTCTCACAATGGGTTTATATACTTCATGCTCTTTGCTCTCCACCGTCCATCATCACTTCATCCAAGGGCCAAGGATCATCCCAGCCCCTCCCAAAACCACCAGCACGATCTCCTCTAACCCCAAGATTTTCTGTTTAAATTGCATTAAGGTAGGATTTTATCTTCTCTCAAAAACTTACCAATTTATTTATGTAACTTACTAAGTAAATGCAAACCTTTAAGGACTACTCTTGGTGCCAATTAAATGCAAGGAAGGCCACTTCCAATCTCCCAAAAGGGCGTCCAATACACATCTCAAATATGCTTTAATTAGGCTAATTAAATCCATCATTATCTTGATTCCCAATTGAGTATCAATTAGGGTTTTGACACCAACTCAATTACCACGTTTAGATCCCCTAAACAAGGCAAGTCAGGCATGACACGTTCCAAAGAAATCCCCCAAAATCATCCCTAGACGTTTTCCAACGGAATTGCCATGGGAAACGCAAAACCACTAGTGATCAATCGGTCCGTATACGCGATCGATCGTCTTACGATCGATGCCTTACAAAAACGATCGATCGTCTCCCGATCGATGCCATTTGAAGGCGATCGATCGGTCTGACGAAAAAATTTCAAATTTTGATTTTTAATGAAATTTCTAGAATTCAAAATTTCTCCCATTCAGAAGTAAAATTCCACTTTAATAAAATAAAATAAAAAAAATTACAGTCGCTACATTAATACAAGGTATAAAACAAATCCGGAGAAGGAGATATGTTAAGCAATCTGAACGTCCTCACCACCAAGTTCACAATTCCCAAGTGCTCATGAAGTTAATCCTCCATAGCAGTACCTACATGACATAAGGATGATGAGTATAAATGTAATACCCCTAAATTTTCATGTAATAAAGCAGGAAATCTTATGCAAGGTAAGCATTTAATTCCCTTGAATGAGTGAGCCTTGATTTGTAATTTAAAAGATTTGGAAAAGTGCCAAAATTTTAAAATATAAAATTTTCCTCAACCAAATCGATCACGTCAAAAGACACGATCGGTCGGGCCAGTCGCGTTGTATTGTTATCGCTCCAGACGATCGATTGCTTAGCAGAACGATCGATCACAACTACTGGAAGTAATCGGTTTGCAGTAAATTGCGTATTATCGATTGATCGCCCATGATTTGTCGATCGATTGCCGTAAACTTTGAGATTTTGATTGCGATCTTTTGGGGTATCTTTAATGGGATTTCTGGAGATATTTTGGCTTACATGGAATTCAAATTTGACCACAGATCAAGGTTTAAATCAAGAAGAAGTGGAATTTGGAAAATCCGAATTAAATTGGATTATTTTGGGAATTCCTAATTAAGGGAAATTATGACAATTAATGAGACGTTGATTGGATGTCAATTAAGGGGAATTGGAATAGTTAATGGCATGGCATGGCATGGCATGGCAAGATTGGAGATCGTGCCAAGATTTTGAATTCAAATGAAGGAGGTTACTTGGTTAATTTTGAAAACTAATTTAATTCACTTAATTCCTTAACTAAAGGGGATTGCAATTGATTTTGGACTGAGGATTGACCACGTCCTTGATGTGGATCCTTTCCTTATGAAGTCAAATTGTGGCATTAGATTGGGTAGCAATCAATGGTGGAAGATTGAATCCAATTTGGAAAATTGCCTTAAGTATGGTGTAACCGAAATAGAGATTTGAAACTCCTTAATTGAAGGAAACCCTAACTAATGAGGAGCTGATTGTGGGAGCACGTCTTGGGCAAGTGTAAGGCCTGATTTTGCTGGACTTTCGTGGCCATAGATGAAGAAAGAATCTACGGTGGAGATGTATCCTAGGAGAATAGGACACTTGCTATTTAAACACTTCAATTGAGAGGCCGGCATCCCTTTGGTCCTCTGGGAGTCATGCCACCAGCAAGTGTGTCTCGTCCATTCTCCTCTCAGCTAGCAGTGTCCTAAGCGGTGGTGGTACTAGCTGTGGTGCATTGATCGCGAGAGCAAGGGAGATGATTTGAAGGAAACTACTCGCGTAACGAAGATCGGATTTTGTTGTAAGAGGTAGGATGCTTTTCTTTTTCCCACAAATCCATGATTTTTAATTCTGATGTTCATGAGAAATATGCTTCATGTGTGCTGATGGTTGTCGATATTAAACTCACTAGTTGGTCTGGATGTTGATTAATCGATGGGAACATCATCGGGTATGTGTTGAATGCCTGGTTGATCCGATCCTCAGTTATGTAGATCCTTATCATGCATGGCTCTGTTTAGACCATTCTGTGTGCTCGCTGGTTGAATTGAGTTCATTACACTTGTATTGTTCTGTACAATTTTATGTCCACCTAAAGCTATCCTTTTTCCTTGGTTCCCATATTTAATCTAGTCGATGATCATATGGTGTCACAACGGATTCCAAACTGTGATTATATGCTGAGTCCAATCCTTAAAGTTTGAAACTTTATTGTCATTGTTTGCTGGTGTTTAGAAGTTTCAGCCCACAAAGTCAGTTTTGAGTTGTCAGATTTCATGTCTCAATAAAGTCGTCCCCTTTGAGTTATAGTAGCCGATAAAGGAATAATTACACAAAGATTGTTTTGTATAGTAATACTTACCGTACGATACCAATTGTTAAAGTAACAATTTTTATGGAAAAGAGTTACTAAAGTTCGAGGTTTACAGTACCCTAGTTATCTCATGAGTCTGTGCAGGGTGTGTCCCTAATTAATTATCCTAATTACAGTTTACAAGTTTAAACCGTATGGGTATGTACAATCGGTTTTGGGAATAACAATTTAGGTAAGAAACTATGTAATTACAGAAGAATTGGGGACTTATTAAACATCCAAGAGAGTAATATACTAAGTCTAGAATGCATCAATAAGTGTTTAATTGAGTAATAGACTGTATTGATTAAGTAAGTATATAGTTAATGCTGTCGGCCAGACTTAGTCCTGCGTCGATAGACTGTAATAGAAAAATTATAACTAAATGTAGAAAATTCATAAAATTATGCCGTAGATTGGGTTAGAAACTAGAGACATGGGGATATCCGTCATCAAATTGTCAGGCCAAAATAAGTTTTGTGCAGACTGTGGTGAGCTTGAGAAATGAGCTGTTGTGTGGATAACAGTATACCTTAGGGTTATTAGACTGTACCTCTTATTATCTCTATATGATATACTTACTGATGAATTGTAGCAATTATATAAAATTCGGAGAGATGGAGTCAGTGATGTCTAGTAATTTATCCAATTTAGAAAGTGAGTCATGTCAGACCGAGTCATTCTTTTGTGGTGCATTGCGCTACAAACTTGCTATCTTTTGGAATTAAGTTTGAACTCTTAGATTCCCGATTAGGGTTTATTCTCTTAAACTCTACCATCCTGTACTTATGACATATCAACCTCAGTATTATTAGAATCCATGATGTCTTGATGGGAGCTATGCATGGTGAAGGAGTTTACCGAGCCATTCTCGATAAGTCTCAGTTTTGAGTCATCCTGTGATTGAAAATTGAGAATTCCTTGAATACTCCTATGTGAGTCAATTTCCACTGAGATATTGAGAAATCCAGTGTACTCCTTTGAGAGTCTATTTCTTTATGATTATGGTCTGGGTCTCTAGATGAGTGAACACTTATTATTCTAGATTGATTCAGTTCTATGTAAATTGTTTCTCCACTAAGAGTTTTGATGAACGCTCTTGATTGGAATCATAGTATGCTCACGAGCCATTGCTAGATCCTCTATGATCTCAGATTATATTATGAACCTTTGTAGTTCAGTCAATGACGGCAACGCGTACGCTTTAGACTGTATGATATTACAAAAGGTCTGCAGTCTCAGCCCATTGTGCCCGTAAGCACCGATGGGGCCAGCATTCCTAGACGCATGGCCGGGTTCCTCTGAAAAATCTCTAGGATGTTTTGGTATTGATGTTCATAGGGGAAGTGGACTGAACAGAGAGCATAAATTGTTATCTCCGACACTCTGTATGTTTAGAGTTAGTATTCATTATTATTTCTTCTCGGTGCTTTGTACGTTTGAGATCTGAATTAATGTTTATTTATTCTTGACCGTTGATGGTCCATGATGATGATTATTGTCCAAGTAAGTGAACTCTGTATTTGCTCAACCTGACTTTATTAAACGTGTCCTTATACTATCTTATCGGTATCCCTACAATTATTTTGTTGTGGGTTTTTTTGGCTCCTATTGGGTATTTATTTCGAAATACTCATGTATCTTTTGATGTAGGGATTAAAGTGGAAAAGAACTAACAAGGTTCGTGCGATGGAGCTCGATGGTGGAAAGTTGATAGAAGTGGATCTATTTCGTGTTTTTAATTTTTCTTGTTCGTGGAAAACTGATTAGCCTGTGTGCTGGTTTAAATTTGATGTTGGTTGAACTTTATGACTGAATTATTGTAATAACTTAGTTAAACTCGGAGTTCTATTATGTAAGACTTTTGTATGCGGATAATTGTTTAGCATTCTAGAATGTGGACAAGGTTTGATCGAGTATTCGGTCACGTCCCGGGTTTCAGCCTCATGATCTTTATTGAGCTAGTGTTTTCGCGCTTTATTCGAGGTTTCGAAATTCAGGGCGTGAAAATAAAAATACTCAATGAGATACCGTATATAATCATCAGTATTAAAAATAGGATTTGTATTAACATATTCTGCAACCTATTACAGGGTTCCACTGAATCTTTGATTAATCTTTCAAGTAAAGTCTTTTATTATTTTCCAAGTTCAAGTTCAATAATTAAGTCTTTGTCCTATAAAGACAGACTCACTGAATGTCATACCTACATGATGAACAACACGAAAATAACGTGATTATTATTCTGGTTAATACCGATAATGACGACACGCCCTAAATCCTTCAAGGGTGACTACCTCGCATATTCCTTACCTTAGAAGGTATGACTGGCAGAAGAGTCTGGCTCCACATCAACTCTTGGACACGATGTGGGTAGGGATGATGCAGCTTTCCAAGGTACTAGAGTCTCCAATGTACACAGTAAACCACCTTGCATCAATAGCTCAGAATGAGTGCATAGCTTCCATCAAGGGAAGATGCATATGATCTCTCTAAAATCAATAGAGAATAAGCAAGCTCTCTCTCTAAAATCCATAGAGAAAAGGCAAACAACTTAAGCCTGACTAATAGAAGATGTAATGATCTCTCTAAAATCCATAGAAAGATGCAAACATCGGCCAAAATAAAAGGTACATGCTCTCTTTAATATCTATAGAAAGATGCAACAGCTTAAACCTGACCAAAAGAAGTTGGTCCTCATTAGGTACCACTGACATATAGCTTCCACCAATGGGAAGATGTAAATGCTCTCTAAATACTCTCCATAGAGATACAAACCAGACTGGTAGAGCTTCCACTCATGGGAAGATGCAACACAACCCCAACCAATACTTTGTGATCCTTAACAGGTGTCATGGTATTACTAATATGAACTCCTCTTAGAGTTATAACATACAATTCACAACTGCTAGCTCAGTAGCTCAACAGTTAGACTGACTTTTGACTTAATAGCCATTCGGTTGCTTGATTGGAAGTTACTCACACTCATAAACTGACTCCTAATCCTAAGGGTATTTTAGTCTTTATCTGGATTAGGTTCTTCTCAACCCTCAAGCTTAGCCCTCATGTCATCATTTTATTATCTTTCATAAAATAATTAAATCTCTAACCCATCTAGGTTTATTAGTCGGCTTTATCTTATCATTAAGTCCTCAACTATCAGTCAGCACAAAATGAAGAATAAAAGCCCTTAATACAGAAACATCAAACATGTAAAGATAATATACCATTTAAGGCTTGAAATCATTTATCAAACAGCCAAAAATCAACAAAATGAGCCTATGTACCATACTGGCCCTGTATGTACTACACTACACTAAAATGCACAGTCGATCGACTTCAGCCGTCAACTGTAGGCAGGTTTAGTTGTCAGTGGGTGTCCACCAACAGTTCAACTCCAAACTGATTGGTGAACCGGGTCTATTTATTGGACAGGGTTTGGTCTGGGAGTGAACTGGGTTTGGTTTGATTCTGGACCAAATCGGATTTAGTCTTACTATGGACCGAACCGGTATTGGACCGGTACAGCCTAATAATTGATATGTCTTGTCTGGCTTGCTTTTGGACCAAACAGGACCAGTTAGTCATCCTCTGCTCGTGCCATGGGTGGCGGCCACTACGACAGCCGTCGTCTTGCCGCCATCGCCGAGTCGGCGCTCCCCTCCCTTCTCCTCCTCTCCACCACTAACAGTCTGCATGTAGTCCAGACAGATCTCCAGGAGGAGACATGAACTGGCAGCAGCAAAAAGCTGCTTCCTTCACCGCGGCCGGTAGCCCAGCGGAAGTCATATCGACCCCCGGTGACTCGCCAAGGCCCCTACCTCCTCTTCCTTCTCTGTCTAGCAGCTTGGGCGATCACCGCCCTTGCCGTCGGTGATCGTCGCCATAGCACTTTTGGTGCAGTGACGGTTTTGTCGCTGCTACCATCACTGCTCGCGGCATTCAATCTCCTAGATCAAACCCGTAATAGCCAAGATCACAAGAGGGAGGAACGCACCCAGGAGAAGAGAGACAAAATGAAAAGGAGAGAGATTCTTAGCCAAAACTGACCAAAAGCCAAAACGTGGGAGAAAGGAAGGCATCCCCACCTCTTCCCCTTTTAACCAATTCAGTTACCAAAATTGACGAGTTAATATCTCCCTCAATTATTCTCTCTCCACATCCTATTCCAAATAGGACTCCTTAATTTTCTCTCTCCTTATTTAGTTACAATTAACTAATTTTAAGACTTCCAAAAACGGTTCCAGTCAAAGGTGTCTCTTCCAATTAGGTGTGGACCCACCCGGGCCCATGGAAGCCTAACATCTCCTCATGTCCACACACACATAGGAGGGCCGAATCCTCTCAAATAAGACAAGTAATATGGGACACAAACTCATATATTACTTACATCCCCCCTATGGGTTCTGTGTTCATATTTGGGATCCAACAGTGACTCGTGCAATAGTCCCGTCGTAATCCAAAACTATGAACATGTTTCACAAATAGATCCATCGTTAAGGCCTTCGTTAACAGATCAGCCAACATCTCAATTGTAGGAAGATGACTCACGGTCAACTTTCCCCTTTGTAGCCTGTCAAATATATAAAAGTAATGCATCTTAATGTGCTTAGCTCTGGAACTGATCTCTCCATTACAGAGTGTGTACACAGTTGCCAAATTATCACAATAAATTTGGATAGGAGCATCAGTCCATTGTTCTAATTGTAACTCAGCTAGAAACTCTTTAATCCACACTGCCTTAGAAGCTACCAAACTGTATGCAACAAACTCAGCTTCCATCGTAGACTTAGTAACGCATTTCTGCTTCTTACTAGCCCACGCTACGGCACCGCCACCAAGCATAAACACAAAACCGACAGTGGATTTCCTGTCATCCTTATACCCAGCATAGTCTAAATAACTATAGCCTTCCAATGACATGTTCTCAGCCTGATATGTGAGTTTCTTATCATTGGTACCCAAAAAGTATCTGAACACCCGCTTAATAGCTTGCCAGTGTTGCATACCTAGGTAGCCTGATATCGACTCACAAGGCTTACCACAAAAGCCAAATCAGGTCGAGTGCAGTTCATGGCATATGTCAAGCTGCCAATAGCCTGCACATATGGCACAGATTGCATCTTCAGATGTTCCTCATCTGATGTAGGTGTCATTCTCTCGGACAATACTGTCCCTTTATACATACCAGGCCAGTATGAATACGTCAGTGGGCCAACGTCAGCAGTAGCCATGATGCCAATAGTATATTTGATTAGTATTGCGTATCTTGTTGTAATCAGGCTAATTGTTAGGTAACAGGCTGATTGAGAATAATCAGGCCAATTAGTGGCCCATCAGTTTGGGCAGATGGCACGCGTCCCTAGGTAGATGCGACATCTTGTCCCTTTATATGTTGGATGTCTTCCTCAATTGGAGGTTATGCAATAGAAATCATTTCAGTTTATTACTTTTCTTCTTTCTTTTCACTTTTGCCGTAGATTGATACCTTGTGACCTTTGCCGGTCACAACATTGGTATCAAAGCGGTACCGATCTGAGAGCAATCATGCCTCCTCGCAAACAACCACTGGGTATGCCAGAAATCCGGGAGGAACCTGAGGTGGTGAAAGAGGTGACTAGTCCACGACCAATGAAGGAATCCAACCAGGAGGTACTGATCTCCATGATCAGTGCACTTGGTGTTCGACTGTAGAATTTGGAGACGATCCATTCCCAGAACTAGGCGCAAAACCCGGCCAACCAGACAGCCACAGTCACTCCTCCACCACCACCACCAGGAGGTCTTGGTGGTCTAGTTCGACAAGGGGGGTTCAGTGTGCTTGGCGGCTCTACACAGGCCCTGAACGCGGGGTCTTCCAATGCACATGGAATCCAACTGGGTTCCTTTAACCCAGGCGCTGAAGAGGGCAGATCTGGCCTTGAGGGACGAGGCACTCAAGGTGTTCGAGGAAATGACACAATGAATCCGCACCTGCGAAATGTCCAGCGTGAGTTGGATGCAGATTGGGAGGAGTCTCTAGGCTATCGTGGAGGCCAGAGGGGTAGCGGCTCCAATTCCCAGGTTGGCGCAGCTCCAATTCCCACGATTCAATGGTGAAGAGGACCCCGTGGAGTGGCTATACAAGGCTGACAAGTTCTTCACCTATCAGGGGACTTTTTCAGATGCCGAATGCCTGCGTGTGGCCGCTTTTCACTTAGATGGCGACGCTTCGGTCCGGTACCAAGCCTTTGAGAAGGAGGTATGATTTCTGACTTGGGCGTTGTTCTTGGATGAGTTGTGCATCTAGTTTGGGCCGAACGAATTTCAGGATTTCAATGAGATGATCTCCACCATCAATCAAACAATAACCGTGAGGGCATACTATTTGGAGTTTATGAAGATTGCGAACTGCTTGCTAGAATGGCCGGTCGCAGCACTGGCTAGCACTTTCAAGCGCGGCTTGAAACCGGAGATAGTGGACGAAATGCTGCATTTTCCTTGTCACACGATGAGGGATGTGGTGCGTCATGCACGCATCAAAGAGGAGAAGCTGGCCAGACAAAGGAGGGAGGGATGTGGGAGTTTTCCAACAAGGACCCCTGGTAGCCCAGTGCTGAGCCTGTGCCGTCTCCTGCTCCAAATCCCAGTCGACCTACAACGACTGGCTCTGTTGTCCCCCCTGTTCGGCGACTCACAATCACTCAGATGGAGGAGCATCGTGCCAAGGGGCTAGGTTACAGGTGCGATGAAAAGTTTGTTCCCGGGTACAGGTGTGCAGTATGGGGAAGTTTACTCATAGAAGAAGTCGATGAGGATGTACAATTTTATCACCGATAAGGTAGCACAGCGATTTATGTTGTTATGTGGTCGAAGCGAAGCCTTTTGATTGGGGACGGTAAACACCTCATGAGCTCAGGGGTATGCACCCAAGCTGCCCTTACTAGCCAAGGCCATAGTTTCATCACAGACGTTGCTGTAAAGAGTGTGGAGTAACCTGATGTGAGCCTCAGAATGCTCTCCATACCTCCTCTCTATGACCTCATACATTTATTTGGCCGTTTTATGCTTCTCAAAAAACAACTCAATAGTAGGCTCTATAAAGGTAAGCAGCGTGGTCCTTGCTCGTACATCCTCAATCTTAAACTTCTCGTACTCTCTCTTTTGAGCAGCAATACTATTATCATCCGAAGGTTCAACAACTTGGTCCAACAGATGACCCAAGTCATCAAGGAACAGAATCTGACGGATGAACTTCTTCCAGGTAACAAAGTTCATGGCATTCAACTTTTCAGTCTTAGCCAATTCACTGGAGACCATTCGGGATGCCATTGCAACTTCTATGAAATCAGCAAGTGGTGTAACCAAAATGAAGATAAATATCTACAACCAATGGAACAGAACAATAAATGTTAATGTCACGCCCCGAAATCCCATACCTCGATCGGAGTGCGGAAGCCAACCAATGAGATACATTTCGAGGTAGAGATCCTGGGCATGCAACCGAACAGTTGATTTTCCAACCGATTACAATCATCTCAAAAGGACGTGTAACCGATTATGCCCACAATCAGTGTAATACAATAACAGACATCAATAAATAATATAAAATGAATTTACTTAATAATAATCCATTTAAGAAAGTCAAATAAAATAAACCTATAAGTCTATGACAAAAAATTACCAATAATGTCATAAGCATCAATAAAAGCAAAGCAAATAACTAAATAGTCTTTAAACTCTTCTCGATGCCTGATTTACAAACAATACTGGTGCGCCCCAAGGGGAAACACTAGGCCGTATGAATCTCTTATCCAACAACTCTTATAACTGCACTTTCAATTCTTTCAACTCAGCTGGCGCCATTCTATATGGTGCTTTTGAAATAGGTGCAGTTCCCGGTATCAATTCAATCGTAAAATCAATCTCTCTCTTTGGTGGCAAACTAGGTAACTCATCAGGAAAGACTTCGGGAAAATCCTTCACTACATCAATATCCTCAACTCTCATGGTAGGCATCTCAACAGGTGTCACATTAGCTAAATAGGCTTTACAACCTTTAGCCAGTAATTTCTGAGCTTTCACAACTGATATCACACAATCTACTCTTCTTTATATCGGATTCCCGGAAACAATAGTTCTTTCTCTCTAGGAATTTTAAAATGAACTCTCTTTTTAGTACAATCCACTAGTGCGCTATATTTTGATAACCAATCCATTCCCAAGATTACATCAAAATCACACATATCAATCAGCACAAGATTAGCAAGAAAAATCCTATCTTCTATAAGCACACGAGAGTTTTCAATACATTTGGTTGCTATCACCGAATCTCCCATAGGAGTAGAAATCACCAAATCATCACTCAGTCTAGACAATGACTTATCTAGACTTAAGGCAAACACCGTAGAAATAAAAGATCGCGATGCTCCCGGGTCTATTAACACTCTAGCAAAACGATTGAGAATAAGAAGAGTACCTTCAATAACCTCATCTGAACCACGCGCATCTTCTGATGATAGAGCAAAGATTCTCTCCGGAGTGCGGAAGCCAACCAATGAGATACATTTCGAGGTAGAGATCCTAGGCGCTCGACCGAACATTCAATTTTCCAACCGATTACAATCATCTCAAAAGGACGTGTAACGATTATGCCCGCAATTAGTGTAATACAATAACATACATCAATAAATAATATAAAATGAATTTATTTAATAATAATCTATTTAAGAAAGTGAAATAAAATAAACCTATAAGTCTATGGCACAAAATTGCCAATAATGTCATAAGCATCAATAAAAGCAAAGCAAATAACTAAATAGTCTTTAAACTCTTCTCGGCGCCTACAATCCGCCATTCCACTACTGCACTTCGTGATCTCACTTTTCATTTGTGCCTGCATCAGAGGATGTATGAGTATTTCATAGAAACACTCAGTAGGATGTAAAAACCCACTGAATTAAAACAAGCAGTATGAAGAGAATAAGAATAACAAAGGATTGTGAACATCCCACAACATGTAAACTAAACCGAGGTCTATACACCTGCAAGGTTAGTCAACAACAATTCCAACTCGCAAGTATAGGAAAACATCAATAAGGCTCTGAATAAACATATGTGTAAGGAGAGAATAACCATCATATCAAAGGCTCCAGACATCTAAAGTGAAAGGAGTTACAATTTCTACTCGCTAAACTGGTCACTCGCAAGTGACTAAAATAATATACCATAACCACCCTAGGGGTCCTCTCTTTGGAACCCTGCGATGCGTATAGGATGCTGGCCCCACCAGTGCTTTCGGACACGATGGGCGGAGACTAAGGACTTTCTGTAATGTCCACAATCTAACGTACGTATAGTGCCTCCCTTCGGGCAGTATGGAATCGCAACTTCATAAATATAAGTGACCTCGCAAGATCTAGCAATGGCTTAATTGAGCATACTATGAATCCACATTGGGGAGAGTCTCGCAAGATCTCCAGTGGAAGAACAATCATGTAATCAGTATGAGCAATATCTCAAAAGAATAGAGGTCACAACACTCTAAGATCATAAGGTATCTCTTACCAGAATAGACTCTCTCATGGAGTATGGATAGAAGTGTCAAACTCTTTGGTGAACACATAACTCACTCATTGGAGTAGCATAGAATAACAAGATAACCCAAACACTTCAAATAATAACAACTCACCCAAGGAGTACCATACAATTAATACATACCTTTCATACTCAGCCCTAGATAGGAATTCCTTATACACATTGAAATTCTATAATACAAATATCAGAGATAAGAATCAAAGAATTCTTAGATGATTTGAATTCCAAGTGGAATCACAAACTCACATCAATGCTTCAAGGTAGATAGTTATAAATCTCTTTGATCAAAGGATTATCCCTCTTAATTAGATTACTTCTAACCCAATTCTTATTATGATAATAGATAAGTATATATTCCAATTACTGGTGTTGACACGTTAGACATTATCATATCATATTTTATGATATTATTTGTATATTTAGTATTTTCTCTCAGATTCAGCTCACTGCCTCCTGCACAATAGTCCTATTCCGACGGCTACTGTGCTCTGTACAGTAAGGATTGACCTCTGAAATGTTTACTGATAATACCCTCTTGAATCTAGTTTCTAACCCCACTGATTTTATATTTTTCCGATTTTTTTTGAATTAGTTATGAATTATTTACTACCGACTGTTAGCACAGAAACAGTTCTAGCCGAGATTAAGACTCTTAATTAAACTTGTTTATCTTACTTAATAACACATTATATATGATAATATATCCTTAACATACCATATACTTCCCTCCTAGACCAATTACAGACCCTAGGATGATCTGGAATTACTAAAGTGCACACCTTTCTCATGTTCCTTTACATATAATATAGTTTTAACTATTAAAACCTCTCAAATAAGACCTTTAATGCAAGACACACATTAAGACACCAAAACTCAACGTAGATCATGGTCTACCAAGCAATATCAGAACTTCTAGTCTCTGCAAATAAATAAAGTATTAGACTTTAGGTGCTAATTCCCATCTAGAAACGGAACATGAATGCACATATGATTATGATGCACTACGCATAGAAATAATTACATAATTCATTCATCTCACAAGAATTCACATAATACACTAAGGTGCTGAATCAAAACACTTATCAATATCATATAATCAGAAGAGAGTAAAGGGGAAAAACCATCTTACTTAATTCACCAAAGATTCTGCTTTTTCATGCGTTGCTTGTCTCCTTCGCTTCCTCCAAAACTCCCGCTCCAAGCTCTTGCAAACTCCCACAAGAAGAAGCCTTAAAGGAGGTGGGTGAACGTGGGAAGGAGAGGGGAAAGGTCTCTGGACGTTCTAGGGCTGGCACAAACCAACTCTCTATGGCTTATATTGAGTTGGGGGAGAATCCCTTCTTAAACTAATTTTCCAAATCATGGACACTTCCAACCAATGAAAAGGCTTCAAGATCCTTCTATAGACGTGCAAATCAAGTCTAATTGGGATTTCGTATCTTTCCCATGCAAATCCACCCCAAAAATAAGCTGGAAATTGCAAAACAGCAATCGGGGATTGATCGGCTATACGGCGATCAATCGTCGTATGCATTGTTCTACACTACCGTGTTACAGCCGATCGATCGCAATTATTGCCGAATGATCGCTTTACCCGAAACAAAACAGTCAATAATCACAGTAACTACGATCGATCATTTTGGTAAAGCGTCGATCGGTTCAATTTGCCGATCGATCGCAGTCGCGTGGTCAAACAAAATTCAATTTCTCATATCTTTTTACTCTGAACTGTAAATTGTGCATAATTGGTGGCGTTGGAAAGCTCTTCTCACCAATTTTAATTCCCATGAGGTAAAACACGACCAAAATAAATATTAAGAGGGTCAAATTTTGGTTTTAAAATACTTTCTTAATACAGTTAAAGAGCAAAGTTTGAGTCACTAAACAACTATTAATCTTGATGTGGCGCAAATACTGCTTCAAAAAACTTGGTTCTTCAAATCTTTTTCCACTGATCGATAGCAAGCAGCCAATCAATTGCGTCAATCTAGCCGATTGATCGCAACCGCTGCTACAGACTTTGCACAATTACAGTAGGTACGATCTATTGTGTATGCTGTCGATCAATCGCTCCCCTTGTAATTCAATTTTCCAATTGTATACCAGATCGATCGGTTCCTCAAGCTGATCGATCGTGTACCTTAAGCCGATCGACCTGGAATATGCAATCGATCGTTCTCACAATCGATCGATCACGTCGATCGCTCCACAAAATTGAAATTTTCCAGTAGATATGATCGATTGCATTCTCAACCGACCCTTCGTTTCTCACACAATTTCGATTTTGTTTTAACAGTAGATACGATCGATCGTAAATATTTCCGATCGATTGTTTCCCTCTTTGAAACGACGCTTCCAGTAACTATGATCGATCGCAAATGGCGCCGATCGATCATTACCGGTCGTCTTCTTCGCTTTTAAACCTTTAGCGATTAATCATGTCTGGATTGCCGATCGATCGTCAAAACAAAATTTTCAATTTTTTAATCCGATTGCTTTGAATTCCACACAAAATCAATCAGATTTTTGGGGATTTCTAACAGCACAACGAATTGGGGCTCCGATACCCCTGAAGGGTTATTTAGCCGCAGCGGAAGTGTTTTGAATCGTTTGTTTGGTGTTGAATTCTTCTAAAATCGGGCTTGATTTAGAATTCTGTTGCACTCACAAATAATAATACAATAGAGTACAAGATTATGAGCAATATAATCGAAAAGAATTTAATTTCAAGCACAAACGAATCAAACACAGATTTACTAACCTGCGGCCTTTGTGCCAACGAAGTCCACAAAGAACAAAGTATTGTATTTTGTCCATGATCACCTTTCTTGAACCGTTCATGCGTGGATCCAATGATTTGCTATTCTCCCCGAGATAGCAATATCATTCACGCATTTTCTCCCAATTCAAGCTTTGATTCAATCTCCTAGATCATACCCGTAATAGCCAAGATCACAAGTGGGAGGAACGCACCCAGGAGAAGAGAGACAAAATCAAGAGGAGGGAGATTATTAGCCAAAACTGACCAAAAGCCAAAACATGGGAGAAAGGAAAGCGTCCCCACCTCTTCCCCTTTTAACCAATTGGGGGTTACCAAAATTGAGGAGTTAATATCTCCCTCAATTATTCTCTCTCCACGTCCTATTCCAAATAGGACTCCTTAATTTTCTATCTCCTTAATTAGTTACAATTAACTAATTTTAAGACTCTTCCAAAAACGGTTCCAGTCAAAGGTGTCTCTTTCAATTAGGTGTGGACCCACCCGAGCCCACGGAATCCTAACATCTCCTCGTGTCCACACAAACATAGGAGGGCCAGTCCTCTCAAATAAGATAAATAATGTGGGACACATATTACTTACATGCATGGGTCCAATAATTCATCAAGAGCGAACTTGTAACATGTGAGATTTAAGTTCACATTCACTATAGCCACACCATCCTGCTTGAGCTGGTTGGATCTCTTTCAGTTATTGGTGCTGCGCATTTCGATCTCAGTAGGTGGATTTTGAATCGCCAGCCCATACAACGCACGAGCGCAATCCAATAGCTCACAATGTGGGGCAGTATCGCATATATATTTTCAAATATGGTACCCAGCGCTGATTAACTATTTCCATATATGCTAGTATATAATTACACTTGGTTATTTTTTTAATTGTTTTGTAAAATTTGATTTCTTGCGCCACTAGTCCTTATCTATGGTTTCTTTGGAGAACCTTGAGAGAATAAAAGAACAGCGTCGACAATGAAACCTACAGGGAGGCCCTTTAACTCTGGAAAAAAATTGGAACACAACTACACAAGGACATTAATATTTCTTATTTTCACTGAATGAGACCATTGACTAATGAAGTTGGGAATGCTATGTGGACCTTGGCATTATGGAGTTACCAAACCCATCTAGATCAGTCCAGCACTGCAATTTTGCTACGAACAGTCCAATAAAGAGAGTTTTTTCCATATTACCTAGCGCCAACTTTCATATTCCTATATTACCTGGTTTTTCCCGTGAAATCTCATATGACCTGGAATATGGACTTGAAGTACTCAAAATGCCCTTTCTTCTATTTTTTTGAGCTAATACTGTGCGAAGAGGCGTGCTGTGTATAACAAGAAAAAATACGGCGATTTCCATCGGTGACCGGTGAGTTCGAGCAGTGATTCAACTGGCAACCCCTGTAGATTTTGACGACCCTATTTGCATCCCCGATCTCGATTTGGAGCTGCCCCCTACTGGATTTCGACGACACGACTAAGGGAGAGTGCATAAAGGCGGCGATTTGAAGCATATACGTCGGTATTTCGGATCTTCAACCTTCTGAGTTTCCTCGCGGTCCGCCTGCATGCAACTGGCGAATTGACCGATTGAGCTTCGGTTGACGGCGAAAAAGAGTGTGAAAGACAACTGCGAGGAAATACACACATACACACGAATAAACCGCGGTAAGTTACAACAATCCTTACTGATTTTAGTTTCATAAGATCCGACTTTTGGATTTTAAATTTTTACTATGAGCACCGCAGACTTCTCTTCACCTTCCACAGCACAGCCGGCGACCCTTCGAACAGACAAAACAGCCCTCCAATCCACCCCTCTCTGCCTCTCGACAGACCGCAAAAACGAGTCCAAAAGCCACTCTCGATCTCTCACAGAACCGCCAATCCTTCAGAACAGAACCACCGTCAGCAGAGCAACAAACTCCAGCTTCCTCCTGCACAACCGGCCACCCAAAACCAACCAGAGTCGCCTCCCAGTCCTCTCGACAGAGACTGACCCCCTCTCCGACCACAGCCAACTGTCCAGAACCCCCCTCTCTTCCAAGCCGCCACTACCACCCAAAAGCCGTCCTCTTTCAAACCGCCAGCCAGAGACAGCCTCTCTTTTCTCCTCTGCACGCCACACAGTGCCCCGCCGGCCCCTTCTCTCAGACCTCCAAAACAGAGCAGTAAAAAAACGAGTTTTTTTTCTTTTTCAAAACAACAGTCGGCCCTTCGAACCAAAAACCTCCTCCTTTATAACATTCCGGCCAGCCCTAATCTCCTTCCCAATCGAAGAAACTTTCCATTTGAAGAACGCCCCTGATCTCCTCGATTTGGACTTTCCCAATCGTGGCCTTTTTTTTCTTTTTCTGTTTGCAGTCCTTACTTCGCTGTTGCTTCGCCGCCACCGTAGCCTCGCCGCCGAGTCATCTCGCCGTCGAGTCGTCGACAGCAAGACCCACCGCCACAGGCCGCCGGAATTTCCTCCGTGCCCACCCTCCGGTCGAACAGAGCCTCCTTCTCTGTTCTTCTGTTTCAGGCGCCCGAGCCATCGGGCTCGGGTTGCTTTTGATTTTTTTTTATTTTTTATTTTATTTTCGGACCAGACCAATTGCTGAACCGCTGACCCGGTTCTTTTCTCTTTTTTTTCTTTTATTGGGTTAAAACCCGTCGTACCAACCACGTCCGTCGGATCTTCGATCTCTTCACATGAGCTAATTGACGCGTTCCACATTCGGCGATCTGATTTGGAGTTCTAAAGCCTGCATAAATAAAAATAAATCGTAATTAGACGCATAATAAAACATAAATCTATTAAAACCAATTAATGCATCTAAATAACTCAATTAAGCGCGTTTATTCATTAAACTCCAAATTATTCACTTAACACAGATAAACATTAATTATCCTTACTTTAACTAAAAATACGACAAACAAATAGGTAGAGAGGCATATAAAAATGTATATATTTTGCATATATCACCCCGCGCACCGCCCGACCCGACCCGAACCTGGTTCATGGGCCGAATGATGTGCGGGGGCATCGTTATGGCGGACAAAGCGGAAGACTTACACCCATATGCGGGCGATAACATAAATTTCGGAGTTTCGCGCCGCTTTGTGTAAGAGTAAATGATCTACACATGAAATATGCATTTTATTATCTCCTAAACTTATGTTTATGCTAGTGTTTGTTTCGAATTTATTGCTACTTTAATATAGTTTTTGGTTTTGTAGGAAAACAAGAGTAATATACAAAAATGAGGTGAAAACAGATTTCAATGGTCAAATTTTCATAACTCCGTGTACAAATATCAGATTGGACTGATTCAAGTTTCAGTTCAAGATGTCAGCTTTCCAACGCCACCAACCACGCGCAATTCGGAGTTTGGAGCAAAAAGTTATAGCCATTTGAAGATTCTGGACAGTAACAACGATAGATCGCATCCTTACGCGATCGATCGGACACCAAAACGATCCATCGGCTTCGTCCAGCGTCGTTCGCCATACGATCGATCGGAAGAAATTAACAAAGGAAAACGGCTTCGTTCGTCTGCGTTCGCAAGGCGATCGATCGTGCTATACGGGCGATCGATCGGTGCATACGGAAAACACAATTTAACCCTATTTTGACTTGGATTTGGAAGGGGATTTCAGGGTTTTCCTTCACCCCTATATATATGTGTTAGGGGAGAACATATTGGGTATGCAAGATTACCTTGGAGGCTAGAGAGAAGAGAAAAAGAGGAGTCTTTTGAAGAAGGAGAGATTCATGCATATGAAGACATCAACAAATCAGGCTTTTCTTCTCCTTTCCTCTATGTCTAACTAATTTTCTTATCAAGGCTAGATGAAGCCCTGAATATGTATTATTGCTCTTGATTGTTTAATAATTTGAAGTTGATATGGTTTATGCTTAATGCGATTTTATTTGTTATTCCTCTTAAGTGCTTTGACCGAGACTTAATGAATGATTAATAGAATTTGATCTTGATAATTCCTGTGTCTAGATAATAACAGGAATAAGATTGATTCTATGCCTAGCCAAGGATAGAGTTGATTGTACTCATTTATAACTTGTCTTGTCTTGATCAGAACATTTAGTCCATTCATTAGTAATTTGTGTGTCCTGCCAAGAACATAAATTACTGCATCATGTTACTTTGTGGAGATAACAATTGAGAGTAATAATTGCATGTTTAGTGGTGGATTTAATGCTTTGATATTCTCATCTTGATATTTCCTATAAAAGCTCATTGCTTTAGTTAATTAGATAATAAAAATTCAATCTTTTCAGTAGAATTAGATTAATCTTCCAAGTCCCTTGGGTTCGACCTCGTTACCACTAGACTATACTGAGTCTCGTGCAATTGCGAGTAAAAATAGTTAGAAAAATCAATCAATCAATTGGCGCCGTTGCCGGGGACTTGGTGACGGTCTGATTTAATTCTAATTAGCTTAGACATTTCTTTTTAGGATTTTAATATTATTTTCTTGTCTTTGTAGGAGTCATATTGAAGAGGTAATAAGGACGCGTGGATTTCTCGCCAACGTGGAAGGGCCATCCTTTCCCACTGTTTGCACTCTTTACCTCTCATTTTTAATTAATTTAGGTGTTGCGTGTTTTGATTGCTTCTGTGTTTTCTTTGTGTTGTGCGATTAGTTTATGCAAGGGCGTAGCTCATTGGGTGCAGACTTAGCAGCCTTCGACGGTGAAATTGAGAGAACCTTTAGACAAAACCAAAAAGGCAAATTAAGTATCAACCACCCTTTGCTTGAAATGGGAGAAGAAAATCTAAAAACTCTAAAAGAATATTACACTCCAAATGCCTATATATCTCCGTCCTGCATTCGAGTGCCGGCTGCCACAGCTGGTAACTTTGAAATTAAGCCCAACACAATACAGATGTTACCATCATTTTATGGGCGAAATCACGAAGATCCATATAGGCATGTGGATGAATTCCTGGAAATCGGCACCACTTTTAAACTGAATAATCTTACAGATGATGCGGTAAGACTGAGACTATTCCCATTCTCCCTTAAGGATAAGGCTAAAGAATGGCTCTACTCTCTTGAACCTGAATCCATTACCTCGTGGGCAAAAATACAACAGGACTTTCTAAAGAAATATTTTCCCATAGGTAAAACAAACCAAATGAGAGATGCCATTACAACCTTTACCCAACAGCCGACCGAGCAGTTTCATGATAGCTGGGATAGACTAAAGGACCTCCTTAGGAAGTGTCCTCATCATGCTGTACCTAGATGGCAGTTAGTGCAAAGGTTTTATAGAGGATTGATGGATCAGAATCGTCATCTTGTAGATGCTTCATGTGGAGGCACTTTCCTATTAAAAAATGAAAATGAAGCATGGGAACTTTTTGAAAACTTGAGTGAAAATTCGTTACAACATACAATGGCCAGTAGGAGTCTAATTGATTCTTCGTCATCTACCCCTTCTAAAGGTGGTATGTATGAAGTGAAACAAACAGAAGATCTTTCTAACCAGGTTGCTACCTTGTCTAGAAAGATAGATCAAATATTGAGCCTAAAGTCACAACTTCCTGCACACACTCAAGAAGCATGTGTTCTATGCTTAAGCCCCATGCATTCTATCTTAGAGTGCTCATCTGCTCCACAATTCCCAGAGCTTGTTCAGGAGCATGTCAATGCTGCCCAAACTTATGCTCGAACAAGCAGTGATCCATTCTCAAACACATATAACCCGGGGTGGAGGAATCACCCCAATTTGTCCTGGCGTCCACAAACCCAGGGTGTGCCTTTTAATCCACCCCAAAGAGCCAACTTTCAAAATAACCCACCAGGTTTTCAACAAGCTACCATACCTTCCCAATTTTCACAACCAACTAGAAATTCAGAATCTGATGACAAAGTCTTATCTATTCTACAGAATATTCAAGCCCAATTTCAATCACAAGTTCAACTTGTGCATTCTCATACTCAATCCATAGCTAAACTAGAATCTCAGATCGGCCAATTAGCTAATTCAATGAGTAAGAGAGAAGAGGGTCGGTTGCCTAGTCAACCAATGAACAATCCAAAGGGTCAATTTATGCTTGAACAACAAACTACTTCCAATGAACATGTGCAAGCCATAACAACCCTGAGGAGTGGGAGGCAAATTGAAAACCAGGTTGGTGTAGACGTGGGAGAAGAGAAGGATCAGGGAAAAATAAGCATTACAGAGAATGATGAAACCTTAGAGATGCCACCTAATTCGAATCAGCTAAAGCAGAAGGAAATTGCTTCTCCTTCTGAGTCTTCTTCAGGAACCAAGTCTAAGGCAAATCATGAGGTACCTTATGTACCCCGTGCTCCATTTCCTCAATGCCTAGACATGCCTTCCCCTTTTAATAAGAACAAAGCTAGGATGGATGAAGTGTTAGCAACCTTTAAACAAGTTAAAATAAATCTTCCACTCCTAGAAGCCATTCAACAAGTGCCCGCCTATGCTAAATTTCTCAAAGACTTGTGCACCCAAAAGCGGAAGTCTAGGACTCACATTTCTAAAAGGGTCTTCCTTACTGAGCAGGTCAGTTCCATTCTGAAACATGACACACCACAGAAATTTAAAGACCCTGGCACACCTACTATTTCATGCGTCATTGGTGACCATATTATTAACAGGGCTCTTTTAGATTTAGGCGCTAGTGTCAACCTTTCACCCTACTCAGTATACAAGAAATTAGGTTTGGGAGACTTGCAACCAACATCGGCAACTCTGCAGTTGGCCGATAGATCCATTAGGAAACCCCGAGGTTTTCTTGAAGATGTTTTAGTTGGGGTTGAGAAGTTTTTCTTTCCAGTTGATTTCTTGGTCTTGGATATGGATCCTGTGTCTAATGCTTCTCACACCATTCTAGTCATTTTAGGCCGCTTTCTTAGCGACGGCCAATGCGTGCATCCAATGTCGATCTGGAATGATGGAGATGTCTTTTGGCAACATGAAAATCATCCTTAATGTGTTCCAAGCTTCCAACCAAGGAGTGACTGAAAGTGAACAAGAGTGTTCTCTCGTTGATGAAATTGATGACCTCATGGAAGAGACACTTTTAAATGAGCTAATGTCTGACGTTCACGACCCTACTCTACTCCATTTAGGGATAGAGGACTCTGACATAGAACCGACCGTTGAAGAAATTCATACGATGTCAGCCTCTCCTGCCTATCATGATTCCTTTCCGTATAAAAATAGAGTAGAGCCTTTACCAATATCTCCCAGTCCATCACTTCAACCTTCTATTGAATCTCCTCCTCAACTTGAGTTAAAGCCACTTCCGAGTTCACTCAAGTATGATTTTCTAGGTCCTATTGATACTCTCCCTGTTATCATTTCATCTAGCTTGTCTAGCAGCCAGGAGAGTCAATTGCTTAGGATTCTAATTCAGCATAGGAGAGCCATAGGGTGGACTGTAGCTGATCTAAGAGGCATTGATCCTTCAGTCTGTATGCACCGAATTCATTTAGAGGATGATGCCAAACCTTCAAGAGAGAATCAGCAGAGATTGAATCCCAACATGAGGGATGTGGTCAAGAAAGAAATTGTGAAACTGCTCGATGCGGGTATCATATACCCCATCTCTGATAGTGAGTGGGTAAGCCCGATACAAGTCGTGCCTAAAAAGTCTGGCATCACAGTGAAGTAGAATTCTGATGGTGAGTTAGTCCCAACCCGTGAAACCACTGGGTGGAGAGTGTGTATTGATTATAGAAAATTGAACACAAAAACTAGAAAAGACCACTTTCCATTACCATTTATTCAAGAAATCTTAGAGAAACTAGTAGGTCAACAATTCTATTGTTTTCTTGATGGTTACTCTGGATATAATCAAGTTCCAGTGTTTCCGGCAGATCAAGAGAAGACTACCTTTACCTGTCCCTTCGGTACCTTTGCTTACTAAAGAATGCCTTTTGGGCTATGTAATACACCTGCCACCTTTCAACGGTGCATGCTAGCCATCTTCTCTGATATGGTTGACAAATTTTTAGAAGTCATCATGGATGATTTCTCTGTATTTGGTCCATCTTTTGATGAATGTCTCCATAATATGTCATTAGTTCTCAAGCGTTGTGAAGAGAAAAATCTTGTCTTGAGCTGGGAGAAAAGCCATTTCATGGTGCAAGAGGGAATTGTTTTGGGACATGTAGTCTCAAAAAGGGGAATTGAAGTCGATAAAGCCAAGGTCGATCTCATCACTCATCTACCACCACCATCTTCGGTGAAACAAATTAGATCGTTCCTTGGTCACGCAGGATTTTACAGGCGCTTCATTAAAGACTTCAGTAAGATTGCTCGCCCCTTGAGCAATTTACTAGCCCAAGATGTGCCTTTTGTGTTTGATGATGCATGTAGGCAAGCTTTTGACACTCTTCGTACCTTATTGTCTACTGCACCTATCATTCAGCCCCCTGACTACTCTCTTCCCTTCGAAATAATGTGTGATGCTTCAGACTATGCCATTGGTGCTGTCCTAGGTCAGAGAGTAAATAACGTTCCTCATGTCATATATTATGCTAGTAAGACCCTGTCTGATGCCCAGTTGAATTACACCACTACGGAGAAGGAACTTCTAGCAGTAGTTTATGCCTTGGATAAATTTAGATCCTACCTTTTAGGTTCTAAAATCATCATTTTCTCTGACCATGCTGCATTAAAACATCTCTTATCCAAGAAAGACACCAAACCTCGATTGATTAGATGGATTTTGCTTTTACAAGAATTTAATTACGAAATCCGTGATAAGAAAGGTGTTGAGAATGTAGTAGCCGATCATCTCTCTAGAATCCTTGTTGAAACATCTAAAGATGAAGAGCCACTACATGATTCTTTTCCTCATGAACAATTGTTTTCCATCTCCCAAATTAAAACACCTTGGTTTGCCAACATTGTGAACTACCTTGCCATAGGTCAGATTCCATCCCATTGGACAAAACATGACAAAGACTTATTCTTTTCTAAGGTTAAATCTTACTTTTGGGATGACCCATACCTCTTTAAAATATGTTCAGACCAGGTAATTAGGCGATGTGTGCCTGAGAATGAGTTTCATAGTATTTTACATTCTTGTCATTCTCAAGCATGCGGGGGACATTTTGGAGGAAAGAAAACTGCTGCCAAGATTTTGCAGAGTGGATTTTATTAGCCAACCTTATTTAAGGATGCTCATGAGTTCTGCAAATCTTGTGATAGATGTCAACGGTTAGGATCTATCTCTTGACGAGATATGATGCCTCTTCAACCCATTCTGGTCGTAGAATTGTTTGATGTTTGGGGAATTGACTTCATGGGACCCTTTCCACAATCCTTTGGGCACATTTACATTCTGGTTGTTGTAGACTATGTTTCTAAATGGATTGAAGCAATTGCAACCAAGAAAAATGATCATAAGGTTGTGGTACAATTTCTGAAAGATACCATATTTTGTCGTTTTGGGATCCCACGAGCTATTATTAGTGATGGAGGCACTCACTTTTGTAATCGATCTTTTGAAGCCCTTCTTCGGAAGTACTCTGTTACCCATAAAGTTGCCACTCCATATCATCCCCAAACAAGTGGCCAGGTGGAATTGTCTAATCGGGAAATTAAAAAGATTCTTGAGAAAACTGTTAGACCCGATAGGAAAGATTGGTCTTTGCGATTGAATGATGCTTTGTGGGCTTACAGGACTGCATACAAAACTCCCATTGGTATGTCACTTTATCGACTCGTTTTTGGAAAATCCTGTCACTTACCAGTGGAGTTAGAGCACCGTGCATATTGGGTAATTAAGGCTTTGAATTTTGATATGCACAAGGCCGGTACAACCTGTAAATTGCAACTCAATGAATTGGAAGAAATGCGACTCGATGCTTATGAGAGTGCAAAACTTTATAAAGAACGGACTAAATTACTCCATGATAAATCCATCCTTCGGAAGTCCTTTCAGCCTGATCAAAAAGTTTTGCTTTATAATTCAAGATTGCATCTTTTTCCTGGCAAATTGCGCTCTAAATGGTCTGGTCATTTTACTGTGACTAAAGTGTTTCCTCATGGTGCCGTTGACATCCATAATCCTAAAACTGGTAATACATTCACGGTAAATGGCCAGCGATTAAAACCATATTTAGAGGGAGTTGTCGATTCAGAAGTGCTCACTGAATATTTAGATGATCCTGTTTACCCTGAGTGATATGAAGGACTTTGTCTGGCTGAAGACGTAAAACTTAGCGCTCTTGGGAGGCAACCCAAATTTTATGTTCTTGTTTGTTTTCTATTTGTTTTTGTTATTGTAGGTTCTTTATTACCTATGTGGGGATGCTACCGTCGAGGTTTGGGGGTGTAATTAATTTTTCCATATTTATATTATCTCCTCATTCTTCGCTTATGTGTTTCATGCCTTACATCTACCGTGCAGCTCTCCATTCAGGTGACTTCCTTCCTCACTCCTTTTTCTTTTACTATTTATTGTAGTATTATTTTGGTCAACATTGAGGACAATGTTTAGTTTAGGTTTGGGGGTGTAGAAAAGAAGTGTTTATCATATGTTTTTGTTTATGAAAAAAAAATTAAATTAAATTATAAAATTTTTAAAAAAAATTGAAAAAAAATTTTTTTTTTAGGTTGTTTGTTAGTACTTTTTTTTATAGGTTTTGATAGTTTATCCCGTTATGATGCATTTTACAATTCTTAAGAGATTAATTTACATTGGAAGTGTGCGTAAGTATACTGGAGGATAGATAAACTTAATTGAGCATATCTTTCTGTTGCAGTCCTCTTGGAACCTGTGCTTGAGCTAAGAAAACTCACTCACACACACTAGTTACATAAAGTAATACCCTCTAGAGATTTGTTGAATACTAATCTTCAGTGGGATGTCTTTAGTCAGAGTCATTGGGTGATGTGTGGTTGTCCTTTGAGCTTAAAAGATCATGATAGAGAATTGTTAAAGGCCCCATCTGATTGTTGAAACGAAATTCATCTTCAACCACCTTCAGCAAGCTTTGAAAAATAGGTCGATTCAAAAAGGAAATCAGAACTACGCAAAGCGCTTCTTGGCTTCACCAACATAGACTAGAAAATAGCCTCTTGGCACAATTGAAGCTGAAGATCAATCTCTCGAGAGATTGTTGAATGACTAGCTTAGATCGTCCAAAGCTCCCAGACACCCATGCTTGTCCTAGTAAACAACACTTGATTGGAAGATGAAAGGAGGATGGATGATATTGTTGGTTCGTCCGGCCATTTTGCCTCCCAGGATCAGAGCATGCAGTTGGTGATTAGAGCATTGATCAATCAATCTTTGCACAAAAATAAATTGCAAAACATAAAAATACATATCGAATAAATATAATTAAACATGTAATCAAATAAAAAAAATAATAGAACTACTGAGAGGTACCTTTGGCGCTTTGCCCCGGGACGATCAAATCATCATCACAAAGATGTATATAGTTAAGCAAAATAGGTAAATCACAAAGAAAATATTTCTTGCTTAATCAAGCGAATTACGCTATGATAATTTCTTCTCACTTCCATAATAAAGCAGTGGCCTTTTGGCTCTTCCAAAAAACTCCAGCGCATGAGCAATTTAGAGAGAGAAGGAGTAAGAAAAAAAAACATTGAATTGAGAGTAATGCATCGTAATCAAGGTATAATTACAATCTCATGGTAAATCCCCATGCGTGTGTGTAGTCATGCATATCCTAATCACATAATTCATATTTATCATAACTCATAGTGTCATATTCATATGTTGAAAACTCGTTTAAGTACTGATCACAATCCCAAAATCATGGTGAAAACCACCGTAAAAACATAACTTTACTTGCATGAACTCGACAATATCCCTACAAGCATACTCACATTTATTTTCTATAATCCAACATACATAAGGTATTATATCATCATTTCTACAAATCACGTGGCCTCATTAACTCATAATATACTTCTCATGTCATTAAGTGAAGTAAATCATGGGAAAAAATGCAAAATTTCCAAAACCCATTTAACTGTAAATTTTCGAACATTACTGAGTTTATTGGAATTTTTTAAAAGTTACTAAGTTATATGTAATTACAAACAGTAAAGAACAATTCCATGTACCTCAGTAAAGTTCAATAATTCCAAAACACTCAGTATATCCTCATTTCGAAAATTAAACCGAAACACTATTTTCATAACTTCAAACATCAAATCGAAGCATCAAACAATATCCAAATTACACCAAACTTTCCAGAAATCCTATTTAGACCATCACAAATCAAAACCCAAAGAAAAGAAAGCATGAGATTAAGGAAAACTAATATTACCATTAGAGACCTAAAAATGGATAAGCCCCTTCAAAATACATTCATTAAAACAAGATTTACCCTACCCAAGCTGAGGTTAAAGAACCCATTACCTTGATTTGGATGACCACGAAGTCGAACACCTTAATCACCTTGAAGGAAATATAAATCCATTGTTAATACTCTACTAATCGCGATTAAGCTTGAAAACCCAAAATAGACCTTAAATCTAGGGTTTTTAATCATATAAAAACGAAATTTGAAGCTTAGGGTTTGAAGATACATATTAAAACAGAGATTTTAATCCTTTAAATGCTTTGAAATAATTTGGAAAATCAAGGTTTTGAGTAAAGATTATTGAAAATAAAATGAAAATAAAAGATTAAGCATAGATTAGCATACCTTAACTCCTTTCCTCTTTTGGAAATGGGGAAAGAGGCTGCTGCTCCAAGCCAAAACCCTTTCCCAAAATAGGGAGGGCGCAACCCTTCCTTTTATAGAAAGTTTTGGGGTAGACCTAGGTAAAAACTGGGGTAAAATGAGCAATTTTGTCTAAAAATGGGTAATTTAGTGATTTTAATACCAAATTAAGCTCAGAAAATTCTGAAAATTTTTATAGCGACTTTCTTTAATGTCTGGGGCTTTTGGTCACAAAACCTATTTTTGTCAGCGGGGCCCGCCAGGTGTCCCGTCAAACCCTAATTTTCGGAAAAATAGGTAAAAATCAGAAAAAAAAATTCCAAAAATTAAGATTTGATTCTAAATCACTTAAAACTCATTTATGTGAAGTTGTTTTTGATTGAAACCTTTGAAAACTATTTTTATTTTCGAAATCAACCGAATTTAATCTGAAAGTGCTTAAACCACACGATAATCCACGTTTAACAAAATAAACCGGTTTTTAAGGTGAGGGTTCTTACAGCGCACATCAAAAAACCCGTAGGTGAAGTTCAAATACGATGATTTTTAACATAAAAGTTGGTTCCAGAGAAGAAAGTTGAAAACTTGGCAAGTTTTCAATGTGTTTGATGAAACACGACTTATAGACGTTGCTTTTCACTCATATACGGTTTTCAATATATCATGTCTGACGCTTTTTTAACTTATTTCACTATTTTAGTAGTAGGTACAGATGGAGAAGATAGTTGTTTGCTTACACTACGATAGAGTTTTTACAAATTCTGATAAGTACGTGGGCGGGAAACAGAAGCTCCTGCCTATATATACACGAGTAATGTGACGACCATAAATTTTATAGTATTTAAAGAGGAATTTCTTTGCTCAAAGGTATGCATTTATTTAAGTTTTCGAAAATCTTTTGAAAATTCAAGTTCCCACCAGAATCGATCAATCGCCATAAAATTTGTGATTTTGATCGAAGATTTTATTGGATTATATGATTCATGGTTGGCGTGGCATGTTGGTTTGGCTTCATTTGACCTAAGAATATTGGATAGGTATATGTGAAGTTTGTGTTATTTTTGGGAATAGAGTTAATTTGAGATTAATCAAAAATATGAATTAGATATTACCTAAGTGGGTAAGTGGTGATTAATGGAAATTCTAAACAACCTAACCTAATTGTGCTTGGGTCGAGATGGCCTTAGTGGAGGTGGTTGAGAGATGGGTTAATGGAAGTGGTTGAAAGATAACACTAATTGACCCCATTAACTCATTTCTTGTAAACCCAAGAGTCACTTTGAAAGTTGGAAATTCTGGAATTTTCTGATGTAATATGAGCCACTGATTTGAGGGGATGATCAAGGGTGGAGAATCAACTAGAAAATCTATAAATAGGGCCTAGTAGGGGGGCGGTTTTTGGCTTGGGCGCTTAAGCCATTCAAGCACCTCCTAGTCTCTCTCTCTCTCTCTCTTTCTTTTCCGACCGGCGGCAACCCATCTCCGGTGGTTCGTGGCGGTCCAAGCAAGGTCGACCGGCGTGGTGGTGGTGCGACGTTGTCGGAGTCAAGAGTGCTCGGGAAGAATACGGTATCTTCAACCAAGTAGGATGCCTTTTTCCACTACTTTTCTTCTTTGATAAAGATATTGTTGAAATGTATGATTGAATGTTGATGCCTTGAAGTTGTGTTTACCTAGAATTTGTAATGCCGAACCTAGATTGATAATTCCCTCTTGTTTCATGACTCAATAGCATTAGTGTTTCATCTCAATTATTTCTACGTATGTTGTCCAACGAAAGTTAGTTTTGGATTTCTATGTTAAATCATGCTCGTATTCCATTCGCATGTGATGATGCTATTCAATGCATACTCATGCTCTTTCTTGAATAAAGATTTGATCTTTAGGCACTTCGGTGCATTTCCGTGTCTTATATTTCATGATCTATACATGTGTTGTTATAGCTATTACTACTTGAAAAATATCAACTAAATAGGTAATCGAATAATGTAACTACGAGATTATTCCTTGTAAGATCTTTTCTCTATGTTTTCAGTTATGGTTCAACTTAATGTCAGTATGTCTCGAATTCTAATGTTGTCCGGGATTATATGCTAGTATCACTTCAATAATGAGATAAGAAAGTAACTTAGTAATCGGGTTGTAAAGTTTATGAAAAAGCTGAATCATAACCTGAGTTTTCAGAACCATTAGGGCTCGATAAAAAAAATCATAAGAAGTAGTAAACTAATGTCAGAAAATGCTTAGAAGGAGTTACTAAAGTTTATGCATTAGTAAAGTAAGTATAACATAAGTTAATTGGTCCCGGCCACGAGTAATCCTGCACAGACAGACCTCATTCGAAAAATGATAACTAATTATACAGAAATCAGAAAATTAAGTTGTTTATCAATCTGAAAAATAAACATCTAAGGCTATTCAAGGTAAAAATTTCATAGATTGAGTCGATTTGTACAGAATGCAGTAACCAGATAAAGAGAGCTGTTTTGTTTTGGACAGAACACAGTTTCTGAATTTAAAAGACTTAAAATCTAAATAAACTTAAGGAGTTTGAATTAAAGTTGATATTTAAGACTTAAATCATATATAAAATGATATATGAGATACTGAGAACAGTAACCCTAAATGTATATTAAGGGTCTTAGAGCCAAATGAAGTGTCTCATAATAATAGTCCTTTGTGTTCTTCTCTTGGTCTGTTCATGACTCAAGAGTATTCAAACTTGAAGTTGTATTCGATGTCTCTGACGTGGTCTATCTTAGACACGTCATTCAATTATTCTGAGTCGGGGATTATCAATTCTAGGGTTAGGTGCAACTATAAAGACGGTGGACATGAACTTTTGAAAAACCTTGTGATGTGTCTCTTTATAGTCGGGTCTCATTTGAGATTCCAGACTATTTCATATTAACACTCTTAGTGAGTCGTTTCGGATATTGCCCGACATTTACTTTTCACTCCTATGAAGAGTTAAAATTTTAGAAGGTCTTGTTCTAAGCCTTTTGACAATAAGGCTAGTTGTTTCAAGAATCGTTTCTCCGCTGAGTAGCATTTAGAGCTCTTAGTCGGAATCATAGTATGCTCATAAGCTATTGCTAGATCTTGCGAGATATCAGATTTGATGAACCTCTGTAGTTCAGCCGATGACGGCAACCGTGTGCGCTTAGATTGTATGACATTACGGAAGGTCTGCAATCTCCGCTCATTATGCCCGTAAGCACCGATGGGGCCAGCATCCCTAGACGCATGGCCAGGTTCCTCTGAAGAACCTCTAGGATGTTCTGGTATTGATGAAGATTTGAGAGCAGAAATTGTACTTTGACACTTTAGATGTCCGATGCTTATTACCTTCACTACACTATGAAAGTTTGGAGTCTTTGAGTTATTTTTCCTTGACCTTGATGTGTCTCGGATGACAGATGGTTTCTAGTAAGTGAACTCAGTCCTTGTTAAATCTGAGTCTGTTAATATTTACTTATTGGAGTCTTCTCTTATTATTGCAGTGTGGGTTTTCTGTATCCTACTGGGTATTTCCTATGAAATACTCACGCATCCTCTGATGCAGGAATTAAAGCGGAGCTGAAGTAATAGCATCCAGCGGCGTGATTTGATGTTGGAGCTTAGAAGACTCGTCTCTTATGTTTTGCTATATTTTGATATTTGAACTTGCGGCCTGCGTGCCAATTGCTTTTTGTTGAACAATTTAAGTGTGTTTCGGATATTGTAATAGATAATTAGATTTTCTTTCAGTTATTCTACCTTTTGTAAGTAAATATTGTTTAAGTCATGACAATCCTGCAAGTCCCATAATATTTAAATGGGATAAGCGTAGACTCGAGTATACGGTCCGTGTCAGGTTTCCTACCCTATAACCGTCATTGGATTGACGCTTCTGCGTAAATTGGGTGTTGGAAATTTGGGGCGTGACAAGTAAAGTTCTTGGAACTGTTGCAGAAAGTGGAAGAAAGATTACCGCTTAAGTTTGGTACATTTTGGAATTTATATAAGTAATTTCCTTAACCATTCTGTCTCTTTAATACTAGCATGCAGTACAACGAATTCCAAAGCCATAGTAGCATCCGTGATCAATGTTTGCTTCTTGGAACCCCAAGAAACTGTTCCCCCACCAAGAGTGAACACCTAGCCACTCGTTGATGAGTAATCTTCACTATCATTTTTAATATTCTAATATCGTAGGATAACCACTATAGAAGATTACATAGTTTATTATTCCTTTAAGGTATTTCAATACCTTTTTCACAACAGCCCAATGTAGGTAACTAGGGTTGCTAGTAAACCTATTTAGTTTTCCTATTGCAAAAGCAGTATCCTGAATTCTGCATGTCATAGCATACATTAAACTGTCAATTACTCTTGCATATTCAAGCTGTGAGACACATCGACCATCCTTATGTAATAACTTTAGTTGTTAATAGAACGGTGTGCATTCAAAGTGGTTAAACTTCTTTAGTATCTTCTCAATATAATGACTTTGATATAATATTATATTGTTACCTTGCTTGGAGATTCTTATCCCAAGATAACATCTGCAACACCCATGTCTTTCATTTTAAATTTAAATGACAAAAAATCTTTGGTATTTTTAATGCATTCTAAATCAGTCCCAAGAATCAACTTGTCATCTACATATAGACATATAATGACACATTTACCATCATACATTTTGCTATACAAGCATTTATCATATTCAAGGATTTTGAATCCATTGGCCACCACAACTTGCTCAAATCTTCCATGCCATTGTTTTGGAGCTTGCTTCAAACTGTATAGGGACTTAATCAGCTTGCACACTTTGTGTTCTTGTCACTTAACTACAAATCTTTTTGGTTGTTCCACATATATTTCCTCCTCCAATTCACCATTAAGGAAAGTTATTTTCAAATTTATTTGATGTATCTCAAGGTTATAAATCAAGGGTCCCTTATTATAGAAATTCTAACTACTTGGGCATATGTATCAAAGTAATCAATACCTTATTTTTGGGTAAAACCCTTTGCCACCAATCTAACTTTAAACTTATCAATGGTTCCATCAATCTTCATTTTAATTTTTAAAGATCCACTAGCATTTTATTGCCTTTCAATATGGGGGCAAATCAACAAGTTTCCATGTTTTGTAACCCATTATGGAATCCATTTCATCAAATTGTCTCTTTCCAAAATGCTACATCTTGAGATTTCATAGCTTCCTCAAAAGTGAAGGGATCAGCTTCAACCGACAAAGCAAGTTCATATTTTTGAGATGTTTCTTTTGTTGTTCCTTCTACCAAGTAGATTATATATCAGGACAAAAAATGTTGGGTGTTACTTCCTTTTTGTCCTCCTATGTTCTACTTATTCACTAGTCTCCTCTAGAGTTCTAATTGGTTCATCATCCGTAGACACATCTTTTGATGTTTGACAAATTTCATTAGAATCTCTAATCCCTTGAATAGTTTTAAATTTATTTTCACGGAATATTGCATCTCTTGACTCAAGGATAGTATTAAGCTCCATAGACTCATTTAGTTCAATGACCAAAAATTTATTAGCTTTGCTATGTTGTGCATAGCCTAGGAAGATACATTCAATGCTTTTGTTTCATAGTTTCTTCTTTTTAGGTTCGGGCAATCGAACAATTGACCTATAACCCCAAACCCTCTAATAATTTAGGTTAGGCTTCTTCATCTTCGAGATTTCATATGGGGTTTCTTTTGAGTTTTTTGTAGGAACCCTATTCAA
The DNA here is from genome assembly GCA_039654745.1 of Houttuynia cordata. NCBI lineage: Eukaryota > Viridiplantae > Streptophyta > Magnoliopsida > Piperales > Saururaceae > Houttuynia > Houttuynia cordata. The sequence continues at coordinate 320,899 of CM077507.1, forward strand.
TACTCCTTCCGTTCCAAAATACTGTGTACATTTAGAGATATTATTATTCCAAAATATTGTGTACATTTTAACAAATCAAATGACTTCCTCTTTCCAAAATTGGAGGAGACTTAGAATGATTGACTAGAACTTTGTTCATGAATGAGAACGAAGGGAGTATATAGCAATTTGTTCATAAAGCTTCTCCCTAAAATCCTTTGCTCAAACCTGAATATGATAGCATAGAGTTAACCATTTTAGTCAATGTCTTATTTGTTGTGGAGTATACGGTGCCGTCTTATCATGTACTATTCCCATATTTTCACAATAGTCCAAAAAGTGATTCACCTCTTCCATCCGTCGAGAGACATTTAATTTTGGAACAACAGAAATTCTCTGCTTCCTCTTCTTACGTCTTAAACTTATCAAGAACATCATCTTTATCATTCAACAAATATACATAATATTATTTAAAGGAATCATAAAAATATGACAAAATACTTTTTACCACCCCTAGTGAGATAAGCATGCAGTCCACACACATCACTATGTATTAATTCGACTAAAAATGTATTTCTTTCAACTCTAGGAAATGACTTATTTTAGATTGCACTATATTTGCCCTTTACTACGTACACATAGCAATAAATATTATCAGTCACGAAAACAACAAAATAATTCTTCCATCTCTCATGAGAGTAACATGCATTTCACAAATATTGCTATGTATCACATGTCAAGCAAATATAAATGTCTTTCAATTCCATGAAAAGGCTGTCTAATGCTTTTAGATTGCAAGCATATCATTATCACTTTAATCATGACGTCAAACAAAGAATTTATGATATAATCTTCAAATCGAACCCATTAAAGTTCGATATAGGCACTTACCTTTACTTGGAGTGCCCATACCTTATCCTTCACAAAGATTGTTTCCCGTGTTTCTGAAACGATGCATCAGGGAGCCCTGTCCTGACAAACTGAACCAATGGTCACATTGTCAGGTCAGGTTTGCTACATTGGGAAATGGAAGCCTACTAAAGCCTACCAATGCCCGCATTATCATATAATCCTTGGATGTAATTAAGGGAAACTTAAAGATCGCATTACTATTATCAGAGTTACACAAATACATCTCAGGATCATTCAGTTGATCATAAGTATCAATATGATTATTACAAGTCCACGAATTAAAACAACTAAATAGCATAAGGTAAACCTTCAAGCTCCTATGTTATATGCCTACTTGCTTGAATGATACTTCTCGCACTCCTGCTCAATACGACCAACCTAAGCGTCTACTTCCTCCCAAGCACCTACACATTGAATACGTAGGGGGATTTTACCCATGAAAGGGAAAATCCTCCAGTGAGCTCCTCATGAATTCAGTAAAAGATAATAAAATACAAATACTGAAAAGCTATGCAAAAACACATATGCAAGCTTAAAAATCATGATCTCATATGTAAGAAAGATCAGACCCACATGCAATTCATTCTTGCTTTAGTTGTCTGTTGTGTTCAGAAACACAAAGGTACCTAGCTTGATCGAAGGGAGAAAAAAGAACAAGAAGAAGAGGAAAAGTGTTTTCCATTGCATACCCCAAAAGAAAGAGACAACATGGCCGTGCCGCTGATGGGCCAGAGACGTGCCAGTAATTGGGCAATGTCTCCTGGCCATCAGCCGATCCAATCCGTTACAATCAAATCAAATCTACTTAATACAAATCAAATAAAATAGACCACGCTCCTGAGTTGTGCTAATGTACACAACACTCCACTACCACTACAAAAAAAATGAACATTAGTGACGCTTTTTATCGCGACGTTTCACTAAACGTCATTAATAATAATAAATTAGCGATATTTATTATTAAAAACGTCATTAATAGCATTAATAGCAAGGACTCGTCGCGTACGCGCACGCAGGAAATTGAGCAGAAAATCCGGCACACGATATCTTCCCATTCCCACTCACATCACGATTCTCCTCCTTCGCTCCAAACCCTAGCCCCATCTCTACACTGCCTCCGTTCTCGTCCCTCTGCGATGACAGACGCCCTCTACCTTCCACCTTCCATCCCGGTCATAAATCCTCGCCGCGTCTGGGCAAAAGCTGAGAAAGACGGAGGGGAGCAGCATCTGTCCCGTTCAAACAGAATCACAAATCCAAGAAGAAGCCCTACTTCAATTATCTATTTAAAGAGGAATTTGATGACGGGGAGTCTAGAACCACTGAACATACCCAATAAATATAAGTGAATAATTAGTTCTTGATTTTGGGAATTAGTGTTTTTTCTGTTATATAAGTTTGATTCTCTTCCCTTCCCTTTTATAGTTGGAGACATCACAAGGCCTCATAGTAATTAGTAAACTTGTCATATTTATCATCCTTCATCATTCCTTTCTTCTCCCAATCCCGTAAAAAACAGAGTATCTCACCTACTTGTAAAAGCCATGAACTTGAAAATTTCTGGGCTGCCTCCAAAATGGCTGAAGACTTGAATTTTATGCCTTTTTTTGAGCTCATCATATCTCCATATTATTAGGTTTATGGTAAAAAGTGGCATTGGAACTTGGAGGGACAAGGCTGGATATGGTGGGTGGGCTTCCTTCCCTCCCTCCTTTTGACTTGTATTGGAAAATTGGCATAGAATTTAAGTACTCTGTTTTTTCCTAGCATGTTTCTTTGCTATAACATGTGGAAAGGAGGGACCTCACAGTTCTGTTTAGCAGAAAAATACAAGGAATATAAGGATTTTGATATATTCGTGTTTTGATAGATTTGTCTTTGGATTGGGAGCTTAATGCAGGGCCTTTTGGGGATTACTGCATCGGCCTCTGATCGTTCCTTCTTAAGGAGAATTTGAAAATCTGGACCTTTGGTCCATCTGGGCCTTCTCCCTTGCCTGAAAATTTTTTGCAGATTTGAGGGTCCTCAGGAGGTGAGTCTCAAAAATCTCTCTATTCCGTTCTTCAATAAACAGCTGGAAGAAACTCTGAGTCATTGATTTTTCTTTGGATGGTGAGAGGAATAAACGTTAGTGGTAATCTGAAATTTGGAATTCTAGTTTAATTTGTATTTAGTTCCAAGAGTTTAACATTATAAATTGTCCGGTACTTTTTTTAATGTTGTCCATTACTCTCTGGTTCTCGTCCTCATGTTATTGATTTTTGTTTGCTATTTGAAATTTATGTCTAGGTGCATAGCAAGGCAATTTTGATGCTTTCAAGAGTGATTAGTTATGAAGTGCATGAGAACATTTTCTGGCCAGGGATGCGCTATAGAAGTGATGAAAACGGAGGTGCATCTATTTGATTGTGTGAGATTAATTTTTGTAGTGTTTCTGTTTTCTGAAGTTCACTTGGGCTTTGTATTACTACTGATTCTGCTTGTGCTTGTCAGAAATTTACTTTGAGGCACGTAATGATGAATACATTTTGCAAACTTTAACAGCTGACAATAACTTTGTGGTATTGCATTTCCACTTTCCTTGTACTTATTTTCTTCTCCCTCTTGTCAACCGCTTACATTTGCATAAAATATGCAGCAAGTAATAATAGGCCTTGACAACCTTGAAATGCTTCCAGAAATGGAGCTGCTAATGTCACCTGACATTGGTTTTGGGATCGGAAATAATGGATGAAGATGGTGATGAGGATGATGAGGACGATTCTGATGAGGTTTTCTTTTATAAACTTTGAATTCTGTATCATGAGTTTTGAACTTGCGTGAATATAACTTGCAATGGACCTCACAAAGAAGTGGCCGTTGTGACTAAAGGGCTGGGTCTCTGTTATCAATGACGAGGACAGTGAGTTTGAATCCTCTGAAGAATTAGACAATTGGACAAGCTTTGAGACTATGCGTTCTTGCCATCCTCTGTATTTTGCAAACATAATTATTGAGGTACGTCTCTGTGATACACATGACACTTTAGTCCTCTCTATCTCTTCAATGGAAACACAAACAATGCTTTTTATCTAAACGATGGGGGCATTGAGCCCTTTTCCTGGTGCATAGCTAGTTAACAATATCTTGTCTGATTGGAACTTTTGGGGCTGGGGGCGTCCCAAAAAAATCCCCGAAGGATTTATTTTTGTACTAAGCCCTTACTAACACGACATGATAATTCTCTATGTTGCTGATTCTACAATAGAAATGTTTATAGAGAGAGGGAGGTTTCTGCTACTACATTATGCAGGTTGCTACTTAGAAATACAAATCCACCACATGGCAGATTTTAGCAGGCAATGCTTTTCTCATGTGCTATAAACTGCACCTGTACCACCTACCTTACAAATGGGAAAGTTTCTAGCAGAAAGAGGCCAAACAATCATTTTTTACTTCGACTCGTTTTGTTGTAGAAAGTCCTGATAACCTATGTGATAACCCTGCCCTATATTCCAATCGAAAACATGGCTAGTCTTGACCTTTATAATTGGTATATGTTATCGCTGACTATTATTCTTGCTTTAGGTTGTGTCAACCAGCTATTGGTATAGCAATTCAAGGTCTATTAAGACCTTGCTTTTTCCATCATTCGGAGACATACTACTGGCGACCACAGTAGCAGCGATGATGCAAAAACTAAAAAGCATGGCTCTACCTTACACTCCGCTTTCGCCTTATCCTCAAGGCGACCAAGTAGGAAAGCATGCCATAAACTCATCCTCCAATATCCACATTGCATCTTCCAACGAGTGACCCTGCCATGCCACTAGTACCTCCGTAACAATACGACCAGAGCGACGCACCCGCCGCTTATTGAGGCAGGTGTGAGCTCCTCAGATTTTGAAGGCCTCATAAGTGATGGAGCAGCAGCACCAGATGCCAGAGTCGGATCGCCCATGAAGTGACGAAGACAAGAGACATGGAAAAAACAGGGTGCACCAATGAACCCAGTGGCAAGGCCAAATGATAAGCCACCGATCCCACACGATCAACAATAGCATATGGATCATGATAGCGAGGAGCGAGCTTTGTCTGTTCCACCCGGAATAAACTAGTCTGATGCTTGATGTGAATTTTTAATTATTTTAACTTGCAATCGCACGAGACTCGGTATAGTCTAGTGGAAACGAGGTCAAACCCAAGGGACTTGAACTGATTTAACCTACTTCTAGAATTTTACGTAACAAGTTGTAACAGAAAGAAAAGTTCTAATTTCTAATTAAACAAAACAAGAAATTTATGCGAAGAAAATAGTCTAATGATAAGTATACTAAGACTTCGAATCCACCCTAAATGAATAGTTATCCTCTCCGTTAATCTCATATAATTCTAATTGATAAATTATACGTGCCCCTCTCGGAGTCACGCACAATTGGGAACTCTCGAACATACAACTACACAATTAAATCTAATCGGTAAATCTCCCTCCCTCGAGCAAAGATCAACCGTAAAAATACAATCTTTATTAAAATTAATACTTTGAAACTTATTAAGATCTCTTGAACGTTAGTAATCCCTTAATTTAATTTCCCTAATAATTACCTATACCATCTCTCGATAAGCAATTACAGCTAAATTTCAATAAGCATATGGAATAAAGTCATCTGCTTTAGAATTGTAAATAAAATTATGAGAGTCATACACAATTCAGCAGGGCATCATCTAGTCTTAGTACAATTAAAATTAGCTAGACATGAATGAAAAGGAAGAAAAAGCCTGTTTTGTTGAAGGATTCATTGACATCTGCTGCAATCTGCAGTAGTTCTTCTTGCAGCAATAGTTATGTCCTGCTCGACTGCAATCCAACCAGACAGCACTATTCTCCTCTCTGCCAAGTATTCTGAATCAGTTTGCGTCCATTGCAAATCAATTGTTCTCCTCTCTCAAGTCAAAACAATCTCAACCAGTACTCTATCTCCTCTCTCGAGCAAACCAAAGCACATTTTTCTGCCAGGAGTAACCCTCTCTTACTACTGTTTTGTAATCCTCGCATAGCGGCCCTTTCTAACTCCCCAGCCAGAACAGTGGCCTCTGTTTTATAGCTCCAGAATTCCCCCAAATCAGCAACTTTCTAAGCCAATTTCGTGTATAAAACTGAAAATTTCCAATTAACACCATCACCTCTTCTAAACCCAGCAAAGTGCACTTCGAATTGAGATGATTCCCATCCCAATATAAGGTAAAAATTCCATCTTTATTTCCAAAAACAAAGCAGAAAATCAACCACATTCTGAAGTTTTTCCAATTCGAGCCAAATCAAACCCTTCATCTTCTCCAATTGAAACAAAATGTGTCATCTTACCATTCTAAAATGAATCTGCAATCGAAGCTCCCCAATTTGGCTTTGTCGCACAAGAATTTCCAAATCCAGCACTTTCCTTCTCTATTGCTTTCTCCCCGTCGTCTGTTTCGTCGTGAAGCCCAGGACCACCGTCATCTTCTCCTCCTCCGCCGATCAGATGCGCCGTCGTCGTCGTTTGACGGCAGCCATGACCCATCGCCTCTGTTCTCCGTCACCTCCATTAGCGCTCGAGCTTCTATCTTTGTCTCCTTGGCCGTCGAACCTTCGGAACCCATCGCCACCACCCTTCTCTGCCGATGGTTGCCTTTGCCAAGATCCCGCCGTCGTTCGCCACCGTGCTCAGAACCGCCGTCGGGCTTCCGTCGACTCCCTGCCTTCACAGGCGCTCGAGCACTCCTCGCCCATCGCTGGGTGAAACACCCGAGCCGTCGGCTCGGGTTTTTTTGTTTTTTTTTCTTTTTCTTCAAAATCCGACCGACCATTGAACTGGTCAGTTCAGGTCTTTTTTTTTCTTTCAATTGACTAAAACCCGTTGGAGCGATCTCCACCACCGGATCTAATCTCTTCACAAAAACTGCTTGACATGCTTCACTTTTGGCAATTTGCATTTGGACTATTTAAACTTGCATAAATAAAATTAATCTTAATTAGACGCATCATAAAATGTAATCTATTAAATCTAATTAATGCATCTAACTTAATCAATTAAGTATATTTATTTATTCAACTCTTAATTACTCACCTAACATGAATAATCATTAATTATTCTTACTTCAACTAAAATTACGACTAATATATAGGTAGAAAGGCATATAAAAATGTGAATATTTTGTAGATATAAAATACCCCCATACATATATTTTGCTAGTCCTCAAGCAAAACAAGACACAACAAAACAACACAAATAAATCTAACTAATCCACTTTCGCAGGAAATCGCGATTTCATTTAGCATATGCAACAAGCCTTTTAAACCCCCCAGCAAGGTGCACTTCGAATTGAGATGATTCCCATCCCAATATAAGGTAAAAATTCCATCTTTATTTCCAAAAACAAAGCAGAAAATCAACCACATTCTGAAGTTTTTCCAATTCGAGCCAAATCAAACCCTTCATCTTCTCCAATTGAAACAAAATGTGTCATCTTACCATTCTAAAATGAATCTGCAATCGAAGCTCCCCGATTTGGCTTTGTCGCACAAGAATTTCCAAATCCAGCACTTTCCTTCTCTATTGCTTTCTCCCCGTCGTCTATTTCGTCGTGAAGCCCAGGACCACCGTCATCTTCTCCTCCTCCGCCGATCAGATGCGCCGTCGTCGTCGTCTGACGGCAGCCATGACCCATCGCCTCTGTTCTCCATCACCTCCATTAGCGCTCGAGCTTCTATCTTTGTCTCCTTGGCCGTCGAACCTTCGGAACCCATCGCCACCACCCTTCTCTGCCGATGGTTGCCCTTGCCAAGATCCCGCCGTCGTTCGCCACCGTGCTCAGAACCGTCGTCGGGCTTCCGTCGACTCCCTGCCTTCACAGGCGCTCGAGCACTCCTCGCCCATCGCTGGGTGAAACACCCGAGCCGTCGGCTCGGGTCTTTTTGCTTTTTTTTTTCTTTTTCTTCAAAATCCGACGGACCATTGAACCGGTCGGTTCAGGTCTTTTTTTTTCTTTCAATTGACTAAAAGCCGTTGGAGCGATCTCCACCACTGGATCTAATCTCTTCACAAAAACTGCTTGACATGCTTCACTTTTGGCAATTTGCATTTGGACTATTTAAACTTGCATAAATAAAATTAATCTTAATTAGACGCATAATAAAATGTAATCTATTAAATCTAATTAATGCATCTAACTTAATCAATTAAGTACATTTATTTATTCAACTCCTAATTACTCACCTAACATGAATAATCATTAATTATTCTTACTTCAACTAAAATTACGACTAATATATAGGTAGAAAGGCATATAAAAATGTGAATATTTTGTAGATATAAAATACCCCCATACATATATTTTGCTAGTCCTCAAGCAAAACAAGACACAACAAAACAACACAAATAAATCTAACTAATCCACTTTCGCAGGAAATTGCGATTTCATTTAGCATATGCAACAAGCCTTTTAAACCCCACAGGTGTCCCTGGCTGGACGAGTGAAGTCTCGTAAGGGTTTGCAGCCATGCTACCCACAAACATGCATTTGTGAAATTAACTTTATTAATCTAAGTGTTAAAAGAAATCAAAATAAATGCTGTAAAAATAAACAAAGCTATTATCCCTTCAAATGCACACCACATTACTTCAGAAAACTAACCACATTTACTTAGTTCATAATCAACGGGAATATAGAAGCCCTCAAGTAAGTGGTTTTATTATGCACCTTCATCTTGGAAATGTCTGCTCAATATTATATAGCATGGTAATTTAAATAGTAAAAGTGTAGAACATTGTAGGAAGACACCCTAAATCTCTCTTTTGAACATATCCAGGGTGACCCATCAGTCAAAGAGCATCAAAATCTACATAGTGATCCAAATCTCTAGGTTCATGATAGCACAAATGCCTGCGCGCCGCCTTCGGGTCCAACATTCTAGATTTGAGATGATAATACACCATATAATTTTTTTTACGAGACTATGTAAGGCCTAACTTCAAGATACTTAGGTTTAGCAATGACTCAGGCCAATGTCTCCCAACCAATTGGCTCAGGGCATTAGGGAGACCACTTCGGGCCTGAGCATCAACCTAAGTTAATCCTATAAAGTCAAGCAGCCCCCGGCTTTTTTTGTGCTTTTTTTTCATATTTTTTCATTTTTCAGCATTCATATTTTCAATCATTTTTTTCATCAATATTTATTTATCCGGGTTGTATTATACTCTCAACCTATTTCCGGTCCAAGCCCCTGCCAAGTAAATGGTCTATCATGATCATTTAAGCTCAACAATAACCATGTATCATCTGATGACTTCGACCAAAGTTATCCCACTGCATATTAGTCAACAAATTTCTAGAGGGTATTACTTTATGTAACTAGTGTGTGTGAGTGAGCTTAATTAGCTCAAGCACTTGATCTAAGAGGACTATAACAGAATGCTATATCTCAGTTAAGTGTTTCTATCCTTCAGTATACTTACTCACACTTCCAATGTCAATTAATCTATTAAAAATTTATGCATGCATTATCACGGGATAAACTATCAAAATCTATAAGAAACTAGCAAACAACCTAAAACTAAGTAAATTTTTTTATGATAAACAGATGATAATGAAAGAACGGAACACTACTTTTGAACACCCCAAGCCTAAACTAAACATTGCCCTCAATGTTTACGAAGATATATACTACAATGATTAGTAAAAAGAAAAGGAGTGTGGAAAGAAATCACTTGAATGGAGAGCCTCATGGTAAATGTAGAGCAATGACACACAAACTAAAATGAGGGGTTAGTACCAAAATATGAAAAAATAAAATACACCCCCAAACCTAAACTGCAGCATCCCCACACAGGTAGTAAACAACTAAAATATTAAACAAATAGAAAACAAAAAAGAAAATAAAATTTGGGCTGCCTCCTAAGAGCGCTAAGTTCTATGTCTTCAGCCAAACAAAGACCTTCAATTTACACAAGGATCTTTTGATCTTCCAAGGGATAGATAATCTCTTGGTCAAAATTATCTTCTAAGTACGGTTTTAATCGTTGACCATTAACTTTGAAGGTATTGTCATCCTTGGGGTTTTGAATTTCCATTGCACCATAGGGAAATACTTGTTTCACAATGAATGGTCTAGACCATCGAGAACGGAGTTTTCTAAGAAATAGATGCAATCGTGTATTGTAGAGCAAGACTTTCTGATCAGGCCGAAAAGACTTTCTTAAAATAGATTTGTTATGAAAAATCTTAGTTTGTTCTTTATACAGTTTTGCACTCTCATAAGCATCGAAACGCATCTCCTCCATTTCATTGAATTACAGTTTGCGTTCTAATCCTGCTTTATGCATATCAAAATTCAAAGTCCTAATTGCCCAATATGCACAATGCTCCAACTCCACTGGTAAGTGACAAGTGATTGTTTAAAATTAAACCTTGCAAGTGCACAAGGCAATTGTATATTACAGCGAGTATTAAGGGTTGTCGAACCTCAGGGACGGATTATATTTTACCAAATTCAAAAGGGAGCAGCAGTATTGATTCTAGACTAAGAAAGCAATGAACTTTTAACTAAATTACTCGAATTCAATCAATATGGAGAATATCAAGGCAGCGAATCCACCACTAGACATGCAATTACTACTCTCAATTATTATTAAGCATGAGTTAATATGATATGGTAACTTGTGTTCATGGTCAGACACACATATCACAATGAATTCACTCACGTTCTTGGTCAGACACGAGAGTTCATCCACTATAAATTATTGTAGCGAATTCTATCCTTGGTCGGGCATATAATTAACATTTGGACGAATGATTCTATCCTTGGTCGGGCATAGAATTAACACCAGCCTACTTTTAGCTAGGCACAGGAATTAAAAAGATCTAATTTCATTCATATCAATCAAGCCTATGGTCAAGCACTCAAAAGAACTTCATGAAATAGCATTAAACATAAATCATATCAACTATTTAAAATTAAACTATCAAGAGTAGCAATACATGTTTAGGGCTTCATCTAGCCTTGAATAAAAGTTTAATTACACATAGAGAAAGAGAAAAGAAAAGCCTGTTTTGATAGTTCCATTGGCATGGATCTCCTCTTTTTTGCTCCAAAAGCTTCTCCTTTCTTCTCTTCTCTAGCCTCCAATATAACTCCAAAGGGTTCTCCAAGATATCCAAGGTAGCTCAAAACGTCCTCCCTTAAGGCCTATTTATATGTTTGAAGAGAAACCACGAAGTCCCCTTCCAAATCCGAGTCGAAATAGGGCTTATTTTAGTTTTGCCGCACAAACCAATCGATCGTGCCACTTTCCTTCATTAATTTACACTGCATCTCACCCGATCAATCGTTTTGCTTCGTCCGCCGATTGATCATCTCGATACCGATCAATCATTTTTACTGTATTGTGCGAAACCAAAAACTCCAGTAAATATGATCGATCGTTTTGATGCCGATTGATCATTTCGTTTAATTACACTGTTTTGCGGCTCTGGCGATCGATCGTGTCTGAAATGCCAATCGATCGTAAGTACTGTTCATTTTCTTCAATTCGTCATAACTTTCTAATCCAAACTCCGAATTGTGTGTTCTTGGTGGCGTTGGAAAGCTGGCTTCTTGAAATTTAACATGAGACTTGAATCTGTCTAATCAGAGATGTGCACGCAAAGTTATGAAGATTTAACCATTGAAGTCACTTTTCACCCTTTTCTGCATCTTGCTATCATTTTCCTACAAAATCAAAAACTATATTAAAGTAGCAATAATTCTAATCTAATACTAACATAAACATAAGTTAAAGGGCTAATTATATGCATAATTCATGTATAAATCACCACCCCCAAACCTACATTTTGCTAGTCCCTAGTAAAATAAAATAAAACAAAATAAAAAAAACTAAAGGAACTAATGCAATAAAAAAACTAAAATAGAAAAACAAATGCTACTTTCATAGGGAACGCGTTTGCATTGAGCGTTTGCAACAAGCCGTTAAACTTCTAGGTGGTCCTAGTAGGACGAGTGTTGTCTAGTGTGGGTTTACAGCCGTGCTACCCACAAACATGCATTCATTAACCTAATTAACCTAAGTGAAAAAACAAAAACAAAATTTAAAACATTGCAAAACAAACAAACCTATTATCCCGACAAATGCAAACCGCAATGCTTAAGAAAATCAACCACACGTTCTTGGTTCATAATCAACGGGAATATAGAAGCCCTCAAATAAGTGGTTTTATTCCACACTTTTATCTTGGAAATTTCTGCTTAAATATGATATATCATGATAATATAATAGTAAAAGTGTAGAATATTGTAGCAATACATTCTAAATTTCTGGTTCACACAGATCCTGTGTTACCCATTAACTAAAGATCATCAGAATCTACATAGTCATCGTAATCTTTAGGTTCATTATAGCACAAATGCTTGCACGCCTCATTCGGGTCCAACATTCTAGACTTGAGAGGATAATACACCATAAACTTTTTTATAGGACCTGATATCAAGATGCTTAGGTTTAACAATAACTCAGGACAATGACTCCTAGCCAGTTGGCTTAGGGCATTAGGTTTTAAGTATAGACTGCTTCGGACCCGAGCATTAGCCTAAGTTAATCCTATAATAGTCAAGCAGCCCCTTTCTTTCTTTCATTTTTCATTTTTCTCATTTTTTCGCATTTTTCATTTTTTCATTTTTCTCATTCATTTTTCGGCAATCATTTCTGTCGAGGATGTATTGTACTCTCAACGTATTTCCGGTTCCAAGCCCTTGCCATTGCCAAGTAAATGGTCTATCACGATCTTTCAAGCTGAACAGACAACCACATATCATCCAATGACTCAGACTAAATGCATCCCACTGAAGATTAGTAGTCAACAACTCTCTATAGGTTATTACTTTATGTACTAATGTGTGTAAGTGAGTTTTATTAGCTCAAGGACCTGATCCAAGAGGACTGTAACAGAAAGGTATACTCACACTTCCAATGTAAATTAATCTCTTAAGAATTGATACATGCATTATTACGGGATAAACTATCAAAACCTATGAAAGATTACTAACGAACAACTTACAAACTAATTTTTTTTTTATTTTACAATGACTCCTTACCCCCAAACCTAAAATGAGCATTGTCCTCAATGCATAATAAAGACAAAATACAATGATCACAAAAAGGTAAAAGAGAAAGAGGAAAAAAAACACCAGAAAAAGAGTGGACTAGAACTCTTGATCATCACCATCAGCACCGTCCGGAGGAGGGAAATGCCATGCATGAAGAAAATCGACTATGGAGTCGAGGCATTCCATAATAGCACACTGAGAATCCCAAAGCTCCTACTGTGCGGCTCGAATCTCCTGTTGGGATTGCCGAATCCCTTGGTGGGATTACCGAGCCTCCTGCATATGTCCGGTGAGACTGGTAATTTCCTGCTACAAAGCTGCCCAAGGTGGTGGTTGAGATGGCTAATCCTCGGGTATCTTGGCTTGATCCTCAGGATGGTGTACCCGTGGCCAGGCTGCGTGCCGTGTATGACCCATCATACGGTTATACGCATCAACTCCAATGGGCCCAAGTCCATGAGATACTCTAGAATGATCCAGAAAATGAACCCATGTGTTTGAAATACCCGCTCTAAAATATAGGGATACGGTAACCTCTCATCCTTCCGCCCCACCAACATCTGCTTCATCCGGCCAAAGAAAAATGAAGGCAGATCAAGATCGCGGCGCCTGCTATCGTCACCAAATACATATAGCAAATTAGTCATAATTCGGTCGACTTTCTTCGTTCGGGCCGACAATACATCTTGCTGCAGAATTAAGAAGGCAAAGTAGAACATAGGTAGCATACTGACGGCGGCCAGATATGATATGGCCCCAAGTCCTATTGCAGAGCCTGTCAAGCGACCTGTGACACTGCAAAAAAGTGGAAACTTATACCCATCAAAATCAGGATGATGAATCGTACCTCGGTCACAACCCATGGCACTACCAATATCGGTGACTCGAACCCAAATAGGAGTACCACATACTACGCTCTAAATGCTCACCCTTTCTGGATCTTCATTATCATCTATGGTGCCATTCTCATAGAATTCCCGAACAGATCTTCATGAACTGTGGAATGCACATTCTGTCTCTTAGTGGCGATGTGGCTGAAATTGTTCACCCAATCCGGCTGGTCCTCTATCCATCTTTGTGTCGGGAGGTCGGGAATGTAAGGATTGAGAATCACCTGCCGCTCATACTGAATGGGTCGTGGTTGCGGCGCAGGTTCAGGTGCTGGGGTGGAAGGAGCAGGGCATGACGTAGACGCCTCAAGCAATCGTGTCAATAAATACACTACTTAAGTGAAGTGTCGTGTGCATAAACACACGACTGAAGTGAGACTGCATCTTTTGGACACGCCTTTGATTAATCGTGTCTATAAACACACGACTCGTGCAATTATCATGTTTAAATTTATGGGAAGTTCATTTTCTCACCTAGCGGCTAGGAATGACAAATCTTCCTCTCTTCCACGTTCAACTCCTAATGAATCAATGCACTCCTTATTGACACTGACAACCATCTCCCTATTCACAGTAGAAGTCCTCTCCTTATTCACGGTAGAAGTCCTCTCCAGGTATAAGTCCAGTACTTCCCTCACAACTTTCTTATGAATGAATAATACTGTCTCTAGGTCTTCATCGTCCTGAAGTACGTATGGTATGCATGGGGATGCATATGCAACTAAATATTTCAATGATATAGTACTCATTGGAGACTTGCATGCTAATACAGATCCAAGTACTTTACTCGTGTCTGAATAGTCATCAGCTTCACTTTCCCGCCAATGTTCATCTCGGAACTTCTAAAAACTCCATCATAGTATAAGCACACAACCACCTTTTCCATTTCAACCTGTGAGGACAATTCACAAAGTTCAAAAAATAAAATCTATTTCAGGTTGTAACTAGAGTGTTCACAAGAACACGTACGACTGCATTCCAAGTCGTGTTCATGATAACATGGTATCACAAAATTCTCAAATTGTATCAAGTGTTAAACTTTCTTCTTTGGATGTATTTGTCAATAAAAAATATATCATATTTCAACTTGTCTTTTTTCTCCCTCCTTCCCGTTCTCGAGCAGGGTGTCAAGTGTTTTTGCCATTCTACTTGTCTTTTTCTCCCCGCACTGTTGCGCTGCTTCCCATTGTTTTTTCAGCGTTCTGCCATGATCAGATGTATTTCCGGCTATAGGACAGCCCCGACGTCAATCTGTCCCACTAGGCAAGTCGGGGCTTCGCTGGGAATCCTTCTTCTCCGAGGGGTGATGCCAGAATGCCCTTGAAGATATGGATTTTGGGTGCTGCCATGGGTGAAGGTTTTGTAGTCTAGGTCTCTGTGACCATAAACACATTTTGAACGGGTTTAAAATGCACAAAGCGTGTTTTGGGTAGTCAGCCGTCAAAAATGGCGTTCAAAACGCATACTTGGGAACACATTTTTGTGAAAAAAATGCTTATAAACACGCAAAACGCGTAAAACGCATAAAACGCATTTTATTTCCCTAATTTTGCCCACACTATTCCTCCCGCCGTTCTCACTTCCCTCCTCTATGCTGCCTGCCTGTACCATTGCAACTTCCACCGTAGCTACGACGGCCATGACCCCGCTGCCGAAGACGCTGCCACCAGTGACCTCACCCCCAAGCACTGCAGCTCCAACTCCGCTTCCCCGCCGCAGACGGCTTCCCCAACCATACCCTCCTCCTACTTACCCTCCGCGCCTCACATGTTGCTCGCGCTGAGTTCCGGCCTTGGCGCAGGCCCAGCACAGCCAGATTGGTATGAAAGTCGGAATCTTTAATTGTTTATGAAATTTTTTGATGCCATTGGTTAGTGTCTGACTTCTTTTTTGTCTTCTCTGACCCGTGTGAAGGTCGGAGAAGACAATGATTGGGTTGTGAGCACGCTGGTCGGCCTTGCTGCCAGCAATCTGGGCCTCATCGCCTCCGAGTCCCCGGCTTACTCCATTGTGTTGGAGTCCTGCTACCTCTTGTCGTCCCATTGCTGCTCTTTAAGGCGGATTTGCGTCGTGTGATTCAATCCACTGGGACTCTGTTGTTGGCATTCCTGCCTGGATCAGGTACCTGCCATTTGCTTTCTTAAATTGCTTACTTGTGTCAGATTCTTTTGTGTTATTTTATATTTGATCTGCTTCTTAAAGTGCATTTAATTTCTGATCTGAAGCTGAAATAGTTACTCCAAATCCTTGTGTCATTTGCCTTTTGTTTTGTTTTGTCAATGATGAATAGGTGGTGTATAATGCAAAACTTGTTTTTTGGTAATTGATGTTAAAGGACCTTGTACTGCATGTCCGGGTCTGTAGCTCCAGGATGTCCTCGGTTTATTATAGATTTTGTTTGCATTAAGAGAGATTTATGAGTTTGGTCAGAGAGAGTTTTCACTGAAACTCCACTGGCCGGTGATGAGACAGGGCAAATAGAGCAGTTGTCTGAGTCTCCTTAGGATGGTTATATGATTAAACTTTGACGAGGAGGAGTTGTTCTCCTTGAATTGCTGAACTAAGGATACACTTTTGTTATATTAAAATTTGAAATTTATTATTTTCCTATATTTTTCACGTGTTTTCTCCGTATATTCTATTTCCTACCATATTTTACCATACGCTAACCTGAACCATATAATTACCGTACCCGTACCCGTACTTGGTCACTTAGGTCTAGGTCCAATTTCCGGGTGATACGGATGGCCACCCAGGGTGCCAGGTGATATGGTAAAATCAGAGTGGCAAGGTAATATGGAAAAAACTCAAAAAGGGACCCTATTTCTGTTCTCTCCCGTTGAGTAGGGGTGTTCCTGGACAGACACGGACGCGGACAGAGGTTGTCCGCGTCCGTGTCCGTATAAAACTGTCCACGAATTTTGTGTCCGCGTCCGTGTCCGAGTTTCCGGCGGACACGGACGCGGACACGGACATTTTTTTTTATAAATACACCACCTCCCCCCGGCGAATTTTTCCTCTCAAATGGAGCAAACTTCGAGGAATGCGTGATAACAGCATCCTGGCGATTCTGTTCCCACCTGTTTAGTTGATGCATACGCTTTCTATTTAACTCCTCAACTCGATTCTGAACCACGGGTTTTAGATCCTCTAATTCACTTATGGCATTTAGAAGTTTCTGCATTAACCAATTCATTAGCAAGCAAAACCAGGATTACACTATCTAGTTAAAATGCACACAGAATGTCAAGAATATGCACCTTCTTAAAATACCCTCTTTCTCCTCCCAGAGTATCATAGTAATCCCTATGACATGGTATAGTTTCAGTGATCAAGCTGCAAACAAGAACTAATTTATGAGCATAACTAGGGAATAATGCTCTGTTTTCAAAGTGAAAACTATGCTGCCAGGAAGCAGTATCATTTTCAAAGTGACGGACCATAATGTATATTTGGTTTCTTCTTCTTAAAAAAAAAAAAAACACAGTATAAAAAGCTGACATAGGAAATTGCCCAACTCAAGAAACAACAAGCATGGTGTTAAATATGCATCCAAGAATGACTTTCTCTTCTTACCTTGAAAACCTCAGAAGCATAATATATAGATCTATGACATTCCTCTCCTCTCGGTAAATATCTGCCTGTATGTGACCATCAACATTAGCAGGTAAGATGCGAAAACAACTTAAATTGAGACAAATTAAGTTCCACAAAGCTTTTCTTGTGAAACTCAATGACTTAATTTTTTGGATACAGAAAACAAAAATTCGAAGATAGAGAGAGCGCAGTGAACCTAGTTTAAACCATTTGTAGAAAAGACAAATATACTTTAAGAAGTTGAAACATTGGCATCAATTGATCAAGTTATCTAAAAGCTCCCAAATTGTTCACAAGTCGGGAAGAGAAGAGCAACAAATATTTGAGATGGCGAATGTTACATAAAACACCTAGTATCCGCAACACTAACAAGTCAATTATGATTGGCGGGAATCAACTATTACTAATGTCCTACTTGGGGCACAAAGAGGAACCATTCCATTAGAATATTGCTATACACTACCAGGTTCCACTACTTGTTGAACCTCTTTTTGATGTGGAAGATCATCTCTCTCCATATAAAAAACAAAAAAAAAAAGAGAGAGGAAATGAGCAGCTAATTACAATAAGCCACGTCAATGGCGGTGAAAAAGTGGTGAAATCAGGCTATGGAAAAAGTTTTCCCATTCAATTAACTTGATTTCTACTATATCATGGGTATGCTAGCAATAAAAACTCTCACCAGTCACTTTCGACAATGAAGAAGAAAAACGTATAGACTAAATGAGATAATTAAGAATTTAAGATAGCGCATCCTAACAATTCTACAGAAAAAAACTATAATAACCTCCCTTTCCTTGGGTATGCCAATGTTCTTTTCAGTTTTCTCAGTGAATTCCTCAAAAACACAATTCATCCACCATGTACCCAGTCAATTCCTTCCATGAAAAAAATGCTTCATCAATGTGTTGAAGTTTTTAGAATTGATGATGACAAAAACTTCAATTCAGCAAAACTCAACTCCCAAATTGATATGAGACCTTTCTACACAGACCAGTCTAACACATCTCTATAAACTAAACTCTATGACCAATAATTCAACATTTACACATAAAGTACCAAAATAAAAACAGAGTAATCCAGAATTTGGGCAATCAAAATTGCAGGAAAAGGAAGAAAAACAGAGACCTGCTTCAGAAGGTTATCAGCGATGCGATAGTAATAACGGAGAGATATACGATTATCCACATGAAGTCTCTGCGCACAGGCCGCGATGCTGATCGTCCCCGAAGTCCTCATCTCTCCCAAATTATTCTAATCCCGATTCCAAGCAGCAGATGAAGCTAGCATCAATGGAGCGGCACACGAGGGAGCCAACCAAGCCTGAATTCCAGGAGTCTGCACTCTGCAGCTTTTTCTTGTTGTTTTCTTTTGGCAATTAGTCGGTAGCTTCTGCAACTAGTGTCGACATTCGACAATGGCCAGTATCTGCGGGAAACCTCCACCCCCACCCCGCCGCGGCGCCGCCCTCCTCTCCACCCCCTCGCTCCCTCCTCCAGTCCTCCTCCACCCCCGCCCTCGCTCCCTCCTCCTCCGCGACCGCCCCCTTGACCCCGCCGTGACTGCCCCCCTCAACAGCCCCCCTCGAGCCCGCCGCGACCGCCCCCTCGACCCCACCGCGACCGCCTCCCTCAACAGCCCCCCTCGACAGCCCGCCGCGACCACAGCGCGCCGGAAGACTGCCGGAAGCCACAGCGCGCCGGAAGAAAGGTAAAAAACGAATTTTTTTTTTACCCGTCGCCGGCGGTGGCCGCGTCGATGACCCGGAGACGGCCCCTCCGTCCTCCCCTCCACCCCGCCGCGGCGCCCCCCCCTCCGTGACCGCCCCCCTCCTCCCCCCACCCCGCCGTCCTCCTCCTCCGCCCCGCCGGCCGCCGCCCCTCCTCCACTCCTCCTCCTCGGACCTCGGACAGACGGCTGTCCGAGGTCCCCTTGGCCGTGTCCGTGGCCGAAATACACGGACAAATCTTTTCGGCGCGGACACGGCCACAGACACCTCGGACGCGGCCGGCCCCGCGGACGCGGCCGGCCGCGAACACCCCTACCGTTGAGTATATCACATCGCTGTGGGAGACTTGCTGCTCTTTATTGAAAGGATAATGGCATTCCTATTGAGCAGTTCCCTACTTTCCTACCCATCCTACGTGACACACCTTCAAACCAAACTCCACTTCTGAACCAACCCATTATTTTTTGGCGGCGATCGAAATTTTCATATCCCGCCTGGCCACCTCGTTCTTTTCACGGCAGTGACGGCACCCCACCCACTCTCTCTCCTCCTCCGCCTTCTCCCCACGCTACCACCCACCCAGTCTCACGGATTTCTAACATGTAAAATGGCGACCTCCTCCGCCATCATCTCCTACTCCGTCGCCGCCGCCTCCTTCGCCACCTCCTCCTGCTTTCCCACTACCATCTCCGCCGCTGCCCCCCGCCTCCTCCAGCCTCCGGCGCCGCCTCCTACGACGACAGAAACCAGTGGAATCACCAATCTGAGCTTCTCCAGTACCATTCCCTGCCCCCACCGCTCTCCGCCTTGGCGGAACCCGTCTTTGTCGTACTTGCAGAAGATACGGTGTGTCTGGACAGGGCCATGCGCCGGCCCAATGCCATGGGGGCATCTTTCATGGTCCTCTCATCGGTGGGCGTGGAGAGGGTTGCGCCTAGGGTTTATGACTGGTGCAGGTACCTGGATGTCGTGGCCCTCGCCAACCGGCACGACCTCAAAGTCCGGGCAATCATGGCCTTCCACCAGTGTGGCCAGGGATCTATTGATTCTTGTTGGTAGGTACAGTTTCCTAATTTTGTTATTTGCTTTTTCCCCATTTTCTTGCTTGAAATTTGAAATGTTTTGTCACAGAATTGAGTTATCTTGGAGTTTGATTGATCATCTTTTAGTGCTTCCATTGCGTTATGCAAATCTGTCTGACTTCCATTTTTGAGTTGGTAAAGAAATTGAAACTTGAAAGATCATGGAAGGGGATTCGTCCTCCCTTTTTTAGTTAGTAAAGAAGTTAAATCTTGAAAGATCATGGAAGGGTGGTGGCGGATTTGATTGTTTGAAAAAAAAGGTCTCTTCCTATTAGATCAACTGAATGCTTGATGAAGCATGAATTTTTTGCATAGATTTCTGCTTTTTTATAGGATTTCTTAAGGGTGCGGTTAATTTGACTTGTTTCGTTTCATATTTCTTTAATGCTTTGGCAGTGTGGACTATCGTGCTGACGAGTGTTGACCGTGATGACCTGCCAGATGGTGGAAGTGGTCATTTTGCTCACACTGTTATAGCTATGAAGGTTAAAATTATTGCTGCAATTTATATGTATCAATTGTCCTAGGTAACTCTGCGTACAAACATAAACAAGATTAAGCTTTTAATATCTTGCAGAGTCTGAAGGCTGAGATTCTTGTTGAATGTTTAACTTTTGACTGCAGAGGTGATGTGGAGGCGGTAACAACTTTAGCACAGTATGGGGTTGATGTATTTGCTCACAATATCGGAACTGTCAGAGGCTTCAGCGAATTGTGAGAGACCAATGTATACAAGTCCTTTTCTATGTTAAAGTTATTTTCCACATAGTAACCCATCTTCTCTAAGACATCACTGATGTCATCATGTATAATATATTGATTATATGAGATTTTCTTGAAGATATGAGCAGAGTTTATCTTCTGAAACATGCAAAGCTCTGCAAGGAAGGAATGATAACCAAGTCCTCAATAATGCTTGGCCTTGGAGAATTAGAGGAAGAGGTGTGATATCTATAAAATATACACATTTTATATGCCTTTTTGCTTATTTGTTAGTCGTAATTTTAGTTGAAGTAAGGATAATTAATTGTTAATCATGATTAGGTGAGTAATTAGGAGTTTAATGAATAAATGCGCTTAATTGATTAATTTAGATGCATTAATTAGATTTATTGGATTTACATTTTATAATGCGTCTAAATGATATTTGATTTTATTTATGTAGGTTTTGAGAGTCCAGATTCAGATCGCCAAAAGTGACGCATGTCAAACAGTTTCTGTGAAAAGATCGAAGAATCCAACAATTAAGGAGACGCTGACGGGTTTTGAAGAGCCTATTTAGTTAAAACAGTGACATCACGCACAGAAAATATCTAAGCCGTTGGCGTACATCTAGGGAAGAGGACGGGTTTTAATTTTAAGAGAAGATCCGTTCAGATTATATCCGGCGGCTGAGATTATGACGACGGGTTTTAAGTTTTAACCCAATGAAAAGAAAAGAAGAAAAGGAAGAAGAAACCGGAACTGAACTGGTTTAGCTATTTAATGGTTCGGTTTAAATAAAAAAAAAAAAAAGAAAGGCCCGAGCCGATGGCTCGGGCATTATCCAGAACATAGCGCAGAAGCTCTGCTTGAGCAGAGCGGTGATCGACAGAGAGACAATCAGCGAACGCCGACGATTGCGGCGATGGGCGATGACGGCGATCATCAGGAGGTCGATTGCAGCGAAAAGTCTGGTGACGGTTGAGTGCCAGTGGGTTTGGAGCAGAGTCGACAGAGCGGTGGTTCCGGTATTTCGACTATGACAGCAAAGCTCGACGACGACGGCGAGGTCACAGCAGTGAAGGTTCGAAGGCGCCGGAGAAGAAGGTGGCGATGGCGAATAGCAGGAACATAAGTCGTGATTTGGAATGTCTGAGTTTGGAAAGTGCGATTTGGGAAAGAGAATTCCAAATCGTGAAGATGCAGCTTGACTGTGATTAAAATGGTAAGTACCCATTCGATTTGATATGACGAAAGGGGCGGATTTTGGCTCTGATTTAGAAGCTTTATTTTGGGCAATTTGGCTCTGTATCGAGAAGGCAAAAAGTTGGAATTTTTGCTGCAATTGGATGAGAATTCAAACGGAGACTGCTAGTGGTGTACTGTTTTGTCGAGAGAGAACTGGATTGTAGCCGAGAGCTTTTGGAGAAACAATAGTACTGATTTTGCTTGAGAGAGGAGAAAAGTGCTGCTTTGATTTCGAGGGAGAAGCAGACTCGCCAGAACTGTTGCAGACGAACTGATCTGGAGACGACGATAGAAAATACCACCAATGACTTCTTCTACAACACAGGCTGTTTCTTATTTTATTTTAATGTCTAGCTAAATTTTTATTGTACTAAGACTAGATGAAGCCTTATTGAATTGTGTTTGACTCTCGATATTTATTTGCAATTCGAAAGTTGTGATTTTTATTCCATACGCTTAATATTTTGCTATGATTATTCTGTTTATCTTGAGAGGGTAGAATAATTATTAGTGAAATTAAACCAAGGAATCGTTAATGTTCGAGAGGTCTTAGCGAATTCCAAGGTATTATTTGAATAAAGATTGTATTTTTATGATTGATCTTTGCTCGAGAGAGGGAGATTAATTAAGTTAGATTTAATTGTTTAGTTGCATGTTCGAGAGGGCTGCACACATTACGATTATTTGTGACTTCGAGAGGGGCACGAATAATTGATCACTTGGAATTGTACGGGTTTAACGGAGAGGAAAGTTATTTAGTTTAGGTGGATTCAAAGTCTTAGTATATTTCTCATCATATTATTTTCATATAAATTTCATTGTTTTGTTAAATTAGAACTTTTCATTCTGTTATAACTAGTTACGTAAAAAAAATCAAATCTTTCATTAGAATTAAGTTGAATCAGTCTAAGTCCTTTGGGTTCGACTTCGTTACCACTAGTCTATATGTAGTCTCGTGCGATTGCAAGTAAAATAGTTAAAAATTCAATCAATCAATGTGAAGAAAACAATGGCAGATCTAAGAGCAATAGGTGCTGACATTTTTACTCTAGGACAGTACTTGCAGGTAAAATTATTGTGGCAGGATATTGCGAACCTTCTTTTTCTAACTTCATTGATGATATGCGCTTATGAATGACTGGAATCTTGCAGCCTACTCCATTGCACTTACTGTAAAAGAGTGTGTAACTCCAGAGAAGTTCTCATTTTGGAAGGATTATGGGGAGTCAATTGGTTTTTGCTATGTTGCAAGTAGCCCACTGGTAAGCTGAAACCATATCTGTGTGAAAGCTAATTTGAGAAAATCGATGTGATATTGATCTCATCTTTGAGCTCAGAAGCTACCTTGTCAATGAGGCTTCTCGATGTGATTCTCTGTTGTACAATTTAATGGGCCATATTCTGATTGTTGAAAGCTGAAGTTGTTTCCTAAGAGTTGCACTTTTGTGTTTCACTTTCAGATTTTGTTTGTGGTCTTGAAACCTAATGTCTTCTAGAGCCCAAACTCGAAGATCTATGTTATACATGGGGAGGAATATTTAGACCTCAGCTCTCAGTTGCTGAACAAATAGCCAGACAATTTAGGATTCTAGATATCAACAGTTTGATGGCGGAACGTTTGTTTTTAGAGTGGAAGTACGACACATTGAATTGGTGATTACCCAAGGTTCTAGAGTGAAGGCAGTTGAGGTTCTCAAGGATAATAACAGTGACGTTCTTAGTGTAATTATGGAGCTTACTAGAGTTATGAGACTATGGCATTCATACTGTTACCTTATCTATAGCAGCTTCGTAAATGGTTGCAGTTGTTTCCTTCTTTTTTTTTAGTACAGTTGTTCCCCATTTGTTTGACAAAGCGAAGATGCTACTTAGCTAATCAAGTGCTTTGCAATATAAACCTTTGATTTTTTTTAAGCTTGATTGGTTTGGACGTGTATCTCTTGAACTAAAAAAAAAAGCATCACCTATTGTCGTCTTTTATTACTATTTTGACTCCTGCTTTGGCAATTCAAACTTGGTGCATTTTGAGAATATTTCAATATCTACATGTAGTTTTTAAGTTGATATTTAGCTTTTGCTCTAGCCATATAATTGGTTTGAGTTGTGTTACTTCATTTTACATTATTCTTGTGTCATGCATACGAGGAAGGCTCAATTTCAAGACTGAAGATGTATCATGTGTTGGAATGCCTACCTGCATCACGTAATACATGGGTGGTACAGGACTCTTCTTCACGTAGCTACTATATAATTGTTGAACCAATTGTCATGGCTTTGAACCAATTGTAGATGTCTTTTGTCTTTAAGGGTACATGCCTAATCACACTCAATCCCTTTATTCATAATTGTTTTGCAGCAAAGCTTCCACAATAGATAAAAAAAAGATCAGATTGCACTCCCTCATTTTAAAACTTTCTTCATTTACGATTGTCAAAAAGCACGTTATGTCTGGTGCAAGTTGGTACTTCAACCATTTTTAGAATCTGAAAAAACAAGGTTGAACTTATGTAGCTTCTGCTTGATCCCAATTCACAAAATTTCAAACCCATGCTCTATCCCATATCCTATATGGTTCTTTGATCATTATCATATAGAAGGGCTTTTACATCATATCCATTTGAAACTTGACACCAGTATCTTATAACACATTATATGTACAATACAAATTAATGAGGCACCACTGCTTAATTACAAGAAAATAGATATTCCAACCAATCCTTAAAGAAATAGATATTCTTTTGTGAATTTCATAGTAAAGTGTTGTCTCTTGCCTCAGTCTCTGTAAAATATAATGTGCACAAGCATCCCTGCATAACAACCCCAAAACAAAAGTGTGAGTTTCCAGATAGATTATACTTACTAGTGAGGGAACCAGCACATGGTCCTACTTAGGTTGCACTGATAGGGCAAGAAAAGGATAAAACTACTCCAATGGGCATATACTCACGGGTATTCACTTTCACCCAATCCATAAAAAAAGAAAATCAAGTTCCCAAACTATACTAATGAGGGAGATCTATCGTTGCTGAAATAAGCATGCAAGAGAGTGCCCTAGACCAAACCATTTTCATCTTTTTTGCTGAAGTCTAAACCACTCAGTGCAGCCTAATAGACATGAATAGTGGACGTCAAACTTATGAGAGTACTAAATGGCATACGTTTAAAAAATATATACAACAAAAGAATAGTCTTCAAAAATCGGCTGATCTCAACTAGCCAGTAAGGCAGGAGGTCCTTGCCGACACAAACTACAATGGTCTCATCATCTTTCTTTCCCTGTATACATAATAACATACATAATTATGGCATGGGCTTGATTGTAGAAAACATAATACTGGTGTAGACAACAAAAATATGTGATGAATAATAGGCATCAGCACTATGGCCATGACTCAGAAAAAGCAGCCAGGAAGAACTGGCTCCTTATAAATATGAATGCATGCAAATGATGAGGCAAAGAAATTATATTTCAATGCTACCGGCATGAAAAATAGGAAAATATCATTCAGCCTTCACTGAGGAAATCATTCAGCCTTAGAGTATGCATCATAATCCTAATTTGCAAGTGAGGTATGCCATGCTAATAGGCAATTTAGCTACAATAGCCAACCAAAAGAAC
Source organism: Houttuynia cordata (assembly GCA_039654745.1). Lineage (NCBI taxonomy): Eukaryota > Viridiplantae > Streptophyta > Magnoliopsida > Piperales > Saururaceae > Houttuynia > Houttuynia cordata. The sequence continues at coordinate 346,775 of CM077507.1, forward strand.
AGTAATTGCTCGACTGCACATTTCTCATATCTTCAAATCCAAGAAGAATGAGGCTCCTAAAAAACACATATGCATTGAAATCTTAACTAATCTAAGTTTTAGTAATCTATTAGTGCAATAGCATATGAATTTTTGTCATGAAGAGCGAGAATCCATGCAAACATAAATTATAAATAAAAACAATTACTTTCATATAAATCAACTTTTGATCAAATTACTAGTCCACATAAGATAGGAACATGCACTTAGCTTGCATGTATATTCCACAAATAGTACCATAATAGCATAAAGTACACTCCCTCCGTCCTGATTTATTATCTCCCTAGTTAATTAAATCATTAACTAACTAAGGAGATAATAAACCAGTCGCACGGAGTATATTATTTCTCAATCGAATCAAGCGTCAAACGGATGCCCTACAGATTCTTTAGTACACACGTAGAAAATCATGTCGGAAAAAAAAGTTAACAGCATGACACATAATTTGTTTTTTCTGCTGCTATTTTTGTTAGCTATCCGCGAGGCTTTCCTTTTCCCTTTCTTGGAATTAACAAGTGAAAAATCTTTTGTTACAAGAGGAAAAACCTTAACAAGTATCTATTCTAGTTTCTCCAAAAAATGAATTTCTAGAAAATTTTCTCTGTATCAACCAACTCAAGGAAGTTAATACAAACAATCACTGAGAAATGAAATTGGGGTTACACAGATTAGTAAATGCAACAAAAATCTCAGCACACAAAATAGTTGGAACGGAACACCATCCTAGTTCAACAATTTTTCACAATGCCATAATAGTGCTACCTACATCAAATTACACTGCCACCACCACAATGCATATCCTACTCCCTCCGGTCCTTTTTAATAGATGCAATTGATTTTCATCGATCTATTAAAAAAGAGTTCATTTTGAAAATCAATTGCATCTATTAAAAAAGACCGGAGGGAGTATATTTTTCTTGATGGATTGGAAAATGGCAGAAAGGTGAAACATACCTTCTTATCACCATAGAGGCACCGCACGTGAAGAGCGCCAAGCATAAGAATGGTAGCCAGAGCACCACCGGGAATAAATAAAGACCTTCCTGTTCCCACCATCGTTAAAGCAATTACTCACCCATAGATAAAAATGCAATCTTTTTGCACAAAACATGAATGAACATTCATAATCAGCAAGCAATAATCATCCAATGCAATTAGTTAGCTCAAACAAACAGTTGTGCATCACCTTTGCCATGGACATAAGCTCGGCTAGCAACGAAGTGGCGGGCGAAGGTGGTGGGGCAGTGGTGGCAACGGGACAGTCGATGGAAGCGGAAATGGTGGCCGTGAGGGAGAAAAGGCCCTCTTGGAGAAGTCCAAAAGTGGAAAGCGGGAGAGGGAGCTGCAGATTTCAAAAGAAAGAAGAAGCGGCGAGAGTGAGGGAGTGATGGCAGGTATTTGTGTTGGGTTCAGCTGCTTTTATATCTGGAATCAAAACCAAACTCATTTCTTTCAAATTTCGAAATTCAAACCCAGACCCATCTCAATTCTGCTTTTATATCTGGAATCAAAACCAAACTCATTTCTTTCAAAATTCGAAATTCAAACCCAGACCCATCTCAATTCTCAATTTCGGTTCAGTTTGAAAGGACGTCTGCAGTTATCTAACATAAGGAACTGATGTGCCGCGATGTAAATGGTGCCAAGTAGGATGTGTATTGAACTGCTGTAGGAAAGTGTTGTAGGAATATAATTATCCTAAAAGGGATGTTCTCCTGCTTTTGTAAGTCTTGGAAGGGGATTCTTGCCTTCCTTTTTTTTGCCAAACTCATCACCAATTGATCAAAGCAGCAAATATTAATGCCAATTATGCACTAATTATAGTATGATTATTTATTTTTTTAAAGGATAATTAAATCTTATCAAAATTTTATACAAGATTCCTTGTTACTTGTGAGAGTCAAATGTTTCATAATTATACTTCATTAAGTGTGGTTAAATAATGTTTCATATCTCCCCGGCCACTTTTAATCGAGTCAATTAAAAAATATGCGTACTAAAATTAGATGATAATGTTCCCTAATTATTATCTGCTGTAATGCCTGACAAAGACCTTTGGTCGAGGTTGAGAGGCCTCCACCATAAAAGAACCATGCTCGCTCAAAAAGGTGACCGCAGTCACTCGCTCACTAGGAAAACTTAGGGTTTTATTGTGGACCCCACATTTCAATAAAATTAACAAATATGTGATGTCTCAATTAAAAGCGTCCAGAGGGAGTAATAATATTGTTGGGTCTATTCGGAAATATTTTATTGACACACCATGAGCTGTTTGATAAACCCGCCCACTACACGATCGAAATCGAGAGGTACAAAGGTGCGCAACATGCATCTACGTGTACACCGAGTGAATATAAACAAATTCACATCTGAAATACTATACCCATGCCCATACTTCATAGGCATATATGATGAACCAAGACTAATTACTCATTATTTGAGTAGTAGCCTTTAGTTATCTATTTAATTCTTTTTACTTGCAATTGTAGTAATACAAGGTCGATCCTTAGAGATTGACTAGTGTGATTAAGAAATCAATTAGAAAGTAGTAAACGAAGGAAATCAAGAGTGAATTAGAGTAGAAAATTCAACAAAATAAAACACTAATACATCAATGATAGGTAATTGCAATATTTAATGATGTAATTCATGCATCAACTTTTCTCAATTAGGGGCGAATGAAGATTCTCCCTAATTGGATAATATGAACATTAAGAACAAATAACAAAACTATTACTTTAGTTAATTGAAGGACTATAATATTTAAGTCTTCAAGAATTCTTTGTATCAAAATCACAAAGGATCAAGAAAGAAATCAAGTGTCCTATGTATTAAGAAAACAAAGGAGAAACCGATAAATAATAATCACTTCAAATATCCAACACATAATTAAAGCCCAATAATTAACATGAAAGAACTTCATTAAAATATTACAAATCTCTCCCTCTATCCTTACACTACAACAAAATTAGTCATTAGCCACGGTTTTATTTCTGTCGCTAAAAGATCTACTTATTTCCAGCAATGTCAGGTGCTAATGAAATGGTTGGCATTTTGATTTATTTATTGGAAATGAAATTAGATGTCTAACGGACTAACTTATGGAAGATTTTGAATTTGTAAACATGTTCTTTGCACAAAATAACTGACTGCCAGGTAATTGCTGATTTTGACTCTTTATTCGGTGATTGGAAATGAAATTAGGTGCCTGACAATTCAACTAGTGACTGGCTATTAAGAAATTTTAATAATATTGGTAACAAATCCGCTGATTTTCTTTGACATCTTGACTTTTGTGATTCTCATCAGCTTTTTATATCTTCTTGAGATGTTAAATTTCATTATTTAGTTGTAGCATTAATCATTTATAGTTTTTTTTGGATGAATTGATGTTCATTTATAGTTATATATATACCTAGTTGAAACTAGAGCCTTTGCTTTTTCGGTGCATAAGTATCAATTGTCCCATTTTCAACCAAACTCCATGGGGCTTATGTGTATAGCTTGTGGTTGAAAAATTGTTTTAAAAAATGTTAAACTAGACAATGTTAGAATTTTTATTGGTTTAACCAAGTTGAGTTATGGAGTTGATATACATTTGGGCAATTATGTATTTTTGTAATGAACCATGAATCATAACATTATGTGCAATTTATCCTTTTGGAAAATTTGAGTTATGGCATAGGGTTATTAAGTTGCTTGTCATTTGCAGTTAATGGAATGTATAATCCATCTATCTGATATAAATAGCTCCATTTGGTTTTTCAAAATCAATTACAGTAGAGCTATGTATATATGCTCTTGTCATTTGCAGTTGATGTAACATATAAACCATCCATCAGTTAATAATAATTCCATTGGTTTTTAAAATCAACTACAATGGAGCTATATATTTCTGTCCTAGCCTTTCTGCATCCTATTTTGAGCAAATTTTTTCCCTTTTCTCAAGTTGAATGATATGCAGGAAGAAAAATGGGAATTCTCAGCATAATTAGCAAGATAAAAAGGGAGGAGCATATGAGGTTAACACTAGAACTTGTTGAACTAAAAGCTGTAACTCATGGTTATGTAAGTAGCCCTTCCATATAGCTACTAAGAACCCATCTAGTGAAAAGCTTAAAGACACTTTTTTAAGTGGTTATACTAAGTACCCTCCCATATATTGTACTAAATGGAATTAGCTTTTATTGCATGAGTGAATTGATCTACGCTTACTTTGTTTCTCAGATATTGTGGCGGTCAAAGAAGTTGATGATATGATTTGAGTTTTACAGGTTTCTACCAAAAGGCAGAGGTCTCTTGGGCACATGGTTCTTCAGCTGAAGGTGATTTTTTAAAAAAGTTCCTTACTAGTTTTCTTTCTTAATTTGCTAATTGAAGGTTTTCTGACTGTGGTACAATATTGTATGATTTGGAATACTTTTTCTGTTTCATATCATTTGTTTATGTTACAGCTTATAACCATGAATATTGTGTGTTGATGGGGTTAATGTTCTTGTTCTTTCTATTAATAGGCATTAGTGTTCACATTTGTTTCTGCTGATTCACTATCACATTATATTTCCTCTCAACTGTGACATCTTCTCATCTCTGATTACCCTTTCTTCCCTCCACCCTTTGACTGGTTTTTGTTCATGTGAATCATAGTGAGAATTTAACTTTTGTATGCTTACTTATTCACAGGGAAAATGTTTCTTGAAGGACTGCTGACTGATAGCTGGCTCAAAACGACATGGTTTTCACCAGTGGTCATGTCAGGCGTGCACCAAGTAATTTCTCCCGTTTCATGCAAATCTATTCAGTTTATTAGATTACCTTTCTGTTACAATATTAAAAGGAGTCTTTATTCTAAACCACAAACATATTTGATGTTCTTTGTCTGTTGGGTTCTATGTCTAACTTTAGTTTCATGGCTCTGCCAGCTAGCAATGATGTTTTCATATACAGTTTTCTTTTAAGTAGTTGATGCTTTGACTTTTAAATGCTCGTTTTCTGCTTTACCATTTGGCGTTCTTTACTTATTTGTGCACCTTTTATGGAATTTAAGTGTATAGCAGTATATATGTCTGTTTTCAGTTACCATAATATTGAAATGCTGTCATCTATAGATTTCTCATGATAATATCCGTTGGGAAGGGGAGGAGCAGGGATTTCTTGTCAAGCAGGTCGTCGCGCGAGGAGGTCAATGGGTCGAAGTGGTACCATTCAAGTCGCACATACACATATGTACACGAATGCACGTGCGTGCATACACACACTGACACCCTTGAACGCCAGGACATTTTTTTTATATGATGTTTTATGTAATGCAAGCATTATTTATTTTAATGATTGAAAAATTGATGTTCTTGGTCATATATTATTATAATAGAAAATCTGGACAATGCAAAGAAAAAATCATAGTTGGCAATGCATTGCATTATTTTTTTTACATTTTAAAAGCCATTAACGGCGGAGAAAAACCGTCGCTATATGTAACTATCGACCCACCATAACGGCGGGAATTCTCTTTAGCGACAGAATAAATCTGTCGTAATATCATTAGCGACAGGTTAGAGTGCGTGGCTATATCTAGCCTTTTATCCGTCGTCCTTGTGCAAATGCGGCCCGGGTATTATTGGGGGATTGAGTGACGGAATTTGTCCGTCGCCAGAAGGGAAATAACGCGGACTTTCAGCAACGGATTTTGCCGTCGCTAAAGGCTTGTTAGCTAGGGCTTACCTAGCCATTATAATAAAATAAAATAAAAATTACAAATGAAAAAATATGAAGAGAGAGATAGTTGTCCTTGGAAGAGGTAGAGAATTCGATCTGAGATGCCCCATTGTGTAGCAGGAGTCCTCCTTAAATAGGAGAGGCAAGAGGTGTTACTTTACAAGTTTCAATCAAATATTCTTGATTGTCTTGCTTAGCTTATCCTTTCCTTTTATGGCCAACTAGATCCTCACAAAAAAAATCACCATCCTTTGCATTAATGAGTACAATAGCTTTCTTTCATTTTCTTTTATGTTAAATTGCACATTCCTCTGGTGGCAGCCTCTGGCCTTCTTTATATACTCATTCCAGCATATATTCACAATCTTTCAATTACGGGCTTTAGAGCTTCAAGATTCACAAGTCGGCCCGTCAAAGAATTACCTATGGGTGCGTTTGGCAACGTGGATTTAGACAATGTGATTTTAAGAATCACGTGATTTGTCTAAATCTTGCGTTTGGCAACTCCTTCTTGGGTGTGATTTGATTCTTCCCCAAAATCTCACCCCAGAATGACATGATTCTTATTATAACGTGAAAGAGGGTCGCCTAAAATGACAGGTCAGACCCTGTCACTTGCCAAATCACACGAGATTCTTTAAAAGACGTGATTCCAAAAATCACACCTCTAAATCCAAATCAAGGTTGCCAAACGCACCCTACAACACACAATAGGCTTACATAAGTTGATATCAAATTCACAACACTAGATCCATAGATATAAAAATAGTTGTGGCTAATTTATTTTTGCATATTTAAAACCCAAATAACACTGAATGCCACTCACTTATTAATTAAGTTTCTAAATAGCCATTATTCCAAAAACATTCTTCTTTGCCTTTAGACTACTATAAAACACACTAGAATTAGGGAGTTTAAGACATTAATAATTTAGCATAATTTAAGCATATCAATATACATTCGTTTAGACTTCCACAAGACTGCTTTTATTTTTTTTGGCAATAGTTCATTGGGAACCCACCTCCAATCATAAGCATGACCTTTCCCGTGGCCATTTTGTCCTCTTCTTGTCCAATTCTCCCAAATTGAGTTTCCCAATCTACCTTTCTTGCTTACATGGCATTTGTCCTTGGCCCCCATAAAACTGGCGCATCCTTTGTGTCCCCCTTTCTCAGCCTCTCACGTGACACTAGCCTCCCACCATTTTTTTTTGGCAACACTAGCTTCCCACCATAATAAAAAAGAACCCAAACATATAATTTTGACAAAATTGTCATTTTTTTTATTATTTTGATATTACTACAAACTGTCGAATCTTTAGTATAAGGAGATAAATAAGAAGTGTTTACAAACATTGTTACTAGTGTTGTTGTTTTAATTAATCTGTTAATTATACTCGCAAGTGTACAAATCGTATTTGGAGTACAATCGCACAATTTTTTGAGGTCGAAGCCACAAGGACTTGTATGGCGGAAATCTAATCGAACCCTAACTAAACCCTTGAATTAACTATGAAATTGTAGAAATTGATTGACTAACTAATCACTAATGAAATTAATTAACGAAATAAAAATCTGAACTTTATCAAATTAACAAAATACTAAGGCTTTGGAATCGGCATGCAGTAAATTATAGAGAACCCTAAACTTTCAATCATTATCATTCTCTAAAATACTCGTAACAATCTAGAATCTTATGCACATTGTTACGGAACATCTTACTTTAATGCACGAATATTCATACAAAATTTACGCCCTTTATGCTATTTAAATTAACAATTCAAATCACTAGATGTATTCACTTAGAGAATTACAACTACTATCCAATTTGCAATTTAAACAATTAAAACAAGCATGCATTGGCAATAGCAATTCCAAATCATAGTAAAAACATGATTGATGTTATATCCATAATTAACTATGCAATTAAAACAAGAACACATAACATTAATGCACAATTCTATAATAAAAATATCAAATTTCACATGTCAGGCATTCTCTACAACTACTACAGCCTCATTATAGCCTTAGCAACTAATTTTAGCTAATCATATTAACTAGAACACATGCATAATTCATAAAATTCATCTCCATAAAAAAATGACTTACAAGAATTTTTTTAAGATTAAAGAAAATAATAGATTGCACTGATTCCTTTGTTCTTCCAGCAGCCGCCCAGTACAATTGATATAAATCCAAAGTAATAACAAAAAGAACTGAGAGGAAAAAGTAAATGAAAAAGAAAAAAATCAAAATTTATGGAACTGTCTGGTCTCTGGTTGTCTTCCTCCTCGACTGGTCTCCTTCTGTTGTTATATATACTGCAATTTCATCCATCTTTTTCCAAATCCAAGCCTTTCCATTCTGAGTCTCCAGTAGTAAAAGTAAAAATTCCAATTATTGCCTTCAATTCTTCCTAAATCCATCAGTTTGCTGTTCCATTCTTCCTAAATCCATCAGTTTGCTGTTCCAATCCGCGTCCAATTTGTATTAAAAATCCATCTTTTTGCATTCTCAAAACAGACCAAAGCACAAAAAATGAAGCTTTCCTTTTTGCTGATCCAAATCCATCCCTTTCATACCTTCAATCGAGCAGAAATCCGAGCACTTGCCATTCTGAAAAGATTTGAGATTTGTCTTTCCCAATTCGACCTCCCCTCGCGATCTTTCCAAATCGGGAACTGTTGCTCTGCTTCTGCTCCCGAACCCATCCGTCGATTGCTTCATCGCACCCATGGCCGTCAGATTCTTCATCAACCTCTGCAATAGAGCTCTTTGTCATCTGTCTGTCCGCCGTCTACCTTCACTTCCACTGTCAAAACTCATACCCTCACCGTCCCGCCGGAGCCTTGCGACCACCGCCGTCCTCGATATGGTTGTATTACACTCTCAACCTATTTCCGGTCCATGCCTTCGCCATATTGCCAAGAAAATGGTCTATCATGATCGTTTAAGCTCAACAATAACCATGTATCAACTAATGACTTCGACCAAAGTTATCCCACTGCAGATTAGTACTCAACAAATTTCTAGAGGGTATTACTTTATATAGCTAATGTGTGTGAGTGAGTTTTATTAGTTCAAGCATCTGATCCAAGAGGATTGTAACAGAATGCTATTTCTCAGTTAAGTGTCTCTATCCTCTAGTATAATTACTCACACTTCCAATGTAAATTAGCCTCTCAAAAATTGAAGTATGCATCACGAAGGGATAAACTACCCAAACCTATAAAAATACTATCAAACAACCTAAAAATTACATTTTTTTTCATTTTAAAATTTTTTTTTATTTTAAAAATACTAGCAAACAACATAAAAGCAAAAACAAGCAAGAAAAACAAGACCTACTATATACAAGACAAAACAAGCTATTGCAGCTTTAGTCATGATAAGTCGGGTCACCTAGACTCACTTCCTCGATCTGCGGTTGCTGCAGTTCTAAGAATGGTTTCATACAATGACCATTAACTTTGAATATATCACCATTCTCTGGGTTTTTTATCTCAACCGCACCATGAGAATAAACAACACAAACTAGAAAAGGTCCTGTCCATCTAGACTTCAACTTACCCGGGAACAGATCCAAACGAGAATTGTATAAAAGAACTTCCCGGTGTAAATGATTTTCACATAATATTTTGATCATGAACCTTTTTCATGCGATCCTTGTATGATTTCGCACACTCATAAACATCATTACGAAGCTCATCCAACTCAGTCAACTGCAGTTTCCTTTGAATTCTTGTTTTGCTCAGATCAAAATTCAGGTGCTTAATAGCTGATCTATACATGAAATATGCATTTTATTATCTCCTAAGCTTATGATTATGCTAGCGTTTGATTAGAATAACTACTACTTTAATATAGTTTTTGGTTTTTGTAGGAAACAAGAGTAATACACAGAAATGAGGTGAAAAGTAACTCCAATGGTTAAATTATCATAGCTTCGTCTACAAATATCGGATTGGATTGATTCAAGCTTCATGTTAAATTTCAAGAAGTCAGCTTTCCAACGCCACCAACCACGCACAATTCGGAGTTCAGGACAGAAAGTTATAGCCATTTGAAGTTCATGAATAGTAACTACGATCAATCGGAAATCACTGCGATCGATCGCTAGAGCCGCAAAAGCACTGTATTGAAGGACACGATCGATCGGCATAAAAACGATCGATCGTATCTACTGGAATTTTTCAATTGCCGAAGACAGTAACTACGATCGATCGGTATCATACGGCGTCGATCGGCAGAGCGATCGATCGGACTAAAATAACGAAGTAAGTGCGATCGATCGGTTAGCGAACGATCGTCAATACGTACGATCGATCGCCGTATGTGGCAAACCGGAATTAAGACCTATTTCGACTTGGATTTGGAAGGGGATTTCGTGGTTTCTCTTCACTATTATAAATAGGCCTTATGGGAGAACGTTTTGGGGGTGGGAATGGCCTAAACCAGAATCCACTAATGCCTCATGCCCGTACCCTGCAAGACTACTACCGTCCCACTGCCTACACCTCCCCATCCTGTATCCTACTTCCTGCAAACGTGGCTAATTTTGAAATTAAGCCAAACATCATCCAGATGCTACCCACATACCATGGCCAATTAAATGAGAACCCCTATAGGCACCTACAAAATTTCCTAGAGGTTAACACAACCTTTAAACTTACACTATATGATGACCAGGTGCGCCTTAGGTTGTTCCCCTTCACCTTAAAAGATAGGGCCAAGGAATGGTTGTACTCCCTTGAGCATAACTCTATTTCCACTTGGGAGGAACTTCAAGCCGAATTCCTCAAGAAATACTTTCCTGTGGGGCGGACCAATAAGATCCGCCATGAAATCATCACATTTACCCAGATACCTAACGAACAATTCCATGAAAGCTGGGAGAGGATGAAATCCTTACTCCGGTCATGTCCCCACCATGATGTGCCCAAGTGGCAATTACTACAGAGATTTCATGAGGGTGTGTGCGATCAGCATAAGACCCTAATTGACACCTCCTGTGGAGGCACATTCATGAAGAAAACCCCGGATGATGCATGGGATCTACTAGAGGACCTGAGCGAAAACTCTCTACACAGTGCCACCCTCTATAGATCGGAAGGCCATATGCCTGGCAGGAGTGCCTCAAGGGGAGGCATGTATGATGTTAAAGCTACCACGAACCTAGAACACCAAGTGGCATCCCTTACTGAGAGGTTTGACCGGTTTTTCTCACAGACTCCACCTTATAACCCAACCTCTCATGATGCCTACACCATCTGTGTCAGCCCTATGCACACCATTGTTGACTGCCCTTCAGCCTTCCAATATCCAGACCTAGTACAAGAGCATGTCAACAGTGCACAAACTTTTCTCAGAGCCAACAATCCATACTCCAACACTTATAACCCCGGATGGCGTGATCACCCTAATTTTTCTTGGAGGCAACCTAATCCAGGGCCTACTTTTAATCAGGCCCAAAGACAGGAATTTCAAAACCAACCCCAACCTTATCAACCATCCTCAGCCCCGCACTTTGGCCAATCTAATAAGAAACCAACAATTGAAGACCAGCTGAGCCAAATAATGGCCACCCAATCCACCATGCTTACGGTTTTGACTGAACTAACAACTGAACAAAAGTCCCAGGCCCAGCTAGTCCATTCTCATACACAATCTATTGCCAAGATCGAGACCCAATTGGGACAGCTAGCTCAAGCCATGAACCGTAGAGAAGCAGGAACCTTGCCTAGCCAACCCCAACAAAACCCTCGAGGCCAGTTTGTAGCTGAGGCCTCCCATTACCCTCCTGAGCAAGTGCAAGCCATAACTACCTTGAGGAGCGGTAAACAAGTTGACAACAGGGTTCAGGATCCATCTGTTAACCTTTCGAGTGAGACACCTTCCCATGAGGAAGACAAAGAACCCAATTCCATCAAATCTATACCTATTAGTTCTAAAACCCAGCCGGATACCCAACCCGAGGCCCAGAAAGAGAGATCTTATATTCCCAGGGTACCATTCCCACAATGCCTGGAAAAACCCTCTCCGTTTAATAAATCTCATCACAAGACAGAGGAGATGTTCGAGGTGTTTAAATAGGTTAAGGTCAATCTTCCTTTGCTAGATGCAATAAAACAGGTCCCTGCCTATGCCAAATTCCTGAAAGACCTTTGTACCCAAAAGCGAAAAGCTAAATCTAATTTGACTAAAAAGGTCTTCCTTACCGAGCAGGTGAGTTCCCTATTAACACATAACCTTCCACCGAAATATAAGGACCCAGGTGGTCATTAGTCTTGCATGCTACAGCCTCTACCCATTTAGAGACATAGTCCACCCCCACAAGGATATAAAGATTATCAAAAGAGTTAGGGAAAGGTCCCATAAAGTCAATACCCCATACATAAAAAAGGTCTACAATAAGGATTGAGGTTAAATGCATCATGTTACGACGTGAAAGTGCTCATAACTTCTGAGATCTTTCACATGCTGAACAATAAGCATAACAGTCTTTGAAAATAGTTGGCCAATAAAATCCACACTGCAAAATTTTTACAGCAGTCTTTTTCGAACTAAAATGGCCACCACAAGCTTGATCATGACAAAAGGAGATGATGCTTTGTTGATCATGTTCAGGAATATATCTCCTAATAATCTGATCAGGATAATACTTGAACAATATCCATCGGAGAAGACGAGGTTTAACATCTTTTTTAGATAAAAGATATTTCAGTGGAGTATGATCCAAATAGATATAGATCTTCGATCCTAATAAATAAGACCAAAACTTATCTAGAGGAAAGACTACTGCCAACAACTCTTTTTCAATTGTAGAATAATTAAGTTGAGCATCATTCAATGTTTTACTGGCATAGTAAATCACATGGGGAAGTTTATCAATTCACTGCCCCAACACATCACCAATAGCATAATAAGAGGCATCGCACAAGATCTCAAAAGGTAGGCTCCAATCAAGCGGTCGAATAATAGGTGTAGATATTAACTCTAATTTGAGTTTCTAAAATGCATGATTGCATGTGATTGATTGAATTTATAACTATTTTTACTCGCAATCGCACGAGACTCACTATAGTCTAGTGGAAACGAGGTCAAACCCAAAGGACTTGAAAGATTAACTTAATTCTAATGAAAGATTGAATTTTTATGATTTTAATTAACTAAAGAAATAAATTTTACTGAGAAATCAAATGAATAAGAATATCAAAGTGTCGAATCCACCACTAAAAATCCAATTATTACTCTCAATTAGTATTTTCCACAAGATGATATGATATGGTAATTCATGTTCTTTGGTCGAACACACGAATTACCAGTGAATTCACTACACGTTCTTTGGACGGACATGAAAAGTTCATTCACTATGAATAATATATTAATTCTATCCTTTGGTCGGGCATAGAATCAATACAAACCTGTTATTATCTAGACACAGAAAATATCAATATCAAATTTCAGTCATAATCTTACCAGTCTATGGTCAAGCACTAGATCGAATTATGAAACATAAAATCACATTAAGAACAATCATATCAACTCTAATTTCATTAAATAATCAAGAGTAATAATACATATTTAGGGCTTCATCTAGCCTTGATAAGAAAATTAGCTAGACATGGAATAAGAGAAAGAAATAGCCTGATTAGTAAGAAAAGTCATTTTCACTATTCACGGGCACTATTCACAGAAACATTGTAGCAGTAGCACTGTTCACATGTTACTGTTCATCTTCTTCTTGAAATCCCGGTTACTGTAGCACCTTGAGTTTTACTGTAGCAGTTCCGGAATTGGTCCAAGATCACGGCTTTCTCCCTGCTTCAACTCTCTTCCTCCACCTCCGACCAAATCCTTGCCGGAATCCGGCGAAAATCACGCCGGAAAAACGTCTGTTTTTCCTCCCGGAAGTCCTCTGTAAAGGCTCTCTCTCGTCCCAAAAACCAGTCCCTTTTCGCCAAAATCTTTTCTCAGTTTTTATAGACTTCGAGAGAGAGTCCCTACCCCGTCAATTTCTCATTTGGATGAACCCAAGTCCATCGTCAAGGTCAAGCACGACTCTGTTTTTAAAAAGAATCCCAAATCGAACATGACTCTCTGTTTTTTTCTAATTCGCTGTCGTGAGCCTCGCCGTCATCATCCACACCATCTCCGGCGCCGTCTCGAGCTCCGTCACCACCATTCGAGCTCCGTCACTAGCATAAATATAAGTTTAGGAGATAATAAAATGCATATTTCATGTATAGATCACACCCCCAAACCTAGATTTTGCTAGTCCCTAGCAAAACAAAACAAAATAAAATCAAACAAACTAAGGAAACTAATGCATAAAAGTAAACACCACTTTCGTAGGGAACACGATTGCATTGAGCGTATGCAACAAGCCGTTAAACCTCTAGGTGTCTCTAGTAGGACGAGTGTTGTCTCGTGAGGGTTTGCAGCCATGCTACCCACAAACATGTATTTATGGAATTAATTAACCTAAGTGCAAAAACAAAACAAAAATTAAAACAAACAAACCTATTATCCCGACAAATGCCAAATACAATGCTTAAGAGAATTAACCACACGTACTTGGTTCATAATCAACAGGAATATAGAAGCCCTCAAGTAAGTGGTTTTATTCTACACATTCATCTTGGAAATTTTTGCTCAATATGATATAGCATTATAATGTAAATAGTAAAAGTGTACAACATTATAGCAATACATTCTAAATTTCTGTTTTACACATATCCAATGTTACCCATTAACCAAAGAACATCAGAATCTACATAGTCATCCCAATCTTTTGGTTCATGATAGCAGAAATCTGCGCACCTCCTTCGGGTCCAACATTCTAGATTTGAGAGGATAATACACCATAGACTTTTTTTTTTATTATTTACTCTTTTTTTTTACGAGACTGTGTAAGGCCTGACTTCAAGATGCTTAGGTTTAGCAATGACTCAGGCCAATGACTCCCAGCTAGTTGGCTTAGGGCATTAGGTTTTAAGAGACCGCTTCGGGCCCGAGCATCAGCCTAAGTTAATCCTATAAAGTCAAGCAGCCCCTTTCTTTTATTTTGTTTTCATTTCATTTCATTTTTTTTTCGCATTTTCATTTTTCAGCATTCATCATTTTTTTTTTCAGCACATCTTTATTTTGTTCAGGTTGTATTATACTCTCAACCTATTTCCGGTTCCAGCCCTTGCCATAGCCAAGTAAATGGTCTATCATAATCTTTTAAGCTCAAAAAACAACCACACATCATCCAATGACTCTGACTAAAGACATCCCACTGAAGATTACTATTCAACAAATCTCTAGAGGGTATTACTTTATGTAACTAGTGTGTGAAAGTGAATTTTCTTAATTCAAGCACTTTATCCCAAGAGGACTGTAATAGAAAGATATTGCTCAGTTAAGTTCTCTATCCTCCAGTATACTTACTCACACTTCTAATGTAAATTAATCTCTTAAGAAATGTAACATGCATTATCACGGGATAAACTATCAAAACCTAAGAAAAATACTAACAAACAACCTAAAAACTATTTTTTTTTTTGTTTTTTTTTAAATTTTTTTTGAAATAAATGAAAATATATGATAAACACTTCTTTTCCACACCCCCAAACCTAAACTAAACATTGCCCTCAATGTTTACCAAAATAATACTACAATGAATAGTAAAAGAAAAGAAGTGAGGAAAGAAGTCACCTGAATGGAGAGCCTCATGGTAGATGTAAAGCATGAAACACATAATCGATGAATGAGGAGATAATATAAATATGGAAAAAGTAAATACACCCCCAAACCTCGACTGTAGCATCCCCACATAGATAAGAAATAACCTACAATAAAAATAAAAATAACTACAATAAAAATAAAAATAAAATAGAAAACAAACAAGAAAATAAAATTTGGGTTGCCTCCCAAGAGCGCTAAGTTTTACGTCTTCAGCCAAACGTAACCCCAATAAGTTAACCTGGATCAATTAAATGATTGCTCCACACACTCCTATCCTTGTTACCTAAATACGGAGTATACCATGGAATGAAAGGGTGGAGTGGTGGGCGGGTAAGCTTAGGAAATAGAGGCATGTTCATTGGCCATGGAAAGAGTTCATTAGAGAATTTCAAAATGAATGGCTCCTCTTCCAAATCAACCAATTTGGTCCTAGGGGCCTCCTCTCGTAACACATGTTGGGGAGGACTCTCAAATAATGGATTGAATGGGCAATCGATACAACACTCTAAGTCACGTTCAATAATTAAAGGGGAAGGTTGGTCTAGACATTGTATGGATAGTGCTTCAGGAACAGAAGGTTCCATTAATATTGTCGTAGACGGTGACTCCCCAGAGATAGAAGATTTAAAAATTGGTTCTAACGACCCATTCACTTTTTCTTCAATTTTCACCCCTCCTTGCTCATTTCCTGAATTACATCCAACCTTATTTTCAAATTTATGTGTACTCCGAAGGGTTGTAACATTTTGAACATGGTCAGGGGAAAAACATATCTCCTCCTCAACAAATTGGACCATCGGGTATTGTGGTTGGATAGGTAAATTGCTTACATCATTAATATCACCCCATCCACCACTATAGATCCCATTTAGATTATCCAACATGGACAAGACCTTATCTTCAAAGCTAGGATTCCATGTGGGTTGGGCATTTTGGGGTTGGGGCAATGGTGGTGGTGGAACATGGCATGACATTCCTTGGAAGGGTGGATTAGTGATTGGGTCAAACATGGCCTTTTTGTTGAGAGTGTGCCAAGAAAAATTATATTGATCCTTCCACGTATGATGACCTTGGGCCGCATTTACATGATCGCGCACCAATTCCGGATACTCATGGGCTGAAGGACATTCCATTAAGGTATGGGTGGGGCTTAAGCAAATGGCACATGGTTCCAAAATAAAAGGGGTCGTGGGTTGTAGGGAAGATATGCTATTCTCAAAGTTGGATTGATTTTCCCACCCATGGTTGTAAGTATCAAGATATGAGTGACATGGAGGGAATGACACTTCAAAGGGAGTGGAAGTAGGTGTGTGTGAGGAATAATAATCATTAAAGTACATGTATGGGTTATTATGGCTAAATCCATAGGAAGGTGAAGTCATTTTTTTCTTTCTTTCACCACGCAATCACCAATACCATAACCACACCATCAAACATCCACAACACAAAACAACCCTAGATATCCACGACTAGCAATCAATAGTCCTAAATATTGACAACTAGCAAACCTAGCTATTGACAACTAGCACTGCATGCATCCACAGAAATATAAAAAAGAAAAATATTAAAAACACCCAAATCTACTTAAAAAGAAAGGTTGATAGATTGCAAACGAGGGGAAGGAGCGTCCTTTCCAACGTCGGCGAGTTCCAAGTGTCACTATCTGCCTCTCCAAATTGACTCCTACAAAGACAAAAAAATCAAGTATCAAAATCCTACAAGAAAAATCTGAACTAATTAGAATTAGGTCAAACCGTTACCAAGTCCCCGGCAACGGCGCCAATTGATTGATTGAATTTATAACTATTTTTACTCGCAATCGCACGAGACTCACTATAGTCTAGTGGAAACGAGGTCGAACCCAAAGGACTTGAAAGATTAACTTAATTCTAATGAAAGATTGAATTTTTATGATTTTAATTAACTAAAGAAATAAATTTTACTGAGAAATCAAATGAATAAGAATATCAAAGTGTTGAATCCACCACTAAAAATCCAATTATTACTCTCAATTAGTATTTTCCACAAGATGATATGATATGGTAATTCATGTTCTTTGGTCGAACACACGAATTACCAGTGAATTCACTACACGTTCTTTGGACGGACATGAAAAGTTCATTCACTATGAATAATATATTAATTCTATCCTTTGGTCGGGCATAGAATCAATACAAACCTGTTATTATCTAGACACAGAAAATATCAATATCAAATTTCAGTCATAATCTTACCAGTCTATGGTCAAGCACTAGATCGAATTATGAAACATAAAATCACATTAAGAACAATCATATCAACTCTAATTTCATTAAATAATCAAGAGTAATAATACATATTTAGGGCTTCATCTAGCCTTGATAAGAAAATTAGCTAGACATGGAATAAGAGAAAGAAATAGCCTGATTCGTAAGAAAAGTCATTTTCACTATTCACGGGCACTATTCACAGAAACATTGTAGCAGTAGCACTGTTCACATGTTACTGTTCATCTTCTTCTTGAAATCCCGGTTACTGTAGCACCTTGAGTTTTACTGTAGCAGTTCCGGAATTGGTCCAAGATCACGGCTTTCTCCCTGCTTCAACTCTCTTCCTCCACCTCCGACCAAATCCTTGCCGGAATCCGGCGAAAATCACGCTGGAAAAACGTCTGTTTTTCCTCCCGGAAGTCCTCTGTAAAGGCTCTCTCTCGTCCCCAAAAACCAGTCCCTTTTTCGCCAAAATCTTTTCTCAATTTTTATAGACTTCGAGATAGAGTCCCTACCCCGTCAATTTCTCATTTGGATGAACCCAAATCCATCGTCAAGGTCAAGCACGACTCTGTTTTTAAAAAGAATCCCAAATCGAACATGACTCTCTGTTTTTTTCTAATTCGCTGTGAAATCAAAGCCGCCGTCCATTGTCACCGGTCGTGAGCCTCGCCGTCATCATCCACACCATCTCCGGCGCCGTCTCGAGCTCCGTCACCACCATTCAAGCTCCGCCTCGCCGTATCAGACCCAACCGCCGTTCTTTGCCGGCTCTTCATCCGTCGCCGCATCTGCTCTGCCTAGCTCCTCTTCCATCGCCGCCGTGGCCTTCCACCGTCTCAGCCCAGACCCTGCCAACCTTCTCCGCCGCCGGACAGAGCTCAGCCCTGCTCGTCTTCTCCGTCGAGCTCGAGCAAACAGAGCGTCATTCTGTTCTGGAACGAAGGCCCGAGCTTTGGCTTGGGCCGGGTTTTCTTTTTTTCTTTTTTTTTTCTTTAACTGAACCGGACCGGATTCTGAACCGGTCATATTTTTTTTTCTTTTCCTTCTTTATAACCCGTCGTATTGCTCTTGTTCATCGGATCTCATCTTGACGGTTCTTCTCTTTAATCGTGTCTCTTTCGCGTGCGATATTTCAAATGCTCATAACTTTTTGCTCAGAACTCCGAATTACGAACAGTCAGTGGCGTTGGAAAGCTGACTTCGTGTACTTTAAATGAAGCTTAAATCAGTTCCATCAGAGATATGCAATCGAAGTTATTAATATTCAATCAATAGAGTCGCGTTTCACCCCATTTCTGCGTTTTACTCTTATTTCCTACAAAAACCAAAAACTATATTAAAGTAGCATAAATTCTAATCTAATACTAGCATAAACATAAGTTTAGGAGATAATAAAATGCATATTTCATGTATAGATCAGCATGCATCATCAAAGACAAACTGTATCCTTTGCAAGAAGATTATACAAAGGTCTTGAAATTTTGCTAAAGTCTTTAATGAATCTTCTGTAAAATCCAGCATGGCCTAAAAGTAATCTGATTTCTTTCACAGTTTGCGGTGGTAGAAGATGTGAAATCAAATCAATTTTTTGTTTTATCAACTTCAATGCCTTTATGAGATGTAATATGCCCAAGAGCAATTCTTTTTTGAACCATAAAGTGACATTTCTCCCAGTTAAGTACCAAATTCTTTTCTTTACACCTCACCAACACTAATGATAGGTTATGTAAACATTCATCAAAACTAGACCCAAAGACAGAAAAAATGCCAATGAATACCTCTAGAAATCACTCTACCATATCAGAGAAAATGCTCAACATACACCTTTGAAAGTTAGTAGGTGCATTGCATAGCCTAAATGGCATGCGTCGGTAGGCAAAGGTACCAAAAGGAGAGGTGAAAGTGGTCTTTTCTTGGTCTTCAGGGGCTATGGGAATTTGGTTATAACCATAATAATTAATAACCATCAAGAAAATAATAATATTCATGTCCCGCTAACCTCTCCAGCATTTGGTCAATGAAAGAAAGGGGAAAATGATATTTTCTTGTCAAAGCATTCAACTTTCGATAATCAATACAGACTCGCCATCCCGTCTGAACTCGAGTTGGCACTAACTCATCAGCATCATTTATCACAATAGTTATGCCAGATTTTTTTGGCACAACTTGAACAAGATTTACCCCTTTACTATCAGAGATTGGGTAGATAACTCCTCCATCCAAAAGCTTTAGGATTTCAACTCCAACAACTTCCTATATTAAAGGGTTAAGACTCCCTTGGGATTCACGAGAAGGCTTGGCATCATCCTCCAAATGAATTTTATGCATAACAATTGAGGGATAGATGCCTTTAATATCAGCAATGGTCTACCCTATGGCTTCTTTGTGCTTTATAAGAACATCCTGTAATTTACGCTCTTGAGCCACATCTATGTCAGATGCAATAATGACAGGTAAGGACTCATCAGGTTTTAAATAAGCATATTTTAGAGTATCAGGCACTGATTTTAGGTCCAATTTAGATGGCTCAACACTGAATGGAATTACTGGTGATGATGATAAGGCAAGAGGCTCCACTTTTGGTTGCAGTCATTCAGTACTCATCAGAGGTACATACTCAAGCAATGATTTCACTTGTTCAATTGACTGATCGATATTAAATTCACAACCAAAATGTGTTAAGCAGGCCTCTAAGGGATCTTGAGAATGTGTTTGAAGAAAGTTTCATGGACAAGCATTTCAACTAGGTTTATTTCATTCACATCATCCATGTCAGGTGGTTGTTTACTGTTGTTAAAGATGTTCAATTTCACCTTCATATTCCCAAAAGAAATTTACATCACTTCATTTTTGCAATTAATGATAGCATTAGATGTAACTAGAAATGGATGACCCAAAATGACAGGTATTTGCTCACTTATGTTCTGAACGGGTTGAGTATCAAGGACAACAAAGTCCATATGGAAATAAAATGTATCAACCTTAATCAAAACATCTTCAATAACACCTCGAAGAATTTTAACTGAACGTTCAGTTAATTGAAGTGTCATTGAAGTAGGTTTTAGCTCTCCTAGACCTAATTACACATACACAGAGTAGGGCAATAAATTCACACTTGCCCCCAGATCTAACAAGGCTCGCTCAATTTGATGTTTCCCTATCATGCATGAAATAGAACAACCAGAGTCTTTATATTTGATAGGAAATTTACATTGAATGACATAGCTGACTTATTATGCTAGGAATGCTTTCTTAGGAACATTGTTTTTCCTCTTGACAAAGACTAGATCATTCAAAATTTTTACATATGAAGGCACTTGTTGAATTGCGTCTCGAAAAAGAATGTTTATTTGCACTTGTTTAAACACTTCTAGAATATCTCCAAATTGTGCACCTTTTTAAGATTGACTAGTCTTTGCGGATATTGTGCCTTAGGTACAAAATTTTTAGGTGGAGAATCACTGCCAACAACTGGAGAAGAATTAACTTCTTTAGTCTTTATTTCAGGCTTAGTGTTCTCACTTTTTTCTTTTTCAGACATTTCAAATTTATTATTAACTTATTTTCCAGACCTAAGGGAGATAACTGATTGAATATGTTCCTTATTATGTAAAATCTAATCGAACCCTAACTAAACCCTTGAATTAACTATGAAATTGTAGAAATTGATTGACTAACTAATCATTAATGAAATCAATTAACGAAATAAAAATCTGCACTTTATCAAATTAACAAAATACTAAGGCTTTGGAATCGGCATGCAGTAAATTATAGAGAACCCTAAACTTTCAATCATTATCATTCTCTAAAATACTCGTAACAATCTAGAATCTTATGCACATTGTTACGGAACATCTTACTTTAATGCACGAATATTCATACAAAATTTACGCCCTTTATGCTATTTAAATTAACAATTCAAATCACTAAATGTATTCACTTACGAGAGAATTACAACTAGTATCCAATTTGTTATTTAAACAATTAAAACATGCATGCATTAGCAATAGTAATTCTAAATCATAGTAAAAACATGATTGATGATATATCCGTAATTAACTATGCAATTAAAACAAGAACACATAATATTAATGCACAATTCTATAATAAAAATATCAAATTTCACATGAAAGGCATTCTCTACAACTACTACAGCCTCATTATAACCTTAGCAACTAATTTTAGCGAATCATATTAACTAGAACACATGCATAATTCATAAAATTCATCTCCATAAAAAAATGACTTACAAGAATTTTTTTGAGATTAAAGAAAATAATAGATTGCACTGATTCCTTTGTTCTTCCAGCAGCCGCCCAGTACAATTGATACAAATCCAAAGTAATAACAAAAAGAACTGGGAGGAAAAAGTAAATGAAAAAGAAAAAAATCAAAATTTATGGAACTGTCTGGTCTCTGGTCATCTTCCTCCTCGACTGGTCTCCTTTTGTTGTTATATATACTGCAATTTCATCCATCTTTTTCCAAATCCAAGCCTTTCCATTCTGAGTCTCCAGTAGTAAAAGTAAAAATTCCAATTATTGCCTTCAATTCTTCCTAAATCCATCAGTTTGCTGTTCCAATCCGCGTCCAATTTGTATTAAAAATCCATCTTTTTTGCATTCTCAAAACAGACCGAGGCACAAAAAATGAAGCTTTCCTTTTTGCTGATCCAAATCCATCCCTTTCATACCTTCAATCGAGTAGAAATCCGAGCACTTGCCATTTTGAAAAGATTTGAGATTTGTCTTTCCCAATTCGACCTCCCCTCGCGATCTTTCCAAATCATGAACTGTTGCTCTGCGTCTGCTCTTGGTCACACCGGATTCTTCATGGTTGCCTCACTGATGGTCGCTGTCTTCCTTGCTCCTGAACCCATCCGTCGATCACTTCATCACACCCATGATTAGCCGCACGAAATATTCATAAAATTACAGAACAAATTTAAATTGAGCCATTTAGAGAGAATTATTTATTTAATTTCTAATTACTAATAACAAAATTTATTTTTTATTTTAATTAGAAAATATGACTAACAAATAGATGAACAGGCATATAAAAATGTGTATTTTTCATCCGTAACAACTAGCTTTGTAATGCATTTTTTTTTCACTTTTATAGTCTCTTCATGCGCAGATGTGCAACGGGCTATTATGTCTCTATCAGTAGGTGTGCTTTAATACAAAAGCAGGAAGGTTTGAATTTCCCGCCCGCCCTGTGCGCCATTAGATTTAGCCCAACCGGCTCACAATGCGACTCGGCGCATGTCGACATGCGTAAGCTGAAATGCGTATTAACTTCACCGCCACTCTATCATACAAATGATTAAGGATGTTATCATCATAAAAATCATCTTTCACACGTCTATGTGTGCTGATGTGCAACGGGCTATTGTGTTTCGATACGACCGCATGCGTTAATACAAAGACAGGTAGGCAGGTTTGAATGTCCCGCCTGCGCCGTGCGCCATCGGATTGAGCTGCAACGGCTCCTCACAACGCGACTCGGTGCCATCGGATTAAGCTTCATCGTGTATTAACTTCACCTTCCACCGTCGATTAAGGATGTTATTAAAAGTGAACGAGGGAGTAATTGTGTTATCACCCAATTAAAAATTTTGCTGCAATATAAACGAGGATAAGTGAAAACAAAAATAAAAAACAAAAAAGGCCTCATTGCTATAATAAAATGGACAACCTTTTCTGTTCTCGTGTGTTTTTCTTTCCTTCCAGAGAAAGAGCTCTCCCTCTCATTAATAGGGGTCTCCTTCTGACAAAAATACCCTCCCAAATACCGTTCCTCGAATATGCCCTGGGCATTCAAATCCACCCAATCACAAGCCCAGGATACCCCGGGCCCACGTGCCGCCCCAGACCAAAACTGAGATTTCGTACTTTAATCACGCCCCAAACGGTTAATAAAGAACCGACTCATTCAGTGGCAATACGTTATTTTATCCTTAGTTTAGGGGTATTATTGTGAAAGTGCGTACGACAGAGTGGCACGTGATTCTCTCTCTGCTCCAAAAAGTCCGTTCGCCGGCTTCCGGTAGATCCTTCGGCGCCGGTGGTGGGAGCTCGAGCTCGGAGAGCTCCGGTTAAGGTTAAACCACTTGCCGCTTCTTCCGTCTGTCTCCATGCTTGGCCTGATTTCTTCTTTCTTTGAGTTTCTTGCAAGAGGCAAGCAGTGTTTTCTTTCAATGTTTCAGCGATTTTGCTTATGATTGGCCGGATTTCTTCTCTCTCCGGGTTTCTTCTTCAGTTCTTCTTGCATCTAGCAATGA
Organism: Houttuynia cordata; assembly: GCA_039654745.1. Classification (NCBI taxonomy): domain Eukaryota; kingdom Viridiplantae; phylum Streptophyta; class Magnoliopsida; order Piperales; family Saururaceae; genus Houttuynia; species Houttuynia cordata. Next base: position 370,795 of record CM077507.1, read on the forward strand.
AAATCTAGAGTTTTCGTTTGTGGAATTTCTTCTTCCATTTCTTGAAATGATGAACAGGTAACAGAGTATTTACAATGCGGTTTGGTTTCAGATTCTGCATTCCATTTCTTTGGGTTTCACTTGGAATCGCCTGAGTTTTGGTCGTCTTGATTATTCCCCATTTTTCCTTCCGAGCTTTTGGGTTTCGCCTGAGTTTTGCTTTTACTTTGCTGGATTTCTTCCAGTTCTTCATGCTTCGCCGGTTTTCTTCTTTCTTGGGGTTTACATTTTTATAATCGATCAGATGTCAATTTTATTGAAAAATAATGTTTCGGAAAGTAATCTTGAAATCTATGCTTTTCAGCATTGTGTTTATATTGCTTCGGATGGAGGTCGAGTTTGCCGTCCACTTGTAATTGCTGACAGGGGAGTTTCTAGGATCAAAGAACATTACATGAATAATCTAGATGTCAATGAACATTACATGGATGGGGTTCGTGTTTTTGATGATTTTCTGTGTAAGGGGCTGATTGAATATCTAGATGTCAATGAAGAGAATAATGCTGAGGTATGTTATTATGAATCAAAATAACCAGTAACTACTTAATCTTTTTCATTCTGCATTTTTAGGAATGATCAAATCAACCTTTTTTTTGTCATAGATTGCTTTGTATGAAGGAGAAGCTGGACCTACGACTACACACATAGAAATTGAGCCGTTTACAATTCTAGGTGTGTGTGCAGGGCTGATTCCATTTCCTCGACATAATCAGTCTCTACGAAATACATACCAGGTAGGTGTAGTTTTTTCTTTTTATGTTTTCCTCTAGCAGTAGTTTAAGCGGAATTATATGTGCCAACTAATATTAAGATTCTGGTTATCTGTACTGCGCAATGGGAAAGCAAGCTATGGGAAACATTGCTTGTAACCAGGCAAGTAGCAGTGAGTTGTAGTGCTGTGTTTTAGTTATCTTGTCTCTCCGTTAAATTTGCTGTGGGAGCAAATATTCTCTAGCAACTCCTTGGATGATGAGCTATCTTAACAATTACTGAAGTTGCTAGGTTATCATTGTATCTTTGCTTAGTTTAGCTTTTCTGAGCCATTAGCTATATAAGCTTCCCCCCTTCTTTTATCTGTTTTTGCTTTAATGTAATAGTATTCTTTTTGCATTTTGCTTATTACATGCACATAATGATCCAACCAAACTTATACAGCTTTCTCGGATGGATACTCTGCTTTACCTTTTAGTTTCTCCTCAGATACCTTTGCCAACAACAAAATCCATAGAGCTGGTTAGTTCTTATGCTATTTTGCCCTCAGATCATCCATTTTTGTACATGTGCTTTTTTTTTACTCTTTTCTATTGCTCAGGTTGGTTATGATAAACTGGGAACTGGACAAAATGCAACTGTTGCTGTTATGAGCTACAGCAGTTATGACATCGAGAATTGTCATGAACAAATCTTCCCTTGATCGTGGCTTCGGTTATTGTATAGTGATGAAAAAGTACAAAAATAGATTGCATTTGTTTTCTTTCCCGTAATTCTTCTCTTCTAAGACATTGGCAATAATCTCTATACTCTATGGATTCTAACTAGTACTTTCATAAGCAGATATTCTGTCATCAAACAGACATATAAGAATCAAACATCGGACAGAATTATAAGGCGGACAGGGGATCTCAGTGAGCAAGTAATGTTTTCTCTTGGGAATTACCGTTAACCATCCAGAATATGTTACAAGTCAAAGGATGCCCCTAAAATATAAAAGCGATTGTAAACAGTAGAATATAATAAATAAAAAAATGTCTTAGTAATATATAATAAATAAAAAAGAATGTCTTGGTCGGATTATTTTTTCACGTTTGACTTTTGGATTTTCTGTTGTCTCATTAGTACTGCTATACCCCAGATACTTGATGCAGATGGAATTGCAGCTCCTGGGGAAAGAATTAAAGCTGAAGATGTTTACATAAAAATGCAAACTCCTTTGGATACAAGGAGCCATTTAAGTAATCCAAAAGAATTGCCAGACAGGTTAGGATTGGCTGCCTCTTTCAATATATATTCTCTATACATGATATTAAAGTAAGTGTATTGACTTCCTTGAATATTCAGTGCATACAAGAAAGTATTCCAAAAATATAGAGGTGCTAAAAGGGAGACTGCTGTTGTTGATAGAGTAGCGCTCTTTTCTGATGTGAATAGTAACCTATGTATCAAACTTTTAATTCGACGTACTCGTAGGCCCGAGGTAATGGTGTTCTCTAATGATTATGTTTTCGGCATCATCTTAGATGTTAAGTTATAAGCTTGAGTCTATGCAATCAGGTGGGTGACAAATTTAGCAGCAGACATGGGCACAAGGGAGTTTGTGGGACCATAGTACAGCAGGAAGATTTCCCTTTTTCTGAACATGGTATTTGCTCTGATCTAATTATGAATCCTCATGGATTTTCAAGCTAATGACTAGAACTTACTTTTGGTGATTTTGGGAACCATGGCTTTCTTTCATACTCTTCTGTCTGTGCTCCAGTCATATGACGGTAGGAAAAATGATGGGGCTGCTAGGCAGCAAAGCTGGAACTTCTTGTGGTAAATTCCACTACGGTAGTCAGCAGCTGCCACAATGCTTAACACCAATCGAATGGTAGTCATCTTCACCACTGGAGCAAATATCTCGGGGAAGTCAATGCCAAATTTCTATTGAAAGCCTTTTATAACTAACCTAGCTTTGTACTGCCTTGAGGCATCCCACTCCTCGAGTTTGTAGACCCATTTGTTGGACAAAGCTTTCTTACCCTGAGGTAAGAGGACAAGATCCCATGTCTCAATGAGAGATAATGAGTCCATCTCATCAACCACATCCCTGTCCTCCACCCATGTGGCCTCCTGAAAACCCTCAGGCTCCCCACTATCAGTTAAAAAAATATAATTGTCGGATGGAGAGACCTGTCAATCTATCCCTGTGTGATCCTAATAGAATGCCGTAGAGCCAATGGTGGAGTGCTCAACCCGGCCTCCTGTTGTATATCACTGCTTGTGTTTTCAACTCCTTGCTCCCACCTTCATCGTCATCCTCCACATTGTAATAATTAGGCATTTGAGGGGGCACCTCTTGATTATTCCAGTCCTTATAAAAGTGATCTTCCTGAAAAACCACATCTCTGTTTTTGATAAGTTTCTTGGCCTAATGGTCCCAAAACCGATAGCCAAATTCTTCTGAGCTATACCCAATAAATGTACACCTCTTGGACTTAGGATCAAGCTTGGACCTATTCTCAGGACTAATAATAATATAAGTACAACTAAATACTCTTAAATGATCAAGTTTTACCTCCTTTCCCGTCAATGCTTCCTCAGGCAAACCAAAGTCCAGAGACCCAGCAAACTCTTGTTAATGAGATACACTACATTTTAGATAGCCTCAGCCCAAAACCCATCTGGCAACCCTGCGCGATTGCCCACCCCGTTATGTTGAGGTGTCCCTGGGACTCTCTTCTCATGACGAACCCCCTCCTAAGCACAGAATGAATCAAACTCAGAACTACAGTACACACCACCATTGTCTGATCTGAGACATTTCAATTTTGAGCCAATCTCATTCTCCACTAGTGCTTTTTATTTCTTAAACACACCAAACACCTTTGATTTCTGTTTTAAGAAATACACCCACACCTTCCTGGTTGCATCATCAATGAAAGTCATATAGTAAGGAGTTGACTGGGGTTGGCCCCCACATGTCTGTGTGAACCAACTCTAGCCTTGCAGTTTTCTTCGTGCTTGTGCCACTAGAGGAGCTCACCTTCTTTTGCTTCCCCATAATATAATGCTCACAGAAATCTATGTCAATGGACTTCACCCTCTCAAACCGCCCTTTGGATGCATAATCTTCATGCCCTTCTCACTCATGTGGCCCAACCTGTGGTGCCACCTCTTGCATCAACAACCGACAATGCTGCACCATTAGTGTAGGTCTTCCCTGTCATGTACAATGTCCCATGTCTCCTCCTGTATGCCATCATCATAGCACCTCTTGAGATCTTCCATGTGTCTTTGTCAAATGTTGTGACATACCCTGAATCTGCTACTAATCAAAATCATGAAACACCCGTTGGGTAACTTCAAGCTCAGATCACCCTTACCTACTCTCACATGGTTGTCATCCCCAAGATAACCTTTGCCAAAATTGCCTTCAACATAATTAGAGAGATTAGTAGAATAAGGGGTAAAATAAAAAGAGGCACTTGAGTCAGTCACCCTAGTAACTTCCTTGGATTCACACGTCAATATGAGAACGCCTTCAAACTCACCAACTACTATAATGCTTGCACTCTCTTTATCTGAGTCATCAGACTTCTTGAGATTCTTATAGTCCTTCTTGAAGTGCCCCTTCTGTCCACACTTCCAACATCTCTTCTCAGAATTTGGACCCTTAGACTTGCTTCTCCCCCTTGACTTGGAGCTTGCCTTGCTGCCTCCATCCTTCTGCAGTTGATGTCCCCTGTTTTCAATCCCGAGTGCATCTAAAGATCGTGAATCTTTGTCAGATCTCCTTCTCCTCATTCAGAAGAGTACTCAATTAGTGCACTTTAATTGGCTGAAGTCCTTGGAATTACTGATCGCTTGGATGGTGCTCTCCCAACTCTCCGGTAGTGAGTGGAGTAGGAGAGTACACAAAATATTTTCTTACAACAATTGTAAACCAACAGAGTGCAACTGTTGGAACAGATTATTATTGGAACATATTATTAATATCCCCAAGTCCTTCATAAATTTCCCTCCCTCAAACATCTTGTCAAACACTCGATGCAACATATTCACTACGTTAGTAGCTTAGGGCTTTTATACATCTCCACAAGTTGGTTCACCAACTCTTTTGTGGTCCTGAGACATTAAATATAATGGAGGGACTCAGAGTTAATCGGACTAAACCCCTGACCTTTAGATCTAACTCATTCCACTCATCATCTTTCATCAAAGCAGGTCTAGCATCCCTCCCCTTTAACGGTCTCCATAGATCCTTTTGCCTTAAATAATCCTTTATTTTGATCTTCCATAAGGTAAATTCTTGCCATTGAGTTTTTCAATTCTCACTTTTGTATCTTCAGACGTGTATCTCCCACTAAATCAATATCACAATCAAGTAGAAATATAATCAAACACAAGTATCCGACCTTCCCACAGATGCGCCACTTGTTGGGATTCAAGGTGTGTAGAGAATCCCTCTCCTGACTAGTAGCTATAACAAGTACTCTACTAGCACAACCTCAATATAATATCAAAACAGTTAACCAAGCAAGCAACCACAAAACCGAGAACAAATGAGACACAAAGATTACTGTGGTTCGGCTTCTTCTCGCTGCACACCAAGCCACAACAAACAACAAATTTTTATTGATCAAGAGACTACAATGAATTCTTGTGATTTTGTAGCTATATACAAGGAATGCCGTATCGGATATCGGTAAAATATTAGTCGACCAAAGGGACAAAATATCGGAGATATATAAGAGATATTATGTAAAAAAATATCGGTGGTCGAAAACTAATTTTTACCATGCATTTTTATAATATAACTTCTAAAATGAGTGATACTAATTTACACAAGCATAAATTTCAAAATATGCATAAAAATATGTATATAATTCAAAATATGTGTTCGCATTTTAAATCTGTATCCTTCCACTTGGCATAGGATGGGAAACAAACGGGAAAGTTGATTTTTTTAAAATAAAAAATAATTTTTTTTAAAAATAATTTTTTATTTATAAAAATACCGATATATTGGACCAAAATCGATATATCAGTTTTGTATTGCCGATATATCGGCAATATTTTGAAAACTGCATAAACTGAGATTACACAATATCGTTTTATCGGTTGAGGCCCGATATCAATATATCGGCGTATCGCCGATGCAACTTTTCATGCTATTATGCTTAGCACGGATGATAGGTAGAGTTGTCTGCCAGTGTGCAATAGGCATGCGGAGTAGGTACTTTAGTTCGTAGTTGCAAGCTATGTGTATGTTTTTTTATTGTTGGGTGATTGATTGTTTGCTTAGATGATGTGTACATGGCATGATGAGTTGAGTTAGCAAACTTATTGTGTGGATCAGGGTGATGGTTTTTGTTGATGGAAAGTGTGCGCCTCTGTTCCAGGGTGAATGACCATACATTCTCACCCCAATATGAATACCAAGGTGATAGTTTCTATTGACGGAAAGAGAATGTGTTACCGTTCTAGAGTGGACAACCTCACGTTCTCAGCCCCTAATGTGAATACCCGACTCTAGAGGGCAAATATTAAGCACTTTAAAAGCTTTTCTAGAATGGATGAAGGTTTTGATGGATCTAGAGGACACATTGTTGGATGCCATTGATCCTCTTATACCTCTCATGCTTTTGAACCTTGAAAGACAAAGTCTTTTTTGTTGTATGGAAAAACTTGATTTCAAGTCCTTTGCTTGCGATTTTCTTTTTGATAATGGAAATTGATGTGGTCCACGAGCTTCTCTCGTCAGCCACTTCAGAGCATGGGCAAAGAGCCAGTTGAACCCACTTGTGGTTCACGAATTAAGGAAGATGAGTGATTAGTGGGAGATGCTGCAAGGGAGGTCACGTCCAAAGATCGAGTCGGATAGGGATAAGAAAATGGTATTCTATATGGCGGTCCCTTTCTCTTAACTTTAATCCAAATAGGATATTCTTGACGCTATCGACTTAGAGGATTTAACGTTGGAGTATCTCCTACTAAACGTTCTTCTATCATAATTTTCGAATCAGAGGATATATCATCTGGTTCTTTCCCTTACCACTGGCCTTCATTGTCCTAAGCTTTCTCCTTAATTTCTACAATTAAAAAGAAACTAATGAAATTTAAGTTTTTTTTGCACAACGGAAAAGATTCGTCTTTCAAGGTTCGGACATGTGAGGAGTACTAGAGGATCAATGCCATCTAACATCGCCCTCCGGAAACCATCACAACCTTCAACCATACAAGACAAGCTTTGAAAGTCCTTACTATTGTATCATCTCCTCAGGGATTCACATTACACATGGTGATTGAGAAAATGCGATCGTTCGCACTCTCTTTCTGCATGTGAAAACCATCATCTTGATCGTCATGCACAATAAGTAGCAAGAAAATATGAACAAAACTAGCCACCTTGCCTATTACACACTGGCAGACGACTCTACCGTTGTGTGAAATTTTTTGTTTTTTTCATTTTTGTACTTTGCCTTGAGATATTCAGGTAGAAATTCCTCTTCATGGACCATGTGCTTCTTCATTGAAAGTAGAGAAGTACTCAGTATGGATGAGGGGTTGAACTTGATTTTACCTCCTTGTTATAGTTCACTCACCAGAGTTCTATTTTCTCTATTTTATTCTTTAGCCAATTGCCAATACTTCTATTCTGAAATAAGTGAATGCTGAACATTCCTCGAATAAGCAGCGAGAATTGGTAATCTTTTGCTGTTGCTTTCTCTGTTGCAAGGTATATATAAATATATATATATATATATATATATATATATATATATATATATATATATATAGAGAGAGAGAGAGAGAGAGAGAGAGAGAGAGAGAGAACGGTTTACATGAGATTGTTCTCATATAAGGTGCATGAGGCCAATCTTTTGGATCACTAGATTTTGATCCGAGGGTGGGTATCAAATCAGTGGGCAGGTGAGTGTGTCAAATCAATGGGTAGGTGAGTTCATTGTAGCTGTTTGTAGCCATCAGATCAAGATCCATTATAGTTCATGAGCAAGTATATTTTGGATTTTACTGCTTTTGGCATGATCTGATAATTACTTACAAAGATCCTCGTTCCATTTTTTAAGGCATCATGGGATCTCCTATAGAAGCATACATTTTTATGGGTCCAATCTACTACCAAAAACTTAAACATATGGTACATTGACAGCTTACTATTGGTTTACTTTCTTTTCAAATTTCTCTTCTACCTTGCACAAATATAATTTGAGCAGCGTCATCTTTATGCATTCGAAATTACCCATTGAAATAGTTAATTAATGAAACAAGAAGTCTGCAAGCAAATTAGAACTCGCATGTGTTATTGTCTTCTTATACTGCCAGCGAGTGTGAAGATATATGATTATGAGCAAATGCAATTCTAATTTGTTTTACTGTATGCCAGGTCGTAGATAAAATGCATGTTCGAGCTCATGGGTCACGATCGATGCTAGCTAGGCAACCCACTGAGGGGACAAGTTGTGATAGAGGTTTAGTCAATTTCCTCATTTTCTCAAAATAACTGGACGAGACAAACATAAAATCTTGTGATTGTGTGTAAACTTCTATGTTTAAAGCTTCTTTTAGGGCAACGGCTGCGGAAAGTGGAGAGCGATTGTTTGATAGCATATGGTGCAAGCAATTTGATTTATGGGCGGTTGATGCTTTCTAGCAATCCGTTCCAAGTTCAGGTAATTTGTTTAGTCAAATATTTGAACTTGGAACGGATCGCTAGAAAGCATCAACCGCCCATAAATCAAATTGCTTGTACCATATGCTATCAAACAATCGCGCTCCATTTTCCCCGCCCGTTACCCTAAAAGAAGCTTAAAACATAGAAGTTAACACACAATCACAAGCCTTTATGTTTATCTCGTCTAGTCATTTTGAGAAAATGAGGAAATTGACTCTAGTTTTTGAAACATGCATGCGAGGCATGATTAACTAAATACAGTTTGTACAAAATATTTGCTCATCTTGATGGTGGCTTTTAGCAGGATTTTCTTTTATCGTTGCCTTGGTAACACAATTATTTTCTCTTTTCAAATACTATTCACAGGACTTACAGATTGTAGTTTTTTCCTAAGTGAGATCTCTCTTTATAAACTCAAGAAATGCAATAGTAGGTGCCATTTTTAACTGTTGTCAACCGTTATCATCTCAGCATCAATATGAAAATCTTATCTAGGATTTGTGTGGGGTTAGCTACATGGTTTTGCCTCGAGAATATTTGACCATGGACCACTTTTGCATCTAACTCTTCTTTTTTTGTCAGTGGCCTAGAGGCCAAGAAAACACTAAACAACTAGGTCATACAGCTGCGCAGGCACAAGCCAAGAGGGGGGCGAGCTAGTCCAGTTAGAACCCTCCCTAATTGTGCATGCGTAAGTAACGATCTAATGCATGCGCTATCCATGCCCATTCCTGCTAACATGGACCACATGTCCCACATCCATACACAAAAGGTGCGACCTGGCCTCGTAAAACCAAAGCACAGCTTGGACCTGCTTGGCTCAATCGCATTGACTGTCCGCCATAGTCTCACAATCCCCTTCAAAAATCAAACTATTGTAATTCCTTCTAGCAGCAAAATGTATAGCTGAGCAAACCACTATTGTAATTCCCTTCAAATTTCAAACTATTGTAATTCCTTCAAACTATTGTACTCCCCTTCCACCATGAAGGAAAGAGCTGCAATGAAAGTGCCTGCAGACCACTTTAAGTTGTTGCACCCTGAGGATTTGACTGGGATTTTGGACTTGTCTATCCTTAAAAACTTTCCTAAAATCTGTTATTAAAATTACTTTACTGCTACTGTAATAAGGATGAACTGCGTGTACCTTTTGCAAAGATGATAATAAAGGAGAAGAGTTTATGATCGAATCAAGCGAAACACTTTATCCTTAAGATAGAATTCGCCCTCCCTACGGTGCTTAGGACTCTTGGGCGTCTGCCTCCCAGGATAAGACGATCAACCACGTACTGTAGGAGCACTCCAAACAGCACGCGCAACGAACCACAGTGTGCAATACTTTCACAGAAAGAAGAGAGGAGGAAGAAGAAGATGCAGGAAAAAATCCGTACAGAAAAATCCATTTTTTACAAGATTTATAGAAATCCCGTTAAACCCCGTTGAAAACACACCGTTTCCCGTTAAAGCCCGTTGAAACCCTTTCCCGTTAAACGGACGCGTCCGTCCGTTAACGGTCATAATAAAACGGACCCGTTTTGGTTAAACCAAAATAAATTAAAAAACTAAACCATTGAATTTGTCCCAAAAATAATATTATCTTGTTGACCCAACCCAACCCAACCCAACCCGACCCGACCCGGCCCGGCCGGCCGCGCGTGCGAACCGAGCCGAGCCAGCCGGCTGGACGGACGGCGGCGGCGGCGGCGGCGCGCGCGCGTGTGGGTTAGCCCACCTAGGTGCATGGGTCCAACATCTCTCTCCCCCACAAAAGTGGGGTGGCCCTTGGGCCTAACTTATAAGGCCAACCTTGGACCTTATATACCATCCACAACCCATCCTTGGTGTGGATGTGGGACTATTCATCCTTCACCCAATTCACTCATTCATCTCATAGTAAGTGGGTTTTAAACATGGGTTAGTTCTCTCTCATTAATACCCAATTATGGGTTATAACTAACACCCACTTCTAACAATCCCCCACATGAATGAGAATTGGCTAGATAATTATGCAAAAACTATGCAGAAAACTTGTGAAAGCAAATATTGAGAAGATCATGCATGGGGGAGAGGTAGCTTTCGGCTTTGAACCTTCCCTTGTGAAGACTATTGGGTTTACTGGCTAATCAGTGAACGTGATGTCTTGAACTGTTCAGCCGTTTGTGTAAACCAAGACAATAGAAGTCACACAATCACTTCTCAGACACATTGTGGTTCTCATGACTTTGTTCATTTTGGCCCCGAACAAATCTGGTTTTCATGAGTGCTCTAGAAGATTTAGCCTTAAAATCCTCATAGAAGTGGCCCCTTCACACTCATATAGGTGATTCTCATTAGGAGCATCCTGCAATACCCCACTCGAACTAAGTCAAGCTATGAGAACCATTAAAAGCAAAGCTTATCCTGATTCATTCAGCAGGCATCACTATCTCTTCATAGGAATGGGAACGAGATTTTATCTCCATAGTGATTCCCCTTGAATCCCCCACAATTCGGTTGTCCCTTTTGAACCTAGATCTTGGGATCTCCAGTTAACTAGGTTGGGTTGCCATTATGGTGATTCTTAATGTTTAGGCTTCAAGCCCATTCCCCTCGATGAATTGCTCACTTGTTCTTTGGTCAAACCCTTTGTAAGCGGATCCGCAATATTTTCTTTTGACCGAACATACTCAATAGAAATTATTCCACTAGAGAGCAATTGTTTTATGGTATTATGCCTCCGACGTATATGTCGAGACTTACCATTATACAAGTTACTTTGTGCTCTTCCTATAGCCGATTAACTATCACAATAGATACATATAGGTGGCACAGGTTTCCCCCGCATTGGAATATCTTCTAAAAAATAACAAAGCCACTCAGCTTCTTCTCCGGCTTTATCAAGTGCAATGAATTCTGATTCCATTGTGGGTCTTGCAATGCACGTTTGTTTAGAAGATTTCCAAGACACTGCTGCACCTCCAAGAGTAAAGACATATCCACTTGTGGATTTTGAGTCTCTTGTATCAGATATCTAATTTGCATCACAGTACCCCTCTAGTACTGCTGGATACCTTGTATAGTGCAGTCCATAGTCCAAGGTATATCTTAGATATCTAAGAACCCTGACTAGAGCCTTCCAGTGGTTTTCCCCTGGATTGCTATTATATCTACTCAGTTTACTTACTGAGTACACAATGTCCGGTCTCGTACAATTCATGAGGTACATGAGACTGACAATAATTTCTGAATATTGGAGTTGTGATATGCTCTCACCCGTGTTTTTGCTTAAATGAAATGTCACATCCACAGGTGTTCTCGCTGGACGATGATCATTCTCATTAAATTTGTCTAGGATTTTTGTAATGTAATGAGATTGAGATAACGCATATCCATCAGATGTTCTAGTGATTTTTATCCCTAGTATAACATCTGCAACACCCATATCCTTCATGTCAAACTGTTTGTTTAACAACCTCTTAGTAGCTTTAATGATATTATCATTGCTACCAATAATGAGCATATCATCCACATATAGCCATACTATAACATAGCCTTCAGGTCTAGCTTTGACATAAACACATTTGTCACATTCATTGATTTTGAATCCATTTGACATCATCATTTTGTCAAATTTTTCATGCCATTGCTTAGGTGCTTGTTTAAGCCAATAAAGGGATTTAACAAGTCTGCACACTTTATTTTCTTTACCCGGTACAACAAACCCTTCAGGTTGTTCCATATATATTTCCTCATTCAAGTCATCATTCAAGAATGCTGTTTTTACATCCATTTGATGTATTTCAAGATTATACAAAGCAGCCATAGCAATTAACATCCTAATGGAAGTTATTCTTGTGACTGGTGAGCATGTATCAAAATAATCTTGACCTTCCTTTTGCTTGTATCCTTTGATAACAAGTCTTGCTTTATATTTGTCAATTGATCCATCAGCCTTCATCTTCCTCTTGAAGATCCACTTGTATCTGAGAGGTTTACTACCTAGTGGTAGATCTACCAACTCTCAAGTGTGATTTTGCATAAGTGTGTTTCGCTTGATTCGATCATAAACTCTTCTCCTTTATTATCATCTTTGCAAAAGGTACACACAGTTCATCCTTATTACAGTAGCAGTAAAGTAATTTTAATAACAATCTTAAAACAGAATTCGCCCTCCCTACGGTGCTTAGGACTCTTGGGCGTCTGCCAACCAGGATAAGACGATCAACCACGTACTGTAGGAGCACTCCAAACAGCACGCGCAACGAACCACAGTGTGCAATACTTTCACAGAAAGAAGAGAGGAGGAAGAAGAAGATGCAGGAAAAAATCCGTTTTTTACAAGATTTATAGAAATCCCGTTAAACCCCGTTGAAAACACACTGTTTCCCGTTAAAGCCCGTTGAAACCCTTTCCCGTTAAACGGACGCGTCCGTCCGTTAACGGTCATAATAAAACGGACCCGTTTTGGTTGAACCAAAATAAATTAGAAAACCAAACCATTGAATTTGTCCCAAAAATAATATTATCTTGTTGACCAAACCCAACCCGACCCGACCCGGCTGGATGGCCGGCGGCGGCGGCGGCGCGGGTGTGGGTTAGCCCACCTAGGTGCATGGGTCCAACATCTCTCTCCCCCACAAAAGTGGGGTGGCCCTTGGGCCTAACTTATAAGGCCAACCTTGGACCTTATATACCATCCACAACCCATCCTTGTGTGGATGTGAGACTATTCATCCTTCACCTAATTCACTCATTCATCTCATAGTAAGTGGGTTTTAAACATGGGTTAGTTCTCTCTTATTAATACCTAATTATGGGTTATAACTAACACCCACTTTTAACAAAATCTTCCGCCAATAGTTTAGTTATCAGAATCCCCTGGTTCTTTCCCTCAATCCTCGCCAAATTTCTTCTCTTTCCAGAAAGCATAGACAAATCTTTTAAAGCTCATCGACCCATCCCTCCTCAGATAGACTCTTTCTAAGATGTTACTATCCAACTCCCTAATCCACCTAAACTCCTCCCATATCTCTTGAACTGTTTCACAGTCCCACAAAGTGTGATAAACACTCTCAATCCCATTGTTGCAAATTTCACATCTTCCATCAGCGATAAACCCCTTCTCATCAGGTTTGCTTTGCAAGGGATACTGTTCCTTGCTGCCCGCCAGAGAAAAATTTGCATTCTCGGCAACTGCCATCATTCAGAAGTTATCCCACACTGGTTTGTCATTTGTTCATCCACCAAATAGGTTGGTCCCTTCTTAATTTTAAACAACAGATAGGAAGCACTTCGAACATTAATTAAAATGCGGTTTTTGTCTCCCTCCAAGCAAAGTCTCAAGTCTGCCTCTCGTCTCAGCCACAAAATTGACACCCACAACGAGGATTAGCAGTATTGACCCGGGGGTTCCCGCACATGTGCCTCCAAATAACCCATTTGCCCTTCTCCCCTGTTGAAAAAACACAGACGCTTGAAATGGCCATCAGGCCATGCTTCCCTCCCCTCATGCTTAATAGCCAAGCTCCCCCTCCCCCCCAATCCGGCGAGTGCCCTCTTCGCCGCCGTTCACATCTATACCGGCACCACCTTCAAATACAACCTCCTCCAGACCTCCTCATTGCTAAACCTTCACCAACCCAAACGCGGCGAAAGCAAGTGCGGCATTTTGTCTCTGCCAGATAGTAATTGATCACCGCTTTGACCCACCCCGCGTTCAAAGGTGACTTCATTCTCCCCGACAATCCCCCAACCCTGTTTGTATGCCATCACGCATGTGCCCCCCGGGGTTTGAATGGTTAAAGTTTTACCATAATACTAGTATTTTTAGTACATATGCTTACAAATTGCAGTATGAGTTTCCGGCTTGGTGTTTTCATATTACATTGTGCCTCTAAAGTGGTAATGTGGCCGTATGCATCTCATTGTTTGTTCAATATATCACATGTGATGTCAAATATGACATTTCACATGTCAAATATGACTCTTTAGAGGAGGACAGTTCAAGGTATGACAGAAGCCATATAAACACTATGTCATCTGGTGATGTTGAAAACAACAATAGTAGGAAGGTATGCATCCCTCATCAGTAAACACAATAAGGAAGGAAGTAAATGGCAGGATGTGATTTGTCAAGTAATTGTGCAGGACTGTGATGAAGGGGAGGAGATGATGGAAGAAGGGGTGGGAGGTGGATTGAAGTCCACTGATGCCATGGAGGGTGATTTGACAGTGACCCCCAAAGGTTCCCCAATAAATTATCAGAATGAAGGGGATGAGGAAGTGATTGGGGAGCATATGGATGAAGTGCCAGAAGAAAGGCTGCATGAGGCTGTTGTGGGGGAGGATATGGGAGGGGAGGACAGTACAGGACGCGGGGGGGGGGGGGGGGGGGGGGAGGTGCCGTAGGCAGTTGACAATGAGGCATCCATAGAAAAGGCATCCATAGAAAATGTGAAGGCAATGAATGACCAGGCCGAGGGGAGCCTCAGAGAGTTAACAATGAGGGCCCCATAGAGGACATGGAAGAGGATGAGAAGGAAGGGGATGATATTTCCCATGATAATGAAGTTTCAAAGGAGGAAGACAAGTCAGAACAAGAGAAAGAAGATGTAGAAGATGATGAAGTGCCCATTGGCGAAAATAAAGTGACAATTGAAGAGAGCCAACAGGAGTAGGGGGGCCAAGTGAACAAGTAGTGACTGAAGAGGATGAGAATGTTGCATTGGTAATTGTGGTGAGCAGGAGTAAGAGTACGAGGCGTAAGGCTCCCGGTAGATCGAGGACCCAATGAAGAAGAGAGGAACGAGGGCGAGGGAGGAGGACACAGAACAGGTTTGTTATTATGATGCCATAATATTAGGGACTTAGTTGCATAGACAAATTGCAGGAGATATGACACAAGATGATCTGCAGAGATGAGGAAGGACATGTTGGACCCGGAAGCTGCAAGCTGGGGTAGCAAGAGTGGGTTGGACACGCTTGTAGAAATTGCTGAGATTTGCGAGAATCAAGGCTACTTTTGGAATATGCCATGCAACTCTCGCAGGAAAGAGATGGAGCAATATATGAAGGATCCATCACAGTAGGAGTGAGTGTTGTGTGATAGGGTAGTTTAAGAATTTGTTAATTCGTTATTAATAGTCCATTTAAACTTATTTGTTATTTGTATTGATGAAGCAGGGGTAGGAATATTCATGGCATAAGATTGGATGCTTTATTCATGGACACAGTGAGGAATGCTTGGACGTACACTAGTGACATTCAACATACGGGTGCTTTATTGTATTGACATTTGTTTAAGAATTCATAGTATTCGACTGTGGATCTTGTGTATAATATTTGTGTTTTATATGACATATAGAACATTGACGCATTCATACATATGCTAAATGAGAAGATGGATGCAGGAGGAGGAAAGCACAAGTTCTGCCATGTTTTTACCGCGATAAGAACTTAATCTGAACTTTCTATTTTTAAAATTTCACCTTTCATATTCTGGTTTGTTAACGTCCACATTTTACATATTAGTTGGCATATGTCACATATTGCATAGGACATCCTGCGTGTCTAGGGTTAATTATGTTTTAATGTTACAACCTATGATCACGTCACATTGATTGATTAAGGAAGTTGTGGTTGGATCTGAGAAAGAACAAAAGGAATGCAGGGGTTGAGGAGGCAAAGCATCTGGACTTTCCTGTATATAGCACAATGAAGAACACTTTCATGAGTCCCAAACCATTCTGGGAGCATGAGTGACATCACTTCCGGACGCTGAATAACAAGAACCACTTTGTTTTATTCGTGATGCATTTGGAGAGAAATCAGATCCTTATCCTCGACCCTCGGGAACTTGGAGCTGGAGGTGATTTGAGATCATATGAGTGGGATGTCTTCCCACTTCAGTAAGATCATATGAGTGGAAAGACGCATAATGTTTCAAGCTTGCGGAGGTAACTGGGCACATACACCAGCCAATGACTTATGACGGTGGACGGCTTGTCATGCTTTATATGGAGTTTTTGCAGAGAGGTCTTAATCTAAAACAGACTAGGGCGTGGGCTGAAGATCGGAGCAATCTAGATATTAGCGTATATTTTGATTAAGAATGATGTAAAGGAGTGGTTGTAGTAATGCAGTAGTTGGACTATGATATGTGATGTTGTTGAATATAATTATGGTTGCTACATTCATGTTTTAGTCATAAGTGAACCTTTGGCTGTATGAGAGTGTGTTGCCATATTCTCATAATAAGGTTATATTTCATTTATTGCCATTTACTAATTACAAAATACAAACATAGGCAAAAAAAGCTGGACCAAATGAACAAAAATAACCCAAAAAATACATGTCTGCTTTCCCAGTCACAAAATGTGGATCTTCGACTTGCGACTGTCACATTTTGCATTTGGGCTGTCACATTTTAGACTGGTATATAAGAAAAATATATTGTCTGCTACCTGCCTTCTAATGACCGTCATATTTCGCAATTTGCAATTCGCATTTCGCATTTCGACTATCATATTTCACCTCATGACGTTTGACATACACAACCACTTATTAGTTGCTTTTGCCTTCGCCTGCCTGGGCTTCCTTGGCGCTTTGGGTGTCTTCTTTGCGGCTTCGGATGGTGCTGCCCTCTTCCTCTTGCTACCTGTTTGAGGTCCAGCTGATGAGGTACATGTATGTGTGCTATGTACTCCTGCATATGAAGCACTCTGTGTGGTCTCAACTCCTTAATCTGTGTGGTCTCAACTCCTCCAGATGAGGCATGTTGAGTGTCCTCCCTAGGGCTGCCAATGGTGAGGTTATGGTACGGTTAAGACTTATTCCATCACCATAACGATTTATTAAATCCTTAACCATAACCTTTCCCTTAAAAAATGGAACAACCTCTTGCATAATCTTTTCATTAACCATTATCCGCGATTAACCGTGGTTAACCATTACCCATTTCATTTATTATTTTTAGTTAATTTTTTCGCTTGGTATTATCTATCATTTCCCCTTTTTCTCTACCATAATCTAGCTTTCCCTTACAAAAGAAATTAGCCAACGCATCATTGAGGGTTGTAAAGACCCATACATATATAGCTACAAAAAGAGAGTTGGTTTACAAAAATATGCACAGATTTGGCTTCTAATAACAATTGTGCCTTCTAAAGTTTGCACGGATTTTACAAAAACAAGTCTCCTCTTCATTGTATGGATCATTCCTTTACACCTGCATTGAAGTGGAGAACATAGTCATCAATCATCATCCATTGTTTTATTTCTCTTACCCAACTATAATTAAAATATGCATGTCATGTCAACTAGCTTATTTAAATACACTCCGATAGTCAATGGGAGTTTAAGCTAGGTCTCAGCTTGGCTTGAACTTTGCTTTAGCTATCTTAGCTTGAACAAAATCTGCTTCTCTATTGCACTATGTCCAGGGCCACCTACTTAGACCACTTCACCCCTTTAAATTGGAAAGAATAAGATATTGCAACTTCACATCCCTTCTAAGCCTCTCAAGAACTCACAATCTCAGCAGAAAGAGGTGCTCAGGAGTTAGGGGGGCTGGATTAGGAGTGGAGAGTAGTGGAGAGGATAAGGTTTATGTGTTTCCTTTACAACATATATATACTCCTTAAGTTTGTTTCCAAGCAGGACATAAAATGCTAAATATTTGCAATTTTACCATGTGGTTAAAGTGGTTGTGGAATTATTTTTTCCATAACCTTTCCACTTACGAAGCGGTTGGTTAAAATTAACCACATAATTATATGACGAACAATTTTAACCTAACCATTTAACGCAGGACAGTTATGGTGTGGGCGTAGGATGGTTAAGCGGGTGTCATTGGCAACCCTAGTCCTCCCCTCCAATATACGTATCAACAGGGTCATTCTCTACTCTCACCAAGTTAGTGCATTTTTTGGCTTAATGGTCTGTTCCCTTGCACTTTTTGCAATGGTATGTCCGTTTAGTCTCCCCTCTAGAAAGCCTCCTCTTAGTGGGTATGCGCCTAGGATCAACTTTAAATAGTGAAGGATTAAAGACAATTTTTGTAACGTAATATGGTGTATTCCATTGGTTTTTATCAAGCACTGGATATATGGATCCATTGTACAATTGTCTGTATCTCTCAACACTGTAGAGGTCTGAGCAGAAGTGGTAAGGGTAAACGTTGATCCTTCCACATGCATCCAGTGCATGCTCACATGGGAGACACAAGTTCTGAAAACTCCGCAAGTGTATGCTCGATTTTGAAGATTGACTTCCGAATCATATGTGGAGGACTTGACGCAGCTGGTACATGGTGATATCCCGGGTCAACTTATTGCATCCTTCAATTTTTTCTCCGCCCAAGGAGTCAATTTCTTCTTCCACTTCGATGTTGTGTTCGCATCATGATGCCACTTCAACTGAGATCCCGTGCCAACTTATTGTCATCTTTCAATTTTTTCTCTGCCCAAGGAGTCAGTTTCTTCTTCCACTTCGATGCTGTGTTTGCATCATGATGCCACTTCAACTGAGCGTTCAGTCTTATGGCTTCCTGATATACACAAAAATACATGCTTTTATATGCCTCTAATACCTAGTTTATTAGTGTTGTTTCTGTTAAAATACGGGTAGTTGTACTTTATTAGTGATAGGTTAGCAATTTGTAATTTACATCAATTTATAATTAATTGTGTTTAAATTGATCCATCTAGACGCTTTCATTTGATTGAGTAGAACTAATTGAAGTGCATGTGCATTTCCACGTCTAAACATTTTTTTTACTTTTATTGGATGTGCTAAACAACTTTAGAAACTGAAGAATGCTAGGATGGTTGATGTAATTCGATTGGGCACCTGTGCAATTTTGGTTTATGTCTTTAAGATGAGTGTTCCAAGATCCAATTGACAACAAACATGGGTTTGATAAGAACTTGATTTGTTATGATCTTGGTCCACTCATCTTAAATGTGCTACGTATGATAGTTAAAAATTGCACATGCAATTACATGTGCTATAACTAAGGGTCCGTTTGATTGGTCTGAATCTGAATATGAATCTGAAAAGTCTACTGAAAAGTCTAAAAAGTTATATATCTGAAATTCTCTGATCTGAATCTGGATGAAATAAATGAACTGACTTTTAAAATTCAGATTTCAGACTTCTTATGTATATGTTTTTTTTTGCTGAATCTGAGACTCCTTATGTGAGACGATAACATGACCACTGCAAATGTAGTTCATTTTTTCCTTTAAAATAGTCATTAAATAGCCTCTGTGCAATCTGCATATGCAATTATAAGTCTCCAAATTTCAAGTCACCTTACGTTCTAGACAACATACACAATCTATTCCGTCGCATTACATCATTCCAGGGCATGGTATCAGGAAAAGACAGAATCCCACCTCAACACAAATACAACTAAATCTACCAAAACATGAGCAGCATACCTGTCACACCAAAACCCTCCTTCCATTTCCCCATGAAACTCAATCAAAATACCCCTCCACTTCATCTCCAACTCTTCTCTCTCCTTAAAGGCTCTGACTTGTTCTGCTCGAACACTCAACTTCATTAGGAATACTAATAAGATTTGGCAACATGTGGTAAATATTAGGGAATTTAATCTTCACTAGGAGGTCCAAAATGATGGATATGCAATGAGTATATGTACTCAAAGATCAACCTGGTTGAGCGCCAAGTTCAATCACAGAAACCACATTTATCAGTAACAAATATCCATTAATAAAATCATGAATATATACCATTTTTCAAGTCAAACCCAATTCCTTTTATTTTCAAAACAATCAAAGATTTTTTTTTACAAAAAAAAACAGCAAATCATCTCTCCCTCTGTTCACCCTTCAAGTTGAAAACAGCTACAGGAATCCCATAACTCTTTGTCTTTCTTCCTGTTGGGTATTGAATTGCCCTTCATTCTCTCATCTTTCAGTATCTACATTGCTTTACCAACTCATGTTAAAAGCATGGAGCTGACGGCTCCTCAGCTTTATAATTTAATAGATTATAGATTTCCCTCTCTTTCTTATTTTATCTTCAACACCAAAACTCCCATTCAACCACCCTTTCTGTAACTGAGGTCATGACATGGAATCAGACAATTTATTTAGTTTCCACCTATTGGAAGAAGGTCTCGTGTGAGAACTTGCGCATGACCCAACTGCTGTCTCATCACTTCTATAGCTCAAACATACAACATCTAACACCCCAATTGGACTCCGTGGCACCAAAAACATGGACCCACCAGGCTGCTGGTTCTGAGAAGAAGGGTCGGGGAGATGAGGGTTCTATTCAGAAATTCCGACCCATTTTCACATATGAATTTTCTAGCGACTGTTAATACACCATTGAATTCAGCCCGCTAAACAAATACGCTGATAAGCCGGCTTATCAGCAACTTATTCATTTCAGCCCTTAATCAGACCAATCAAATGGACCCTAAGTCATAATATAGCCCAATGTAATCTAAAACTAAGTATCTTAAGTTTATGTGCAAAAATATGAACGCAAGAGTTAATATTTCCAATTGTATCAAGATGTACTGAGTCATGTTGGAAAAAAAAGGTTGTACTGAGGGGCCATTTGGGGCGTGATCAAAAGCAAAACATCCAGTGGCTTCACTGTAGCATCCAATTTTTTCCCCTATCCAGCTGAAACACCTCAGGACGAGGTGTCCTGAGGTATTTCAGTTAGATGTTGGAAAAAAAATGGATGCTACAGTGGACATCCAAAATCCACACTGGATGTTTTGGCTTTATCACGCCCCAAACGGCCCCTGAGTCACAATTGTTTGCACAATATTTTCATTATTTAGCACGATGGGGTCCCAGACGCATCTTTGCAAGGTTCTGCCATTTTTGGTAATTGGTTAACAGATGCCCCCTCCATCTGGAATTATTATCACCATAAGCTTTCCATAATGAATATTTTGGAAAATCTCATGGTGATAATTATTCCCGATGAAGGGAATAACAAAGATCATATGTTGGTCCTAGCAAATAAATACTCCCTATTACTGACCATGGAAATTATTTAAGCGGTAAAAGTATGAAGATCTGCAAACCAATAAATACTAACTAGTTGCCATTGCAAAGCACCCTCGAATGGCAATAAATATGTAGCTTATTGAGCATTCCATTCTTTTGGAGATGCATGGGGTTCTTATTGATTGAGTCATTGCATTCCATTGGTTATGAAACTTTACTTACTGAGCATTCCATGCTTGGGAGATGCATGGTGATCTTCTTGCTTCAGTCATTGCATTCCATTGGTTATAAAATATTTTTTTAAGATCATGAAACTTTATTTAACCGATATAAAAATGTGGAGTCCTAAATAAATGCTTCTCTCCTATATTTTAGGAATTTCAATTATCAAGTCCAGTTCAAATAAGTAAGTAGCTCTCTCTCTCTCTCATCCGGACCTCACTATTCCCATTGGACTCTCTCTCTCTCTCTCCCATCCATATCTCCTTCTCACACAAATCTCTCATGTTAGTTATAATATATGGGTTCGTCCCATATTGCATGACTTAATTATTAGAGAAGTCGGCCATCTCGTGTAGTGCGTGGACACGTAGAGAGGTTAGGCTTCCGTGGGCCTGGGTGGGTCCACCGTAATATTAAAGAGACACCTAATTTAGAACCGTTATGAAAAGAGTCATAATTTGTTAGATATAGCCATGGAGAGAGATAGTAATTAGGGGAGTTACATCCCAATTAGGTAACCGCAATGAGAGGGAAATAAGGGGCGTGATTGGTACCATGCCCATTCACTTTTGCATGGATTGACGCGGTCTTCTTCTCTCTCTCTCTCAGGGAGGTTCTCTCTCTCTCTTGGCTCTTATTTTTTCTCTCTCTTGCTTTGCTTTTTGGGATTGATCTTGAAGATACAATTAAAGTGAAACGTTGGGAGAAATTGAAAGAGGAAATTGCTATCTCGTGTGGAGAATAGCAAATCCCTGTCCATGGACGAACAGTTTGGTGGTGATCTCTGACATACTTCTTCTTTCTTATGAGTATACAAAGGGTTAATTGTTGGCATAAAAACCACAGGTTAGTAGTAATCACTCCTGTGTTTTATTTGTTTTGTGCATGATATAATTTTTTGTTCGTTTATATTGCTCATTCTCTTATATACAATTATTGTTATTTGTAAGTGCAAGAGAAAATACCTGATCAAAGATAGATTTTGGAGGATTTGACATCACAACGGACGATTTCAATCGCTTCTGTTGTAGCTCACGACCCTTCAGTGGTATCGGAGCCTCATTCCATTGTGATGTTAGAATTCCCAAAAATCTGATTGATCATCGTTTGGAATTCAGAGCAATCGAATTGAAAAAAAAATGCAATTTTGATACGGCGATCGATCGTCATACCAGAAGCGATTGATTGCTTCAGGTTAAATAAAGAGAAGACGACCAGTTAATGATCGATTGGCGCCGTTCGCGATTGATCGTATAACTGGAATTTACTTTGTAAGAGAAGAATGATCGATCTCCTTAAGTTTGCGGTCGATCATGTCTTTTGAAAATCGTACTTTTAGGGCGATGCAATCGATTACCTAAAATAGCGATCGATCGTAACTGTTGTTAAGAACGAATTTTGTTGCAGATGCGATCAATCGGTTTGAGAACGTGATCGTTCGTATCAACTAGAAAGTCTTATATTGAGCTGTGATCAATCGGTTGTGAGAACAATCGATCGCTTCTACTGGTTTGGTCAATTAAAGTTACGAGATCGATCGGTTTGAGAATGCGATAGATCGAGCGTAATATTGAACATTGAATTACAAGGAGAGCGATCGATCGCTTGGGTAAATGATCGATCGTATCTACTGTGATTGTGCAAAGTCTGCATCGATCCGCATCGACTGCACATCAATAACTAATTGTTAATTGTTGAGTAGTGATTTAAACTTTTCCCTTTAACACTTATTGTCCTGTTTCACTGGTTGTAGAAATTTATCTTCATCTTGTTGCATTATTTGCTGATTTTCATAAAAGTTGCAATGGCATCCCGAATGGTCTTGAGTGAGTTGGCTAAGACTGAAAAGTTGAATGCCACGAACTTCATTACCTGGAAGAGGCGCATCCGTCATATTCTATTTCTTGAAGACTTAGGTCATCTGTTGGACCAAGGTGTTGAACTTCCAAATGAAACTGTTACTACTGCTCAAAATAGAGAGTACAAGAAGTTCAAGATGGAGGATGCATGAGCAAGGACCACTATGTTGACATTTATGGAGCCTAATGGTGGCCAAATGGGCCATTATAGGAGGAACTGTCCAAATGGCTCCTAGGGCAATGAGAAAAAGAAACAACAAGGTGGAGGGAAGGACATAGTTTGCATGATTTCTGAGGCATTGATTGTGAACAACACGAGAGGATGGTGGCTTGACTCAGCTATAATTCGTCATGTGGCCATGACCAATGAGTCATTTGCTGAAATGAAAGAGATAAGTCCCAAAGAGCACAAGATATACATGGGCAACAACACTTATTGTGATGTGATGGGGATTGGCTCTGTTCGTATTCCTCTCTGAGGAGGAAATACTCTGGTTCTCACAGATGTCTTACTTGCACCAACTATTCGTAGGAATCTGATTTTAATCCCTCTATTGACTATAAAAGGATTTAAAGTTAGGTTCAATGGTGGCAAGGGAACTGCGGGACAAAAGAATAATAATTTATTTATTGCTTCATTAGTTGATAGTTTATTCAAACTTGATGTAGCCAATGACTTTGCTAATTTTAATAATATGCATGATTATGAGTATGTGGCTTGTGTGATGATTGATGATGCTTTATTGTGGCATTTATGCTTATGTCATGTGAATGTTAAAAAATTACATCGAATGTTGGGAAGTGGGCTACTACCTAGAATATGTGATGATTTGCGCATTTGTGAAGATTGCATATCTAGTAAAATGACTAGGCTACCTTTTCCCAAAGGTCAACGAGCCATAGACCGTTTAGAGGTCATTCACTCAGATATTTGTGGGCCTATAAACGTCGAGACTCAAAGGGGTATGACATATTTCATTACGTTTGTAGATGACTATTTAAGGTATGGGTATGTGTACTTGTTATCAAGGAAGTCCGATGCCTTTGAAAAATTCAAGGAATTTAAGGCTGAGGTTGATAACCAATTAGGAAGAAAAATTAAAGTTATGAGAAAAGACAGAGGTGGAGAGCACACATCTTATTTGTTCAAGGACTATTGCACTAACAAAGGAATAGTTCATCAATATACACTACCGTATACCTCTTAACAGAATGGAGTCACTGAAAGACGTAATAGGACGTTGATGGACATGGAAAGGTCCATGTTAAATCACTCTGAAATAGGAACGCAGTTTTGGGGTGAAGCACTAGACACCGCTATTTATGTACTAAATCGAATACCCTCTAAGTCGATCAAATTGACCCTATATGAGTTATGGACGGGTAGACGTCCAAATTTTTCGAACTTGAGAGTGTGGGGGTAAAAGGCCCATGTTAGGGTGCCTGATCAACGGAGAAGTAAGTTGGATCCTAAGACCATAAAATGTAATTTTTTATGTTATTATGATCATTCTAAAGGGTATCGTTTTGTAGTATACCATGATGATGGGACAGTGGGGGTAATTGAGTCTAGAGATGCATATTTTCTTGAGGAAGATATTTGAGTTAGAAAAAGAGAAAGTTACTATCGCTAGTAATGAACAAGTGATAGGTAATACATCCAATGAGGATGTGAAGTCACGAGCATCAAGAGAGCGTAGACCTTCAGTGTTGTTGAAGGATTACTACACGATGCTTGGTGAAGATGAAATTACAGAAGATGAACCGATAATTAATGATCCTATCATGTTTGAGCAGGCTATGAGTAGTCCAGAATCGAAGGAATGGCAGAAGGCTATTCAAGAGGAAATGAATTCAATCTTGAAGAACAAAGTCTGGGAGATTGCTGACTTACCAGATTAGAGGAAACTCATTGGGTATAAGTTGATCTTCAAAAAGAAGTTCAAAGCTGATGGATCAATAGATAAGTATAAAGCTAGACTTGTACCAAAAGGGTTCACAAAAGTAGAGGGCATAGACTTTAAGGAGACGTATTCTCCTGTGTCTAGGTTCATCTCGATTCGATATTTGTTGGCAATTGTGTCATACTTTGATTTAGAGCTGCACTAGATGGATGTAAAGACTGTCGTCCTAAATGATGATTTAGAGGAGGAGATTTATATGGAACAACCCGAGGGGTTTGTTGTTTCCGGGGAGGAATAAAAGGTGTGCAAGCTTATTAAATCATTGTATAGACTTAAACAATCGCCAAAACAATGGTATTTCACTTTTTACAAGGTGATTAGTGAATATGGCTTTGTGGCCAATGATTATGACCATTGCGTGTACTCCTTTAGAGATGGGAGTAGATTTATGATATTGTCACTATATGTAGATGACATATTATTGATGGGTTATGACA
Organism: Houttuynia cordata; assembly: GCA_039654745.1. NCBI lineage: Eukaryota > Viridiplantae > Streptophyta > Magnoliopsida > Piperales > Saururaceae > Houttuynia > Houttuynia cordata. The sequence goes on from CM077507.1 coordinate 396,691, forward strand.
CAAGTATGATTCTCAGTCTCAAAGAATGGCTCAAGACTCAATTTGAAATGAAAGATATGGGTGAAACATCTTACATCCTAGGAATGACGATTGAGAGACTTAGAAAAGAGAGGAAGCTAAGTATATCTTAAGAATCATATATAGATAGTGTGTTGAAACGCTTTGGCATGATTGGTTGGAAGACCATAGATTCACCCATCTATAAAGGGACAGTTTTGTCCGAGAAAATAGCACCTTCATCAGACGAGGAACGTCTAAAGATGGAATTTGTGCCATATGCAAAGGCTATTGGTACCTTGATGTATGCCATGAACTGCACTCGACCTGATCTGGCTTTTGTGGTAAGCCTTGTGAATAGATATCAAACTAACCTAGGTATGCAACATTGGTAGGCTATTATGCGGGTGTTTAGATACCTGTTGGGTACTAAAGATATGAAACTAACATATCAAGCTTAGAACCTATCATTGGAAGGGTATAGTGATTCTGACTATGTAGGGTGTAAGGATGATAAGAAATCTACTGTCGGGTATATTTTCAAGTTTGGTGGCGGCGCTGCTGTGTGGGCTAGTAAGAAACAGAAATGCGTTACTAAGTCCACTATGGAAGCTGAGTTTCTTGCATTCAGTTTGGCAGCTTCCGAACCAGTGTGGATTAAGGAGTTTCTAGCAAGTTTGTAGCTAGAACAATGGACTGATGCTCTTGTCCAAATTTATTGGGATAATTTGGCAACTTTGTCGACACTCCGTAATGGGGAGATTATTTCTATAGCTAAGCACATTGAGGTGCATTATTATTATATATTTGACATGCTATAATGGGGAAAGTTGATAGTGAGTCATCTTCCTACGCTTAAAATGTTGGCTGATCTGTTAATGAAGGCTTTGACAAAGGATCTATTTGTGAAACATGTTCATAGTTTTGGATTGCGACAGGACTAGTGCATGAGTTACTGTGGAATCACAAATATGAGCACTGAACCCATAGTGGGGGATGTTAGTTATAAATATGGGTTTGTCCTATATTGCATGACTTAATTATTAGAGAAGTTGACCCTCTCACGAGGAGAGGTTAGGTTTTCGTGGGCCAGGGTGGGTCCACCCTAATATAGAAGAGACACCTAATTTAGAACAATTATGGAAAGAGCCCTAATTGGTTAGAAATAACTAGGGGTGTTCACGGACACGGACAACCGTCCGTTCATGTCCGTTCGTAATCAAGGGTGTGTTGTCCAGTCCATCCATGTCCATTATAAAATTTGTTCGTGTCCGTCCATGGACACTTACAGACAAAAGCTCTCTCAATCTCTTCTTCTATTTCCATTTCTAACATATTTCCCATTTCCGTCTCTTCTTCCATCCTTTCTGTGTTTCTCTCGGGTTCTGCTCCCCTGAAGCTCGAATTCAGCTGAAAGATTGCAACTTTTGAGCTGAGCAAGGACTATCAGCACATGACTTATTGCAGCTTCTTCTCCTGAAGGTTTCCCACCTCTGTTTTTCTCCATTTTCCTCCCAAATTGCTCTTCTTCTTCTTCTTGTTATTCTTACCAAACGTGTCTTAGGTTTATACACTTTTTTCAGGTGTTTGTCTTTTGTTTGCCTTCTACAAGCTCCATTAAAGCTGGAAAACGAAGAAATTGAGCTGAAGATTGAGACTTGGGACATGGGTTGCTTGAATTTGTTCGTTTGAAGGATACCCATATCGGATTTTTGCCATTTTTTGTCAAAAGGTTCGATCTTTTGAGGTTCTACTGACATGGATATGGCGGGTTGGTGTTGGGGTTTGTGGATTCTGGTGGGATTCTTCCTGCAAGCCCATGTCGTCCAAGAGAAATTATTAGGTACGGGGCACGTAGGGGAACAGTGTGCTTGGGTGATGGACACAACTCCCCTACTTGTCATGATGGCCACAAGGGACCCACAAATTAGAAATTATGTCCATCACCCATTGGTGATGAGCACACTGTTCCCCTACACGTCGCGTACCTAATAATTTCTCTGCAGTCCAGTCCCAGAACTCGTCGACCTGCCATCAAGACAATTTGAGCGCTCTGCAGGGCTTTCTAGGGAAGGCTGAAATCGGGGCTGCCCGAGTGGAGGTCAAGCGACTGCTGCAGTTGGGATGGCGTGCATTGCAAGGGTTTGGATGGGGGTTTTATGGGGTAATGTACACGGATGTCTGCGGACATAGACAATATCTTGTTCGTGTTTGTAGTACCCCATTAGAATGGACAAAAAGCTCCCGTCTGTGTCTGGTCCGTGGTCCATACGGACCATCCATTAAATAGCGGGCAAACATGGACATGGACGGACCAATGGACACAGACGTCCGTGAATGTAACACCTGGCTGGTTCAGGCTGGATGACTTTAGACTGGACAACTTCAGCACCAGAGAGAGCATTAATTGGGGCAGATATTGTAACACCTGGCTGCTGATAAAAGCCAGATGTATTGCTATGGAGAAGAAGTGCCCTGCAATGGGTGGGTTGAATCAGCGAAGGCATGCAGTAGCCACCTGCAACTGAGGAGCTCGTCCTTCTATTTTAAGGAGAAGACCTCGACACCCAGGGAGTTTTGTTGTGGAACGCAGTGAGGAGGGGGAAAGCGGCCAAGCTAGTGGGAGAAAGACACAATTTTGATTCCGGGAGGCGAACTCCGGCAACCTTCCAGCGACCTGCATCAACCCTCCAGCGTCCGACGAGTCCCGGCAACCTCCGGCGGAGAGTGGATCATTGTCAGCTTGTGCTTAAGGTTGGATTTCGTCTCTCAACCATCTAATTTGTGTTTTGATTGGAATGCAAGTTAAAGATTTGGAAAGGCTGCCATTAATGGTGGATTTTGGTGAGGAGGAAGATGGGCAATGGTGGAGTCATACTGACGGCCTAGAGGCCGCCTGTGTAGAGGTAAAGTTGTCGCCTGGAACCACGACGTGGTGACGGCGGCGGCGAGTAACACCCAACCATTGCACACATTTACTGTGTTATTGCAACACAGGGAGGAAAAATACTAGAGGAGGCTAGGCCGGTGGCCCAATAGTCGCCGGGAGTCAGCGGAACCTCCGCTAGACCCCCACCAGCCGGAAGTGACCGACGCAGCAGTGACGGCGGCTGAAAGGCACCGCCTTGCCACTGCCATTTGTTTTCTCCGATCAGTCAATCTCGGTTGGAAGGATGAAAGGAGAAGGGGAGTTGGAGCACCGGAGCGCGGGTGGTCGCCATTGATCAGCCCAGCGGCAGCGGCGACAGAGCTGGCCGCCATCGATCAGCCCGACAGCATAGGTTGCTGCCGCCATGACCATGAACGGTCGTCTGGATGAGGAAGACGACCGGTCTGGTTCAGGCTCAGGCCGAACCAGACCGGTCCATTACTAGACCGAACCAGTGCATTAAATAAACCGGTTCAGGAATAGGTCGGACCGGTCCAATCCTAAACCCAAACCCGGTTCAAGAAATAAATCTGGTTCACTTATAAACCGAATTCGGTTCATGCTCAGACCGATTCAGGATCCAAGAAATAGACCGGGTTCACGAACTGGTTTAGATTTGAACTGTCGGTGGACATGCACCGACAGTTAAAATTGATTACAACTGACGGTCGAGCTTAACCGTCTGTGTATTTCTATGAATTATGGTACATACAGAGCCAGAATGGTACATAGGCTCTTTTTAGTAATTTTGGGCTGTTTAATAAATAATTTCAAGCCCTAATTGGTGTGTTATTGGTATGTGTGAGATGTTACTGTATTAAGTGCATTAGTCCCTTATGTTATGCTGACTGGTAGCAAAGGTTTTAAATGGTAAAGAAAAACCCGACTAATAAACCTAGATGGTTTAGAGACATAATCATTTTATGAAAGATAATAAAATGATGACTTGAGGGCTGAGCTTGAGGGTTGGGAAGAACCTAATAAAGATAAAGACTAAAATACCCTTGGGATTGAGAGTCAGTGTATGAGTGTGAGTGACTTCCGATCAAGCGACCGAATGATTATTAAGTCACAGGTCAGGCTATCTGTTGAGCTATTAAGCCAACAGTTGTGAATGGTATGTGATACCGTGATACCTATTAAGGATCACAAGGAATAGATTGGGATGATGTTGCATCTTCCGACTGGTGGAAGCTCTGCCGTATGTATCTCTCTATGGATTTTAGAGAGCATTCACATCTTCCGACTAGTGGAAGCTCTGTGTCATGGTACCTAATAAGGACCAACGTCTATTGGCCAGGCTTAAGCTGTTATATCTCTCTATGGATTTTAGAGATAACCATGATATGTTATTTTGGCCATGTTTGCATCTTTCTATGGATTTTAGAGAGAGTATTACATATTTTATTGGCCAGGCTTAAGCTGTTACCTCTTCTCTATGGATTTTAGAGAGAGCGTGCTTATTCTCTATGGATTTTAGAGAGAGCCACACATCCTGAGCCTTGGTTGCCAGGTGGTTTACTGTGCACAACATTAGAGACGTTAGCATCCTAGAAGGCTGCGTTTTCCGATCCACATCGAGTCTAGGAGCTGATGTGGAGCCAGACCCTTCCGACGGTCATACGTTCTAAGGTAAGGAATGGGCGAGGCAGTCACCCTTGAGAAATTCAGGGCATGCCGTGATTACCTGTATTAACCGGAATGATAGTCACGGTGTTTTCGTGCTGTCTGTCATGTAGGTATGACATTCAGTGAGTCTGTCTTTATGGAACAAAGACTTAATTATTGAACTTGAACTTGGGAAGCAATAAAAGATTTTGCTTGAAAGATTAATAAAAGAATCAAGTGGAACTCTGTAATAGGCTGCATAAGATATTAATGCAACTATTGGTATGTTGATGATTGAGTTACGGTATCCCATTGAGTATTTTTATACTCAGCATCCTTATGTGATGTAGGTGCTAGTGTGGAAGATTGACTTCACGTGGCACTTGGGAGCCTGGTGGTGAGGACGTTCAGATTTCTTAGCATATCTTCTTCTCCAGGTTTGTTAGAGACTTTGTATTAAGGCGAGAGCGCCAACTATTTCTAGTTTATTTTGAGATGGATGACAGACTTGCACTTCGAGGACTTGCATTGGTTTAATCGACTTTGCATCTTGAAATACTATATGTATATATGATTTTATATCCATATTTGTGAACCCCAGTTATCACGGCCTAGATGCTTAGTCGAAAATTTTTCAACTCATGATTTATCGTATAGAGGACTAATCCTCTAGTTTTCCGCTACTACTCTGATTTAAAAATGGTTTTAAAAACCCGGGCCGTGACAGTGAACACCCCTAAAAATAACCATGGAGAGAGATAGTAATTAGGGGAGTTACACCCTAATTAGGTAACCGCAATGAGAGGGAAATAAGAGGCGTGGTTGATACCCACGCCCCTTCACTTTTGCATGTTTTGACGTGGTCTCCTTCTCTCTCTGTATGGGCGGTTCTCTCTCTCTCTTGGCTCTTATTTTTTCTCTCTCTTGCTTTGCTTTTTGGGATTGATCTTGGAGATACAATCAAAGTGAAACATTGGGAGATATTGAAAGAGGAAATTGCTATCTAGTGTGGAGAATACAAATCCATGTCCATGCACGAACGGTTTGGTGGTGATCTCTGACATACATCTTCTTTCTTGTGAGTATACAAAGGGTTAATCCTTGGCACAAAGGCCGCATGTTAGTGGTAATCACTCTTGTGTTTTATTTGTGTATGATATAATTCTTTGTTCGTTTATATTGCTCATTCTTTTGTATACAATTATTGTTGTTTGTAAGTGCAAGAGAAAATTCTTGATCAAAGACAAATTTTGGAGGATTTGACATCATAATGGACGATTTCAATCGCTTCCGCTGCGGCTCGCGACCCTTCATCTCATCCATATCTGCTTCTCAGACAAATCTCTCTCTCTCTCTCCTATTTTCTACAAATGGAACCTTTTCTAAAAAAATATTCTTATTTTCCAGTCCACCATCCAAAAATATTTATTTTCCATGACTGCGTTATGGGATTCAAAAGGAGGGGTAACTGGCATGCAAATTTTCATTTGTGCATGTGATTAAATAAGATTTTGTAAGATACTGAACGTACCCAGCCGGTAACAAATTATGAAAATTAGATTCGTATAAAAAATGGGTATAGATTAAGTAATTGGCCCGTAAACACAGAACAATTCATTCAGAATTCTTCATTTGTTTGATAGACATTTTTAAATTCTTTATGAATTTGTTCAAGATAAATCAAAACACCTAGATGAAGATGAAGAGGTCCATTTCTTCCAGTTCCTTCTGCTTCCACACAACTATATTCTCGCCAAAACAAGAGCACCAAGAAGAAGAGCATCCTACTTTGGACCCCCATGGTTCAGACAATTGCCTACTTCTCTCTCTCTCTCGCTTTCTCGATCTCACAACTTGGGGGCAGATCTCAATATTGTCTGTGACGGACTGCAGATCGTGTTCAAACCTACATAACCAAAACAATAACAAGGTTACAATCTCCTAGTGTTATTGAAGATAAGTAGAACAATTATAAGTGCAATGAAACGTACCATTACATGATAGAGTGTGTGGAGAGCAGAGAAACTGATTTGGATCCTTGAACTAATTTTGGCTGGCCACACTCCAATCAATATGTGGAGATTGGCAAAACGGGTGCCTAATAATTGGGCTGGAAAAATGGCGATCACTTGCCATTTGAGCCATGAATGTTGGCATAAAGGTGACACAAGGCTGAAAAAGATTTTTTAAGATCTCAACCAAATATGTATATCTGCCCAGATTTTTGACAAAGAAACATACTATGAGGATTACACTTAAAATTCAGACGTAAAATATGTATATCTGCCCAGATTTTTGACAAGCTGCATGAGACAAATCTCATTAAAATTTTTCCAATATATTTAGAATAAGAAAGATGAATCTCATGAAAATACCATGATGTACAAGTATATTATATACCTTGCAATAGAGAAAGCAACACAAGGAGGTTTTAACTGTATGGACTTTCATGTAGACCGTATACCAAAAAATGGCTCTCAACAACATGGATTAGCAAAATTGACCCTGTGCACATGCGAACAGCCACACATATGGCACAAAAAGTCTTAAGTGCCACCTTCTCTTCTTTCTCTTCCTTTTTTACTCTATTCCCACTGGCCTTCCTTCCCACATCGCCAGGGCTCCACCGGCTTCGGCAACTCTGCTCCTCATCCGGTGCCTTTGCATCCGCCATTGTCTTCTCCTCCTTTTCCGACTCCACCACCTCCTCTTCCGCCATCACCACTACTTCCACCACCTCCTCCTCTTCTGCTGCTGCCACCACCTCCTCTACCATCACCTCCTCCTCATCCTCCATTGCCACCACCACCGCCACGACCTTCGTGTCGAGGGTCCAAAATCCGATTTTAAAACCACTCTCTTGCTCGCGTCGACCTCAAGAACAAAAACCCATATTTTTTTTCTAAGATCGAGGTCTTTCCGGTGTCGATTTAAGCATTTTCTCACTTGGAGGAGTTCGTATTTTAGCTCACATTGCACATTGCAGTATTCACATATCGCTACTCAGATTGTGCTATTCACATTCCACTATTCACATATTGCTATTCACATTGCGCTAAAATGTGAATGTCTCCAGACACATGACTTCAAAAGGTGAAATATAAGATTTCAATGCGAACGCCTCCAGGGTAGAAAATGCTAAAATTAACACCGGAGAAGGCCTCGATCTTAGGAAAAAGTATGGACTTTTGTTCTTGAGGTCGATGCGAGTAAGAGGGCAATTTTAAAATTGGATTTTTGACCAGAAGGGGAAAGGGGCAAATGAGTCATTTTGTGCCACATGTGTGGGTGTTCGTATGTGCCTAGGGTCAATTTTGCTAATATATGTTGTGCAAGGCCATTTTTGTGTTTGGCCAATATTTGAGGGTCAATATGGTCAAAACCATCATAAGAAGGTTACCAATTCTCGCTGCGTATTCGAGTAATGTTCAACATTCACTTATTTCATAATATCTTTGGGAACCGATGATGTCATCACTTATTTACTTACACTTGTTGAGTTACTTGGAGCTAAAAAATAAAATATTTCTTAACAGGCTGGACACAAAGTTATTCCAAATCATTGCTTTATATTTATCAGATTGAGCATATAGAGTTAAAGTTCAATAGATGAGCCAATAAAAAGTAGAAAATCTTGAAACACGTACTAATAGAAGGAGTGATGATAGAAAGAAAAAGTGACTTACTTCTTTTTTTGGTAAGGGAAGGATGCTATAGTTATTAGCATGGAATGTCGTATCGGATATCGGTAAAATATCGGTCGGCCAAAGAGACGAAATATCGGAGATATTGTGTAAAAAAATATCGGTAGTCAAAAACTAGTTTTTACCGTAGATTTTTACAATCTAACTTCTAAAATGAGTTATACTAATTTAAACAAAGACTAAATTTCAAAATATGGCTATTAGGATAGAAAACAAACATGAAAAGTTTTTTTTCAAAAAAAAAATTTGAAATTTTTTTTTAAAAAATATTTTTTTAATTCAAAAAATACCGATAAACCGATATATCGGCGATCGGCGATATTTGGAATTTTTTTAAAAAATGATATTGATGGGTATCGATGTATCGGTTTAGGCCCGATACTGATATATATCGGCGAGACGATTTTCCATGGTCATTAGTATCCAATGATAGCATTAATCTGAACCTACCTAATTAGCAGGTATACTACTTGCCATGTCTTAATATAGCCACAAGAGTGGTGAATGCTTCAAATGAGTAACTTATTGTAATACCCAGAAAAATTTGATTTGTTAAGTGGGTGTTTTGATTGGTGAGATGGCGGGAACTATTGTTAAAATGCTCAAGGAAAGCTTTCCTTTGCCATAGATTTTTTGTGAAATTTAGAATTTTAATAAAAAGATTTTATTAAAGAAAAAATTTTGAAAACTAATTGAAATTGTCATTCAAGAAGGAAGTTACCACGTTGGATTTGGTAAACATGGTGAGAATCTATCCTAACTGATTGAAGGAAATATTTTACCTTCTCCTTAGCCAATCAAGGACGTTTTCTTGTTGGTTATGGGGCGTTCAAATTGGAATTAATTTGAGTAATTGCCATTGTGGTTATGATAACATAACTAAAGAGATTTAAATCCTTAACTAATGTGAAATCCTAACTGAAACGGGGAGAATTAAGTGGAGCACGTCTTGGCATGAAGAGACTCTCCTTTGCTGGTCATTTGTGATCATTGGATGAAAAGGGAATCGACGGTGGAGATTAGACTTTGTGGAGAAAGAGACGAGCTATTTAAACTTGGAATTTGGGTGAAGTTTGTCATGTTCTATCCTAGCTGTAATGGAAAATTAATTACTAGTTAAGGAAAATTCAGAAAATTATGCGGTCAAAGGGTTAGAATCTAGAGACATAAGATTGTCTGCTGTAAAAATGTCAGAACATGGTAAGCATTGTACATGTCATAGTGTCCAAAGGAAGTGGGCTATTGTGCATACAACAGTATACTGGGTTGAAGGTTAAAACAATAATACTTACTAAGACAACAAGACTTGTCTAATAATGATAATTAATAACCTTATAAGGTACTGTAGGATTCGATTTGCAATGACTACAGTTTTGGTAATTCAAGAAAAAGGTTTACCAAAAATCAAGTTCTTCCTTGGTGGTGTTGTGAACTACATGTCTCGAGTTTCCTGAAACTATTTTAAGTACATTTAGTACTCGATAGGGTTTAACTCCTTAAACCCTAACATATTGTCATTTTGTACCATAACAACCTCGGTGCTATTTGATTTTTGGGGATGGTCTTAACTTGGGCTATGCACGGTGAAGGTGTTCAGTGTGTCAATTGTCCGATGAGTTTATCCGGTGTTTCGAAACAGTAAACTTTCTTGATTACTCCTATGTGAGTCTATATAGAACGAGATATTGAAATCTCCATTGTACTCCTTTGTGAGTCAAATATTGAAAAATATTTGAATGAGTCTCTAGATAATATAACCTCTGTGGTTGACAACCTGATTCAGTTCCATGTAAATTGCTTCTCAACAAAGAGTTCTGGTAAAGATCTCTCCGAGGTGGAATCTTAGTATGCTCACGTGCCAATGCTAGATCCTTAGTGAAATCTGATTATTATTTGAACCTCCATAGTTCAACCGAGGAAGGCATATGTACGCACTTAGATTACAAGTCTCCGCCCATTGTGCCCGCATCCCTAGACACATGGCTAGGTTCCTCTGAAGAACCTCTACGATATTCTGGTATAAAAATCAATAGGGGAAGTGGACTGATCTGAGAGCAGAAATTAATGTCTCCTTACACTTTGGATGTTTGGAGTCTAATCTTATTGTTATTTTCTTCTTACGCATTGTGCGTTCGGAGTTTTGAATGATTATTCTATCCATACCATGAACTGCTATTGTCTTTGTCACGCCCCAAATTTCAAAACCTCGAATAATGCGCGGAAGCACTAACTCATTTAAGGTCATGAGGCTAAAACCCGGGGCGCGACCGAATACTCGATCACACCACTTTCTCATTCCAGAATGCTTAACCAATTTCCGTTATACAAGAATTTTAAATAATAAAACTACTTCGAGTTTAACTATGCTATTACAATAATTCACTCTTAACAATCAGCAATCATAAATGCAATTCAGCACGCAGGCTAATTAGTTCTCCATGAACAAGAAATTAAAAATGATAAATAAATCCACTGCTATCAACTTTCCACCATCGAGCTCCTTCGCACGTACCTTGTTAGTTCCTTTCCACTTTGAGTCCTGCATCGAGAGATGCATGAGTATTTCGAAAGAAATACCCAGTAGGAGCCAAGAAAAACCCACAACATAATAATAATAAAGGAAATGGTGGCAACATGGTATAAAGACATGTTTAGAAAGATCAGGTTGAGCAAATACGGAGTTCACTTACCTGGACTATACTCATCATCAAAGACCATCAACGGTCGAGAATAAACAAACATTAACTTAGATCCCAAACGTACAGAGCATCGGGAGGAAATAATAATGAATACTGACTCCAAACATACAGAGTGTCGGAGATAACACTTCCCCTAGGGATGCTGGTCCCATCGGTGCTTACGGGCACAATGGGCTGAGACTGCAGACCTTCCGTAATATCATATAGTCTAAAACGCACGCGTTGCCATCATCGGCTGAACTACAGAGGTTCATATATCATCTGAGATCACAAAGGATCTAGCAATGGCTCGTGAGCATACTATGAATCCAACTAAGAGTGTTCATCAGAACTCCTAGTGGAGAAACAATTTACATAGAACTGAATCAATCTAGAAATATCAAGTGCTCTCTCATCTAGAGACTCAAACATCAATCTTCCAAAATATGACTCACCGAGGAGTAAAGTAACAATCTCATTGATACAATCTGAATTGACTCTCATAGGAGTGAGTACTCAAGAAATACAATCTGAATTGACTCACATAGGAGTAACCAAAGAATTCTCAATGTTCAATCACAGGATGACTCAAGACTGAGACTCATCAGAAATAACTCATTAAACTCCTTCACCATGCATAGCTCCAATCAAGACATCATCGATTCTGACAATATTGAGGATTATATGACGTTGGTATAAGATGGTAGGGTCTAGGAAACTAAACCCTAACCGAGAATCTAAGATTTCAAGTTCGACGCCAAAGATACTATATTGGTAGAACAATGCCCCACGAAGGAATGACTCGGTCTAACATGACTCACTCTCTAGATTGGATCAATTACTAGACGTTACTAACCTCATCTCTCTGGATTTTATATAGTTACTACAGTTTATCATTAGGTATATCACATAGGTTTTAATATATGGTATAGTTTAAACAACCCGGAAATATACTGTTATCTGCACAACAGCTCCATTCTATGGCTCACCACCGTCTGCACAAAACATATTCTAGTCTGAAATGTTTATGACAGACAGCTACATGTCTCTAGTTTCTAACCCAATTGACAGCATAATTTTCTGAGTTTTCTACATTTAATTATAATTTTTCTATCACAGTCTATTGGCACAAGACTAAGTCTGGCCGAGATGATTAATTATAAACTTAGTTAATCAATACAGTCTATTCCTCAATTAAACACTTATTAATGCATTCTAGACTTATTACATTATTCTCCTGGGCATTTATTAACTCCCAATTGTTATGCAATTAATTAGATTCTTAACTACATTGTTAACCCAAAACTAATTGTACATATTCATACGGTTTAGACATGTAGACTGCAATTAGGACTATTAATTCAGGACATACCCATACTAAATCATGAGATAATTAGGGTACAATAAATCTCAAACTCCAGTAACTCTTTTTCACAAAAATTGTTACTTTAATAATTAGTATCATAAGGTATGTATCATTATGCCAAAACAGTTTTGTACCAATACTTCCGTTTATCGGCTGATATGACCCAAAATAGACAATTAACGTGAGACAGGAAAACTGACGACCCAAAGCTAATCTTGGAGGCTGAAACATCTGAATACCAGTATGCATTAACCACAAGTTTCAAACTTTAAGGATTAATCACAGCATATGATTGAAATCTGGAATCCGGTATGACACCACATGATCATCGATGACATATAACAACGAAACTAAGGAAAGAAGACATCCATATAAGGACATACAATTGTACAACGTCCAACAGAATGTACTCATCTTGACCAAAGCAGCAAGCATACGGTGAGATCTAAGTGGAGCCATGCATGAGAAGTATTTAATTTATTAGGATCGGGTGCAATAGTCATCATGTTCAAAATAATAAATGGTAAACCATTGAATTGAACGACACCAATATCAAACGGATCATCATTCATATAGGTATTCACATCAGTGCTCAAGTATCATATTCATCACGAAATATCATAATTTATAGCATGGAATTGTGGGAAAAAGAGCACCTACATCGCAAGACAAAAAAATCCGATTTTTCTTTTACGCGAGTTGTCTCCTTCGAATCACTTCTTTTGCTTTCGCGATCCAAGCACTACGGCTCGCACTACCACCCCTTAGGTCACTGTAGAAGGCTGAAAGGAGAATGGACGAGACCCCCTTTGCTGGTTTGCACGTCTCTCAAAGTCTCAAAGGGATGGCGGTCTCTTACTTTGCGAGTTTAAATAGCAAGTGTCCTATTCTCCTAGGACACATCTCCACCGTCGATTTTCTCCTAATCCAAAGGCCACAAATGATCACCAAAAACAAGCCTTCCACTTGCCCAAGACGTTCCCCCAAATTAATTCCTCATTTAGTTAGGATTTTCTTTAATTAAGGAGTTTCAAAACTCTAATTCGGTTACACATACTTAAGACAATTTTTTCCCAAATTGGATTCAACCTTCCACCATTGATGGCTACCTAATCTAAGGCCACGATCTACCCCAAATCAAGGCACGATCTCCCTCTTGAATGCCATCACTGCTTCTAGCGGTTTCCCAATTCCAATGGACGCCCAATTGCCTTGATCATCTCGTCCAAAATTGGCTAATAAATCTTGGGTAACCTCTTTATTAAACTCTAATTGACTCTCCATACTAATTGACGTAACCTATCCCATTTAGTTAGGGGATTAAGTCAAATCAAGTAGTTACTTAAAATAGGATTTGTAACTTCCTAATTGAAAACCAATTCAACCATCTTCTCCCATCTCCATACGTGTCACTAATGAGTTTAGTAACTGCTAATTGCCGCACTAATCACGTCCAAAATTTCCTTCCTTCGGATTCCTTAAATTTCCAATTTAAAAGTCCCAATTCTAATCAAATTCAAACCGGGTTTTTAATTCTATTTCAAATCTTTTCAAACCACCAATCATAATTCATCAAATTAAGAGAATTACCTGCTTACCTTGCATAAGATTTTCCCATTTTAATAAATAAAAAAATTCCGGGTATTACAGTCTTTGTGTATGACTGATTTTCAGGTAAGGTAAACACTGTATTTCCAATTCCTGACTTTGTTGAACTTTGAAATTCTTCACTATAATGTGACATCTGTAGATTTCCTATTCCTTCAATTTGTGGGTTTTTCTTTGGTATCCTAATGGGTATTTCCTCTAGAATACTCATGCATCCTCTAATGCATGAATAAAGAAGGAGTGAAGCTGAGCACATACTAATTTTGGAGCTTCTATGGATTGTTGAAGCTTAGAGATGAAGTTCCTCTGCTATTTCATTTATGTTTATTTTAGTTAGACTAGTTGGCCTGTGTGCTAGGAATCGATATTTGGATTGTTGATATTGTTTGAAACTGCTCTAATAGACTAAGTAGATGTTTTTTTAAATGTTATGTTAAGATTGAATACTTGGATATTATTCAGTCATATTGGTCCTGTACACTCCAATTTTGATATTAGATTAAGATCGATCGAGTATTCGTGTCACTTCCCGAGTTCTGACCTCCTTACGGTTTGTGATTAGTTGCTTCCGCGCTCTAATCGTGGTCTAGAATTTTGGGGCGTGACACTTATGCTTTGTAGTCTGAACAATATGAATTGAGGCATGTAGGTTAGTTGGTCTAAGAAACTTCATATTGCAAGTTAGGGCCTATACATTTTGTTCATTATGGGTTAGATAGTAATACAATGAATTGGTCTTTGGTGTCCACACTTGATGAATATATTGACAGGTTGCTAATGGAAATGTTCGTCAAAATGCATTGCACATTCTTTTGGATGTTTTTCCTCTTGAAGATCCATATACAACAAGAGAGGCAAAAGTTACTTTACTTGAGAGGCAATTCTTTCTATTGGATAAATTACTTATAGATGACTGTCCTATCGTGAGGGTGGAAGGTGTTGTCGTATTATTAGACACTTTTGGGAAATTATTCCGCCTATAACAATTATGAAGTTGTTGTCTGAAATTGTTGATGACATGGCACATGGTAAGGCTGTCAACGTTGAAGGGCATGATATATTTGCTTGAAAACCCACAATCTCATGAAGTTCTCAAAGTACTACTTCCAAGATTGGGACACATGTTCTCTGATTCTGTGCTTTCTATTCGAGGGCAGTTGTAGACCTTCTTCTAGCTGTGAGAGGTCTACAAATTTTCAGTTTACAAAAGGTACATGGTCTATGTTGTTTAAGACTCCTATCTTCACCTTTTACGTTGATTGTGAAATTTGTTTGAGATGTACTGGATGACATGTATCTCCATTTGCATACCACTCATTGAATTGGATGTGCCAAATAGACCTTGGTTTCTACTTGTATGTTGTGGATGAAAAGTTTTACCTCATATTTAGCCATTATGATGTTGGATATTTTGCCGGTTGAGACTCCCATAGCTTAAGTTCTTGATGGCAAAAAGAATGAAATTTGCTAACTCTACCAGATTTGATTCCTTAGGAAAAAAACAATCTCCTTTTAAAAATTGTTAATGGGATGGTTGGACCGTTGGAGGTAAAATAGAATAAAAGTATTTTTAAAAAAATAATTAAAAAAAGTAGGGTTTGGTCATTACCCGACCCGACTTGAGCCAAGTAGGGTTAGGGTTGGCCATTCTCAACCCTACTCATAAATAGGGTCAGGTATTTACCTGACCCTATTTACGTAGGGTAATGGTCGACGACCCTATTTTACCCAACCCGATTCCCAGCCCTAGAGATGGGCTATTTCGTTCACTACCTCTCTCTATTTTGTTGGCCATAATAGGAAATATTGGAAGTTGGCTAAAGAAGAAAATAGAGAAAACAGAACTCTGGTGAGTGAACTATAACAAAGGTAAAATCAAGTTCAACCCCTCATCCATTCTGAGTACTTCTCTACTTTCTGAAAAAAAAAAAGAAGGCTTGTTGGTTTTCAATAGGAGTAACACCTTCAGAGCTTTGAGCACGTCTGTTTCCTTCTCCACCCTGGTTCTTCCTCCGGCGTCCAGCCTCTCTAGCTAGTTGTCGCCATGCCTTCCTCCTCCCGTCCCCTCCCCCGCAACCCCTCTTGTCCTTCCTCTTTCCCCCCAAACCCTTTTTTTATTAGAAGTTGTTTTTGCTATTGTTTTATTAGAGTTTTATACTGAGTACAGATGCATAGATGATCAATTTATTGAGAGTCAGTTTAGGTGAAAAGTTTTGGTTTTGATGTCTGATGTGACAATTTTTTATGGCTATGCTTCAATATCAGTTCACACACAATAAAGATACATATATGATCAATTTGGGGACTTGGCATTGCGCAGATGAACGTGAATTGAAACAAGTGCTCCCTACTGCCTAAAGCTTTGTTTAAAAGCCTGTTATGACCATGTTTGTGACAAAGTCATCTAGAAACAACTAAGCCTATCAACGTTATAGTCTTAGTCTTGAGACCATATCACAATCCCCTGGTTATGTGTTTGTGGTAATGTTATTTTTAGCAAAAAGGATCAAAAGCTTTTACGTTTAACTGCCTGGTGAGGAAAGCTTGATTGCATAGGGGAGAGCTCCGGGGCGTCAACGGAAGACTTTTGTGGTTAGGCTTTTAGTTTTACTAGTTTGTTTGTTTTATTTCCATTTATTGTGCAGGCTCTTGGTGTATTGTGGTCATGGAATGTCGTATCGGATATCGGTAAAATATCGGTCGGCCAAAGAGACGAATATCGGAGATATTGTGTAAAAAAATATTGGTAGTCAAAAACTAGTTTTTACCGTATATTTTCATAATCTAACTTCTAAAATGAGTTATACTAATTTATACAAAGAATAAATTTTAAAATATGCCTATTAGGATAGAAAACAAACATGAAATAATTTTTTAATTCAAAAAATACCGATATATCGGTCCGAAACCGATATATCGCCGAAATATCGACGATATTTGGAATTTTTTAAAAAAATGATATTGATGGGTATCGATGTATCGGTTTATGCCCGATACCGATATATATCGGCGAGGACGATTTTTCATGATTGTGGTGGCTTCCTGTGATTGAGACTGCAGTTGGAGTAAAGGTAGGTCTGCTGATCCTGCACTCTGAGCCAGGGTTGTCTCTTGCTTTGATACTCCACCACACCTTTACTTTTGGTCTTTACCTTCCCCAGGCGCTGCGAATCTTGGAAAAGGAACTACCTTCCTTTGTGCTGCAAAGGCCAAATTGACCTTTCGACTGATCGTTCCCTCATGCTCCCCTTCCCTTACCTTCTCACCTGATTCTTCTTATTCGCCTCCGTTGATCTTATTCTCCTCTTTAGAAACTAGAAACCATCAATTCTCAGTCACCCTATTCTGGCAACAGCACTAGAGAACCCAAACCTCCGCCTGTCCCACATCTCACCTACCTTTCCCCATACCTCTGGCACTAACAGAGCCACCCAACCCGCCATCCCCCTTGTAACAAAGGGATCCCAAACTCGTAACAAAGGGCGGGCGGGCGGGCGGGCGGGCTAAAAAGTAGGATCTTACTCCGGGCAGTGGCGAGTTTCCGGTCAATCCCAAACCCTATTCCCCTAGTAGCACCCTATAATCCTAAGCCTCATAGCCAGAGAAACTCTTCATCCTGTATCACCTACAAACTATCTATAGACCCCTCCCCAGCATGACCGGCCAAACCTGGAGATCGATCGGTTGATCATATAGGCTTGCCACCCTCATCCGCTCAAGCAAAGAAACCGAGATATGGAGAAGGGAAGTCCACTATTACTGAGGCCAGAGTGAAGGTGTACACACCATTCCCATTGGTGAAGGAGACAATTGAGCTCAGCCATGGCCTATTGGTCGTGCAGCTGTGCAAGTGCAAAAGTGCACGATGAACACCACCCTCCGCCGCATCTGGAAGCATCTCCATATCACGTCGGTGTTGCACCTGGCAGTGAACCGATTTCTAGTGGAACTCAACGATGAGACGGAATGTGACGCGGTCCTTGCCAACCTCCCTTCGGTCTTCTGCAGTGGTTTTGCTCTTCTTCAAAAGGTTGCCTCTGAGAAGATGGCGAAAGACAACCTCTACCTTGTCTGAGGCAATCCGATTGGCCCTTACAGGCTGAAGCAAAGCAAAAGCAAGATACGGCGATACATTGCCGATATATCGGTATCGGCCCCAACCAATACAACGATACTACCAATATTATTTTTTAAAATTTCTAAATATCACCGATATATTGGTTTCGGACCGATATATCGCCATTTTTAAAAAGAAAAACTATTTTAAAAAAATTGGTAATTTTTTTTTAAAAAAGGAAAAAAACAACTTTCCCCTTTGTTTCCCATCCTAATATACATTTTTATGCATATTTTGAAATCTATGCTTTGTCTAAATTAGTATAACTCATTTTAGAAGTTAGATTGTGAAAATATATGAAAAACTAGTTTTTGACCACCGATATTTTTATACGTAATATCTCCGATATATCTCTGATATTTTATCTCTTTGGTCGACCGATTACCGATATCCGATACGACATTCCTTGCATGCGACACATTTGCCTATCTATGGCTCCGATCTAGCTCCTATCACGCTAAATACAACAATACTAACACCGTATCTCCCTCACCCTTTCAGGTTTATGACATACCGGATGGAGTGCCCCCAATCTCATCGGGTGGTGGAGGAGAGCTGGAATGCAATTAGAGTAGGCGCACACTATGAGACCTTCTTGAGAAACCTTAAATCCACCGCCTGCAACTTGCTTAATGGGGTCAGGAAGTGGTGGGTTGGGTAGAATGGCTGTAATACCTAGTAGTTTGACGCAGCCCAGTTGTGGTTGTGCTCTGCCATGTGCAGCTTGGATGAACCCACGTGGTGGCCACACTGTTTCCTTAAACCCAAGCCAGCACCTATTTTCCCTTTGAAGGAAACTTCTTCTTGTTGTAATGGTGACTTGAAATTAAAGACTTGCATCCGCAATCGATCGTAGAAGTGGTTGCGATCGATCGCAAAAGGTACCGCGATCAATTGCCTTGATAACGATTGATCGTAAGTACTGTAATTTCTCAAATTTGTGTCACGATCGATCAACCCTGAGAAAGATCGATCGTTTTTACTGTAATGTCTCAAAAGTGTGTCGTGATTGATCGCCTCTAGGAACGATCGATCGCAACTACTGAAATAACACAGTTAAACAGAGGCGATCGGTCACCTTATGCTAGTGATCGATCGCACCAGCGGTTGCAAAGTTTGTTTTGTGTAGTTTTCTTCTAAAATTTACATCTTTTCTTTACAAAAAGAACCCAATAGAGTCCTCCTATATATAATGAATCGAAAAAACACAAAAAAAGATATAGAGAAGTGAATCAAACTCTTTCTTTTTCTCTCTTTGAAATCATTAAGCAATAACATCTCCTCTGATCGAGTTCCAGTTGGTTTGATTTGAACTGCACCTTTAAACCGACAGAGTGGTTCGTTGTATTTCGGGAACAGAACGCCAGTAAAAGCTTATGCACAAAGGGTGGCGTATCTGTTTCAAGGATAGCGTTTAGCGGACCTCGAACCAAATCTTCTCTACTTCTTTTAGGTTTATATTTGTGGAGTGTTTCTTCAAACTGGTTGATGGTACTATCGCCCTTGATTTTCATTTATAATTCCCAACACATCTCAGTGGAAACTTTAGGCTAGCAGGAGCAAGGTAGACCTCCGGTAACATTTCGACAACCTCTGGCGAGCGGCAGATCGACATCAATGCACACGCACGAGGTAGGATTTCGTTCCAATTTAATCAAAAGTTGATTTATTTTTTATTTCTGCTGATGGAGGCGATGACAGTGCCTATGCTAACACCGCAATGGCGAGGAAACACGAGGAGTGGCGGAGGCCAAGAAGGCCGCAATAGCAGCCGGAGTGTTGCTGCCGCTGCGAGTTGTCCCCGTCAAAAGATCTGCCCAAGTCTTGGGCAGACAGTGAGAAGGCAAGGACGAGGCCGAAGATGGGAGGGATGGAGTCGAGGCTCAAGGTGACTGTGGTGAGCAGAACCCAACCGCCGCCCCGTGAAGGAGAAGGTCGACCAAATAGCACCACTATATTGTTCTTAGAAGAAATTGACGCAGAAAGGGAGAGATAGGGCTAACTGCGGGGGAGGGGGGGCACAAAACGAAGGCCGAAAATGGCCAATGAAGCTCCAGGCGATGGCGGATTTGCTGTTGGCTTGAGGGTTGGGAAGAATTTAATCAAGATAAAGATTAAAATCCCCTTTGGATTGGGAATCAGTGCAAGGGTGTGAGTGACTTCTAATCAAGTGATCGTTTGACTGTTAAGTCAAAGGTGAGACTATCTATTTGGCTATTGAGCCAGAAGTCTTGAATTGTATACTATAACATGGTAGTAATACAGTGATACCTGCAAAGGATCACGTGAAATTGATTGGGCTTTAGCTGTCTGCATCTTCCCTATGGTGGAAGCTATGCACGTCTATTTCACATCTTCCCTTTGGTAGAAGCTCTATGTCAGTGGTACCTGATGGGGACCACCTTCTATTGGCTAGGCGTATGCTATTTGCTTTTTCTCTATGGATTTTAGAGAGCTCTTGCTTTTTCCCTATGGATTTTAAAGAGAGCATTTGCATCTTCCCTTTAGTGGAGTCTCTGCCCCTACCCAAAGCTATTGATGCTAGGTAATTGATTGTGCATATTGGAGGTGCTAACATCCTAAAGAGCTGCGTTCTCCTAACCCACATCGAGTCTAGCAGCTGATATGAAGCCAGACCCTTCCGTTGGTCATACCCTCTGTGGTAAGGATAGGCGAGGCAGTCACCGTTGAGGTATTCAGGGTGTGCGGTGATTACTAGTAATAATCGGAATAATAGTCACAGTGTTTTCATGTTGTCTATTATGTAGGAATGACATTCAGTGAGTCTGTCTATGAGACAAAGACTTAATTATTGAACAGGAACATTGAGAGTAATAAAAGACTTTGCTTGAAAGATTGATAAAAGAATTAAGTGGAATTCTGTAATAGGTTGCATAAAATGTTAATGCAAATCTTATTTTGTTGATGAGTGTGTTACGGTATCCCAGTGAGTATTTTTATACTCAACATCCTTATGTGATGTAGGTATTTATGTGGACGATTGACTTTACATGGCACTTGAGGATTTGACGGCTTGGTTGTGAGGACGTTTAAAAAGTTGCATAGTATACCTTCATCTTCTGGTTTGTTCAAAACCTTGTATAAGGCGTGAGCGCCAACTATTTCCTAGTGTATTTTAAGTTAGATTACATTCTTGCACATAGAGGACTTGCTATGACTTAATCGACTTTGCTTTTTGTAATATTATACATATATATGGTTTTGTATCCATAATTGTATCGGATATCGGTAAAATATTGGTCGACCAAAGAGACAAAATATCAGAGGTATTGTGTAAAAAAATATCGGTGGTCAAAAACTAATTTTTACCATATATTTTCACAATTTGACTTCTAAAATAATTTATACTAATTTAGACAAAGCATAAATTTCAAAATATACATAAAAATGCATATTAGGATGGGAAACAAACGGGAAAGTAATTTTTTTCCTTTTTTAAACGATTTTTTTTTAAAACAGTGATATATCGGTGATATTTAAAAAAAATTAAAAAATGATATTATGCTGTATCGTTTTATCGGGTGGGACCCTATATTGATATATCGACGATACGAAATTCCATGGTTGCAGGGATGTTTTCATAATTTGTGCGGGGAGCTCTCAGATGGTCAACTGGCAATTGATCCTGATTTGATTCCAAGGGTAGTTACGGTAGAGAATAATGCTCATTTGATGGCAGACGTGTCCCGTGAAGAAATTTGGGCAGCGGTTCGTAAACTCGATGCCTTCTAAAGCCCAGGACGCAATGGATTTCCAGGTATATTCTACATGACTTATTGGAAGATTGTGGGAGATCCTTTGTGACATGATCATGGAATTCTTTCCCTACAAAAATTAACCAAACATTCATTGTCCTTATTCCTAAGTCTGACAGCCCATCAACACTCCAAGACTTCCTATAGAAAGAAATGCTCATCACCGTCCATGTTCTCCTCATGGAAAGTAATCATAGGGAAAGGAGCTTTTTACGTCTGACCTGGCACCAAACACGGGTTTCTCATATTACCTGGAATCACTTTCTTTCTTCCATAGGACCCAGAAAGTACCCAAAATGCCCTTAGGTTTAGGTATAAGCCACCCACTCTTTGGTTTTCCATATTACCCGGAATGGGAGCGACTACCCGGAGAAGCTGCCGTTAGTCGGAGAAGAAGGCGTTCCGTCCGGCCTCTCCGCCCATATCATCACCGGCGCCGGCACCGTCAAACTCCGGAAAGGTCATCTTCGCGGCAACAAGCGGGAAAATGAGCGGGAAAGATCGGGTATTGGAAAACAACTTCAACGGAGGCAAGGTACATCGAAAAACTCGTAGGTGAAGTTAAAATACGACGATTTCTATCATGAAAGTTGGTTCCAGAGAAGAAAGTTGAAAACTTAGCAAGTTTTCAACTATTGTTACAGTCGTGTCGTCGATAACATGACTGTAACAATAGTCGTGTTTGATAAAACATGACTCATAGACGTTGCTTTTCACTCATATACGGTTTTCAATATATCGTGTCTCATGGTTTTTTAACTTATTTCGGTATTTTAATGGCAGGTACGGATGGAGAAGATAGTTCTTTGTTTACACTACGATGGAGTTTTGACAAATTCTGATAAGTACGTGGGCGGGAAACGGAAGCTCCTGCCTATAGATACACGAGTAAAGTACCTGGAACTGTTGCAGCTAGTGGAAGAAAGATTACCGCTTAAGTCTACATCTAGTACATTAACTTTGTCATATCGTGTTGACTGTGAATCCCCATACCTCCTTGAAAATGATAAAGACCTGGAGTCAATATTTATACTTCACAAGAGCAAGCAAGGCACAAATGGACTACTCCGCCTGTACGTGGAGTGGACTTCTACGGGCAATAACATGGAGACTTCGACTCTCAATAAGGAAATAAATGCCAATGCAAATAAGGAGGAGGAGAGGCTACCAGAGGCAGAAGTGAGGCCAGCCAATAAGACACCGCCGGAGAGGCCGTCCAGCCCGGGCAATAAGACACCCACACCAGCAGTCGAAGGAGGAAGAGATGGAGATTATGCGAGGTGAGACTTCTAAGGCGCGGATACAGGCAAGTCGTGTGCTATTATAGTCGACTATAATAGTACACGACTAAAAATTTTATTGTCCCGTATTGAACACGACTATATACCTAGTCGTGTTAGATAGTACACAACTATAAATCAATTTGTGTGTCATAAGACAATACCTCATAGTACGTGCTATCGTTTTCTCAAGTCCATTCATACATCTTTTCTCCCGCAGTTTCGGAGATGGAGAAGAAGGTGAAGATGAAGAAGAAGATGAAGATGAAGATTCCAGTCCAGATGAAGAAGAATTGTTGGATTAAGATGAATTACCGTGGTCTGCAGATGAGTGGGATGAGCCTCTTACAGTACCACATTTCAGCCAGCCAGATCACACGGGAACATCGACTTCTAGAGGTCCCACGGCAGGAGACACATGTAAAGGGAAATCTGTCGCGTCGGAGGACGATGACTATCTCAATATTGAGGGTGATGGTGGTTGGGATTGGGGTACCTATTCTGCACAGGCCGGTCCTTCAAAACATTGTGAAGAGGAGACGATGTTGACCGGAAGTTTGCAAGCAGAAGACTACGAGGCACAACTTACCTTAGGGGCTAGATTCGAAAGCGTGAAGCAGTTCAAGATGGTTCTAACTGATCTGGCAATCAAGAGGAAGTTCATGTTCAAAGTAGCGGATGAGAGCAAGGACACATTCGCTGCAATGTGCAAGGTTTCGGGGTGCAAGTGGTACATACGAGCGTCGAACAGACTTGATGGAGTCAGCGTAACGAGGGAAGAACGGCATACATGTGACACTTCTCTAAGTTCGAAAGATCATCCATTGGCTTCTCACCTCTGGATTGCGAGGAAGTGTCATGGCCTCCATAAGGATTCAAACTCCATAAAAATCTCAAATATCCAACAATACATTGAGAAGCATTGGGGCGTCACAGTCAACTATAAAAGGGCATGGAGGGCAAAAGAGGAATTGATCCGATTGATCGATGGCAACCCTGAAGACGCATATCGTATTTTGCCACATTACGGAAGGGAATTAGAGCGGTCTAACGCAGGTACACATGTGGTCATAGAAAGATCAGCTGATATACCTGATATCCCCATTGAGTTAGTCGGCTACGACTTCAGATGTGTGTTTTGGATGTTCGGCCCGGTCGCAAGAGCATTCCAAAGAACACTGAGACCGTTGCTCACGCTTGATGGAACATTCCTAAAAGGAAAGTACCCTGGAGTATTATTGGTTGTTACAGCAATCGACGGCAATCAACAATTAATGTGTCTTGCATATGCAATTGTCGATAAAGAGAATATCAAAACGTGGTAAGTATAGAAGCAGGAAAGACGACTATTCTAACAGTCGTGTTTTGGACGACACGACTGGGCACACATTCGTGTCTTCGAAAACACGACTACTCCTACAGTCGTGTTTTGTTTATAGACGACCTTGTAACAACCTGAAGCATTCTGTGTTTAATATGCTTGTCTCTCACTTGTACAGGACGTGGTTCCTCACCTTACTAAAATGTTTTCTCTTTACGGACCCCCCGGCCTCCCTGGACACTATTGTCTCTGATAGACAGAAGGGCCTTCTGAGAGCGGTCGCCGATGTCTTTCCCGAGGCCCACCATGGGTTTTGCCTAAGGCATATGGCCGCAAATATGTTTAATACTTGGAAGGATAAGTACCTGAAGGAACTTCTATTCCGAGCTGCAAAATGCTTCAGGAGACCAGAATTCGATGCAACCATGGAGAAGATGAAGGAACACAATGAGGCGAGCTGGAAATATGTTGACAATATTCCGAATACACATTGGGCGAACGTAGAATATCCGGGTAAAAGGTACGGCACTCTCACATCGAACGCGTCAAAAAGTGTAAATAATATGCTTCTAAAGGCAAGGTTTTGGCCAATAACTCGGTTGATCGAGCAAACGCGGGCGACCACAAGCGTCCATTTTCAGAGACGCCGAATAGAAGCAGACGGGCTACCGACTCCGTTAACAAAATATGCACATAATCATATCAATCAGATGAGGAATCAGAGTTCTGGAACAGTTTGAGTTCAACCGCTATCATTACGGCAGTTTGAAGTGACATCTTTGTACCATGTGGTAAGCATAAATTTGTTTTCTATAAGATACGACTATAACAAAGTCGTGTCGACGAATACATGACTACTCATACAGTCGTGTCGTCGCATGCACGACTAGTCATACAGTCGTGTCTTCGACGACACGAGTATTCTTGGAAGACACTGATGTTGTTCATGTTTTCGCATCATGATGTTGTTGACCTTACGAATAGAACCTGCACATGTGGCTTCTTCCAGAGCATGGGACTTCCATGCAAGCACGCCATGGCATGTATTGATGAGAGGAGTCTGTAAGCGGTAGAATATTGTAAGAAGTGGTACTGCGCAAGTACGTACCGCAGCACGTACGAAGAAGTAGTCTTCCCTACTTTAGACAGAAGTCAGTGGGGGAATTACGGGGTTTTATTTAAATGCGAACCGCCCAGGGTTGAAGCTCCAAAGAAAGGCAGGAGAAAGACAAAGAGAATTGAGTCACAGCCTGAGCCACCTGCAAGGCCACGTTCGAAATGTGGGAATTGTCGTGCTTTGTTCATGAACGAGCATACGAGTTGGATGGGATATAAGGTGAAGGAGTCGTGTGATTTTCTTGTGGTTTTCATGGTCCAATAAAAATGAGAATTTTCTCAAATGTACATAGTATTTTGGAATGGAGGAGTATAATGTTGTGGAATCATGAACTTGTGTTAGACACATCAAATCAAATTTAACAATGAAACTCATTCCTATAGTTTTATCTGCTCTTGGAGAGACTATACCTGGCAGTTTGATGCAGCCAGGTGTGGCTGTGGTCTGCACTGTTTCCTTAAACCCAAGCCAACACCTCTTCTTCCTTGGAAGGAAGCTTCATCTCAGTGGAAACTTCAGGCAACAGGAGCAGGGTAGACATCCGGCGACATTCTGGCGACCTCCGGCGAGAGGCGATTGACATCAACGTGCGCACACGAGGTAGGATTTCATACCCATTTCATCAAAAGTTGATTTATTTTTTATTTCCGCCGATGGAGGCGATGGTGGTGCTCGTTTTTATGCATGAAAAATACAAATTTTTATATGCCCTTTTACCTATTTATTAGTCATAATTTTTAGATTAAAATAAGGAATAAAGTGAGTTCTAGTAATTAGTTTAGTAATTAGGAATTGAATAAGTAATATGCTTTAAATGGCTCAATTTAAATGTGTTCCATAATTTTATGAATTACTTGGTGAGTCTAATGTGGGACATATTTTATTTTCTACAGGTTCAAATCCTCTTACTGTAAAACATCCAAAAGTGAAGCCATTAGGCGTGTTTGATGTGCCAAAGTGACCCAAGAGCTGAGATCAAGTGCAAAAAAAAGATCTGAACCGTTGATGTCTATTTAAGAGGATGCAGGCGCTGAATTAAAGTACATGCCGTTCGGATTTGATCCAACGAATGAGATTGCTACATTAGGTTTTAACCGAGCGAAAGAAAAAAATAAAACAAAACCAAACCAAACTAGTTCGATCAGGCATTCCAGTCGAAGAACAGAGAGCGCTAATGGAGATAAGTTGGCGGTTATGGGTCGAGGGTCCTGAGCAAGGGGGCGGTACTTGTGGACTGAGATCTACGGTGACGATGAGACGGTAAGGTCATGGACGGGGTGCGGCAAACTAGCAGATTTGACACTCAAAATAGAGGAGATCGAAGCGGCGATGGGAGCGGCAGACTGAAGGGATGACGACGGAGATGATGAGCAAACGATCGGCGGTGGCGATGATGACGGCAGTTATGGTGGTGTGAAGAAGAATCGACTGTGAACAGCAATGGCGTGCTCGATTTGGACTGTGAAGTTGTGCTCATGCAGGGGTCTCAAACAGAAACTGGAACGATTTGGGAACTTGGACGAAATCTGAAAGTTTTGATTTGGATTTGGATCAACTCCACTGGATACGGGATTTTCATATGGGATCGAATTCGGATTGGATTGGCATGGGTTGTTTGGATGCATATAAAATAGAGAAGACGATAACATTGTTGGGAGGTTCTGGCTGTGCGAGAACGACAAATGACTGGAGCAGTTTTTTTCATTTTAGTTTCAGAAAATTCAGTTCTTTTTCATTTCTTCTGTTTTCTTCTCATTTTGGTTACTGGTTCGCTGTATTGGAGTTGTATAGAACGGGTTGTTGTGTTGCCTTTCATCTTTCTCAGTTGTATTGAACGACCAAAAGAGAAGAGGAACAGTGAGCTGTGCTTTATTTATTATCTCAAAATTCTTGTAAGTGATTCTGATTTTTAATTGAGATGAATTCCTTTGATTTTGCAATTCAATTCCCTAGCATGAGTAACTAATTTCTTATCTAGGGCTGAGATGAAGCCATGATTAATTGTAGGAAAATTATTCATGTGATGCAATTGTTATCTTTAAATTAATGTGCTTTGATGATTGTTATTCTCAATTTAATGCATTGAACTTTAATTTTTGGTATGTTGTTTGGATATTAGTTGTGATTTATCTAATGATGGATACAACTAATGATTTTAATTTCATCTGTTGATATGCAAGAAAAGACAAATTCTATTTAAAAATTTATATGCTTTTATGCTGATATTTTTCGTAAAATAATAAATTGACTTTCAATTCTCTACGAGATAACAATGAGAATAGTTGTAGATTTTGAATAATTACTCCTATGATTGTCATGTGCTGATTCTTATACCCTAGTATTTTAAGTATATGATTAAAAGTTTTAATTTTTATTTGTTAAATTAATTTCTTTTCAGTAGATCAATTAATTACTTTTATATTAGTTGGTTATTTAAAGTGGTTAATTGCATTGCGTTTTTAATTAGTTGTAGCTGTAGTTAATCGAATCGATTTAATTCTTCAACAAGGGTATTAATCTGATCTTTGAATTAGAGTTCCATAAATATAAGTCTCTGTGGGTTCGACCTCGTAAAATTGTGCGACTGTACTCCAAATACGATTCAAACAAAAGAAATTAAGGAATTGATAACAGATAATATAAGGCCTTTTTAGCATGTCTTTGATGATATGACTTTTAAGTGGATTTTCCCTCATAGATAGAAATGATTACTTTTATGTTCTATTCATGTTTTTGCTCAGTTTCAAATGACAAGTACATATAAAGAAGCATTTTGCCTAACAGGTTGCTGTAGTAGCTGTGCTGTTCGCATAAAATCTGGACAAATAAGACAGCTAGAAGCTCTCGGAATATCTTCAGAATTGAAAATTAAGGTTTGTCAACATTAGTCTTATGGGAAACTACCGTGATGATGTCTGATAAATTGTTGCTTGTCGATAAAATGGAGCTTGAATTGTCGCTATGACATGGAGGACAATGGTGCCATCGTATCTAGTTAAGGAATTAATCTTTTATCATCATTGGAAACTTCATCCGTGTGAATCTGCAACTATCAGAATCTTCACTAGGCATTGAAATTTTTTAAATTAACATATGATCTGCCATCTGAATGCATTTTACATTTATGTACAAAATATTAATGTGGTGTTTCTGATAGGGAAAAAATTGTGTACAAAAACAGCAGGAGAAAAGCGGCCATGGATTTTGTATACCATCTTCTAACTTGCAACTTCAGATTGATTTGGAACATAGCCACTTCAACAAATAACATTATACTCCATTACCACATATTGAAGAAAGAAGAGAAATTCTTCAGTCTCTCGTTTGTGATAAATCATACTCCCTCCGGTCTTTTTTAATAGATGCAATTGATTTCTAAAAATCAATTGCATCTATTAAAAAAGACCTGAGGTAGTAGATTCTAAGTTGGTCCACTTTATATGGCTCAGGCCTGCATCATTGCAAACCCCATTGAGACTTAGAAATTCAAGAAGCTTCAAAACTTCTGAAAGTTGATGAAACTATTATAACTGAAAGAAGATGCTTGTAAAAAACTTACTATAATGCCTAAGAAACTGTAGAACACACTCGAACTGCAAAAAGAGTAATAATGAACATAGCCCATAAATTTACATATCCCACTTCTATGCTTAATAATAGTTAACATTGCATAGCCAATGGCTATGATAATAGAGAATGCACCTGTAGATATTAAAAATTGCAAAGTTGAAGGAAAGAAGTAACATCTCTTTTCATCTTATTTCCAGGGGTATGCACTACTCTGTGCTGGCTTCCCTTCTTCTGACGTGGAAGTTGAGATCCAAGATGATGATGAGTAATAAGTCAGAAGATAATTGGCAAAAACTATAGATAAAATGGATGTTATATTGGTTATTTCTTTTGCTGTCCAGGTTTACTGGCTCCAATTCGGACGGTATTTTGCTTGTGGACCCATTGTAAGTTTCTTAATTTTTTTTCACAGAGAACTATACTTCCATTGGTTCGTATGTTAGTACATCTGACTTGTATAGCTGCTCTCGCTGAAGGCTAAAGCTTTACGGTATAGATTTCATAATTTGCTTGTTTATTTCTACTTTCAGGAAAGGGATGACTATGCATTAGAGTTGGCTATGGGTGACGAATGAGAGAGGAATCAAAGGCATCTATTGTATCTATACACAGGAGTTCTGTATCTACATTACCTTCAGATTTCTTGCTGGTTGTGCAAATGTTGTTTTTACAGATAAGAACCTGTAGTTGTTTAAGATCTTTGTGTTCGGCTTTCCAATGGAGAATGTACTGCATAATGAATGTATGAGAATAATTAATCAAGCTTCTTCTTCAGTTAAACAAGGAGATGGCCAGCCCTCTATTGCATATGTATATGGTGTGGCTAGTATTGTTTTATATTTTAAATGATGCCGTAGGAGCAAAATTAGATTAGATGTTGGACATGAATGAAGCTAGGATTTCTTATACTAAAGAATAAAACAAGGACTTGAAGTCAACTTGAGAATCAGAGGCTAAGGTAAGAGTTTGGCACAATTTGAGAAGTTCTGGGGTCCTCCAATGCCAATATCCGGAAGAAATGGAAGAGTCAATGAACAAATGGAAGAGTGTGAGTTGTTTGTGAGAAGGTTTCTATAATTGGCAATTGAGAATTTAACGTGGTATCATAGGACTTGGAATTGCCATCAAGAGTCACGCATTTTGATGTGGAAGTGAAGATGGAACATCAGTCTGTCTAGTGGAATAAGGTAGTAGAGATAAGAAAGGAGAGGAATAGAAGAATGAAAACATCAGTGAGGAAACTTGGTCTGGGTGTAGAAACAAGAAGAAATTATGTGTGTTTAGTTATGCCATAAAATTAAGAAACTAGACAAAGAATCCTCAAACGCTGACTTTTCGATTGGGCATTTCCCCCTCTGTTTTTTTCAGCTCATAAATACCTTGTGTAAACTCTAGACTTCTAAAAATGATTTTCAGACAACATCACGGGCTATTGGATAATTAAATTTTGCTTCTCTCTAACGCGTTTTTGGAAATGGCATAAAAGTCTCTTTTCTTCAATTCTCTTATCTTTCCCCCATCTCCACCTACCAAAAATTGCCATCCATAGTTGAAATTGGCAGTAAGCAGGTCCCATTGACATTTGGTGGAGAGTGACTTTCCTTGAATTTTCTAACTCTGTATGTATTATAGCTTCAAGAGGAAATAGTTAAGAAACTTCCGTGCATGATCTTTAATGCTGTGGGTTCATCTAGATTGCTCAAGCTATCAATTTCTTCATTTCATACTGGCCGGCTACAGAGTGAGCCTTCCTTCATATCTTATCCTTTCTTTACACCCCTGGTTTGACCTTTTCTGCTGTTGACCTTTTTTCTTTCCAGTTGGCCTCAACCTGACCAATCAATGGTAGAGAGGTCTAGACCACGTTCCTAACACGGCTTTTGGATCTGAATGTCTTACCACATTGTCCAAGTCAGCTGAAAAGCTTAGCTAGCAAATTAAAAGAAAAGGCAAAAAAGAAGAAGAATAATCAGCTTAGCTAGATGTTGAAGGGCTTTTCTTCCTGTTAAGAGTTCAGATCTTGGGGCTTATCTGCTCTTTTGTTTTTCTGATAAACGATCTTGGGGCTTATCTGCTGATTTTGGCCTGAAAAATATGCAACGGTTTGGTTCTCAAACTTCCACAACCCATTTGCAATCAAACAAAAAGTGGACCCCAAATGGCAGATGTAGGTGCAGCTAGGACCATTTTGGCCATAGATCATGTAAATTGGGAATCTAGGCTGTTTTATTTTCTTAGTTCTACCATTCAGAGCAGGTTATGGAAGCTTCAATGAGCTTTCCTTGAAGATCCAATCAAACACAGCCAATTCTTCTATTTATCAATTGTTTGGCAATCACCCACTACTTAATGAAGGAAAGATAGAGCTATGATTGGAGAGGCAGCTCTAAATGGCTTGTTCCAATGGCTGCCTCAGGGCCTATATGACATTGGCAAGTGGGGGCTTGGGCTGGTGAAAGGATCAACAAGAGGAAAAAACATGAGGAGGAGCAGGAGGAGAAGAGATCAAGAAAAGAAGCAAGTCTTCCTCATCTTTCCTCCTCAAACACAAGCTTGTGCTAGAACAGTCTGGCTCATCTTTCATCTGCATTCCACCACGGGCAATTGATGCTGAGGCTTCAACCCTTAGTCGCCGCAGGTCGTCAATATTTCGATTGGTCTGTGTTCCCCTTTAGGAAAAAACACTTGCAGTTATGCATCAGTTAAAGATCCAATCCATTGCCAAGCTACACACACTAGGATGAAACATTAGGCTAAAGAAGTGTCTCAAGTGTGCTCAGGCCAGTATCCTCCTGCGGCTACTACCACCGCCTTTTTCGACTCTGCCAACATCCTTTCCGACCAGTCAAATGACGACGAGGCTCTCTCAGCCGCCGTAGTCACCGCAGCCATCTGTGTTCACCCTTCACTTGAGACACTCAAAGGCCAATTGATGCTAATATTGGACAAGGGGCCAAGGGGGGTCACTGCACGGGACCAGTTCACCATGAGCCAATTGTGCAAGGAGATTGAGCAGCATCCGGCCTACTCAACGGCCGACCATGGCTCAATGTGGGCACTGCGCCACCTCTCCAAGTCCTTCGCCCTATCCTCACCTTGCGTAGTTCTTGCCGTAGGCTGGCCAATGCCAATTCTAGATATGCCCACACCAAGTTGGAGCTCCGGGACAAGAAGGCGCGTGCCGCGGAGATGGAACGCGCCAAATTGGAGATTGCCCAGCTCAAGGCCGAGCTCGAGACTGCCCAATTGAGGCTCACAGAAGCGGAGAATGCACTGCGGATGGGGAAGGACAAAGATGCAGCACTGCTTACCAGCCTCCAGGAGCTGTCTAATTCTTTCGGCAAGGCCAGGTCTGAGAAAGGAAAGCTTCAAAGGGAGGCGGATGATCTGACTAAGAAGCTTGCTGAGGCTGACGCTGCTGTTCAATTTCTCCACTCTTGGCTGTCCCTTCGATTGATGGACAGTGCAACTCCACTATCCACTACTGTGGAGATCTTAGCCTTCAACATCACAAGATGAACACCCACAAGTGTCTGAATACTTGCCTTTTAGAGCTGGCTCATCATCAGTTGCTCTTTGATCACCCATCATAAGTGCTGTTTTGACCATCTGATCTTATCAATCAAGGCCTAGTCCAACAATCGGAAAACCATATCCTCCCAATATCTGCCTCACATTTTACTTCTTTTGGAGAACAAACAAACAAACAAGGTAGAAAAGCAATCCCCTTTAATAAATTGACATGTATGATTGCCTGAGTTTCCATATAATATCCCCCATTTGCTGCCTTACCTTCTTCAGAATCAGACCTTGTGCAGTTTTCTTCATCAAAACATTTTCACCTATGGATCAAGGGTCTAAACCAACATTCAAGGGTATAATGTCTCCCATTTGCTGCTCACCTTCTTCTAGCTCATTTTGTCAGATTGTAGTCAATACTTCTCCACATTTAAGATGGAGCAGAAGCAAACAAAGTATTTGGATTAAATTAAGTTCTTATACTGGAAAGGCATCTAGGTCAATGATAATAGAAGTCCATTTTTATGTTTGCCGTTTGGGGCATGAATATGAGTTTTTTTTTTGTTCTGGTTGGTGGAAAAAATTCACCTCATCATTTTTTTTTCAGGCCCATCCAATCAATTGAATGTGCCTTTCTTTCAAAGTGGATTTTTTTGTTTATCCACCTTTCACCATTCAGCCCAAAAATTATGCATTTTCAAGCCCCAAACGGATTTTGGAAAATCTAGCTTCAATTACCCAAAATCCAAGCTGAATGGTGAGACTTTTCAAAGCCCAAATGGTATAAAACAACACCTTACCTAGCATAGTGGGAGAAGCTACTAAATGACAGGAATGGGAGCACCACAAGGAATAGAGAAGAATTAGACAAGCCAATGATGGTGTGAACTAGCAGGTTGGCAGAGCAGGAAATTTTGTGAAGTTTGGATGAGAAGGGGAGAAGTCCGGGAGGGATGAGTGAGATATTTCAGCAAAGGCTTAGAGGTCAGAAGTTGAGAAAGAAAAGAGGAGAAAATCACTTTGGGGAATATATTTTTCTCCTATAATCAATCTTTTTTTCTGATGCTAGTTTATGTGTTAATATATTTTTCTCATATTTGGAATGCAATTTTATCAGGAAGTTCTTTATCAAGACATTGCAGTTCAAAGTTCCCAAAAAGAAGAAAGGCATTGTTGTTCAATATATTATTTGATAGTGCAACGACAACCCGTTTTTTATGATTTTGCCAAAAAAACAACCAATTTTATGAGACATATTTTCTTTTGTTGGATTATGAGATACATATGGTCAAAGAAAAATGAAGTTTATCTTAAATAAGTCAAATACATTCAATCACTTTTTAGTAGTTCTTTCATGGTCAGATGCAGCAATGTTGCCAGTTGCCACACAAAAACAGATGCAGCAAAGTGGCCTCGACCACATTCTTTAAGATGACAACAATTCCCAAAAGCAATTATTAAAATAAAATATATCCAAACGGAAGAGAGTGAATTTTATTTCCCAAACTAGTGTCTTGACATGCCACATAGACACCTACATCGGCACACGCTAGCATCTCCGTGGACATCTTCGAGTGAAGACTTCCTCTATTAGGTGCATAATTTAATAGGTTAACCGGCACAATACTCTTGGGCACCAGGGAGCCGTCAATCTCTCCAGTAAATTAGTGACAAATAGTTGGAGCGTACATGCATAGCATGTATACCATCGATCTTAAATATCGAAAATTGACGACCCCCGTAAAAGTGGCATGAAAGGGACATGGGTTGCAGGTTGTACCCAATAATTTCTCCTATTAAGTGTGTCTCAAAACACAAAGTTATTCCCCCGATTGACATGCCACATCATGGAATGTTGAATCGGCGATATATCGATATCAGGTCTCACCCGATAAAACGAGACGGACTAATATCGGTTTTTCCATTTTTTAAAATATCACCAATATATCATTTTTTCCATTAATTTTTTTAAAAAAGGAAAAAAAACTTTCCCGTTTGTTTCCCATCCTATGCCAAATGGTAGGATACGGGTTTAAAATGCGTACACATATTTTGAATTATATATACATTTTTATCCATATTTTAAAATCTATGCTTTGTCGAAGTTAGTATCACTCATTTTAGAAGTTATATTGTGTAAATACATGGTAAAAATTAGTTTTCGACCACCGATATTTTTTTACACAATATCTCCGATATTTTATCTCTTTGATCAACCGATATTTCATCGATATCCAATATGGCATTCCATGCACCACATAGACACCTACATGGGCGCTAGCATCTCCTTGGCCATCTTTAAGTGAAGACTTACTCTATTAGGTGGAGAAATTATTGGGTACAACCGGCACAATACTCAAGGGCACCAAGGAGCTATCGATCTCTCCAGTAAATTGGTGTCAAATTGTCATGCCCCGAAATCCCACACCTTGATTGGAATGTGGAATCCAACAAGGGAAAGCAATTAGAGGCAGAGATTCCGAGCCCGCGCGACCAAACAGTTGATTTCACCACCAATTACAATCATCTCAGAAGGATGTGTAACCGGTTAAGCCCGCAATCAGAGTAATACAATAATAGATATCATTAAATAATATGAAATGAATATACTTAACTTTATTACACCAATAACCTTTAAGAATCTTAAATAGAATAAACTTATACGTTTATGGCGTTAAAAACATCAAAATAAAGCAAAGCAATAAATAAACTCTAAATCTCTTCACAACTCTTCCAACTGCATTTCTCTACTGTAACTCCCTGATCTCAACTGTTAGCACCTGCATCAGGGGATGCAATAGTATTTTATAAAAACACTCAGTAGGATGTAAAATCCCATTGAAAATAAATCAAATAGAATGAAGAGATATATAGATAACAAAGGAATATTGATATTCAACCACATCTGGACTGAACCTAAGCTCTACACCTGAAAAGAAAGGTCAGTCAACAAAATAATTCTTGGCTCTCTAGTATAGAGGAAGGATAATAACATGTACAACTCCAAATAAGTCACCGGTGTAAGGAGAAGAATAATCAATCATAATACCTCTAAGTATCCTAAGTGGAAAGAGATTCAATTTTTGCTCGCTGATTACCAACCACGTGGCTACTTACCAGAACATCCTTGAGGTTCTCCCTTCGGAACCCGGCCATGCGTCAGGGATGCAGACTTTCTGTAATATCATACAGTCTAAACGTAAATATCGGAGGTCACACTGGACATAGCAATGAGGAACCCGAGTTCCATAAATATAGGAGGTCACACTGGACGTAGCAATGGCTCGTGAGCATACTATGATTTCACCCAATAATTAGTAGAGAAATAGGTCAATGTCAATTCGGACAATGATTTAGTCACAGCAGAGGTCTCAACTTTCTGAGTGAAGGGTAACTCTAACCACAATAACTCAATCAAAGAGTATGAACAGAACATCAAGATCTTTAGACAACACATAACTCACTTACTGGAGTAGAGTGCAACAACAAAGCTTTTCAAGACATACCATTCACTCTTTGGAATAACAAAGAATTTCAAACACCTTGGATAATAACAACTCACCATAAGAGTATAAATACAATCAATATATACTTTCATGCTCAGCCCGAGATGCAAATTCCCCATAAATATTAAGATGCATAATATGTATATCAAAGACAAGAATACTACTGAGTCCTAGATGATTTGAATTCCAAGTGGAACTTTAAAACGACAATGAACACTCTATAATAAACAGATACGATTCTCTTGAACCAAGGATTGTCCCACCTAATTAATTTACCTCTAACCCAACTTTTACAGTGATATTCCATAAGTATATAGTCTAATGAATAGTGCTGACATGCCAATTATCTTTATACCATATTGCATAATTTTACTTCGGTACTAGTATTTTCTCTCAAATTCAACTCGCTGTTTTATGCACATCAGCACACTTCTGAGGGCTTCTATACTTTGTACAGACAGATTTAATCCCTAAAAGTTTTATTGTACTACCCTTACGAGTCTAGTTTCTAAATCCACTGATTTTATATTTTTTTGACTTTTCTTGAATTAGTTATGAATTATTTTGTACTGACTGTTGACACAGAAATAGTTCTAACCGAGATTAAGATTCTTAATTGAACTTGATTATCTCACATACTAATACCTTATGAATGATAATATATTATTAACAGACACCATTACTCCCCTCCTAGGTCAATTATAGATCCTAGGATTGTTTGGAATTACCAAAGTATACCCTTTATCATGTTTCTTGACGTATATCACAGTCTTAGGTGTTAATGCTTTATAACTAGGATAATTAATACAAGACAACTATTATGACACAAGAACCAACTTGATCAAGGTCAACAAAGTAAGATTAGAACTTCTGACCTCTATATCATGAATAAAGTAACCAACTTTGGGTATGAATCCCATCTAGACTCGTAGCATGAAAGCATACACGATCATATCGCAATACGAATAGAAAATAGATTCATAATTCAATAATCTAACATGAGTCAAAGCAATATGATCATAATACAAATTAAGAACACCATGAATATCATAAGAATGAAGAAAAAGAGAAGGGGAAAAACCTCATACTTTTAATTCAGCAAAAATTCCGCCTTTAAGTGTTGTTCGTCTCCTCCTCTTCGCACCAAAGCTCCTGTTCTAAGCCCTTGCAAAACTCTCACCAAGAAGAAGTTTTTTGGAGAAGGGTGAATGTGGGAAGTGGAAAAGAAAAGCTCAGGACGTTCTAAGGCTAGGGTTTCAATAGCACAAACCAACAAGGGTTTATATAGAATTTAGAGATATCTTTTCTTCAAGCAATTCCTTCACATCATGGACTCTTTCCTCCAATTAGAATGCTCCAATATCTTCTTAGGAACGTGCATTCTAAGTCCAGGTAGGATATGGTATCTTTCCCACAAAAATCCCACCTCAAACAAGTTCTCTATATGGTGTGATCGATCGCGGCCTATTTCCGCGTGCGATCACGGTGTGGGTTAATTGATCGGCAATAGGGCGATCGATCGTTCCAAGTGTCAACTTAACATATAGAAGATACAGTCGATCGGACGCACCGAAATCAAACTCACATCGGGTGGCATGCACCAAGAAGCAAAACATAACAAAATCAAACATCAAAAAGGTCTTATTAACGTACGGATTTTTCGGGTGGCACGCCCCAACATTCCCGGCCTCGTCGGAGTGCGGAAGACATTTTTTTTTCATGAGTATGTTTGAGGCCAAAAACCACAAGACATGACCGAATATTCGATCCTCCCGTCTAATACATCATCATGAATAGATGTGTACTCGAGATAACACAACTGAGTCTTTAAATAACATCATTAACATATATGAAATGGGAACTTAACAATCTTAAATAATCATAAATTAATCCATAAAACAAGTCATCTAAAATAACTAAAAATCAAAATCATTAAAATGCTTTGGCCAACATGCTAATAATATTAACACTAAATTTAAAATAATAAAGATAGCTTTATCTTCCACAATTGACTTCAAGTCTTCCATTATCTGCACTTACCATAGCTATACTTTCTTCATGCCTGCATCAGAAGAATCATGAGTATTCCGAAGACATACCTAGTAGGATGCAAAAACCCACAAGAATGGAATATACAATATAGGACAAATAGTAGGGTTTAATATGAGATAGTTGAATAATCAAGAATATTTGAACTGAGCATCAAGATTTCCATTACCAGAGGAAATAACATCATCAATGAAGACTCCCAAACATCTAAAGTGTAAGGAGATAAATTACCACAATCCAAGACTCTGAACATCGAAATTGTTGGGAGAAGATAATCCATCATAATATCTCCTGGCATCTAAAGTGCAAAGATATTCAATTTCTGCTTGCTGAATACTTACCATGTGGCTACTTACCAGAACATCCTAGAGGTTCTCCCTTTGGAACCCGGCCATGCGTCTAGGGATGCTAACCCCATCAATGTTTACGGACACTATGGGCGGAGACTGCAGACCTTCCGTAATATCATACAGCCTAAACGTACGTATTTGCCTCCCTTCGGTTAATGAGGAACCCGAGTTTCATAAATATCAGAGGTCACAGTGGAATGGCTCGTGAGCATACTATGATTCCACCTCAGAGAGATTCTTGTAAAATATTTGGTGGAGAAACAATCTAATATATATCTGAGAAATCTTTCGCAGGACAGAGGTTACAATACTCTGAGATTTAAGGTATCTTTTACCAATGGTTGACTCACCAAAAGAGTACTAATGAGATTTCCATATCTTGATAGCAGACAGCTTGTAAAAGAGTATCAATGAGATCTTAATATCTCTATCAACATGAGTTTCACGAAAGAAATACAACAGAAATTTCAACAACGACCATGTTACGCATGCATAGCCCTAGATAAGACTCATGGAGAAAGACTTAATCAAGAATTGCCTTTCAAGATCCAAGAAAACTCAAGTTAAGTTGTGAAGAATATCAAGTTCCGGTTTCAAAGAAGACTTGACTCAAACTGACTCAATAACAAGTCAATTGAAGTTTCTCAAACGAATCGAAGTGCATCGGTCAAATACCTGATGAAAAGACTCGTGACCTAGACAGATTTTGTTGAAACTCAACTTGGTCATAACAACACAGGTCTAGACTTCAAGGTTTAAAACTTTGGTCAAAGAGAAATAGATGGTTCGGTTTCCAATTGGAAACACGAATCGAGTCAATATAACCAGTGGAACACATAAGACTTGATGAACGCCAAACCACTCACCATTAGCCCGTGATACTATAGTATTATACTTAGTCCATCCTAGTATAATACGTACTTAAAGTCTTGTATAATACATGTAAAGTTCTTACTATACTTATTATAGCATAGGCTATTGCTTTGATAAAGTTTTCCCAACCTTTACCATAATTATAGTGTTCTATTTTTACATATTAGTCGAATTTCGACCCTTACCAATATCTAAACAGAAGGAATTGGACTCTGAAAATTTTAATGTGACTACTCCTATGCGTCTAGTTTCCAACCCAATAGACAACATATTTTTATAATTTTTATATAATTAGTTAAAAATATTTTAATGAAGGTCGCAGTGCAAAAACAGTTCTAGCAGAGACACTTAATCATAGTTCTAATCAAATTGTGAGTGTGTTTATCCCATAATCCATTCACTAATACATAGTATACTTGAATATCTTCCATATCTTACCTATTCCAGAATTTATTAGGTCTGATATGACATAATATTTACAAGGATTGGGGTGTACTTTCATTATCTTAATTCGTCTCACACACATACCCCTTTTTCTAGTTGAATTTGGCAAACTGGACAACTAATTAAGGACATATCAACACACAAGGTCACAGAACTTACTTGACACAAACGCTCCATCGAACAACCAGTAGGTTCATGACATCAATTTATAAAGTATATTCTACTAATAATCCCCTTTAGTTCCCATTAATGAACATAATCAATTATTAAAGACTTCGATTGAGGAAGTTGCCATAAATTCATGATGAACTACGATAATAAAACTTGGACAGAAATGTCAGAGACCAAAAGAACGCAAGGAAGCTTCAAATAGGATTCCAAACAATTCAAACTTCCCATCATTGGGCTAGCATGTGTAACAATTAGGAATTGGAACATGAAGGTTCACACGATTGAGCAACAACACGTAATAACTGGATAATTCAAAAAATTGGTACTTACCTATTGACTCGCATGAATATTCACAATCATCAATCAATATATTGACACAAGAAGCACTTGAACAAAGTATGAAATTCAGATCCAAGAGTGTGGGAAAAATCATCCTACCTGATCCAAACGTAGTATCTTCTTACTTCCTCGCGAAGGCTTTTGATTCCTCTACGTGATGCCACCCTTTAGCCCTTCGATCCTTGACTCTTGCGGCGAGGGAAAAAAGTGTAAAACTTGTTGGAACAAAGGAGAAGGAGAAGGAGAAAATGTTGGGACGATCACAAGGGAATTTGGAGATATCCTAGTCTCTTGTGCTTATATAGACCTAAAACCTACTACAACTAGGATATCTCCAAATCAAGACTCCTTCCTAATCCAAACTCTCATTACCAATTCAATGCTCTCCCTCATTAGTAAGGGATGTTCAGCCATGTTAATCCCTTGGGTTGTTAGGATTTTGTGGTGTTTTATTAAGATACTAATCCTATTCAAATCCATCTTCTACTATAACTAGGAAATTGCCAACTCTTTCCTTTCTTCACTTGGACGTCCCAAACAATTGCTTGCCTACTTTTGATTGGCAGATGTTGATCTCCAATTTGGTATGGTTGTCCAACACATTGGTTTCCACATTTAATTAGGATTTGAAATCTCTAATAAGATTTGTTCCCTATCTTAATCTTAGTTACAACACACTGTCATACACATAACAGTCAACTTCTTACTCTTCCCACATTCGGTATAGTTGGACTTAGACTCTGAAATTTTTATTGGAGTTATCCCTATGAGTCTAGTTTCTAACCCCATTGATAGTTTATTTTTATAATTTTTTTGTAATTAGATATAATTTTTACAGTACAGACTGTTGGCTCATAAACGGTACTGGATGAGCTTACAATTCTTCATCATACTTTACATATCTCATTCCAAACTAGGAAACTACCATGAATTGCTCAATTCACTTGGACAACCAACCTAATGGGTTGCTCCTCTCTAATTGGTCAATAGGGATAGCCTTAATATTCTCCCTTAATCAAGATTTCTTGCCTTGATTAGGTTTTTCCGAAATCAACAACTTCCGGACTCTCAATCTGCCGGTGCAATCGATCGCCTACTAATTTTATCAAATTTTTTTCTTGGGTGTTACATCCTCCCCTCCTTAGAAAACATTTCGTCCTCAAAGTGGCGAAACTAATTTCTAAACAAATTCCAAATAGTTTCGTACAATCTTTTTTTCTCTTGGTATTCTAAGGTAGGTTCTCTTCATATTTGCAAACTGCACTTACTAAGCGCTAAGCTAGCCCCTCCAACTAAGCACAAAATCTGAATCATAGAAATCAAACAATATCAATACAATAATCAAAACCTTATTCCCACCTTCTACTAAGGTGTTCTCTAGACATTTGGTTGTTAACACGATACTCCCAACAAGAACCATAACCACAATTCAAAATCAAGTCTAGGGAACGACTCCCCTAAACTTAATACAAGGATAGATACGATAAAAGAACAAGATGCTCCTAGGACAAACAATATTCAAGATGTTTTATTGAAGACAAGAAGAGTACCTTCAATGACCTCATTTGATACCTCCACGTCCTCTGACGATATTGAAGAAACCTGTGCTTGAACTTTCTCATTTGGTTCAGATCTTGCTATCCTTTCCTTATCTGGGCAGTAGGTTGAGACGTGTCCAAATTCTTGGTATATATATCATTTCCTAGTATCATTTGGGCATTGCTCCCCATGATGATCTCGTTTTCCACAAAATCTGCATTGTTTTTCCTTATTTGGGCAGTATGGCGTGATGTGCCCTTGTTCACCGCATGTGTAGCAGCTTCTCCCATCACGTGGGCATGACCTCCCTATGTGATCCTGTTGTCCACAAACTCCACACTTCTTCCCAATATCTGTGAATTGTAAGGCTTCAAAATTTGGCCAGTTTTGCACACTCTATTGTTGCGACTATTTCTGCTGCTTGTAGAGTCGGTTGTTATTCTCCTCGTTGCCTCTGCGTCTCTTGTTGTTATGGCGCTTGAAGTTGCTATCCTGACCCTTGACTAAGTTAGTTCTCTTTCTTTGATTCTTTTGAAATCCACATCCATTAAAGAGACTAGTTCAATCGCCTTGGCCACTGAACGTTTAAACATAAAACCCTTGCAAGTGCACAAGGCAATTGTCCTATGACGAGTATTAATAGGGTTGTCGAACCACAGAAACGGATTAATATTTTACCAAATTCAAAAGAAAACAGCAGTGTTGATTCTAGAATAAGAAAGCAATGAACTTTAACTAAACTAATTGAGAATTAATCAATATAGAGAGGACCAAGGCTTCGAATCCACCACAATGAACTAGCGTATCGTTTCTCTCTCTTTTGAATAAAGATTTCTAATTGGCTAGCATATTCCTCTCGGACATA
The DNA here is from genome assembly GCA_039654745.1 of Houttuynia cordata. NCBI lineage: Eukaryota > Viridiplantae > Streptophyta > Magnoliopsida > Piperales > Saururaceae > Houttuynia > Houttuynia cordata. The sequence continues at coordinate 439,417 of CM077507.1, forward strand.
CACTTGTCAACTCAAAATATAGTGCTCTCCTCTCGGACGTAACACATAAAACAATTAAAACATGGAATTGTGATCTATCTCTCTCGAGTATAAACCAATGAAATTTTATTGATATATAACACCTCAGTCTACTCACGTTCCTCTCAGATACTTCGGATTGAAACTCACAAGAATTCACTCTTGTCTCTCTCGAGTACAAAGAACAAACCTTTAATGAATTAACAATGATTATATAATAAAATCCATACACCAACTAGAGTAAAAACATAAGATGAGAAAAAAGAAACTAGCATTCGAGCAAGGCTCTTTAACCTCAGATCATCGGTAGCGTAGCGTGTTGTTGTTTTAATTAGTCTCCTAATTTTACTCGCAAGTGTACGAATCGTGTTTGGAGTATAGTCGCACAATTCTTACGAGGTCGAACCCACAAGAACTTGTGTAGCGAAAATCTAATCGAACCCTAACTAAACCCTTGACTAAACTATGAAACTTGTAGAAATTGATTAACTAACTAACGACTAATTAAAATCAATTAACGGAATAAAAATCTAAACTTTATCAAATTGACAAAATACTAAGGCTTTGGAATCGGCATGCAATAAATTGTAGAGAACCCTAACCCTTCAATCATTTATCATTCTCCAAATACTCATAACAATCTAGAATCCTATTCACGTTGTTACGGAAGATTTTACTTTAATGCACAATTACTCATATAAAAATCACGTCCTTCATGTTATTTAAATTAACAGCTCAAATTATTAGATGTATCCACTTACGAGTAAATCACAACTAGTATCTGATTTGTTATTTAACCAATTAAAACAAGCATGCATTGAAAAGAGTAATCACAAATCATAGCAAGAACATGATTGATGCTATATCTGTAATTAACTACACAATTAACAACAGGAACACATAATCATTATAGCATAATTCTTAGAGAAAAATATCAACTTTCACGTATCATGCATTCTCTACAACTACTACAGCCTCATCCTAACCTTAGCAATTAATTTAGCCAAGCATATTAATAAAAACACATTCAAACTTAATAACTAAACTCATCTCAATTAAAATGAATAATAATTTAACTTACAGGTAGGTACTCTGAGTTTAAATGAAAAATAACAGTGCTGCCTCTTCTCTCAATCGAGTGCTCCCAATAGAGTTTGATACAGACTTTTCTTCAAAGTGAAACAACCAAATCGAATGAAAATTGCAAAAGAAACTAGAAACTGTAAACTGAAAAATGAAAAAAAATGAAACTGCTCCGGTCGTCTTCTTGGTCAACTGTTCCTAGCAGTCCGTTTGAAACCACTAATCGAACCAATTGACTCCAACGCATTAACAGCAGATGAAAACCAAACGAAACAGGAAAAAAAAAAATTAAAATTTGGAACTGGAATTGTAACAACTGCTCTCTCGATCTCTCTGTTTGCAACACATGTAAGCAATTCAATACAATTTCAATCGAAGAACATCAGCTAAAATGAAAAAAAACTGAATGATCAAAAAAATCAAGACTTGAAACTGAAATCTCTGGTTCGGTCGTCTCTCTCTCGAACTGCCGGCCGTCTCGAATGAGGCTCTGCTCTCTGATTATATAGAGCCCTCAAATTGAGAACGCCTTCCAAATCAGTGGATTTGCAGCTCGATTGACATGGAATCCCGTCCAATTGCAGAATAAAAATACCAACTTTGAACTCGCAATACAGAGCCAACAAACACCCAAATTGAAACTTTCTTAACTGAGCCAAATCCAGCACAAATCTACCCCGTTTGAAATCTCAAATCAAAATGAAAATGGAAGCCTTTACCATTGTGATCCGGATTTACACTTGATTTCCCGATTTAGCTCTATCGCATGCATTCTTTCCAAATGAGTCAGTTTCCTTCTGTAGCTCGCTGTCGACGCCCTGTTCCTCGCCCATGGCAGCCATCATCTGCTGGTTCGCCGCCGTCATGCTCCACCGTCCTCCAGTCCGCTGTCGCCTCGCCATCAGACCGTCTTCGCCGTCGTCCTCTGCCATCATCGGCCTCTCGAGCAGAGCTCGAGAGAGCTCTGTTCCTTAATCCCGACTGAACACCCGAGCCTTTGGCTCGGGTTTTGTTTTTGTTTTTTTTTTTCATTAAACCGGACCATTGAACCGGTCCGGATTTTCTTTCTTTTCTTTTTTTTTTCTTTTCTTTCTTAAAACCCGTTGTATCATCCTTATCCGCTAGATCGAATCTGAATGGCTTTTTATCTTAACTCAACGCCCGTCTTCCTCATCAGTGAACATCAATGGTCCAGATCTTCTCTGCGCATGATCTCAGATCTTGGGTCGCTTTGGCATTTCAAAACCCGTCTAGTGGCTTCACTTTTGGCTGTTCTGCAGTACGAGCATGCGAACCTATACAAAATAAAACATGTCCCAAATTAGACGTACCAAATAGTTATAAAATTACGAAACAGTGTTAAATTGAGCAATTTAGAGAGCCTTATTCGTTTAATTCCTAATTACAAAACAAATGACTAAAATTCACTTTATTCCTCATTTTAATTGGAAAACATGACTAACAAATAGGTAAAAAGGCATATAAAAATGTGTATTTTTCATGCTTAACATAGCGCAATCTCGACCCATCAAGTTATTCTTCAAAGTTTGATTAGTGTTCCATAATTCTGATAAAATGGAGTAATTGTTTGGTTGTAATGAGGAGTTATCCGATTTTGAATTGGTTAGACATTGGAAGGATGGTGTCAGTGAAGAGAATGGTAATTCGATGCAGTTCAATCATACCCGAAATCAAGGATGCTGTTTTCCGGTGCCTCTTTTGTGGGCATTTAACAGAACCTATTGCAGTTGATAAAGGTGAAATTAGGCGATCCATATGTAAATTAGCAATCTTTTGTCATCACTGCAGTTTTTGGCCTTCTAATTTTGACGCTAGTTGCACAGGCCGGGTTGTGGAGCCAACGCGGTGCGAGAGGGAGGAATGTTTGTCATTGAATTCCATGACACTCATCCACAACAAATGCAGGTATAGTCCATAAACTGATATAAAGTGGAATTATATTTAGCTCTGGTTTATTTAAGGAGTTTGTGAAAATATAGTTACGTTCTGCTTGTTGCAGGTTTACGGATAAGCAGATTGTGAAACTTCAGGAGACCCCAGATGAGATTCCAGAGGGTGGGACGCCTCAAACTGTCAGCTTGGTGATGCACAAGCTGGTGGATGCTGGAAAGCCTGGTGACAGAGACGAGATAACCGGCATTTACCGGGCAATGACCGTCAGACTGGGACCATTAAATCTTTGTTCAAGGTATACATGAGGATTCTAGCTGCCATTTTGGTTTTCTGTTTGTTTCTTATTCGTCTTTCCAAAGTTACTGATGAACTGTCGAATGCAGACATATGTTGATTGTCTACATTTGAAGAAGACAGACAAGTCAAGAATGCAGGCTGAGGACCCTATGGATGAGGATGTTGTTGGAAGCGGAGGATCTAGACAGATTGAAGAGCCCTTCAATTATCAAGACAAGGAACAAAGCTTCTTTTTTTCCCCTCCCCTTCGACACTTATAATTGTATATTACACTAAGGATTTGTAATTTCTTATGGAAAATGCTTGTTTATCATCGCCAGGTATTCAAAACAGCCTGATATTTATGACAAGCTAACTTGATCCTTGGCTCCAAACATATGGGAGCTTGATGTTGTCAAGAAAGGACTCCTTTGCCAGGTATGAATGCTCTATATGTCTTAGAAATAAGCTTGTGACTGAATTGAATCTCAACCTATAGTAGTGTTCATATTCTTAAGGCGTGTGGTTGCGATTCAGTTGTTTGGTGGAAATGCTTTCACACTTCCATTGGGGCAAGCTTTCGAGGCAACATAAATATCTTGCTTGTGGGTGATCCTGGAACTAACAAATCGTAGTTGCTTCAATACATTCACAAGCTCTCACCTTGTGGTATCTATACAAGTGGAAGAGGGTGTTCAGCTGTGGGTTTGACTGCTTATGTCCCGAAGGACCCTGAAACCGGTGGAACCGTGAGATAAACTGCAGTATTGGATAATTAATTACTCATCTATTGCATTTATTTGAACTCTCACTAGTTGGCTATTAAAATTGTAGGTTCTTGAGAGTGGAGCGTTAGTATTGAGTGAAAGGGCATTTGTTGCATTGATGAATTTGACAAAATGTCAGAAAATTCTAGAAGTATGTTACATGAGGTGAGTAGTATAGTCACAACAGCAGTATGCTTTTTTTTTTTAAATTGTTTATGCCATGTGCTGAATACATTTTCTAAAGGTGATGGAGCAACAAACTGTTTCAATTGCAAAGGCTGGGATCATTGCTTTACTAAATGTTAGGACTTGAGTCTTAGCTCGTGCAAATCCAAGTGGCTCCTGCTACAATCCTCGCCTCCCGTAATTGACAATATCCACTTCCTCCTACATTGCTGTCCAGGTGAGCCTTCACATGAGAAGTGTTGGCATCTTCATCTTTTTCTGCACACTGAATGCCTTTTCTCATGGACCATTTTTCAAGTTTGATTTGATATATTTGGTTCTTGACAAGGATGGTGAGTACACGGATAGACATTTGGCTAAGCATATAGTGTCTTTGCACTTTGTAGATTCAGAGGTTGTCATTGTATATCTCATTCTAAAGAATAAGTTCTCTTACTAGTTTTAGTAGTTACAAGATGAACTTCACATATATTTATTTTTTATTTTCTTTTCAATAATAACATAATAATAAAGGATGTATTCTTTATTACGGTGGCTGATTGTTCGTTATTTTTTCTAATACGCAGACTTCAGTGGAGGACGTGTTGGAATTATAGGGGTGTTCGAGGCTCGCTTCGAAAAAGGTCGAGCCTGAGCCGAGCTGATCACAAGTCGAGTCGATCCTTGCCCTGACCTTCTAGTCAGGACATAAGGACTTGGATATTCCTCGTGATAAAAAAATGTGAACATGTAGTAATTAAATTCTCCAACATGCGACAGCTTGTACCTTCAATGTAATCTTACAAACAACAATGGATGCTAACTAATAAATTCATACCTTCGAGGTTGTTTGGAAACAAAATTTAGTCTTAGGTTTTACAAATTTTGGAAGATTTTAGTGGATTATGGCAATAAGAATATTGCTATAAAAATATAAAATCTTAAAATTTAATCTTGAGGGCATTTTGGGACTGGGCCCGTTTTAGACTAGGATATTGCTAGAATTAAAACTGTTCAAAAAACTTTACCAACAAAATTCTGGTTCTCATTTGAAAAGATATAAAATTTCTTGAATTTACATTTTAGTCTAATATATAAGAATTTGTTCCGAATAGCGCCTTTAATAATCTATCTAATCTACCAGTTAACTAAACTAGCAATGCATTGCAACCGTCCAATCTAATCAAGCAACTAACAAAGCTAATCGACAACCCTTACTTTTTGTCGTATCGCTATGCGCATCACCGTTAGAAATAGAGGGGCTAAAAATGGGGGTAGTGAAAAATTGGGTAACGACAAACGGGTTAATGAAAAATAGTTGTAGTTGGAAACTGGGGTATGTCGCGTCGACACGGGCATCCGCTGGTAATCAATGGAGGACATGGACCAAGAGTGGGAATGAAAAATGGAAGTAGTGGGAAAAGGGAGGCTTTGGTCGTGTCGACACGGGCATCCGGAGGAGGACGTGGGCCAAGAGAGGGAGGGTGGAGACCCCAGTGGGACAGCTTTATGGGCTAAAAAATTGGTGGGAAACCATTTCCCGCCAAATACCAACTGCTCAGAGCAGAGATCCTCCTTCCATCCGCCTCCACTCGCCTTCCCTTCAATCACCTCCTCTCCCCTCCGTCTGCTGCTTCCTCGCCCATCGTCGTTTTCGCCGTCTCCATCCCCATCATGGATTCTCCTTTCAATTTTTCAACTCTAATGGTAATCTCTCTGTCTCTCTCTATCTAATTTCAGGTTTCTTCTCCCTTTTCCAGTTACTTCAATTGATTCCTTCAGATATCAACGGATTTGCTTCAGCTTCTCAAGTTTTGGATTGATTGGTCAAATGGGTTTCTTTTCTTTGTCATCTTCTTGCAACGGATTCCTCTGTTTCTCCTTAATTCTAAAAGCTGTTTTTTTCAATCTTTTTCCTTCATCTTACATTCGAATTTCTGCCTTTCTCTTAAGTTTACTGATTAATCTCTCAAATGGGTTTCTCCTCCTCCTTTGGTGGTTTATTCTCAAAACTAGTTTTTTGTGTCTTTCTTTTTTGCCATTTTTAAGCAACGGATTTGCTTCAATTCTTCAAGTGTTGGATTGATTGCTCAAATAGGTTTCTTCTACTTTCTTGCATCTTGGAAGGGATTCCTTGTTGTATATAATGGTGACTTGAAATTAAAAGAATGCATCCCGCGATCGATCGCAGAAGGGACCGCGATCGATCAATTTTGCAATGATTGTAAGTACTATGATTTTTTCATTTTGTGTCGAGATCGATTGACCCTCAAAATGATCAATCGTTTTTAGTGTTATGTTGAAAAAGTGAGTCGCGATCGATCGCTAGTGAGAACGATCGATTGCAAGTTCTAAAATAATGAAGGAAAAATTGAGGCAATCGATCGCACCGGGGGTTACAGTCCAAAAATTGCCATTTCTCCTTCAAAAAGTTGTGTCCTTTCTTTTTGAAGGAACCCTTTGGAGTCCTCTCATATATATATTGGATGAAAATTTACAGAAGGAACAAATAGAACACAATCAAACTCTTTCTCTTTCTCTGTTAGAAATCATTGAGCAATAACATCTCCTCTTATCAAGATCCAATTTGTCTAATTTGAAGTGCACTTTTAGACCAGCAGTGTGGTTCATTGTATCTTGGGAACGGAACATCAGTAATTGCCTGTGCATGGAGGGTAGCGTATCTGTTTCAAGGACAGCGTATAGCGTGCCAAGAACCAAATCCATTCACTATTCTCTTTCAGGTTCATATTTGTTGAATATTTCATCAAACTAGTTAGTGGTATTCTTGCCCTTGTTTATTTTGATAATCCCAACAATCTTAAAACAAATATATTCTTGTTGTTGACTGAATATTACTGCAATTATGGGTGTTGACAAATCTATAAACTTGAGAAGTTTGATAGAAAGAATTTTATGACATGAAAAACAAAGATGAAATTTTGGTTAACAAAATTGAATGTGGTTTATGTGATTACTGATGCTGTTGGTGAGAAACCTGTTTCATTTGAATATGATTCTCTTGATGCTTCTGAAATTTTTAAATCTCATGAAAGTGACAAGTTTAAACAAGATGATGAACTATGCCATGGATAAATACTTAGTGTTTTGAGCAATGAATTGTATGATTTGCATGTGAACACTAAATTTGCTAAGAATTATGGGATACCTTTGATAAAAAATTTGGGAAGGAGCATGACGAGGAAAGAAAATATGTCGTAGGCAAGTATTTTGACTATAATATAGTTGATAACAAGTCTGTTAGAGACCAGGTAGTCAAAATTCAGAATTCGGTTACTACAATCATTGGGAAAGGCATTCCCACTGACAAGAGGCTTCAAGTTCCAACGCTTATCGACAAACTACCACCCTCATGGTAGGATTTCAAAATTACCTTGAAGCACAAAAGGGAGGCTATGTCCGTTGATGATCTAATGGTAGCCATACAAATTGAAGAGAAGCATAGGGGCAAAATGAAAATCTTATAAGGCTCTTCTTTTGGGGCCAATGATAGTGTTCAAGCCAATGTTGTGGAAGGGAAACCCAAGTCCTATGGTTATAAGAAGAAGAATAAGAAGTTTAAGAATCGTTCTTTCAAACCTAGTTCAAACATCCAAAAGGACAAGAAGTCGAAGGTTTGCTAGGTCTGTGGAAAGCATGGACATTTTGCAAACAAGTGTAAGGAGAAGAAGGGCCACGACCATAGCCATGGTAGGGTTGCATCTTCCGCTCAGGCTAACATAGTTAATTCAGATGATGAGTTAGTATTAACTAAATCTGAAATTAACTTGGCATGTGAACCTACAGAATGGTGGGTTGATGCAGGGGCAACTATTCACATCGGTATTGATGTTTTTCTTTTTTCTTTCTATCAGGAAGTAAAGGAATGGATAATTTCGATGGGGAACTCCTATGAAGCTAGAGTTTATGGAGTTGGAACTGTGGACATCCAGTTTACATCGGGGAACATGTTGACTCTCCATAATATGTTGCACATGCCTAGTGTGAGGAAGAATCTTGTTAGTGAAGTACTTCTTAATTGAGAGGGATATAAATTTGTGTTTGAATCAAACAAAGTTGTAATAACTAGATATAGTATTTTTGTTGGTAAAGGCTATGTGTGTGATGGCCTTTTTAAGCTCAATTTAGTTTCATGTAGTAACTCTTTATTTCATGTCAATGACTCTATGGTTTGCTATATTGATACTGTTGATATGTGGCATATGAGGCTAGGACATGTGAATTCACAAACTATTAAGAGAATGGCAAATCTTGACTTGATTCCAAAATTGAGTAATGAATCTCTTGATAAATATGAAATATGTATTCAAGCCAAACAACCTAAGAAACCTTATAGAACTATTGATTGACATGAAATAAAGAATAGAACTTTTATAGACATGATAAATTCTATGCTTTCCTCTTCGAGTTTACCGAAGAATTTATGGGGAGATGCAATTCTTTCTACTTGTGTAATCTTAAACCGTGTGCCTCATAAAGGACAAAATACAACCCCTTATGAACTAATTAAAGGAAAAAACCAAGCTTAAAATTCATCAAGGTTTGGGGATGTCTTACGAAATTGAAGATCTCTAACGTGAAGATGGATAAGCTAGGTTCGAAAACTTATGATACAATTTTTATTAGTTATGCACAAAATAGCAAAGTATATCAGTTTTTAGTAATTGGGTATGATCGGCAGGATTATGTACCTAATACTATTAAGGAGTCCGATAATGCAACATTATTTGAGAATGTATTTTAAATCAAAGAAAAGAATAAAGTTGTTATGCATAAAGACGATGGTTCCTCATCTTATGTTCCCAAAATTGAAGATTCGGGTATTGATGAAGAGGTTAGGAGATCTAAGAGAACCAGAATATAGAAGAACTTTGGGGATGACTTTTATATACTTTTATGACGGGGAATGAAGATCCTTTGACATTTAGTGAGGCTATGTGATCTATACATGAAAATATGCACTTTATTATCTCCTAAACTTATGATTATGCTAGTGTTTGATTAGATTACTACTACTTTAATGTAATTTTTGGTTTTGTAGGAAATGAGAGCAAAGATGCAAAAATATGGTGAAACATGACTTCAATGTTTAAATCATCATAACTTCGTGTACAAATCTCTGATGGAACTGATTCAAACTTTATGTTAAAGATTAAGAAGTCAGCTTTCCAACGCCACCAACCACGCACCATTCGGAGTAGAAAGTTATAGCCATTAGAAGTTTATGAACAGTAACTATGTTCGATCGGCCATTCAATGCGAACAATCGCCTGAAATGCAAAACAATATTACTGAAGGAAACGATCGATCGGCACCAAAACAATCGATCGTATCTACTGGAATTTTTGATCCATGCAAGACAGTAACTACGATCGATTGGTATCATATGGCATCAATCGGTAAAATGATCGATCGGGTGAAAATAACGAAGGAAATGGTGATCGATCGGTAGACGATCGATCGGCAATACGGAGCGATCGATCGTCATGTGCAGTAAACCGAAATAAGACCTATTTTGACTCGGATTTGGTAGGGGACTTCGTGGTTTTTCTTCACTCTTATAAATAGGCCTTATGGGAGAACGTTTTGGGCTATCTTGGAGACCATCTTGAGCAGAATTGGAGGCTAGAGCAAAGGAGAGAAGAAGAAGAACATGATGAAGAACATGATGATAGATTCTCTTCCAAAGCGAGGCTAGGCTCTTCTCCAAGGCGTAGATGAAGCCCAATAAACTGGTTGTGTAGTTTCTTTTCTCTCATATTATGTTTACTCTAGTTGGTGTATGAACCTTTGTTATGCAATTAAAGTTAATTCTTTGAAGTTTATTCTTTGAACTCGAGAGAGATAAGAGTGAATTAATTGGATTTCAATCTGAAAGAACACTTGCGTGTCCGAGAGGAACATGAGTGGTCTGATGTGTCATATACTAATAAAGATTCATTGATTTATACTCGAGAGAAATAGATCACAATTCCATATGCTTAATTGATTTATGTGTTATGTCCGAGAGGAGAGCACTATATTTTGAGTTGACAAGTATATGTCCGAGAGGAATACACTAGCCAATTAGTAATTTATTTCCAAGAGAGAGGGACGACACACTAGTTTATTATGGTGGATTTGAAGCCTTGGTTTCATCTCATATTGATTAAATCTCAGTAATTTAGTTAAAGTTCATTGTTTTTTTAGTCTAGAATCAACATTGCTGCTTTCTTTTGAATTTAGTAAAATATTAATCTGTCCCTGAGATTCGACAACCCTTTAATACTCACCATAGTACAATTGCCTTGTGCACTTGCAAGGGTTTTATATTTAAACGATCACTATGTCATCTAGTAAAGCTCCTTTATGGAAGGAGGCGGTACAAAGTGAGATAGATTCTATACCTGCTCATGGGACATGGGTTCTAACGGATCTACCTCCAGGGTTTAAACTAATAGGGTGCAAGTGGATATTTAAAAGAAAATATTATCCTAATAGATCCATTGAAAAGTACAAAGCTAAATTAGTGGCTAAAGGTTATAGTTAAAAGGAAGGTCAAGATTTCTTTGACACATTCTCTCGTGACCATGATAACTACAATTCGAGTGTTTATTACATTGGCGGCTGTAAAGAGGATATGATGCAATTGAAAGTATATATAACATAATGGGATATTTTCCACTGGACAAATTAACATGTTGGGGTCATCATATAGATGCCCATGAAAGGTGGACCTGTTTCTCCTTCTAGATTCAGTATTATTATTGATGTTTGGTCGCTTGTGTAATTGGATGTAAATAAATATTTTAAAGGTGGTTAGAAAATTTATGTGAAAATTTGGTTTGCTCTGGGGTGCTCCTTAGTCTAATGAGAACTTAAATGCAAGTTTGTCTCTAAATTAACCTAGCAATGAGTCCAATGCCGGACTGAGAACTTAAATGCAAGTTTCAGGCATGGACGAAACTATAAGGGAACTGTAGAAGACGGAGTAGCTTATACTCCCTCCGCCCTGTTTTAATAGCCCCATCTGAAAAAGGGTTGATTTTTATTGGATGCTGGAAACCCCAACTAGACAATGCACTAAAATTGACCCTATAGAGCATCTAAAATGGGATTGTCCTCTTTTCTGGATGGAGCATCCAAAACAGGATGGGGGGAGTATTTTGTAAATAGACAATGTAGTATTGTACCAGATTGAGAAAATAATAAAGTTTCAGGCATGGATAGGCTATAATAGAACTGTAGAAGATGGAGTAGCTTATCCTTTATAAATAGACAATGTAGCATAGGATAGTCGAGGCATCTTTTAGTCTAAGACAAATGATATCAAGATCTTCCATATATATAGACGACATGCATAGTCACAAGGTTGACATATCGTGAGGACCACGATTAAAAGAAATTTAAGCCAATTTACATAATGCGTAGTTTAAGCATGTGATGAGCACCAAATTAGCCATGCTTAAAATCTTTCATGTCCATTCGCGGCATTCACTCGGCAAACTGTCTGATTTGGTCAGCAAAAGAACTGTATCGAACGTTTCGTTAGTCTTCCATCATTCTCTTATCCGTCTTGCAAAAGCCACTTATCCATATTTATTTGCACAGCTCATTTGAAGCTTCTTTTTCATACAACCAAATGACTAAAAAAAATTTGACTCGAGATCATTAGAGCTCCTTCGAAGAAGTGCTTACTCCCTCCGTCCAGAAGTAGTAGTAACATTTCGTTTTGGAAAACCAAATGTTATTACTACTTCCGGACCGAGGAGTGTAATTTTTATAATCACTCATACTCCATCCTTATATTTTTAACTCTACACAATCACCTATTATGTATGGCTTTTCTTAGTTGTCAACACTTAAATTACGATATGGTAGCCCTCTTTCCTTGGTGGTTTTCTACTGTAAGGTACCAAGGAGTTATTGTCAAAGTTGCTCAACACTTAACCACTCAATTCTCTGTACCACAAAAAAAACGACTCAATTTTTATCACACCAAGTAAATGAAAAGATATAAAAGAGAATTGACGTTAGTAGCAGATTAGACTATTTTAAAATCACCTTGAACATTGATAGAAATCCTTGCTCTTAGCAGACCCTTTGGATAAATGGTAATCCGCAAATTGCATTAATTGCATAGCCAAAGTAGGTAAACATGCCCTATTAGACAACTCCTAAGAATCTGATCAACTTTTATTGGCAGGCAGTTTTAGTTCCCTTCGCACTATGCCCTTGCCCTTGTCAAGCCATACATGTGTCACAGTTTGATCCTTCCCTAAAGGAAAGGAAGAGGAAATTGAAAGAATCTTGTCCCCACTCAGTTCAGTTTATCTTCATTAGATGTCACGCCCAAAAATCCCACACCTCGATCGGAGTGTGGAAGCTTAACAAGATAAAGCAATCCGAGGCAGAGATGTCGGGCACGCTATCCAACAGTCGATTTCCCTACCAATTATAATCATCTCAAATTGATGTGTAACCGATAATGACCGCAATTAGAGTAATACAATAATGGACATCATTAAATAATATGAAATAAATTTACTTAACTTTATTACAGCATTGAATCAATAAAAAGGGTCAAATCAAATAATCCTATAAGTTACGGCTCACAACAGCCAACAAAGTCAAAAGCATTAAAATCAAGCAAAGCAGTAAATAAACGCTAAGTCTCTTCACGGATCCTCCATCCGCCTTTCCCTACTACGACTTCCAGATCTCAACTGTCTTTTGCGCCTGCATCAGAGAATGCATGAGTATTTAATAGAAACGCCCAGTAGGATGTAAAAACCCACTGACAAGAATCAAGCAGTATGAAAAGAATTAAAGATAACAAAGGATATTGACAACCACAAGACTGAACCAATGGTTTATTCACCTGAAAAGAAAGATCAGTCAACAAAATGTTCCTGGCTCTCAAGTATAGAGGAAGGATAATATCATGTACGACTCCAAACAAGTAACCGGCGTAAGGAGGAAAATAATCAATCATAATACCTCTAAGCATCGAAAGTGCAAAGGGATTCAATTTCTGCTCGCTGATTTCCAACCATGTGGACACTTATCAGAACATCCTAGAGGTTCTCCTTTCAGAACCCGGCCATGCATCTAGGGATGCTGGCCCCATCTGTGCTTACGGGTACAATGAGTAGAGATTGCATACCTTCTGTAATATCATACAGTCTAAACGTACGTATTTGTGTCCCTTCGGGCAACGAGGAACCCGAGTTCCTTAACTATCGGAGGTCACGCTAGACCTAGCAATGGCTCGTAAGCATACTATGATTCCACTGAACAATTAGTAGAGAAATAGGTCAACATCAATTCGAACAATGATTGAGTCACAACAGAGGTCTCAACTTTTTGAGAAAGGGTAACTCCTACCACAATAACTCACTCAAGAGTATGAACAGAACATCAAGGTCTTTAGACTAACTCACTTACTGGAGTAGAATTGAGCAACAAGCTTTTCAAGACATACGATTTCCTCTTTGGAATGACGCACCAAGCACAGAGTCCACGTAGCTCTAGCTCTTGGTCCTCCTGCGACTTGGAACAAGGTTCTCAGATGAACGGTTCTGATGACTCGCGTACGCAATGCGCCGCTCCACCATGCACGAGTCCTGTACCTGGCAACACATCCATTCGATTCCACCACAAGTGTAGTCACACACATATAACCAGCATTGCTCTGGCACTCAAGTGGCTCTGGCGTCAGGTGCATCCAGCCCCTGGCATTAGATGGGTTTCGGCGCCAGGTCTAGACCTCGCGTTCGGGGAACCTGCTTAATCTGGTTAATCAATCCCATCGACCAACAAACATCAAAATAGAATTCTACCTACGAGATTGATATACTAGACCAAAAATCACAACAGGTACGAAAACTTTCCTATTTTAGACCAGTTTCCTAAAATAGCAGCTTTCAATAAACATACCGATTTTTTTTTGGGTGTTACATGTTGGGTCTGAAGGCAAATAAGGGTAAGCTACAATACTTCGGCGTGAGGGTGTGAGTGGGTTGCCACATGAGCATATTCCCACGGCCATAGAGGGCCTTTGTTCCACACGGCTGGAAGGGGTAGTGGTTATCCTGAATGCAGTTGGGACCACTTAGCTTCGGCATTGGAAATCATGTGACATGGCTATGATGATCATTTGTGGATTAGCTATTCCAGTGCAGTGATATTAGTGCAGTGATATTAGTGAGATTTAGTTGGAACTATCTGTCATTGGTTTGACTTAGGCTGTTTTGCATCTTCCATATGGTGGAAGCTCTGCACGTCTGTTTTGCATCTTCCCTATGGTGGGAGCTCTGCCCGTTTGTTTTCATGTGGATCGGCTATTGCAGTGCAGAGAGATTGATGAGGTGTGATTGGTACTATCTATTTGGGACAAAGACGTAATTATTGAACATGAACTTGGGAAGTAATAAAAGACTTTGCTTGAAAGAATAATAAAAGAATCAAGTGGAACTCTCTAATATGCTGCATAAGATGTTAATGCAACTATTGACTGTTGATTTTGAGATGCTGATGATTGTGTTACGATATCCCAATGAGTATTTTTATACTCAACATCTGCTCGTGATGCAGGTTCTTTAGTAGAAGGCCGTCTTCACGTAGCTCCTAGGGGTAGACGATCGAGAGTGAGGATGACTTGACGGCTTCAAAGTAGGCATCAGTCTCTTTTCTTTTTTAGTGTACAAACACAAAACAAACTCGGAAAGATATAAAATTCTTTCTTCTAACTGGTTGGGCAATGGACGCTAATACTCGTAGCATTGCAGCCTCCATCACCACCACATAGATTCTTCTATTTATAAACCTCTTGTTGTGATTGGCAAAGGTCACAAGGTATCAATCGACGGCAAAAGTGAAAAGAAAGAAGAAAAGTAATAAACTGAAATGATTTCTATTGCATAGCCTCCAACTGAGGAAGACGTCCAACATATAAAGGGACAAGATGGCGCATCTGCCTAGGGGCGTGCGCCATCTGGCCAAACTGATGAGCCACTAATTGGCCTGATTATTCTCAATCAGCCCGCTACCTAACAATTAGCCTAAACGGGCCTGATTACAATAAGATACGCATTACTAATCAAATATCCTACTGGCATGATGGTTGCTGCTGACGTTGGCCCATTGACGTATTCATATTGGCCTGGTATGGCACTCACAACAATCCAAAAAATGAGCCAGAATGTCGTCCTCCACTTCCCACGTAGCATCTTCCAGTGAATGACCCTTCCATGCCACCAATATCTCTGTAATAATGCGACCCGCCTTACGAATGCGTCGTTTGTCAAGGATAGATGCTAGCACTGTAGTATCCGTATCCACAGGAGGCATGAGAGATAAGGGCCTGCCTATAGTAACCGACGATGCATCTCCCACAAAATGATGTAGGTGTGAAACATGGAAAACCGGGTGCACCAATGACCCCGGGGGTAGAGTCAGGCGATAAGCAACGGGCCCGATACGTTCGAGCACAGAATATGACCCATGATAACGAGGTGCGAGCTTGGCCTGATCCGATCTGAACAAAGAGGTCTGGCGCTGTGGTAGGATGGACACGTAGACCAAATCACCCACCTGAAAGGCTCTATCCGTCCTCTTCTTATCAAAAAGTTGTTTCATACGGTTCTGGACGGCTGCGAGATTTGCTTTCAGCTGCCTAAGAACCTCATCCCTTGTTTGCAGCAAATAGTCGACCTCAGCAATGGACGACCTGTGAGGCACATAAGAGAGAACTGAAGGAGGTGGACGGCCATAGACAACTTCAAACGGTGTAAACCCTGTCCGTGTGTGGTAAGCAGTATTATAAGACCATTCAGCCCAGGGAAGAAGCTGTAACCATTTACGAGGCTGATCCCCCACAAAGCAGCACAAATATTGCTCCACACACCTGTTGACGACCTCCGTCTGGCCATCTGTCTGGGGATGGTAACCCGTGCTCATGGTGAGTTTTGTACCTTGGATAGCAAAAAACACACGCCAGAATGTAGAAATGAAAACCTTGTCTCTATCCGAGACGATAGTCTTAGGCATTCCATGCAATCGAGCGATCTCTTTGACAAAGGTTTCAGCAACCGTCTGGGCTATAAAAGGATGGCTCAAGCACATAAATGAGCATATTTTGAGAGCCGGTCCACCACCAGAATGACCGACTTTCCTTGGACCACGGGCAAGGCTTCGACAAAGTCCATAGAGATGTCCTCCCATATCTGATCCGGAATTGGGAGGGGTTGAAGGAGACCCTGTGGAGAGGTAGTGACATCCTTAGCGCGCTGGCACGTGTCACAGGCGGCCACATAATTTCGAACGTCCTTTCGTAATCCTGGCCAAATAAAACTCTGGCTTACTCACTTCTAGGTTCGGAAGGCACCCTCATGTCCCGCCAACAGTGTATCATGAAAATGTGAAAGACCACGACGACGCAAGTCCCCACTGTTAGGCACCCACAGCTTCCCTTTCCAAAATAAAGTGTCACCGTGCCAAGTGAAGGAAGGATCATCCAATTGATGCTTGTGGAAATGTTCGATCAGCTGGCTAGTGTCGGGGTCCTCCGTATAGGCGCAATGCAGATCAGGAAGAAAGGGGCAAGTTGGGCCAGTCATAGCCATACAGGCACCCTCTGTCGTCGCCTTGATAGAGCGTCCACGACAGTATTCTCAGACCCCTTCTTGTATACGATCTCATTAGACATACCCCAACAATTTGCTCACCCAGCGCTGCTGGGCTGGTGTAGACACCCGTTGCTCAAGAAAATACTTCAATGGCTGATGGTCGGAGCGGATGATGAAACGTCAACCCAACAAATAAGGTCGCTACTTAGCGACTGCATGAACAATGGCCAACATCTCCCTCTCGTAGGCCGAGAGTGTCAAAGAGCGGCTTGTGAGAGATTTGCTGAAGAAGGCCACCGGCCGTTCCTTCTGCAAGATGACCGCCCCCATGCCTGTGTCCGATGCATCTGTTTCCACCACAAATGGAAGCGTGAAATTTGGCAAGACCAAAACGGGTGCAGTGACCATAGCCTGTTTCAGACGAGCAAAAGCCTCTTGCGCTTCACCTGTCCATGCAAAGCCCCCTTTTTGAGTAATGCGGTTAGTGGGCTGGCAATTATCCTATACTGGCTAATGAATCTGCGGTAATATCCTATCAGCTGCAGAAAGCCTTGGAGGCCCTTGACACGTGGAAGCCGGCCAAGACAGCATGGCAGATACCTTCGCGGGATCAGTGGAAACTCCTTCGTGCGAAATGATATGGCCCAAGTAATCCACCTGCCTGCTATCAAAGAAACACTTCAACCGTTTAAGAAATAAGGCGAAATGATATGGCCCAAGTAATCCACCTGACTGCTACCAAAGAAACACTTCAACCGTTTAAGAAATAAGGAATGAGTCCGTAAAATGGAGAAAACTGACTGCAAATGTTCCAAGTGTGCGTCCTATGACTGGTTGTATATAAGGATGTCATCGAAGAAAACCAAGACTAACTCTCTGAGAAAGGGCCGGAACAAGTCATTCATGAGATTTTGGAAGGTAGCAGGAGCATTTATTAGGCCGAAGGGCATGACCAAGAACTCAAAATGACCATCATGTGTCCTTAATGCAGTTTTGTAGACATCTGACAGTTTCATGCGGATTTGATGATATCCTGCGCGCAAGTCGAGTTTGCTAAACACCCTGGCACCGGCTAGTTCATCCAACATCTCCTCTATAACCGGAATTGGGTACTTGTCTTTGACGGTAATAGCATTCAAGGCGCAGCAGTCGACACAAAATCCCCACGACCCATCCTTCTTGCGGACCAATCGAACCGGTGAGAAGAAGGAGCTGTTGCTGGGCTGAATAATACCAGACTGTAGCATATCGCGCACCAAGAGCTCAATCTCCGCCTTCTGAACATGAGGGTAGCGGTATGGGCGCACATTGGCCGGCGCGGCATCAGGTAGAATAGGAATGGTATGGTCATGTGATCGGGCTGGGGGGTAAGCCGGTTGGCTCAGAGAATATGTCAGCATGATCATCGAGCAAAGAGCGCAAATCCTCCGGTATGTCAGTTTGCTCAACATCCACCATGGCCCGCTGCTGCAACAATAGCCCATGTGGTGAGAACTTAAGAACGACCCCACAGCCTGGGCCGTATGCAAGGCACCTGGTTGGGCCCCTTGGATTCGAACCCGCTGTCCGTGCACCTCGAAGTCCATAATAAGATCCTTAAAGTTCCAGACCACATCCCCGAGGTCCTGCAGCCATTGGACCCCTAAGACCACATCCGCCCCCTTCGTCGGCAGTAGGAACAAGTCTGTGATGAAAGTGTGGCCTTGGATAGTAAGGGCAGCTTGGGTGCATACCCCTGAGCTCATGAGGTGTTTACCGTCCCCAATCAAAAGGCTTCGCTTCGGCTACATAACAACATAAATCAATGTGCTACCTTATCGTTGATAAAATTGTGGGCCGACCCACTGTCAATCAATACCGCGACCTCCTGTCGATTGAGGAGTCATTGTACCCGCATGGTGCATGGGGTGAAGGTCCCTGAGTAGGCATGGACGGAGATCTCAGGTTGCACGTCGGGGTACTCTGGGGCGACTTCTTCTATGAGTAAACTTCCCCGTACTGCGCACCTGTACCCGGGAACAAACTTTTCATCGCACCTGTAACATAGCCCCTTGGCACGATGCTCCTCCATTTGAGTGATTGTGAGTCGCTGAACAGGGGGAACAACAGAGCCAGTCTTCGTAGGTCGATTGGGATTTGGAGCAGGAGACGGCACTAGCCCAGTACTGGGCTACCAGGAGTCCTTGCTGGTCCCCCCCTCCTTTGTCTGGCCAGCTTCTCCTCTTTGATGCGTGCGTGACGCACCACATCCCTCATCGTGTGACAAGGAAAATGCAGCATTTCGTCCACTATCTTCGGTTTTAAGTCGCGCTTGAAAGTGCCAGCCAGTGCTGCGACCGGCCATTCTGGCAAGCAGTTCGCAATCTTCATAAACTCCAAATAGTATGCCCTCACGGTTGTTGTTTGCCTGATGGTGGACATCATCTCGTTGAAATCCTGAAATTTGTTCGGCCCCAAACTAGATGCACAACTCATTCGAGAACAACGCCCAAGTCAGAAATCGTACCTCCTTCTCAAAGGCTTGGTACCAGACCGAAGCGTCGCCATCTAAGTGAAAAGCGGCCACACGCAGGCGTTCGGCATCTAAAAAATTCCCCTGATAGGCGAAGAACTTGTCAGCCTTGTATAGCCACTCCACGGGGTCCTCTTCACCATTCAATCGTGGGAATTGGAGCCGCTACCCCTCTGGCCTCCACGATAGCCTAGAGACTCCTCCCAATTCGCGTCCAACTCACGCTGGACATTTCGCAGGTGCGGATTCATTGTGTCATTTCCTCGAACACCTTGAGTGCCTCGTCCCTCAAGGCCAGATCTGCCCTCTTCAGCGCCTGGGTTAAAGGAACCCAGTTGGATTCCATGTGCGATGGATGACCCAGCGTTCAAGGCCTGTGTAGAGCCGCCAAGCTCACTGGACCCCCCTTGTCGAACTAGACCACCAAGACCTCCTGGTGGTGGCGGTGGAGGAGTGATTGTGGCTGTCTGGTTGGCCGGGTTCTGCGCGTGGTTCTGGGAATGGATCGTCTCCAAATTCTACGGTCGAACACCAAGCGCACTGATCATGGAGATCAGTATCTCTTGGTTGGATTCCTTCGTTGGTCGTGGACTAGTCACCTCTTTCACCGCCTCAAGTTCCTCCCGGATTTCTGGCATACCCAGTGGTTGTTTGCGAGGAGACATGATTGCTCTCAGATCGGCACCGCTCTGATACCAATGTTGTGACAGGCAAAGGTCACAAGGTATCAATCGATGGCAAAAATGAAAAGAAAGAAGAAAAGTAATAAACTGAAATGATTTCTATTGCATAACCTCCAACTGAGGAAGACATCGAACATATAAAGGGACAAGATGTCATATCTACCTAGGGACGCATGCTATCTTCCCAAACTGATGGGCCACTAACTGACTGATTATTCTCAATCAGCCCGTTACCTAACAATTAGCCTAAACTGGCCTGATTACAACAAGATACGCAATACTAATCAAATATCCTACTGGCATGATGGCTGCTGCTGACGTTAGCCCGCTGCCGTATTCATATTGGCTTGGTATGGCGTTCACAACACCTCTAAAGTGCTCTGATGTTTCATCATGAGCCCTGGGTCCTTCGGCTCTAGAAAAATCATTAGGAAGAGCCATGGTGTACATTCAACTATTTTTAAGTCTAATTGATATTTATACTGAAATCTGTAATCACCAACATTCAGGACTTTCTGACACAGAAGTCTAATGGTGACAACAACCTTTATAGTTATATGGCTCTACTTCCATAAACACAAGCTCACCTGTTAAGAGATTAATTATTATAAGAAAGAAGTCTAACCCCTGGATCAGGAGCATCATCCTGCTACTATGTTTTGCAAATACGTTCATCATAACTAGCAGTTGATTTGAACTTATATTTCCAAGAGAAAGAGCAAGTTGATAACAAAATCAGTATGCACAGAATCCAAAGATATCATTTTTATCAGATAGACAGCTGCCATTCGATGTATCACTCTTTAACAGTATAATTGAAGCTTGAAACCAAGGACACAATAGCAGGGTTTGACCAAAAACCCACAGCATGGTGGATCGGACCAAAAATTCCTCTTTTGTGAAAAAAGATGGAGAAAGGAGGTACCTTTGCAGAGAGAAGATTGGGGATGACATTGTGGGTGTGCTGTTGGACAAAGAAGAGGCCGAGGGAGAGCTCGATGGCTAAGTAGTTGATCATTTTGGCAAGGTAGCATTCATCTCCGTGAAGCCATCGATCGTGGAGATCTCTTGCATCTACCCGGCGGGGATTGGTCACTCATCACTCTTGCCTGGATGGTCTTCAATAAAGCTCAGACAGTCAAACGTGTATCGACGTTTCCTGGTGGAGGTGGCGGCTCAAAAACTTGATGTAAATTTTAATATAGTACTCGCAAGCGCACGAATCTAATGGAGAATAATGGCTACGAGGTCGATCCCTCAGAGACTTAATAGGATATTCAACCTAATTCTAAGAGTATGTAACAAGCAACAAATGAAATGAAAAGTTTTGATTTTTATTTTCTTATTAAGCAATCAGATGTTCAACTAAACTTAAAACACAGAAATTGGCTAAATAAAAGATAAAATAATAAAAAGCTTGTTTACTGTTTTCAGTCCGTCTGTAATCCCGTCCTGCTTTCCTCCTCCCTCCACCTTCTGCAACAATCTCTCGATTGCACGCCTCAACCGATCTGCTCTTTCTCTCGAATAGAACAGACAGTCCCCAATTCCAGCCAAAGTAAAGCAGCCCTTTTTTGCCAGTTCAGTCTTTTCTCTCCAGCATCAATACTTCTCAAATCTACGAACCAAGCAGTTCCTCTCTCCCATTTGTCCAGCCAGTAAAATTCAGTAACAGGTCTGCCTCTCTCTCGAGCAGACAGCCTCAATCAACAGCCGGCCTCACGAGCAGAAATTCTGCTCTGTTTTGTCTCTCGAGCAACACAGAGCCCTCTCTCTCTCTCTACCCTCCGGCAGCTTTGTTCTCAAATCAGCTGTTCTGGTTCTCTCTCTCTCGAGCAGAAAAACCAGCACCTTATGCAATAGTCGTCAATCCTCTCCGATTCCCGCCGGCAGCCACCCTTCCAGAACAGACAGCAGCCGACCTCCTTCACGATTCCGGCCCTTCAGAACAGAGCCGCGAAAAACAGAACCACTCCCTTCTCTGCCTCTCGACAAAGCAACCGCCACAAACCGCTTCTCCTCTTCTTCTGCAATAACCAGCCATCCAGACCCTTCTCTGCCTCTCGACAGAGCAACCGCCACCCAGTCCTCTCAACTCCGGTCTCCACTCCTCTCCCTTCTGCACAGCCGGAGCCCAGAAAACAGAGCTCTCCTCCCTTCAGCACGTCACAGTAAAACTCCGGCCTCCTCCAACCACCACAACACAAAACAATACCCAGAAAAGCAGAGCCCCCTTCTCACAGCCAGCCTCGCTTCTCTCTTATAGACGATCGCCCACCTTCAAATTGTGATGATTCCCCTCCAATTTGTAGAAAGGATTCCAATTTTAACTCCTCTCGAAACAAGGCAAAGCACCCAAAAATTGGAATTTTCTCAATCTGCCACAAATTCACCCCTTTTGAAATCTCAAATCGAATCAGACTGTGGTTACTTACCATTCTAAAACAGGTTTGCACTTCAATTTGCCTCAAAACCTTCCAGATTCAGACATTCCCAATCGCGATTTTTTTCTGTTTCTGTTTGCAGCCCTTACTTTGCCGGTTTGTTTTTCTCCATCGCCGTTGCTCCGCTGTCTCAATCCGCCGCCACCGTAGCCTCGCCGCCGAGTCGCCGGAAGTGAGACCCATCGCTGGAAATGCCGGCGTTTGCCTCCTCTTCCATCGGTGCTCGAACAGAGAGCTCGAGCTCTCTGTTCTGGGTAACGCCCGAGCCATCGGCTCGGGTCGTTTCTTTTTTTCTTTTTTTTTTTATTTAACCCGAACTGAATACTGAACCGCTGACCCGGTTCAGTTCTTCTTCTTATTATTTTTTTTTCTTTTCCTTGGCTAATACCCGTTGACGCGATCTCATCCGACAAATCTTTGATCTCTTCGCAGATTCTGTTTGATGCGCATTTGTGAATCTGAAACCTTAAAACATGCATAAATAAAATTAAATCGTAATTAGACGCATAATAAAATATAAATCAATTAAAACCAATTAATGCATCTAAATAACTCAATTAAGCGCATTTAATTACCAAACTCCTAATTATTCACTTAACACTAATAACCATTAATTATCCTTATTTTAACTGAAATTACGACTAATATATTATAAAAATGTGTATATTTTGCATATATCAAATACCCCCAAACCTACATTTTGCTAGTCCTCGAGCAAAACGAAACAAAACAAAAAAAAAAATCTAACTAATCCACTTCCGCAGGAAATCGCGATTGCATTTAGCGCATGCAACAAGCCTTTTAAACCCCCAGGTGTCCCTGGCTGGACGAGTGAAGTCTCGTGAGGGTTTGCAGCCATGCTACCCACAAATATGTATTTATGAAATAAGCCTATTTAATCTAAGTGTAAAAAAGAAAATAGAAAATCACTACAAAACAAACAATCCTAATATCCCGTCAAATGCAAACTGCAATGTTTAAGAAAATCAACCACATGTACTTGGATTTATAATCAACTAGAATATAGAAGCCCTCAAGTAAGTGGTTTTATTCTACACCTTCATCTTGGAAATTTCTGCTCAATATGATATGGCATGATACTTTATATAGTAAAAGTGTAGAACATTGTAGCAGTACATTCTAAATCTCTGTTTTATACAGATCCAGTGTGACCCATTAACCAAAGACATCAGAATCAACACAGTCGTCGTAATCTTTAGGTTCATGATAGCACAGATCTGGGCGCCTCCTTCGGGTCCAACATTCTAGATTTGAGAGGATAATACACCATAGACTTTTTTTTTCTCGCTAGGACTGTGTAAGGCTTGACTTCAAGATGCTTAGGTTTAGCAATGACTCAGGCCAATGACTCCCACCCAGTTGGCTTAGGGCATTAGGTTTTAAGATGGACCGCTTCGGGCCTGAGCATCAGCCTAAGTTAATCCTATAAAGTCAAGCAGCCCCTTTCTTTTATTTTGTTTTTATTTTTTTTTTGCATTTTTCATTTTTAGCACATATATTTCTGCACATCTTTAATTTGTCCAGGCTGTATTATACTCTCAACCTATTTCCGGTTCCAATCCCTTGTCATAGCCAAGTAAATGGTCTATCATGATCTTTTAAGCTCAACAGACAACCACATATCATCCAATGACTCTGACTAAAGATATCCCACTGTAAATTAGCATTCAACAAATCTCTAGACGGTATTACTTTATGTAACTAGTGTGTGTGAGTGAGTTTTATTAGCTCAAGCACATGTTCCAAGAGGACTGTAACAGAAAGATACTGCTCAGTTAAGTTCTCTATCCTCCAGTATACTTACTCACACTTCCATTGCAAATTAATCTCTTAAAAATTGAAGTATGCATCATAAAGGGATAAACTATCAAAACCTAAGAAAAAATACTAACAAACAACCTAAAAACTAAGTAAATTTTTATGGTTTTTCTTTTGTTCAATTTTTTTTTTTGAAATGATAGAAACCAAAGCAAAACTACTTTTCTTTTCTACACCCCCAAACCTAAACTAAACATTGCCCTCAATGTTTACCGAGAAGAAATACCACAATGACTAGTAAAAGAAAAGGAGTGTAAGGAAAGAAATCACCTGAATGGAGAAGCCTCATGGTAGATGTAGAGCATTGAAACACACAAACTAAGAATGAGGAGTAAGTACAAAATATGGAAAAAGCAAAAAAAAAACCCCCACCTAGATTGTAGCATCCCCACACATGTATCAACAACCTAAATATTAAACAAATAAAAAGCTATCAAGAACAAAAAATTTGGGTTGCCTCTCAAGAGCGCTAAGTTTTACGTCTTCAGCCAAACGTAACCAAAAATCATGTAGGAGCATTAGGTTCATCCAAATCTAGAACAATCTCTTCCCTTGAAGTAAAACCTTCTAAATATGGTTTCAATCTTTGCCCATTAACTTTGAAAATAGTTCCATCTTTAGGGTTTTGAATGTCAACCGCCCCATGGGAAAATACTTTGTGCACAATGAAAGGTCCAGACCATCGGGAACGGAGCTTTCCTGGGAAGAGATGTAACCTGGAGTTGTAAAGCAAAACCTTTTGACCGGGCTCAAATGACTTCCTCAATATTGACTGATCATGAAAAACTTTGGTCCTTGCTTTGTAAATATTCGCATTCTCATAAGCCTCATTACGAATTTCGTCTAATTCATTGAGTTTCAATTTGCGAAGTGATCCAGCCTTGTCCATATCAAAATTAAAAGTTTTGATGGCCCAATAAGCACGATGTTCTAATTCCACCGGTAAATAGCAAGGTTTTCCAAATATAAGTCTATAGGGAGACATTCCAATAGGTGTCTTAAATGCAGTACGGTAAGCCCACAATGCATCATTTAATCTTTCAGACCAATCCTTTCGGTCGGGATGAACCGTTTTCTCAAGAATGTGTTTAATTTCCCTATTTGAAACTTCAACTTGCCCACAGGTCTGCGGATGATATGGAGTTGCAATTTAATGAGTAATGGAGTACTTTTTCAGAAGTGATTCAAAAGCTTTATTGCAAAAATGTGTACCACCATCACTTATAAATGCACGTGGGGTTCCAAAACGAGAAAATATGTTCTCTTTCAAGAAATGAACCACCACTTTGTGATCATTTGTTTTGCAGGGAATGGCCTCAACCCATTTGGAAACATAATCTACTGCAACAAGGATATAGAGATAACCAAACGATGGAGGAAATGGGCCCATGAAGTTAATACCCCAGACATCAAAAAGTTCAATAATCAGAATGTTAGTAAGGGGCATCATGGACCTACATGATAGTGTACCCATACGTTGGCATCTGTCACATTTTGTGCAAAACTCATGAGTGTCTTTGAATAAAGTAGGCCAATAAAAACCACTCTGTAAAATTTTTGCATCAGTCTTTTTCGCACCGAAATGGCCACCACATGCATGAGCATGGCAAAAAGAAATGATACTATCAACTTCATGCTCTGGTACACATCTCCTAATGATTTGATCTGGGCAATACTTGAACAGGTATGGATCATCCCAGAAAAAATGCTTAACCTCGGCGAAGAATTTGGATTTATCTTGTTTTGTCCAATGTTCAGGAAGTTGAGTTGTGACAAGATAATTAACAATATCAGCATACCAAGGCAATTGAGAGACAACAAAAAGTTGTTCGTCAGGGAATGACTCATTCAAAGGTAAGGGTTCCTCAGTAGACTCGTCAATTAGTCTAGACAAGTGATCAGCAACAACATTTTCAGAACCTTTCTTGTCTTTGATCTCAACATCAAACTCTTGAAGTAATAGGACCCAACGAATTAAACGAGGTTTAGTGTCTTTCTTTGAAAGAAGATATTTCAAAGCTGCATGATCTGAAAACACTATGACTTGGATCCTAAGAGATATGATCGGAACTTGTCTAAAGCAAAAACTACAGCCAACAACTCTTTTTCTGTAGTAGAATAATTGAGCTGAGCATCATTGAGAGTTCTACTTGTATAATAGATGACATGGGGTATCTTATTCACCCGCTGCCCCAAGACAGCTCCAACCGCATAATCGGATGCATCACACATAAGCTCAAGAGGTAAATTCCAGTCCGGTGGTTGGATGATGGGTGCAGATGTGAGAAATTGCTTGAGTTGATCAAACGCTTTAGAGCAATCATCATCAAAGACAAAAGTAGTTTCTTTAGCAAGCAGATTGCACAAAGGTCTAGAAATTTTGCTAAAATCTTTAATGAATCTTCTGTAAAACCCAGCATGGCCATGAAAAGATCGAACCTCCTTTACCGATTTTGGTGGATGCAGACTTGAAATTAAGTAAACTTTGGCCTTATCCACTGCAATTCCTTTACACCTTGCCAAGACAAGAGACAAGTGGTGTAAACATTCATCAAAAGAAGATCCAAACACCGAGAAGTCATCCATGAAAATTTCAAGAAATCGCTCAACCATATCTGAAAATATGCTCATCATGCACCGCTGGAATGTGGCGGGTGCATTACATAACCCAAATGGCATGCGGCGATAGGCATATGTTCCAAAAGGACAAGTGAAGGTGGTTTTTTCTTGATCCTCTGGAGCAATGGGAATTTGATTGTAGCCTGAATAGCCATCTAAAAAGCAATAGTAGCTATGACCAGCAAGTCTCTCAAGCATCTGATCAATGAATGGCAAAGGAAAGTGATCTTTCCTTGTGACCGAGTTCAATTTTCTGTAGTCAATACAAACCCGCCACCCAGTGGTCATTCGGGTGGGGACTAATTCATTATTATCATTTTTGATTACTGTGATTCCTGACTTCTTAGGAACAACCTGAACAGGGCTGACCCAAGTACTATCTGATATGGGGTAAATGATGCCAACATCTAACAATATTAGCACCTCGGTTCTGACGACCTCCTTCATATTAGGGTTAAGTCTGCGTTGTATTTCACGGGAAGATTTTGCATGCTCCTCAAGGTAAATGTGATGCATACACAGAGCAGGACTTATACCCTTAATGTCTGCTATTGTCCACCCCAAAGCTGTCTTATGTTCGCGAAGAACATTAAGCAACTTTCCTTCCTATTCTAAATTAAAGTCTGAAGAGATGATAACAGGCAAGGTATCAGAAGAACCTAAAAACGCATATTTAAGTGTATCAGGTAATGGTTTTAGGTCAAGTTGGGGTGGTTTTTCAATAGATGGGACAAGTTTAGACTCGGGAACTGGAAGAGGTTCCACCCTGGCTGTCCATTTGGTTGGGTCCAATATAGGGGTAGAGTCAAGCAATGCATTGACGTCTATAATGGACCCTTCAATGTCAAAGTCTAAACCAAAATAAGTTAAACATGTCTGGAGGGGATCATCATTGAAAACAGTTTGCAGAGATTCTTCTACTAAACTTTCAATCATATTCACTGCAAAAGAATCATCTGACTCTGGGGGTTGTTGTCTAACATTAAAGACATTGAGTTTGACCTTTAAATTGCCAAAAAACAACTTCATAACCCCATTTCTACAATTTATTATGGCATTGGATGTGGCTAAGAATGGCCTTCCCAAAATCACAGGTATCTGACTACCAGGATTCTGCGCAGGTTGGGTATCTAAGACAATAAAGTCTACTGGGAAGTAAAATTTATCCACCTGAACCAGAACATCCTCAATAACACCGCATGGGACTTTAACTGATCTGTCTGCAAGTTGCAGTGTTATGGTAGTCGGTTTCAACTCTCCTAATCCAAGTTGCTCATAAACAGAGAATGGTAGCAAATTTACACTAGCTCCTAAGTCCAACAATGCCCTCTCCACAGTATGGTCTCCTATAACGCATGAAATTGTGGGACATCCTGGATCTTTGAACTTAGGAGGAGTGTTATGCTTAAGAATTGAGCTAACTTGTTCAGTGAGAAACACTTTCTTGTGTAAATTCAATTTTCTTTTCTGGGTGCACATGTCTTTTAAGAATCTTGCATAAGCGGGAACTTGCTTAATAGCATCGAGCAATGGAATATTGATTTGTACTTTCTTAAAAATTTCCATTGTCTCATCAAGTTTGTTCCCTTGAGATGTTTTTGCAAGTCTTTGGGGAAATGGTGCCTTGGGTATATAGGGTGGCATATGACTAGACTCAGGACATGAAGAAGCTTCTAGGCTCTTCTTCGATGTATCAGGACTCGCATCTGGTCTAGTAGTGCTCTTTTGTTCCTCACCCTTTCTAGCGGTTGTTTCTATGGTAGTCTTAGGTGGTTCAACATTGTTGTCAATCTGTTTGCCACTCCTAAGTGTAGTTATGGCTTTAACTTGCGCTGGAGATTGGTCTTGACCAGAATTAGATCCCACTTCAAATTGTCCTTTGGGATTCGCTACAGGTTGACTAGGGAACCTACCTTTTTCCCTCTCATTTAATGCAGAAGCCAATTGACCCATTTGAAGTTCCAGCTTCGCAATTGCTTGCGAGTTGGCATGTAAAGAATGTTGGGTATCTTTTTGAAATTGTAGAGAGCTTTGCATGAACAAATTCAAAGTATCCTCAAGAGATGGTTTCTTGGGTTGTGTAGGGAATGTTTGAACTTGTTGAGGGTAAGATTGATTGGGAGGGTACCCTGGTGGTCCTCCTTGATGTGGTCCTTTGGACCATGAAAAATTGGGATGCCTCGCCCAACCTGGATTATAAGTTTCTGAATATGGGTTATTGCCAGGTCGAGGAAAGGCATTTATAGCATTAGCCTGATCACTATTGTAGTCCACTCCAGAGGTGTTAGAGGGACAGTTTTGTGTGACATGGGAGGGGTTAGAGCAAATAGCACACACATTGACATGTGATGGCATTTGGGGCCCACCAGCAGACATCAACGCATCAAAGCGTTGTGTCAGGCTGTCTATCTTGGAGATCAAATATGCATTATTGTCTACCTCATATACGCCTCCTTTCTTTTGAAAAGGAAACGTTCGGTCAACTCTACTTGAGCAATCCCATTGCTGAGAATTCTCGCATAGAGTCTCAATAAAATCCCACGCTTCTTCTGCACTCTTCATCATAACTGACCCACCACTAGCGGCATCAACCATTTGATGGTTCTGATGTGTTAAACTGTCATAGAAGAATTGAACTTGTTGCCACTTTAAAAATCCATGGTGTGGACACTTAAGAAGCAAATTCTTCCATCTTTCCCAACACTCATAAAAGTGTTCACCCTCCTTCTGCATGAAATTTGTAATTTCTCTACGAAGGGCATGAGTTTTATGAACCGGGAAGAATTTGTTCAAGAATTTTTCAGCTAATTGATCCCAACTCTTAATTGTTCCAACTTCTAAAGAGTTCAACCATGCTTTCGCTTTTTCTTTCAAAGAAAAGGGAAAGAGGCGCAACCTAACAGATTCATCAGAGAAATTTTAGAATTTAAATGTAGCACAAATGTCAAGGAACTCTTTAACATGATTATAGGGATCTTCTTTATTGGAAAAATAGAATGTGGGCAAAAGTTGCATCGCCCCTGGTTTCAACTCAAAGTGGTGTGCCGTGGTGAGCGGCAACACTATGCAGGAAGGTGAGTTGAATTGAATGGGGGATGAATAATATTTTAGTGTCTTCCTCACATTCTCATTTTCCATGTTACCTAATTGATTTGTAATATCCATTGTATATTTTAATCTTGCTTTGAAAGTTCTTTCAATTTCTAGGTCAAGAGGTGCAAGCTTTTCACCCAGTGACCGATGACCATGCATACACTAATTAACACCACTAAAAATTAAATACCTATAACAATCCTAAAAAATCACAACTAACACAAGCATGCAATCACAGAAAGAAATATAAAAATACCAAGCACCTAGAAAAATTAAAAGAGAAGGAAAAAGAAAGCAAACGAGGGGAAGGGGTGGCCCTTCCGACGTTGGCGAGAATTTCGTGTCTTCTCTTACTCCTACAAAAAGGCAAAACACTAATAAGCAACAAAAATTAAACTAAGTTAAATTGAAACTAAACTACTCTAAGAATTTGGTAAATTATCCTACGTAGTCCCCGGCAACGGTGCAAAAAACTTGATGTAAATTTTAATATAGTACTCGCAAGCGCACGAATCTAATGCAGAATAATGGCTACGAGGTCGATCCCTCAGAGACTTAATAGGATATTCAACCTAATTCTAAGAGTATGTAACAAGCAACAAATGAAATGAAAAGTTTTGATTTTTATTTTCTAATTAAGCAATCAGATGTTCAACTAAACTTAAAACACAGAAATTGGGTAAATAAAAGATAAAATAGTAAAAAGCCTGTTTGCTGTTTTCAGTCTGTCTGTAATCCCGTCCTGCTTTCCTCCTCCCTCCACCTTCTGCAACAATCTCTCGATTGCACGCCTCAACCGATCTGCTCTTTCTCTCGAATAGAACAGACAGTCCCCAATTCTAGCCAAAGTAAAGCAGCCCTTTTTTGCCAGTTCAGTTTTTTCTCTCCAGCATCAATACTTCTCAAATCTACGAACCCAGCAGTTCCTCTCTCCCGTTTGTCCAGCCAGCAAAATTCAGTAACAGGTCTGCCTCTCTCTCGAGCAGACAGCCTCAATCAACAGCCGGCCTCACGAGCAGAAATTCTGCTCTATTTTGTCTCTCGAGCAACACAGAGCCCTCTCTCTCGAACCCGACATCCGCTAGCCGGCCCTGCCCGAAGGGCCATGAGTGGCAATGGTGTCAACGGACAGTAGATAGGTAGGTAGATGGGTGGCTGGTGAGTAATGGAGGAGCAAAGAGGGAGAGGAAGAGAAAGAATTTAGGGTTTTTAATCTTGGCCCTTCAAATCAAGGGTCTAGATTTTTTTGTGAAAATTAAGTTTTCAAATGAGAAGTCCTCTTCAACGAAAATTTATCCATCTCGATAAATCTTCTTTTGCCGACCGATTTTTTAACCACGACAAATAAACCGTGGAGAATATTAATATTATCAACAGTTTTTTGTTCTGTCGTAAAAAACTGTCGCAAATGCTATATCTTTATCCACGGTTCTTTTAGTGACAGAAATAAAACCGTCGCCAAAGGCCAATTTTGTTGTAGTGATGCTTCGAGATCTAATTTCATTGGGGGTCCAAGTGTCTACGATACTCACTAGTCTTCCTCCATTATGGGAACCAGTTGTGGGGGCATTAAACCTGAGTGATAAGAAACTCACATTGGATGACCTTACTGCCAAGCTGGGCTTGGAGCAGGAAAGGCGAGGTCATGTGAGAGCCTCTAATGCATCTGCCAATCTTGCTCACCATGTTGGCACCAAGAAAGGTGGGTCTTATGTTGGCACCTCAAAAAAGAACTTCAAGAGGAACGGAAAAAAGCCTTAGTTCCAGGGTGGTGACAAGGCCAAGAACAAGAAGAACCTACTTTACATGTGGCCAGATGGGTCACTATAGTAGGAATTGTCCTAATGGCTCCCAGGGCAACGAGAAAAAGAAACAGCAGGGTGGAGGAAAGGACATTGTGTGCATGATTTCTGAGGCACTGATTGTGAACACTAACTCGTGAGGCTGGTGGCTTGACTCGACTACAACTTGTCATGTGGCCATGACCAAGAAGTCATATGCTAAGCTGAAAGAGATTAATCCCAGAGAGCACAAGATTTATATGGGCAATAACATTTATTGTGATGTGCTGGGGATAGGCTCTATTTATGTTCCTCTCTTAGGAGGAAACACTCTAGTCCTCACAGATGTTGTGTTTGCACCTACTATTCATAGGAATCTGATTTCAATTCCTTTGATGACTCAAAAGGGATTTGAAGTCAGGTTCAAGGGTGGCAAGGGAACTGTGGGACAGAAGAATAACATTTTATTTACTGCTTCATTAATGGATAGTTTATTCAAACTTGATATTTTCAATGACTTTGCTAATATTAATGAAACGATTGATTCTGAGTATATTGCTTGTGTTGTTGATAATGCTTTATTTGGCATTTACGCCTTTATCATTTTAATGCGACAAAATTACACCGAATGTCAGGTAGTGGTTTACTACCTAGAATAGATGATGATTTATGCGTGTGTGAAGATTGTTTATCTGGCAAAATAACTAGGTTACCTTTTCCCAAAGGTCAACGAGCAATAGACCTTTTAGAGGTCATTCACTCAGATATTTGTGGGCCTATAAAGGTCAAGACTCAAAGGGGTATGATGTATTTTATTACGTTTATATATGACTATTCAAGATATGGTTATGTGTACTTGTTATCTAAGAAGTCCGATGCCTTAGAGAAATTCAAGGAATTTAAGGCTGAGGTTGAGAACCAATTAGGACGGAAGATTAAAGTTTCGAGAACAGACAGAGGTGGTGAGTATACATCTGATTTGTTCAAGGACTATTGTACAAACCATTGAATATTGCATCAGTATACATTGCCGTATACTCCTTAGCAGAATGGAGTCGCTGAAAGATGTAATAAGACATTGTTAGACATGGTAAGGTCCATGTTAAACCACTCTAAACTAAGAACGCAGTTTTGGGTTGAAGCACTAGACACCGCTGTTTATGTACTAAATCGAGTACCTTCTAAGTAGATCAAATTGACCCCATATGAGTTATGGGCGAGAAGACGTCCAAACTTTTTGAACTTGAAAGTGTGGGGGTCAAAGGCCCACGTGAGGGTGCCTGATCAACTAAGAACTAAGTTGAATCCTAAGACCATAAAATGTAATTTTATAGGTTATTGTGATTATTCGAAAGGGTATTGATTTGTAGTACACCATGATGATGGGACAGTGGGGGTAATTGAGTCTAGAGATGCTTATTTTCTTGAGGAAGATATAGACCTTAAAACTCCTAGTCATAAAGTGGAACTCTTTGAAATAGAAAGAGAGAAAGTTATTGTCACTAGTAATGAACAAGTGATAGGTAACACATCCAATGAGGATGTTGAGTCTCGAGCATCGAGAGAGCATAGACCTTCAGTGTTGTTGAAGGATTACTATGTCATGCTTGGTGAAGATGAGATATCAGTAGATAAACCTATATTTAATGATCCAGTCACGTTTGAGCAGGTTATGAGTATTCTAGATTCCAAGGAATGGCAGAAGGCTGTTCAAGAGGAAACGAATTCAATCTTGAAGAACAAAGTCTCAGAGATTGTTGACTTACGAGATGAACTGAAACCCATTGGGTGTAAGTGGATCTTCAAGAAGAAGCTCAAAGCTGATGGATCAATAGAGAAGTACAAAGCTAGACTTATGGCAAAAGGTTTCACGCAAGTAGAGAGCATAGACTTTAAGGAGACGTATTCTCATGTGTCTAGGTTCATCTTGATTTGATATTTATTGGCAATTGTGTCATACTTAGATTTAGAGTTGCACCAGATGGATGTAAAGACTGCCTTCCTAAATGGTGATTTAGAGGAGGAGATTTACATGGATCAACCCGATGGGTTTGTTGTTTATGGGGAAGAAACTAAGGTGTGCAAGCTTATTAAATCATTTTATGGATTGAAACAATCGCCAAGACAATGATATTTCACTTTCCACAAGGTAATAAGTGAATATGGCTTTGTGGTCAATGACTATGACCATTGTGTATACTCCTTTAGAGATGAGAGTAAATTTATGATATTGTCGGTATATGTAGATGACATATTATTAATGGGGAATGACAGTAGTATGATTCTCAGTCTTAAAGAATGGCTCAAGACCCAATTTGAAATGAAAGATATGGGTGAAGCATCTTACATCCTCAGGATAAAGATTGAGAGAGATAGAAAAGCTAGGAGGCTAAGTATATCTCAGGAAACATACATAGAGAGTGTATTGAAACACTTTGGCGTGATTGGTTGGAAGACCATAGATTCAACCATCTATAAAGAGACAGTATTGTCCGAGAGAATGACATCTACATCAGACGAGGAACGTCTGAAGATGCAATCTGTGCCATATGTGCAGGCTATTGGCAGCTTGATGTATGCCATGAACTGCACTCGACCTGATTTGGCTTTTGTGGTAAGCCTTGTGACTCGATATCAGGCTACCTAGGTATGCAACACTGGCAAACTATTAAGCGGGTGTTCAGATACTTTTTGGGTACCAATGATATGAAACTCACATATCAGGCTGAGAACATGTCATTGGAAGGCTATAGTTATTTAGACTATGCTGGGTGTAAGGATGACAGTAAATCCACTGTCGGTTCTGGTTTATGCTTGGTGGCAGTGCCGTAGCGTGGGCTAGTAAGAAGCAGAAATGCGTTACTAAGTCTACGATGGAAGCTGAGTTTGTTGCATGCAGTTTGGTAGCTTCTAAGGCAGTGTGGATTAAAGAGTTTCTAGCTGGGTTACAGTTAGAACAATGGACTGATGCTCCTGTCCAAATTTATTGTGATAATTTGGCAACTGTGTAGACACTCTGTAATGGGGAGATCAGTTCCAGAGCTAAGCACATTGAGGTGCATTACTTTTATATATTTGACATGCTACAAAGGGGAAAGTTGACCGTGAGTCATCTTCCTACAGTTGAGATGTTGGCTGATCTGTTAACGAAAGCCTTAACGATGGATCTATTTGTGAAACATGTTCATATTTTTGGATACGACGGGACTATTGCACGAGTCACTGTGGATCGCAAATATGAACACAGAACCCATATGGGGGATGTAAGTAATATATGAGTTTGTGTCCCATATTACTTGTCTTATTTGAGAGGAGTCAGCCCTCCTATGTGTGTGTGGACATGAGGAGATGTTAGGCTTCTGTGGGCCCGGGTGGGTCCACACCTAATTGGAAGAGACACCTTTGACTGGAACCGTTTTTGGAAGTCTTAAAATTAGTTAATTGTAACTAATTAAGGAGAAAGAAAATTAAGGAGTCCTATTTGGAATAGGACGTGGAGAGAGAATAATTGAGGGAGATATTAACTCGTCAATTTTGGTAACCGAATTGGTTAAAAGGGGAAGAGGTGGGGATGCCTTCCTTTCTCCCACGTTTTGGCTTTTGGTCAGTTTTGGCTAAGAATCTCTCTCCTCTTCATTTTGTCTCTCTTCTCCTAGGTGCGTTCCTCCCTCTTGTGATCTTGGCTATTACGGGTTTGATCTAGGAGATTGAATCAAAGCTTGAATTGGGAGAAAGCACGTGAATGATATTGCTATTTCGGGGAGAATAGCAAATCATTAGATCCACGCACGAACAATTGAAGAAAGGTGATCTCGGACAAAATATAATACTTTGTTCTTCATGGAATTCATTGGCACAAAGGCCGCAGGTTAGTAGTATTTAGTCTGTGTTTGTTCATTTGTGCTTGAAATTAAATTCTTTTTTATTATATTGCTCATAATATTGTACTCTATTGTATTATTGTTTGTGAGTGCAAGGGAATTTTAAATCAAGACAGATTTTGGAAGAATTTAACACCAAATGGACGATTCAAATCGCTTCCACTGCGGCTCTATAATTTTTCAATGCATACATATTATTCATGCATTCTAGCCGTATTTATTTTATAACAAGTAGGGACTGAGTTTTGAGGAACCTATTAGAAGGGGCAGGGCAACCAGCCTTCATGTATTCTGACTTGTTCTTGACAAGATAATCAGAAATGGTGGGGGTTTCAACAACACAAATAGGAAGGAAGATAATAGGAAAATTGAAAGATTTGATAAATTAAGTACCAGTTTGAGCTGATCACCTGAAGTTAAGTCTACATATTATTCATGCATTCTGGCTGTATTTATTTTATAACAAGTAGGGACTGAGTTCTGAGGAACCTATTAGAAGGGGCAGGGCAACCAGCCTTCATGTATTCTGACTTGTTCTTGACAAGATAATCAGAAATGGTAGGGGTTTCAACAACACAAACAGGAAGGAAGATAATAGGAAAATTGAAAGAGAGTTTGAGCTGATCACCTGAAATTAAGTCTGTTATGTCCAATCTACTAAATATTGGAGGAGCTGTATGTAATAGCCGTCAGAAGACTCCTCCCACTTCTTCTTCTTCTCCTATAACCGTACTCCTCCCCCTCTTTCGTCACAAGACTCCGTCTTAAAACTTATATAGTAGGGTTCCAGAAAAACCACAAATCCCCTCTTAAAATCCTCATTAAACAGGGCTCCTGTTTAACTTTTCCGCCGGCGCGATTGATCGTTCTAGTGAGGCAATCGATTGCATCGCATACAATGATCGATCGCATATCTCTAATGTCTTTTCTCTTCGTCCCACAATCGTTCGACAAGTTCTCTTCATACAAACCATCGTAACAAAATTTTAGTAGATACGATCGATCGAAAAAGTGATTGATCGATCACATAGTCATCTTACGGCTTCTCGATTGCATATAGTATGGCGATTGATCGCACACTGTTGCATATTAATCTTCCATATTTCTTCATCTGTGCATCTTGTACTTATTTCCCTCTTCATAAACCAAAAGGAGTGCAAACCTTATTCTTCTACAAAAGAAACCAAAAATGACATTAAAGAATACTAAATATATTAAAAAACTAACATAAACATAAGTTTTGGAGCTAATGAAATGCATAGCTTAAGTATATATCTGCTCCATGCAACCTCCCAATCTCTTCTACAAACAACTCGGCTAAACTATTGCTGGTCTGCTTCCCCCGAATAAGTATGAAATGAGCTGACTTTGTCAGACGATCTACCACTACACAAATTGCATCTTTCTTTTTGGGAGTGGTAGGTAATTCAGTTACGAAATCCATTGTAATGTTCTCCCACTTCCACTCGGGAATTTCTAAGGGTTTCAACATCCCTCTAAGTCTTTGGTGTTCTGCCTTCACTTGTTGACACATAGGGCATGCCGCCACATACCTTGCAATGTATTTCTTCATTCCGTTCCACCAATACCCTCTCTTTAGATCCTGATACATCTTTGTACCACCAGGGTGAATGGAATATCCCGAATTATGAGCCTCACTCAATAGTTCTAACTTAACTGGATCTCTATTTGAAGCCATCAATCTTCCTTAGTAACGAAATACTCCATCAGCATCCAGTACAATTTCTCTCTTTTTAATCCATTCTTGGAACCATTCATTACTCTTCTGTGCCTCAATAACTCTTTGTTCAATTGCCGACTCCACTGTGAAGTTAGCTACAAGGGCCTTCCCTCTTTTGTTTGGCATACTTACTCTGACTTGAGCCAATATACTGCACAACTCCTTTTCATCTCATAAGAATGATAAGTAGCATCAACTTAATTTGAAATTTCGTGATTTAGACTAGACATATGGAGAACGAATAGCAAATAGGTCTACTAGAAAGCAGCCAGACAGATATTCTAAGCATTAGATTCACACGTGAGTAGAACATAAGCATTTCTGTTTTTTCCTGCAGAAATGATATTTGGTATTATGGAATTGTGAAGATCTAACTCATGCTATCCTATGTGAGGGAGTAAAAATGAAGAATGGGAAAGAAAACTGGGGAGAGAGATTTGTAAGCCTGTGGTAGACTTAACTATCGAAGGCAAAAAAAGAAAACTTGGGGGATAGGAGCTGGAGATATGAGATTAAGAAGGCCTGCACTTAATGGAGTATAGAACAGTGGAAAGTGATAGCTATGATAGGCAGTGAGCAGGAATAGGGAAAGAAGAAAAATGGTAGGCCATGAAATACGAAGTTTTCACACTTGAAAGAAGGTGATGAAAAAGTGGGAAAAGACTTATTGTTCTTTCATCTTGCATAGTTTGTACTGAAAAGCCAATTAGGCAAATGCCTTTCACCATTTTTCAATCCTTCACAGAGAAAATAAATAACTTTTATCCTTGGACTCCTATTCTTTATATTGCATGCACACAGTGTTAACATGCATAATGGCTAATACATGTCATTCGGTTTTTTTTACCAGTTAGAGCTTGAAACATCTGGATGAAGTGTGCAATATGTTCTTTTTGTGCAAATATTTATGTTGACACTCATGATGGTTGCTTTATGATGGAAGGCAGGAAACTGAAGAATAATGCTGGCAAGAAGTAATTATGTTGACCATTTATAGATGAAAAGGGGTTCTGCTGGATCTGGACAAAAGTCTCTTAATCTTGTAGAATTGTAAATTTGCTTGTAGATACATCTGTCCTGCAGTCGCATTGAATATCAAATCTCTGAAGTTGGTGGAAAGTTGACTTTAAAGATGGTCGTGCATTGTGTTCAATATGTATGGTAAAGAACAAACCTTTTACAGTTGTTTGCCCTTTCCAATTTTACTGGGCAGAGCTCAAAACTTATCAATGAGAAAGAGGTTATCTATGGTTGTTTGGATAAGTGAGCAGCGTAGGAACCAGAGTTTCCATTGATCGCAGCAGCTAAAGCTATGGATATATTTCGGAAAAGAAGTCAATGGCTGGATATAATACAAGTATTCAACAAGCTCACTTATCTCTATCTAGATTTAAGGTTATTGCGTGTTTCTTAGTATTGTGTATTGATTCAACTTTTTCTATAATGGGATTTCTCCCATTGGTGCTCGACCGCTTGTGAACATGAAATAAGAGGATAAAAATGGGAAAAAGGTGAAATATTCGTCAGCGAGCGATAAGTTCAATTTATATATCTTTTTGTGATCTTCATGAGGTGGAAGAGGAGGAAAAATAAGGAATAATGAAAAGAAAGGGTAAAAATGGATAAAAAATGAGTGAATTATGAAATTTGATGACCCCATTTGATGTCGTGTTTTCGTATACACGACTTGAATGGAGTCGTCAGTACAACAAAATTGGGAATTAGCTTTGATGTCGTGTTTTCGTATACACGACCTGAATGGAGTCGCGAGTACAACAAAATCAGGAATTAGCTACGGTTTTATTTATGTCGCTATGAGAACCTAGGTCTGCATCTTAAACCCGGACCCGACCCTACTCGGATAGAACCGAACCGAAATTGAACTGGTTCGGTTCAGTTCGGGTATTATCTTGGGTCAGATAAAGTATAGATATAAAAAACCCGATGAATCTCGTGTAGGGTCGGGTATGGTTAAAAATTACCCAAGACCTAACTCGACCCGACCCAAAAAAACCGAAGACCCGGACCCAAAGTGATATTACCCAATAACCCATCCAAGATTACCCACATAGTCGAATACCCAAGTTAGCCCATTACCCGTATAAAAGCTTTTCAAAAAAAGCCCAGCCGACCAGCCGCCGCTGCCTCCTGCGAAGGCGAACTGTCGAAGGTGAGGGTTGTCGCCGACTTCGAGGGCTTGCAAGGCGAAGGGCTGCAAGGGTTTCATCGATGGCCTGCAAGGCCAAGGCCAAGGCGAAGGTCTGCAAGGGTTTCATCTCCAAAGTTGGTCTCTTTTTCAAACTCTGGTGGGAAGTTTGGCTCCCATTCAATGTTCTCGTTTTTTACGAAGTGAGTTGCGTTCATCTTGTCCATCTTTTTTTGGGTAAGTGCAAAAACTCAGCATTGTTCCAAATCTGCTGCTTGCTCTGTCTCATTTTCTGCCTCTTGTTTCATAAAGTTTGCATCTTTTCAGATTTATTTCTTAATTTTTGTGGTTTATGTGGTCACTAATTTTGATGAGTTTGAGCTGGGTTGGTCGATCCCTTTTCGTTCTGCTCAATCTGAGTGTTGCAGATGTTTGGCGTTGTTTCCATGGCAGTTTGTTGTGCAGAAAGCTTAGATCTTGTGTATTTTTTCACTACCGCACTACCATGTTTTTCTGTTGAATGGTGCTTTAATAGGCTGGCTTCCGATTTCTATTTCGGCATCGGCAACATGGTAACTCTAAAGCAGCTTGTGTAGATCTTGATTAATGATGCTGTGATTTTGATTTAGAAATTGAACTTAGATTGCTGAATGTGTGGCTTTGTAAATATTGTTAGGATTTTTCGATTTACTATATAACAGGCTAGGGACGAAGGACGGGGAGAGGGACATTTATAAGTTAGCCAAGTTAAGGGATAGGAGGAGTAGGGACTTAGAGCAAGTTAGGTGTATTAAAAGTGAAGATCAAAGGGTCTTAGTGAAAGATGAGGAAATTAGGGAGACCTGGCGTGAGTATTTTGAGCGTTTATTGAATGAGAATTATAGTAGAGGGATAGAGTTTGAGTCTAGTCTTGTTAAAGAGATGACTTATTTTAGGAGATTCTCCATAGAGGAAGTAGGTGCTGCGTTAAGGAAGATGAAAAAAGGCAAGGCTCTAGGGCCCGATGGAATTCCTATTGAAGTGTGGAAGGCACTAGGAGGTGTGGGCTTAACTTGGTTGACTAATTTGTTCAACAAGATTTGGAAGTCTAAGAGGATGCCAGAGGAGTGGAGGAGTACCCTCATACCCTTGTATAAAAATAAAGGGGATATCCAAAGTTGTACAAACTATAGAGGTATAAAAGTTATGAGGCATACTATGAAATTATGGGAGAGAGTATTAGAAGGGCATCTGCGAAAAGTTACTAAAGTATCAGAGAATCAATTTGGTTTCATGCCAGAGAGGTCAACAACGGAAGCTATATTTTTACTACGGCAGTTAGTTGAGAGGTACAGGGATAGAAAACAAAACCACTTTATGGCCTTCATAGATTTGGAAAAAGCCTACGATAGAGTGCCGAAAGAGCTTATTTGGTGTGTTTTGAAGAAGAAGGGTGTCATAAGAGGTTACATAGATATCATAAAGGATATGTATGAAGGGGTTGTGACTAGTGCGCGGACTATTGGGGGGGAAACTAAGGAGTTTCCGGTTACGGTAGGTCTTCATCAAGGGTCAGCCTTAAGTCCGTATCTTTTCGCTTTAGTTATGGATGAGCTTACTAGTCATTTGCAAGATAATGTACCTTGGTGTATGCTTTTTGCAAATGATGTAGTTTTAATTGATGAGAGTAAAGTAGGTTTAAATGCGAAATTAGAATTGTGGAGGGATGCTCTAGAATCAAAAGGTTTTAAAATAAGTAGGACTAAGACAGAGTGCATGGAATTTAATTTTAAGGAAGGTAGAACTATAGATAGAGCCCTAGTTGAAATAGATGGGCAAGAAGTGCCAAGGTGTGATCAATTCCGTTACTTAGGATCCATTATCCATAAAGAAGGGGATATTGATAGTGATGTGGTGCATAGGATAAATGCGGGGTGGGTGAAGTGGAGGGCAGCCTCGGGAGTGTTGTGTGATAGGCGGGTTCTATAGGACTTAAAGGCAAGTTCTATAGGACGGCCATTAGGCCTATGGAGCGGAGTGCTGGGCACCAAAGAGGAGTCATATAGATAAGTTGAATGTAGCCGAAATGAGAATGTTAAGGTGGATGAGTGGGATAACTAGGAGAGATAGGATTAGAAATGAATATATTCGTGAGAGCTTAGGAGTAGCGCTTTTAGGGGAGAAGCTGAGGGAATGTAGGTTGTGTTGGTATGGGCATATGCAAAGAAGACCTTTAGATCCCCCTGTGAGAAGATTAGAAGGGATACATGTAAACGATGCTAAAAGAGGGAAAGAGAGACCTAAGAGAACTTGGATGGAGTTAATAAGAAAGGATTTGACTTTACTATCTCTTACAAAAGAGGTAGCCCAAAACAGGCTGGAATGGAGGAGTAAGATCCATGTCGTCGACCCTAAATAGTTGGGAAAAGGTGCTACTTGATTATGATCATGATTATGATTTTTCGATTTACTATGTGGGATGCATCCTTTTTCGCATAAATGATTAATTCAGTGGAATCTCGGTTCCTATTTAGGGTTCTCGGGTATTTCGGGTTTTAGCGCGGGTAGGTTCCGAGAATCATGGGTACAATCTCGGGTAGGGTTGGGTATGGGTTTCTCGGTTCCTATATTGGATAGGGTTGGGTATTGCAATACCTGAGCGTACCCGACCCATGATGCAGCCCTAAGAGAACCGTGGATAAACCTCTGTTTTTAGACAGAAAATGACCCTTGGAGAAAGGTGTAGCATTTGTGACAGATTTTTATGACAGAAAAAAAACTGTCGATAATAGTGTCTATTCTCCACGGTTTTGGATATGTCGGGAAAACCTTCTAATTTAAAAACTTAATTATTGCCAAGTAGGTGTTCGCCAAAATGCAGCAGTCTGATTTTTTGCCCAGCTGATCTTGTTTTGTTAGGGTATAAAGAGGCCTGCTAAGATAAGATTTGTACTAATGAGTTTGTGCTTTTTTTTTTGGAATACTTTATCACAAAGTCTTTTGTGTACTTTAAATTGAGGTGGTTAATCCAGTGTCTAAGATTGTGTACTTTGTGTATTTTTTTTGGAATACTTTATATAAATTATAATAGCTATCAAAGGATGGGGGGATATCGAAGAATAAAGAAAAGGGTAAGAAGAAAAAGGTTGTAAGACTGTGCTCATGAAGTATATATACTTGTGCATGTGGAGGGAAGTGTACTGTGTACGTAGTAGAGAGGAAGACTGGATGGAGGGAAGGATTTAGGGAGATATTATTCAATGTTGTGCTCCTAGAGGACCGTGTCAGCAAGCCAACAGCCAATATCCATTTCTTACTTGGACAATGTCAGTAGTATTTTCTTGCTTTACATATGACCTAGCGCCAACTTTCAGTTTCTCATATCACCCGGAATTTTTTTTTTCTTCCATATGACCCGGAAAGTACCCAAAATACCCTTAGGTTTAGGTATAAGCACCCACACTCGTTGTTTTTCCATATTACCCAGAATTTGAGGAGGTACCCGGAGAAACTCGTGTTCAGTCGAAGAAGAAGGTGTTCCGTCCGGCATCTCCGCCCATATCATCGCCGGCGCCGGTGCCGTCCAAATCGGGAAAGATAATCTTCGCGCCAAAAAGCGAGAAAACGAGCGGGATGAAGGGATTTTGATGTAAGAGCAGCAGGGAAGCCCTCCCAACTACAAAAATTAAGATCTACATGTAAAGAAACACATATAAAGGTCACCCATTGGTGTTGGACCGCTCCTGGACATGAAATAAGAGGATAAAAATGGGCAAAAACGTGAAATACTCTTCGGCGAGTAACAAGTTCAATTTATATATCTTTCTGTGATCCTAATGAAGGGGAAGAGGAGGAAAAATAAGGAAGAACGCAAAAAAAATTGGCAAAAACGGATAAAAAATGAGCGAGTTATCACATTTTAAAAATTCCTATTTTATCGTGTCGTCGAAAACACGAAAAATATCCAAGTCGTGTCTTTGGAGACACGACTTGAATTGAGTCGTGTCTTGTACGACATGATAAAATGGGAATGTTTAAAATATCATAACTCGCTCATTTTTTATCCATTTTTGCCCTTTTTTTGCGTTCTTTCTTATTTTTCCTCCTCTTCCACCTCATGAAGATATATTATGATAAAATAATAAGAAGAAAGAAAAAAGTGGAAGCTCTTCGCCGGAAAGCTTCTATTTTTTCTTTCTTCTTATTTTTTCTTCTTCTTTCATCCTAATATATCTTCATGAGGTGGAAGAGGAGGAAAAATAAGGAACATCGCAAAAAAATGGGCAAAAACGGATAAAAAAATGAGCGAGTTATGACATTTTAAAAATTCTAGTAAAAATGTGTTTTGAAAGACACGACTTGCAGTATAGTCGTGTACGCGACGACACGACTATACTGCAAGTCGTGTCTTTCAAAACACGTTTTTATTGGAATTTTCAAAATGTCATAACTCGCTCATTTTTTATCCGTTTTTGCTCATTTTTTTTGCATTCTTCCTTATTTTTCCTCCTCTTCCACCTCATGAAGATATATTAGGATGAAAGAAGAAGAAAAAATAAGAAGAAAGAAAAAATAGAAGCTTTCCGGCGAAGAGCTTCTATTTTCTTCTTTCTTCTTATTTTTTCTTATTCTTTTATCTTAATATATCTTCATGAGGTGGAAGAAGAGGAAAAATAAGGAAGAACGCAAAAAAATGGGCAAAAACGGATAAAAAATGAGCGAGTTATGACATTTTAAACATTCCTATTTTATCGTGTCTTTGGAGACACGACTTGGTTATTTTTCTTGTTTTCGACGACACGATAAAATAGGATTTTTCAAAATGTGATAACTCGCTCATTTTTCATCCATTTTTGCCCATTTTTTTGTGTTCTTCCTTATTTTTCCTCCTCTTCCCCTTCATTAGGATCACAGAAAGTTATATAAATTTAACTTGTTACTCGCCGAAGAGTATTTCACGTTTTTGCCTATTTTTATCCTCTTATTTCTTGTCCAGGAGCGGTCCAACACCAATGGGTGATCTTTATATGTGTTTCTTTACATGTAGATCGTAATTTTTGTAGTTGGGAGGGCTTCCCCGCTGCTCTTATATCAAAATCCCTTCATCTCACTCGTTTTCTCGCTTTTTAGTGCGAAGATTACCTTTCCCGATTTGGACGGCGCCGGCGCCGGCGATGATATGGACGGAGATGCCGGACGGAACGCCTTCTTCTCCGACTGAACACGAGTTTCTCCGGGTACCTCTTCAGATTCCGGGTAATATGGAAAAACAAAGAGTGTGGGTGGTTATGTACTAAACTTAAG
This sequence comes from Houttuynia cordata, assembly GCA_039654745.1. NCBI lineage: Eukaryota > Viridiplantae > Streptophyta > Magnoliopsida > Piperales > Saururaceae > Houttuynia > Houttuynia cordata. The sequence continues at coordinate 484,291 of CM077507.1, forward strand.
GGTATTTTGGGTACTTTTCGTGTCGATTCCGGGTCATATGGGATTTCACTGGAAAAACCAGGTAATATGGGAAAACAAAAGTTGGCGCCAGGTAATATGGAAAAAACTCGTTGAAATGCAAAAGATCTTATTGCAGACATGTCTGAACATGTCAGCAGCATATTGCTGACATTGAACTGATGATGAATGGCTATTCACTGGGAGGACCATATAGGATTGAGGGCATGATGTAGGATTGAGTTGTTGATTCAATTTTTTTTGGGTCTGAATTCTTTTATTTTAATTTTTGAAGTAAATTGTACGGATGATTGCAGCTCTTTCTTTTTCTTTTTAGTTCATTTTTTTGAAAATTGTTGAATTGGGCACTTACCCCTTGCAACTTGTAGTTCTTGTTCTCTTTTCATTCAAATTGTGCATTGTATTTATCCTATGCGCTTGGAATGGCAGATAGGAAAATGTAGATCATCACCTTAGAAGATTGAAACTGGTGACACAATGTCTGTCAACTTCTTCTCTCTTGTTTTGTATATCAAGCTTTAACTTCTTATTAAAAAACAATTCACTGTACAAGAAGCTTGTCAATAGACTAAAGTTATGCTTTAAATGTGTTCCTCAACCACAAGATGGCTTATAATAGATATTGACTAGGAAATTTCTGCAACTGCTAAGACTTGCCATAAACTTTCGTCCTTTTTCTCCATGATTATTATGTTGTGAACAGGATTTTAGCCACTGTTTTTCACACAAAAAAGAGTCTAATGAACTTGTGAAGACATAATTCTTGTTCTTTTCTTGATACAGTATCATGTAGGTACTAATTTTGGTAGATGGGGATTTGCATATGTGAAGACAAGCTATTATGATGATGATGCCCTCTCTTGATGAATATGGTGTGTTTCTTGTTGTTGAGCTCAAATTACCCTGGTTATGGATGTGGTTTCTTAGATTAAGACTGCAACTCAATCTAGTCATAAAGAACTTAAATCTCTTCATTTTTGTCTCTACCACACCTTTTATTCATCGTGCAATTGGCTTCTGAGATTAAAACAGCAATAATTCATTCAGCTCTGATTTGTAGGACTGATTAACCAACCCAAATGGGGGCATCTCAAGGACTTGCACACAACAATAAAGTCATGCTCTGGTACATTACATATGGGGGACTTAACTGCAGTTTCCTTAGGTGTACAACAATTTATTCCTTATGAGTATAAATCATAAATTCCATCCTATGCATGTCTAATAACTTTAGTCCTTTTTCTAATTCATATACCGCTATTATCATTACGTATGTCTGTTTTAGGCTTATGTTTATGAAGATGGTTCGGGAAATTGCATTACATTTCTCTCAAATAGTGACCTTAAAAGTGCTGCTACGGTGAACTTCCATTCAATGTCATATGAACTCCCCCGAAGGTCCATTAGTATCTTGCCAGATTGCAAGAATGTGACATTTAACACTGCAAAGGTAATTTTGTATGTTTTTTTATTTTTTCTACTTAGAGTATTATATGTATTGAGATTAAATTTTTCTCTGCAATAGGTAAATGCTGCTTTTAGTTCAAGATCCACAAGCCTAAGCCAGAAATTCGATCCTGAGAGTTGTGAACAATTTAAAATGGCCATTCCAAGCTTTGATGACACTTCTTTGAAGGCTCAAGCTTTACTAGATCAGATGAGTACGACCAAAGATAATACAGACTATCATTGGTATACTTTCAGGTAAATCCTAAATATTCTCAATCATGCAATGCTCATCTACAGGGAGGATATGGAAGTTGATTTTGGGATGACCATGTGAAAATCCTAAGACGTACTGCTAGCAGCCCATGAAGCTTGCACATGCAGGAAGCTGGCATTGATGGCCCAGACCCCTTGCCTGTGGCCATGTGGGGCTCATGCCATCAATGTGAGCATGCTGCGAGCGATGGTTGCTATTATCTTTGTGGTTAACTTGTAATAGTTCCCGCAAGGATGAAATTACAGATTTATAGACTTCTTGAACAATTTTTGTTTTTGGCAGCAATATTCTTGTACTATTGGTTATACTTGTTTTACTAACATATACGCTTCAAACTTCTCCTTCAAGTTAATTCAACTGCATATGTGATCCATGTTTTTGTTAATGGTACAGGATATGCGAATAGGGTGGTGCTGTCAAACAATCTACAAAGATGAGCTACATGGATTGCTCATTTTTTACTTTTTGTATGATGCTTTATGTAATGCAAATAGTACTTATTTTAATGATGAATAAAGCTGAAGTTCTTGGTCAATTATTGTTATATTTTTTTGTTACACAAAATCTGTACAATACAAAGTGAAAACCATATACTCGTAGCATATTGCAAATTTTTTTTTTTTTGCATTTTAAAATCCATAAACAACGGATAAAAATAGTCTCTACATGTCATTCTCCATAGAAAAAGCCCTTTTGTGATGGCAATGTACGTCAATAATACTTTTTTTCAACAGAATTTATCCGTCGCTGAAGACTCTTTCAACCACAAATGAACATCTTTACCGACAGTTTCAAGTTACAATAAGGGAAACACGGTAAAGGCACTTTCAACAACGGATTTTGTCATCGCTAAAAGCTATTTTGTTGTACTACGCGTCACACTATCTCAAACGGGGTCGTGTATTCGAAGACACGATTTTACGATAATTTTCAAAATATCTTAACTCGCTTATTTTTTATCCCTTTTTACCTTTTTTTTTGCGTTTATCCTTATTTTTTGTCCTCTTCCACTTCATAAAGCTATATTAGGATGAAAGAAGAAAAAGAAAAACGAAAGTAAAAGCTTTCCGGTGAAGCTCTGAACCTCGAGGCGATCCAGACCAAAGACAACAACCCCCTGCGCAAAAAAAAACTATGATTAAGAGATTTTGATGTAAAGCCTTCTACTACAAAAGGTGAGATCTACATGTAAAAAGCCACGTATAAAGGCCACCCATTGGTGCTCGACCGCTCATGAACATCTAATAAGAGGATAAAAATGGGTAAAAGCATGAAATATTCGTCGGCGAGCAACAAGTTCAATTTACATATCTTTCAGTGATCGTAAGGAAATTAAAGAGAAGGAAAAATAAAAAAACGAAAAAAAAATGGACCAAAACGAATAAAAAATATTGAGTGAGTTATGACATTTTGAAGATTGATGTAAAATCGTGTGTTAAATGCACGACCCCATTTGAGGTCGTGTCTTCGAGCACATGACCTGAATGGGGTTGTGTCCTCGAAGACACAACCTCAAATGGGGTCGTGTATTCGAAGACACGATTTTACGACAATCTTCAAAATGTCACAACTCACTCATTTTTTATCTGTTTTTGTCTATTTTTTACGTTATTATTTATTTTTCATCATATTCCATATCATTAGGATAACAAAGAGATATATTAATTTAACTTGTCGCTGCCGATAAATATTTCACGTTTTTGCTCATTTTTATCCTCTTATTTGATGCCCACATGCGGTTGAGCACTAATGGATGACCTTTATATGTGTTTCTTTACATGTAGATCTTAATTTTTGTAGTTGAACGGGCTTCCTCGCTGATCTTACACCAAAATCCCTTCATTATATATTTTTTTTCTCGTCTTTTCGGCTGATTTTACTATTTTTCGGAATGAAATTTTATTTTTTCCGGGTTGGATGGTGCCAACGGTGATTTGAACCGCGATGATGGACGGAGCTTCGCTGGAATATCTTCTTCCCCAACTGAATGCTCCAGTAAATCGCTAATTTGGGGAAGAAGGAAGACTTAGGTTATATTTTGGGAAAAGTGGCATTTTGGGAAGTTCAGGTCCCATTTCTAGGTGATATAGCATTTCAGTCAAAAATCCTGATAATAAGGCAAAATGGGTAGTGACGCCAAGTAATATGAAAAAAACTCCAACGGTTACATATGGTATACTTTAGTTAGCATTTGATATGTAAGGATTGAGGAGGGTCTTATTATAAAAAAAGGATTTAGGAGGGTGAAAACGTTTGGAAAATAATATTGCACAAATATGACCGATCCGTCTCAAATCAGTTATTTTCTCAGTTGATTTTTTATGAGATTGCCATTACTTGCCAGATGAAGTTTTAGAGTTATAAGATCTCCCATTTGAACTGAATGTTGCCTTCTGATATGTTTGTACAATAAATAATGATGAGAAAAAGGGATGTCAGGAACTAAACTTATGAATCTTAATTGAACATTAAGCTATTTGCAGCCAAGAAGGAACTGGAGGTATTCGCTATCCCAGTATATGCTTGTAACTATATTCTATAGTATGTCAAGTACTCTTATAAATATATTCTATAGTATGTAAAGTACTATGCTCATCTGTGAACTTGGTCGTTTGTGTGAAGAAACTGATGAAGGAATTGATGCAGAATTCTGGCAGGTTAATTATTAGATCCAGGAATATGCATTGAACTGTTAGAATGAACGCTGGTTTTCCACCAACTTAGTCAACATATAACCTGTTTCTTAAGCGAAGAGTAACACGAATTGTACGAAGGCAAGGCTTATTAAATAACTAACTTGACCTAATACTACCATTTTTTTCATTTCTGTAGATAATAGGCCAATCAGTTTATACTCCTTACGTAATTAAATAATCACTTATATGTTGCCGAGAGAACACGTTGTGCCTGAAACTTGACTACTTGCTTGAATTCATTGTAACCCAAATAGGAGGGCAGAAGTCGGAACCTGAGATGCCATTGAAGAAGGGCTCGAATTTGCCGTCATCCAAGCTGAACAAGCCCATGTCATGGCCTCTCGGTCGATGACAACGAGCAACACAGCAGTGATAGTGATTGTCCGTGAAATATATGCAATTGGCTCGACAACCTTGTGGAACCGGCGAGATGCACTTGGATGAACTTCCACCCAAAAACAAGCAGCAGTCACCCAAGCTCATAATATCAGTCGACATTCCGCTGAATTTTTTAAAATGGAACTTCATGAGCTTAACCGCATACGTAGAATAAGAATAACAGTCAGAAACATGGTCAAAAAGGTGTTTCAAGGCCCTGGCAACAAGTACTAGCTCTCCAAACACTTCCACCAAGTAGAATCGCCAATGGATACCACCCTCATATCCAAACCTCTTTCTTATATTCCATGTTATTGGTTTCCACTTGTGCTCAGGGTCAAAGTCCCAACTCACAATTCTGCCGTCCTGGAGAACGCCATAGAGCTGCTCTTTGTAGAAAATGATGTCTTCGTGAGGAAGATAATGGTCATTTGTGACAAGAGTCCATGCATCTTCACCAGGCCTCACGTAGGCCAGGGCGGGCCACAAATCGACTGTGAGAAGTGCTGCCACCAGGTAGATTCTACCACCACCACCGGGGCTGCGTGTCAGAATGGCTTTCTCTATGACAGTCTTGCGCAGCTGTTGCCTGGTGTAGCCGAACGTCGACTGCGGCGGTAGCTGGACCTGTTCCCCGGAGAGAGGGTTCAAGAGGTGCATCTCCAGGTCCTCACCCAAGGTAACCAACCACCCGTGTGACGACCCGCAGCAACGCCTACCTCGGGCCTCCGGCAGGGGGATCTTTAGGACTCTACCGGTGGCCAGGTCGAAAAGTCCTCGTCTTGCGCCTTCCGTGTCGTCATCCTCGGCAAGCATGAGCCTAGGTAGGGACGACTTGCCGATGGCCTCGACGGGCAAGCCGAACCAGTTGTGGTGCAATACGAGGAGTCTCCATGGCTTACACGCTGCACTGAAGCGAACCATGTCAGTGAGGGTGGTGATCTTCTTGGCAATGAGATAGAGTACGTCCAAAGGCGCCTTAGACCAGTCTTCTGCCATTGTTCAAAGGCGTGGGAGTTGGGGACTGCGCATGCACTTATATTAACCGTAGTTTTCCTAATATTGAGATAGCCTATGTATGGAAGGCCTCATTCGGGAAGGGGAGAGCAGCGCTTAGAAGGAAAGAAGGCAGGCAGGGCCGCAGGAGGAAAGGCTATTGATGAGTTAGGAAAGGCAGAGCCTGACTGACTAGAATTAAGAGTTGTAAGCAGGTACGGCTGGTGGCAACCACACACCACACGTACGACACACAATACGATACGATGATGCTAGAAACTGAGCTTTCAACTGAGCTTTCCACCGTAGTGAGGAGTCCGGATCTACTGGTAAAGTTTCACCAGTGACCGTCGATAAATACACATCGACGGTGCATATGAAAATGTAGCGCCAGCGGATCCGGTCTCCAGTATTGACCCTCAAGCAGAATCAGCAGTATGAAAAATGTTTTTCTCACCGCTTATGTTACCAACAATCCCCACCAAGAATGACGATTTGACATGTGGATGGAGAAATCCTAGAAAATGGTTCACCCGGTTGTCCCACCTGTTGGAATTTTCAAAACGGAAAAGAGGGTCTGGTTGACCGATAGTGAATTTGGATTTTTTATTTTGGACAAATTTTTGTCCAGTCAACAAAAAATGAGCGCTGGTCGACCGGTAATTAAGGACCATGTCTTCTCCTGAAACTTACAATATCATGTCCGGTCCATCGGTACCGGAAGGGATGCTGTAATCGTCTATAACTCACCATGGAATGTCGTATCGGATATCGGTAAAATATCGGTTGACCAAACAGACAAAATATTGGAGATATATCGGAGATTTTGTATAACAAAATATCGGTGCTTGAAAACTAGTTTTTATCATGTATTTTCACAATATAAGTTCTAAGATGAGTGATACTAATTTTGACAAAACATAGCAATAAAAAAATGCATATATAATTCAAAACTAGGATGGGAAATAAAAGGGAAAGTTATTTTTTCCCTTTTTTTAAAATAAAAAAATATCGATATATCGGCAATATTTTGAAAAATTTTGAAAACTGATATTGTAATGTTTCGATGTATCGGGTGGGGTCCGATACCGATATATCGGCGAGACGACATTCATTGTAACTCACAGATTGGTGTCTGGTTGACCGGAAATAAGCTTCGGTCGACCATTATGAGACCGTTTGGTGTTCTAAGTGCATCTTCGCTGGTTATCATAACCCTTAAACCTTCTTCTTGATATAGCTTCTATTCAAAGATGAACTAGAGAGATTAACAAGGTTTTACTGTGTTCTTCTTTGGTGTTCATTGTTCTAAAACTCTTGGAGGTTGCTTTTCTGGAGTTCGCACATTATGGTTCCTTAAGGGTGGAAGGTAGATTTGACTTCTATAGTGTGAATCGCAGATGAGGATAGAAGGCTTCATTGTATCTTGACTGCAAATTCACAGAGATCCCGGCTACGCACCACATTTAGGAAGTGATAGGGGGCAAAAATTGCTTTCAAGAAAACAGACTTGAATGCGCCTTGGAGAAAAGTCGTTGCAGTGTGTGCCCTGCGACAAATTACATTTCATCCTCCATTCTAAGTCCCCACATTTCACAATCTGAAAGCAATATTCCTTGCAGCAATGGAAGATTCGACTGCAGCAAAGTCTTTGAGACACATGACCAAGAGGTTCGTCAAACTTGACCGATTTAATGGAGGCAACTTCCTGCGGTGGCAAAGGAAACTAAAACTCTTGCTTACCACTTTGAAAAACGTCTATGTTGGATCGCTCCGGTTGCAACGAGATGAATGAAAGAGTGGCAGTACTCCAGGAATGGCAATGGATGATGGCCAACAAAAGTTTCCCCCCATATGATCATCCGATCGAGTACAAGCTGCATGAAGCGGTGCTGACCGGCTTGTGTCGCACATGGAGGCCAGTAGAGCTGCCAACGAGGCTATTGGGACACAACTGCCAATTATGAGACCTCTAATTTTAAATTTTAATTTTAGCTATTCACTTTAATTAGTTTTTTTACATAAGAATCCGAGTGGTAGTGTTGAGAATTAAGGTATGTGAACAAGAGTCAACTTGACCCGACATATTTGCTACACTCGAACTAGCACGTATTTGGACAAGACATGGATGCATGCCAACTTGAGAAATTCAATGCAATATTTGAAGTTCATGTGGAGGGAAACCCCAAGCCATTTTGAAGTCAATTCTAGGAAGAAGAAGTAAAATTTGGTAAAATTGCTTGGAAGATTTACTAAATTGGACAAAGGGTAAATAGGCATAAGCCCTTCCTAATTGGTAGTTAAAAGGAGAACTTTCCACTTGCTTCCACTCTCTTCTATACTTCTCTCCCTCTCTCCACGGTTTCCCCTCTTTTCCTTAGGTGGCAACCCCCTATTCATCCCAATTTGACCTTGTTTTAAATGCTTCTTCTCCCTTCCTTCTTGTTTCACTATTAACAACTCTCTTCACTCTCCTCCTCCACAAATTCTATCTTTCTAATTGGAAATATATTGAGATCACTCAAGATTGGATGTTCGACCATTTTTGTAGAGGCAAGTAAACTCAATTTAAGGTTAATTATATAAGTACTAGATAAAAAATTTATACGTAGAATGATAATCTAGTATTATTCTCATTCTAGGATTTTGTTAGAGAAGGAATTGAAGGGAAGTAGTTGTTGTTGGAGGGCTAATTAAAGAGTTGAGGGATGATAAACCTTATGTTGTGACCGGCGGGGTCAGAAGGGTTTGCCTTGACGGCAAGGAGGAAGAAGAAGGAGAAGAGTGAGAGGAAATAAGTTCTTTATTGCATAAACTCAAAGTGAGGACGACCGCCTCCTTATAAAGACATAGGATGGCACTGAGCCTTAGGGCTGTGCGCCATCAATTACGGCCTGACATGCCTAATTGACTCCTAATTGATCACATCAAGACCCATTACAATCCATTACAATGTCAGTTACCCGAATGAGCCTGATTTATTAAAGTAAAGCTAATCCTAAGAAATAAAGAAGATCAACCCACATTGTTGTGCTGACGTACACAACACCTTATGATTTAATATTTTTGCATATAATTTATGTCGAAAATAATTAATTTTTATGGGGTTATTTCATTATATTGAATATTTGAAGCATGATCTTAGAGCTATGATGATAATCTTATTGGATGTATAATCTTGTGAATATTATTTGTTATCACTTTTCCACCCATCGTATTTCAGCCATTTTTATTTTCCTTGTATTTTTAAAATTTTATTTTCTTAGAAGATGTGTTAAATGGATCTTCATATTTTGTATGAGCTCTTAATTGTCTCTTCCCAACATGATGATCTAATTCTTGATTTCTATCCACATAAGATATAAATTGTTCTATTTCTGAGTTAGGTATCTTACCAACATGACGATCTACCATGAATCTAATTTTCTGTTTCATGGCTTTCGATTCAGTAATTTTTTTCAATTTCATATTATTTTCCACCTGAATATACAATTCCAGATTCATCGTCCTTTATTAGAAAATTCATATCTTATTCAATTCATGTCTGAAAATCTGATTCTTGAATCTATTTTTTCATGACATCTTTTAGTTTGTTTAAAAAAATATTAGTAAATTATCTGATGTACAGATGCCTTGGGATCAGTGCCATTACAGCTCTATTTTCTTGCATTGTTTCCATTATTTGACCACTATATTTTATTCCATTCATGTTATAATTTTTACTACAGAGTGTAAATCATATTAGATGTTCTGTTAATTTATCATATTTATCAAGTGTCTAGAACTATTTATTTTGATTACTTTTTATTGTTCAGCAAGAATTATTAGTAATTATTTTACTTTCCAGAAAACTCTGAATTTTGGTCAATAATTCTATTGTGGCTATTGTAACATCTCTGTGTCAGTAAATGTCAGTTGTCACTATGTTTTGATTTATAATGAATTTGTGTTTTAAATTGTTCATTCCTTTAACCCCGGGAATCAACAACAAATTTTGACATTTTGACGACTTTTCAACTTTGTCTATGGGTAATGGGTTGAATTGCATAAAACTTAAGTCATATGGTGAAATCTAAATGGGTATAGATAAGATTAACAAGATCAGCATAATTGTGATTTTATGTTGTCTTGTTTTGGACAAAGGTTATTCATGGTAGAGATAGAAACACTGGTACTTGTCTAGAGGCAAGTAACTATTCTCAGTGGTATGATGCCCCAATGGTAGAAATATTTTTAAAAGGTTAAGGATGGCCCTAGGGTGCAAGACCCCAATCTCCTACCGGTTTATACGATAAGGCTTCCCTGGTTTGTGCACGATAGGATGTCGAAAGGCGTGTGGCATATCACCTTATTAATAAGAGACTGTTAATTATTTACTGTAACGTAATGTTGCGTACTTTGAGTTAAAGTGTTGATGATCGAATCAAGCAAAATACTCTATCCTTAACACAGAATTCACCCTCCTCATGGTGCTTAGGACTCTTGGACGTCTGCCTCCCAGCATAATACGATCAACCATACGTTGCAGGAGCACATCTAAACAACCCATGCAGCGAACCACAATACATAATGCTTTCACGGAAAGAAGGAAGGGGAAGAAGATGAAGTCCAGTAAAAAGTATGCAAAAAAACCCGCTTTTCATGACTTTATAGAAATCCCATTAAAAGCCTGTTGAAGTACTCTTTCCCGTTAAATGGACGCGTCCATCCGTTAACGGTCATTTCTTTTAGAGAAAACAAATCGAACCAAACTAAATGAAGCGCCTGAGAGGTTTCCTGCAACTTTCGAACACTAGCAGCATTGGGGTTCCAGAGGACCAGGATTCTACCTGAACCATAGGATTTCAAGTTATGCACAGAGTGCCATCCAGCAATAATTTTCCTACTGACTCTTTGAACATGTCTTCTTTTGATTTTTGTTTCACATAATGTCGGAAGGAACACATCTTCATCACTAACAAGGTCACTCACCGCTAACCTTTTTTGCTCCGATGGCCTAATCCAAGAGTATTCCAACTACATATAGACATTAACCAGGCTTCATCTGCTTCATTTATTAAAGGCTTTTATTTTGGGATGCAACACAAACTGGCTGAGTTCTCCTTGATGGAGTATGCAAAGTAGAAGAAGCTTCCAACGCAGACTCATCACTATCTTGAATTGGATGGAAGGAATTTATAGTATGCAAGTCCTATTTTAGTGTAAGCTTGGATAGGGGTTTCATGCCACGCTTCCGAGGAGAACTCCAGTCATGTGAGCATTGGGCCTGAGACAATCTATCCCCGGTGGCAACCAAATCAAATGCATGGGTGGGTGTGGGTGGCAGGCGGGTTTGGTCAGGGTCAGGTTGATTTAGGTGCCCAAGTTGAGAACCCGCATACCCACCAGTTCTATCTATTGAGGTTGCAGGGTTTGGTCAGGTTGATTTAGGTGCCCAAGTAGAGAACCCGCATACCCACCAGTTCTATCTATTGAGGTTGCAGGGTTTGGGCAGGTTGATTTAGGTGCCCAGGTTGAGAACCTGCATACCCACCAGTTCTATCTATTGGGGTTGTAGTAAGATACAATGGTGATCCATCATGTGCATATACATGCTTCCCCGGACCATGTATGGTGCTTGTCCCACCTTGATTGACATGTTCTCTAGTATGGACCCCAAATCTCCGGGCCGATTGGAAAAGGATTTAGTACCTCAAATCATAGTTTGAAAACTCAGTTTTGGCTCCACAGATTCGTTCGAGTCAACTCAACTCAGTTGCAAAACGAGTCAGACTTGCCTGATGACTCAAACTTGCATGACTCGGGTTATGACTCTACTGACTTGCCGAGTTAACTCATCTGAGGTAAACAAACTTGAGTCATTTAAACACGAGGCATGCATTAATTCCACAAAGTGAGTAATAATATTCAACGATTGACCATTTATAATGCTCGAGGATATGCGTGTTTGATGCCCCGAGTACGGAAGTTGATAACTTTAGTTCACAACTTTACTTTTGTGCTTGATGGCCACCAACATCTGATACTTCATTCTCAACTACTCTCACTGTGCTCATGATGGCATGTTGACATGTCAAAACCTTTTGGCATGATATGCTCTAGCATCTATGCATTGCGGAAGCTTCTCTAGCCTTCGTACCATTTAGGCTCTGTTTGGTTAGCACTTTTAGGAGTAGGAAATCCAAATTCTTTAGATGAATCTAGGTTTAAGAAAAGTGGTGTTTGGTTGGCCAAAATCAACTTCATTTGATGAATTTAGGTCATAGTGGCAAAAACTGTAATTTTCAAAAGAAGACAAAGGCATTTGATAACAAAAAACCTCATTATTAGCTTTTTTTTAAAAAAATGCCCCTATCATTTTTTGAAATTTACACTAAATGCCATTGAAAGAAGCTCTTATGAGAGATTTCCTAAAAGAAGCTGGATTTCTTTTTGGGCAACCAAACAGGGCCTTAGAAACCAAGAAATTCTTTTATGATTGTCCATCAATACGACTTTAGTAACCCTATTTTTTTTTTCGCTACAAGTCAACAACCGCCCCTTGGGGCAGTGACCACGCACACCATAGACTCAATTCCACACTCTCTTAGTTGAGATTGGAACAGAAGCTACTCCGTTCAATTGGAGCGTGATAACCACTGTGCTAGGGTACTTTAGTAATGTTGTTGCCAATCTTATTCTAGCAACCTTACATTCATTGTACCGAAAAAGAAAACTTACACTCATATTTTTCACATGCACCGTTGTTATTCAGCCCCCTAATTTTAACTACCCAGAAGGCCACGATTTGAAAGGTTAGACGTCACACCAAACACCAAATATTGTAGCTCGGACCAAACCAATTATCAATCTCCTTCTTGTGAGGCATAGAAGATGCCCACTGCGAAGGACCTCTGTCACGCCCCGAAATCCCATACCTCGATCGGAGTGCGGAAGCCAATCAATGATATACATTTGGAGGTAGAGAATCTCGGGCGCGAGACCGAACAGTCGATTTCACCACCAATTACGATCATCTCAAAAGGATGTGTAATCGGTCATGCCCATAATCAGTGCAATACAAATACAAACATTAATGAATACTATGGAATGGAAATTTACTTAATAATACTGATAATAATGATAAACCATTTAAGAAAGTCAAATCAAATAAACCTATAAATCTATGGCACACAATTGCCATTAAATGTCATAAGCATCAAATAAGCAAAGCAAATAATATAAACTCTAAGTCTTCACGGCTCCTGAGACCGCTTTACTACTGCAACTTCTTGATCTCAAATTCCATTTGCGCCTGCATCAGAGGATGCATGAGTATTTCATAGAAACACTCAGTAGGATGTAAAAACCCACTGAATTAGGACAAACAATATGAATAGGATAAGAATAACAAAGGTTTATGAAGATGCCGCAACATCGGGACTAAACCAAGGATTTATACACCTGAAAGGTTAGTCAATAATAATTCCAACCCGCAAGTAGGGAAAACAACAATAAGGCTCCTACTACACATATGAGTAAGGAGGGAATGATAATCATATTAAAAAGCTCCAGACATTAAAAGTGAAAGGAGTACAATTTCTGCTCGCTGAACCGATCACCCGCAAGTGACTATACCAGAACCACCCTAGGGGTCCTCTTTTTGGAACCCTGCCATGCGTCTAGGATGCTGGCCCCACCAGTGCTTACGGGCACGATGGGCGGAGACTGATGACCTTCCGTAATGTCAACAATCTAACGTACGTATGTTGCCTCTTTTTGGGCAGTGTGGAACCGCAGTACCACGAATATTAGTGACCCCGCAAGATCAAGCAATGGCATAATGTGAGCATACTATGAATCCACTTCCGGAGAAGTCCCGCAAGACCTCTAGTGGAGGAATCAATCAAATAATCATGATGAATAATAATTCAAAGAAATAGAGGCCGCAACGCTCTAACCACATAAGGTATCAATCACCGGAACAGACTCACATACGGAGTATAAGTGGGAATGTCACACAAAGAGAATAACACAATCCATACACACGTTCATGCTCAGCCCTAGATGGAAATCATATAGGTCTTATTGAAATATATAAATCAGAGACAAGGTATTAATGAGTCCTAGATGATTTGGATTCCAAATGGAACCTCAAACCGACACAAGCGCTTTATCTTCAAATACACGCTTACGATTTTCTTAACAAAGGTATTACCCCATTTAGCATATTAACCATAACCCAACCTTACTGTGATAATCATAAGGATATAGTCTAGTATTAGTTACTAGCACGTCATACCATCTTCACATCTTATTAAGTGGTTTTACTTAAGTACATAGTATTTTCACTTAGATTCTGCTCACTGTCTTATGCACAACAGTCCCCTTCCGGCGACTCCCAGACACTGTACAGTTAAGGTTATCTTCTGAAATTTTTACTGAGAGTACCCTTGTGGGTCTAGTTTCTAACCCCACCGGTTTTATATTTTTCTGATATCATATGAATTAGTTATGAATTATTTACTGTCGACTGTCCGCGCAGAAACAGTTCTGGCCGAAAGTGAAACACATGATTAAACTTTAATATTCTTATTCCGAACCACTTATAGATGATAATATACTCATGATAGATGATAGTACTCCCCTCCTAGATCAATTACAGATCCTGGAATTAACTAGAATTACCAAAAGATTCCCTTTTTATCATGTTTCTCCCCATATAACACAATCTTAGACCATAATATCTTTCAATTAAGTCAATTTAAGCAAAACGATCATTAAGACATAAGACTCAATCATTAGACATCATAATCAAAGCAATATCAGAACTTTTATCTTCTGTAAAATTAATAAAGCATCCAACTTTGATTTGATTTACCATCTAGACATGAAGCATGAAGGCATATATGCATGTATCGCAATACACATGGAAAACAAGACATAAATCACTAATCCCGCAAGATTCAAAGCAATACTCCAAGGAAATCAGTAAGAACACTCATCATATAATGTGAGAAAAGAATAAGAAGAGAGGGAAAAACCATCCTACTCTTTATCACCAAAAGACGTCGCCTTTCTACGCGATGTTCGATCCTCCGCTTCCTTCAAAGCTTCCCGATCCAAGCTCTTGAGCAATTCCCACTAGAAGAGGTCTTCTAAGAGAGGGATGAACGTGGGAAGGAGAGGGGAAAGCCTCTGGACGTTCTAGGGTTTAGTTTTCAAAAGCACAAGCCTAGACTCTATGGGTTTATATAGAGTTTTTAGAAGATCTTTGCCCAATCAATTCTACCATATCTTGGGCACTTTCCACCAATGGGAGAGTCCCTAAATCACCCTAGGAACGTGCAATACAAGTCTAGTTAGGATATGGCATCTTTCCCAAACAAATCCGCCTCAAAATTAGGTTAGAATTCGCCAAACCGCAACTGGCGATCGATCGTGCAATACGGCGATCGATCGTCCTGCGTTGTTTACAAACTGCGCGATGGCGCCGATCGTAACCGATCGAAGCCGATCGATCGTGTTCCAAAAGCCGATCGATCGTTTTCAGCGCGATCGATCGTGTTTATTCGATTTCCCATATCTTTTTACTCCGAACTCCAAATCACACAAAATTGGTGTCGTTGGAAAGCTCTTCTCACCAACTTTAATTTAAACAAAGTACCACACGGTCAAATCAATCATTAAGAGGGTTAAATTTCAGTTTTAAGATACTTACTAATTTTCCGGATGTTACATCCTTGTAGAATGTCCAAATAGTTGGAAGAATGATGATTAAAAACCATGTTCCAAGCTGGAACCAAGACCATCCTAAGGTAAGTATCGTGAATTTAACCTAGAGGATGGGCCAAATGTATACTGGCATGTACACAATCCAAGGATGCCCCTCTAGGTGAAACTGTTAGAAGTGGGTGTTAAAGAGGGAGTTAGAACCCATATTAAAACCCACTTACCATAGATATGAATGAGTGAATTGGGTGAAGGATGAATAGTCCCACATCCACACCAAAGGAGGTGTTGTAGATGGTATATAAGTGTTGTGCACGTCCACACAACACGTCTACAGCATCCGTCACTAGGATATTTCCTTTTTATTAAGTATCAGATTAATATCAGCCCGTTTAGGCTAATTGTTAGATGACGGGACTGGTAGAGAATAATCAGGCCCAATTTGAGGCCCATCAGCTTTGACAGATGGCGCAGCCCCCTTGGGAGACGCGCCATCCTCTCCTTTTTATGGAGGTCGTCCTCCCTTTTTGAAGTTATGCAATATTGAATTCCAACTTTCCTCTCAACTCTTCTTCTTCCTTCCTCCATTGCCGATCCCAGTTCTTGTGGTCCATCCGGATCACAACATTGGTATTAGAGCATCGATCCACGAGCGCTCATGCCTCCTCGCAAGCAGCCCAACATGGTACCCAAAATTTTTCTAGAGGCCGAGGTCGCCAAGGAGACCTCTAGCCCCAAGGCTGATGCCGATTCCACTCAAACAGCCATGCTGTCTCTCCTCGCCTCGATCAAGGATGAACTCCGAGAGATGAGGCTTGCACAGGCTCCTCAGCAGCCTCTCAAATCTGCCATTTTGACTCTGCCACCGCCCTCACGAGAGATGGGAGGCCCTAGCCGACAGGAAGGATCTCCGGTGCTAGGAGGCTCTCTGCTTGGCCAGGCCAGCGGTCAGCCTTTTCCTTATGGGATCCAACTGGGATCCGTCAACTTTGACGCAGACAGAGGACACCATGGCGCAGCAATGCGTGGCACACAAGGTGTTCGATGAAATGTCACAATGACCAACCGCACTCGCCCCCTGCAGGATGAGATGGAGGAGGTCTGGAACGAAACCCACGAGTCACGGGGAGGCCAGCGCAGCAGCGCAGAGCCCAGACTGGCTCGCCTGCAATTCCCTCGGTACAATGGAGAAGACGACCCTGTTGAATGGCTCTATAAAGCTGACAAATTTTTCTCGTACCAGGGCACCTACTCCGATGATGAGCGCCTACGGGTGGCCGCATTCCACTTGGATGGCGATGCCTCCATCTGGTTCCAGGCGTACAAAAAGGAGACCCGTTTTCCCACTTGGGTGTCCTTCTCCGATGAGTTGTGTATTCAATTTGGGCCGAACGAGTTTCAGGACTTCAATGAGATGTTGTCAACCTTGAAGCAAACAACTACGGTAAGGGCCTATTACTCCGACTTCATGAAAATTGCTAACAGACTGCCCGACTGGCCAGCCGCTGCATTAGTTGGTACATTCAAGCGTGGACTGAAGGCCGAGATAGCTGATGAAATGCACCACTTTCCCTGTCACACTATGCGCGAAGTGGTGCGTCATGCTAGAATTGAGGAGGAGAAATTGGCCCGTCAGAAAAGAGGTAGTCGTGGGGTATGGAACCCACGACCGTCTGGCTATCCCACACCTCCGACCGGACCTACACATGGCTCTAGTTCTTACCGCCCAGCATTGCCAGGGTCAAACCCCACTCCTATCCGTCGCCTCACCCAAGTTCAGATGGCAGAACGGAGGGCCAAGGGCCTATGTTTCAACTGTGACGAAAAGTATGTTCAGGGCCATCAATGCGCAGTTCGGGGTAGCCTACTCATTGTGGAGGTTGAGGACGATGAACCTCCCCAGGTTGAAGATTTCACCCCTGCTTATGACCATGTTCAGCTAGAGATATCGGTGCACGCCTATACAGGCACTTTTACACCACGAACCATGCGAGTCCAAGGCCTGTTAAAGCGGCAGCAAGTGGCAATTCTGATTGACAGCAGCTCGACACATAACTTCATCAACGACAGGGTGGCCCAGCGGCTCGGGTGCTTGTTTCGGACGCCACCCCATTTGATGTCCTTATTGGTGATGGCAAACACTTACGGAGCTCGGGTGTGTGTGCTCAAGCGTCCTTGACCATACAAGGGCACACATTTACCACGGATCTGTTCCTCTTACCTACAAAAGGAGCGGACATGGTACTGGGCGTCCAATGGCTACAAGAGTTGGGCGACGTAATGTGGAATTTCCGTGACCTGATTATGGACTTTGAAGTCCAAGGGAAACGGGTGCGCTTACAAGGGACTCAACCCGGCACCCTGCATTCTGCTTAGGCAGTTGACTCATTATGTCGATTTGCACCTCAATGGATGTTTCTTCAACAGCATGCAATCGGGGACGTGGTGCAGGGTGAACTTCCTCCGGACATGTGCCTCCTCATGGCGGACCATGCTGACATCTTCTCCGAGCCTACCGGCCTTCCTCCCCAGCGGGCCCATGACCATCACATCCCTCTTGTGCCAGGGGCCCAACCAACTAACATCAGACCATACCGTTACCCCCACATTCAGAAAGCAGAGATCGAGCGTCTGGTGGGAGATATGCTGAACACAGGTATTATCCGACCCAGCAACAGTTCATTTTCATCCCCTGTGTTGCTTGTGCGCAAGAATGATGGCACCTGGCGTTTTTGTGTGGATTATCGCGCCCTGAATGCGATTACTGTCAAAGACAAATACCCCATTCCTGTGATTGAAGAGTTGCTCGATGAATTAGCTGGCGCACGAGTCTTTAGCAAGCTTGACTTGCGTTCTGGGTATCACCAAATCCGGATGCAGGCTTCGGATACGCACAAAACTGCGTTCCGGACCCACGATGGCCACTTCGAATTTTTAGTGATGCCATTTGGGCTGACCAACGCCCCCGCCACCTTCCAGAGCTTGATGAATGATATTTTTCGGCCACTTCTTCGCCAGTTTGTATTGGTCTTCTTCGACGACATTCTGATCTACAGTAACTCCTGGGAGGAGCACTTGGGGCATCTCAGGTCGGTTTTCTCGATCCTACGTGCCAATTCTTTATTTCTAAAACGTTCGAAATGTTCGTTTGGCAGTTCACAGGTAGAATATCTGGGTCATATCATCTCGTGTGAAGGTGTAGCCACAGATCCTTCCAAGGTTGCAACTATGTTATCCTGGCCGACACCTAAGTGCGTCAAGGCGTTGCGTGGTTTCTTGGGGCTGACGAGCTATTATCGCCGTTTTATCAGTCACTATGGAACTATTGCCGGGCCACTCACGGCCCTATTAAAAAAGGGCGCCTTCGACTGGACCAATGAGGCGCAGATGGCCTTCGACAGACTTAAACAGGCCATGGCCCATGCGCCTGTCTTGGGGCTTCCCAACTTCGATCTGCCGTTTGTGGTGGAGACTGATGCTTCAGGTACTGGTCTCGGGGCCGTCCTCTTACAAAAGGACCGCCCGATCGCATTTCTGAGTAAAGCTTTGTCAGGTCGCACTCTCTTATTGTCGGCATATGAACGAGAGATGATGGCCATCATTCATGCAGTGACTAAGTGGCGGACGTATCTGTTGGGCCGGCGGTTCACCATACGGACCGATCATCAGCCGCTGAAGTATTTCTTGGAGCAAAGGGTGTCTACTCCGGCCCAGCAGAGGTGGGTCTGCAAGCTGTTGGGTTATGATTACGAGATTACTTACAAGAAAGGTGCTGAAAAAACTGTTGCAGATGCCCTGTCTCGTCGACCCATGACGGATTCTTGTATGATTTTATCCGGACCCACTTGCCCATTCATTCCGGACTTACAGCGATCGTATGTGGACGACCCGCCCACCAAGGAGTTGGTCCAGCGTATCCAGGCCCTGCCAGCCTCTGCTCTATGTGTGGCGGAATGACCTGTTATTTTGGAAAGATCGCTTGTGGGTGCCAAATTATGCTGATTTGCGTCGCCGCATCCTTTCTCATTTCCATGACACACCCATTGCAGGCCATGAAGGTTCATTTCATACTTATAAGCGGGTGAGCCAGAGTTTCTTATGGGCTGGGCTTTGTCGTGCAGTGCAGGATTATGTTGCAGCTTGTGATAATTGCCAGCGGGCCAAGTCCATGACCACGTCTCCAGCAGGCCTCCTCCAGCCGCTGGCCATTCCGGCTAACATTTGGGAGGATGTTTCAATGGACTTCATCGAGGCCTTACCTCTCGTCCAAGGGAAATCCGTCATATTGGTGGTTGTCGACAGGTTATCAAAGTACGCTCATTTCTGTGCATTGAGCCATCCCTTCACGGCCCGGACGGTTGCGGAGGTCTATGTGCGCGAGGTCGCTAAGCTCCATGGCATGCCAAAGTCCATCGTATCGGATCGCGATCGCGTCTTTCTGTCGAACTTTTGGCGCGAATTCTTCGCTCTACAAGGTACGCAACTACATATGAGTACAGCCTACCACCCGCAGACAGATGGGCAAACAGAGGTGGTGAATCGCTGTTTAGAGCAATATTTGAGGTGTTTCGTGGGCGATCAACCCCGCCGTTGGCTTCAACTCCTACCATTGGCGGAATGGTCTTACAACACCGCCTACCACACTCGAGCGGGTTTTACTCCATTTGAGGTTGTGTATGGTCGCCCCCCACCTACGGTTCTTTCTTATGTACCTCATCGTTCCGCTATTGCTGAAGTGGATTATATGCTCCAAACTCGTGATGAAGTGTTGCGACAACTTAAGCACAACTTACAGTCGGCTCTGAACCGTATGAAATAGGTTTATGATCGCGCCCGTACAGATCGAACCTTTCAGGTGGGCGCCTTGGTTTATGTGTCTCTGCTGCCCTTGCGCCAGACTTCCTTAGGACCCACTGACAACTGCAAATTGGCCCACCGTTATCATGGGCCTTATGAGGTGGTTGAGCGCATTGGGCCGGTGGCGTATCGTCTGGCCTTACCACCAGGTTCCTTGGTGCATCCAGTGTTTCATGTCTCACGTCTCCGCAAGTTTGTGGGTGATCCTTCTACCGTGGCCCCCAGTGCACGTTCCCCACTTCTTGAGCCAGCGGCAACTACTTCTGCTGCACCTTCTCCTGCTTCTATTATTGATCGCCGCCGTGTTCATCGTACCGGTCGTATTGTCACGGAGGTGCTCATTGCTTGGCAAGGTCAGCCGTTAGAAGATACTACCTGGCTCCTCGAGGATGATTTTCTGGCTCAATTCCCATCATGGACGCCTTGAGGACACGACGGCAGCGGAGCGTGGTGGAATGTTGTGCACGTCCACACAACACGTCTACAGCATCCGTCATTAGGATATTTCCATTTTATTAAGTATCAGATTGTAATCAGCCCGTTTAGGCTAATTGTTAGATGACGGGACTAGTAGAGAATAATCAGGCCCAATTTGAGGCCCATCAGCTTTGACAGATGGCGCAGCCCCCTTGGGAGACGCGCCATCCTCTCCTTTTTATGGAGGTCGTCCTCCCCTTTTGAAGTTATGCAATATTGAATTCCAACTTTCCTCTCAACTCTTCTTCTTCCTTCCTCCATTGCCGATTTGTGGTCCATCCGGAACACAACAATAAGGTCCAAGGTTGGCCTTTGAAGTTAGGCCCAAGGGTCACCACACTTTTGTGGGGGAGAGAGATGTTGGACCCATGCACCTAGGTGGGCTAACCCACACGCACGCGTGCGAGCGAGTTCTGTTCGGTTCGCACGCGCGGCCGGGCCGGGTTGGGTTGGGTCAACAAGATAATATTATTTTGGGACAAATTCAATTGGTTTGGTTTTCTAGTTTATTTTGGTTCAACCAAAACTAGTTTATTTTTATGACCGTTAATGGACGGACCCGTCCGTTTAACGGGAAAGGGTTTCAACGGGCTTTAACGGGAAATAGTGTGTTTTCAACGGGCTTTAACGGGATTTCTATAAAAGCTTGAGAAAAAGGGTTTTCTGTACGGTTTTATACTGCATTTCATCTTCTACCTTTCTCCTCTCTTATGTGAAAGCATTACACATCTGTGGTTCGCTGCGCGTACTGTATGGAGTGCTCCTACAGCACGTGGTTGATCGTCTTATCCTGAGAGGCAGACGCCCACGAGTCCTAAGCACCATAGGGAGGGCGCATTCTGTCTTAAGGACAAAGTGTTTCGCTTGATTCGATCATCAATTTCTTCTAACAATTTTTCGTCTTTGCAAAGGTGCACATATCTCATCCTTAAGACAGTAGTAGTAAGTAATTTGTAATAACAATCTTAAGACAGACTGCTCTATGCTGTACTGTAATTTTATTTACTGTACTATTCTGTAATTTGTTCTGTAATTACTGTGCTTTTACTGAGATAATCTTCTGTGATTTGCAAAGTTACAGAAATGGCTACTGAGGGTACCATATTTTTTCCCACTCCGGTGAATGCTCCTGTTCAAGTTAAATGGGAGAAACTAGAAAAGTATAGTGGTGTGGATTTCAAGAGATGGCAACAGAAAATGTTGTTCTATCTTACCACGCTGAATTTGGCCAGATTCCTTAAAGAGGAAGTCCCCGTTCTTACTGAGGAGAAGCGGGAAGACAAAATGGCTGTTGTGGTAGTAGATGCATGGAAACATGCAGATTTCTTATGCCGAAATTATATCCTTAACGGATTGGACAGCACATTATATAATGTGTACAGTTTGATGACAAGTGCTAAGGCACTATGGGAGTCATTAGACAAAAAGTACAAAACTGAAGATGCTGGAACGAAGAAATTCGTGGTTGGCAAATATTTGGACTTCAAAATGGTGGACTCTAAGACTGTGATCATTCAAGTTCAAGATCTACGAGTTATCCTTCATGAAATTCATGCAAAAAACATGACTTTAAGTGAGTCTTTCCAGGTGGCAGCAATAATTGAAAAACTACCACCATCCTGGAAGGATTTCAAGAACTACTTAAAGCATAAGCTAAAGGAGATGAACTTGGAAGATCTGATTGTGAGGTTAAGGATTGAAGTGGACAACCGTTCTTCTGAAAAGAAAACCGGGGGTCATGGCATGGAGGCCAAAGTCAATGTTGTGGAACAAGGGCATAAAAGCAATGGCTTCACCAACAAAAAGAGGAAGCATCCTGGGGGTCAGTCAAACAATGACTCCAACAACAACAAGTTCAAGGGCAAGTGCTATGTGTGTGACAAGGTGGGCCATAAGGCAAAAGATTGTTACAAACGGAAGAAACAAGATGGTTTCAAGAAGAAGAAGGCACAAGCCCACATGACCGAAGTGGAGAATCTCTCCACCAATGTGCATGACATCAACCTTTCTGCTGTGATTTCGGAAGTGAATATAGTCACAAATGATAGAGAATGGTGGGTGGATACTGGGGCTATCCGTCATGTGTGCTCAAACAGGAGAATGTTCTCCACTTATCACTCCGTGAAAATAGTGAACAACTGTTTATGGGCAACTCTTCTACTGCGAAGGTTGAAGGAATTGGAAAGGTGGTGCTCAGGATGACTTCGGGCAAGGAACTCATGCTCAACAATGTGATGCATGTGCCAGAAATTCGAAATAATTTAGTGTCTGGATCATTGTTGAGCAAGAATGGCTTCAAGTTAGTGTTTGAGTTGGACAAATTTGTTTTGACTAAGGGTGGGATGTACGTGGGAAAAGGGTACCTGAATGAAGGGCTTTTTAAGCTCAATGTTTTACTTATTGTATCTGTTGCTAATGTTATGAATGAGAATGCTTCTTCCTCTTATATGATTGAGTCATGTGATGTGTGGCATGGTAGATTAGGACATGTTAATTATGATGCTTTACAAAGATTGATTAATATGGAATATCTGCCTAAATTTAATATTGACTTTAATAATAAATGTGAAACGTGTGTGGAATCTAAATTAACCAGGAAATCATTCAAAAGTATTGAAAGATGTACTGAACCTCTTGAGTTAATTCACAGCAATGTATGTGATTTAAAACTTGTTCAAACAAGAGGAGGTAAAAAGTACTTTATTACATTTATTGACGATTGCACTCGTTATTATTATGTATACTTGCTGAGAAGTAAAGATGGGGCTATAAACATGTTTATGTTATATAAAACAGAGGTTGAGAATCAACTTGGCAAGAAAATAAAAGTTCTGAGAAGTGATAGAGGTGGGGAATATGAATCACCTTTTGGTGAATTCTGTTCACAATATGGTATTATACACCAAACAACGGCACCTTATTCACCACAGCAAAATGGAGTTGCTGAACGGAAAAATAGAACTTTAAAAGAAATGATGAATGCCATGTTAATCAGTTCTGGGTTACGTCAGAACATGTGGGGGGAAGCTTTGCTTTCAGCCAATTATATTCTCAACAAAATACCTCATAAAAAAACCTTCCAGACACCATATGAGTTATGGAAAGGTCGAAAGCCTTCTTATAATTTCTTAAAAGTGTGGGGATTTCTAGCAAAAGTGGCAGTCCGTAATCCCAAGAGGATTAAGATTGGACCAAAGACCATTGATTGTGTATTCATTGGTTATGCCAATAATAGTAGTTCATATCGTTTTCTTGTTCATAAATCGGACATTCCTGATGTAAATGTCAATACAGTGATTGAATCAAGGAATGTTTCATTTTTTGAACATATTTTTCCTTGGAATTCTACACAAAATTAAAGTTCTCTTAAAAGAACTTTGAATGTTGAAACAGACACTAGTGATGACAAAGAGGGGGAAGATTATGAACCTAGACGTAGTAAACGTGCTAGAATATTAAAATCCTTTGGTCCAGATTTTCTAACTTACTTGTTAGAAAATGAGCCTCAAAGCTTTAAGGAAGCCATGTTCTCTCCTGAAGCACAATATTGGAAGGAGGCTGTAAATAGTGAAATTGAATCCATTATGCAAAATCACACTTGGGAGTTGGTTGATCTACCACCAAGGAATAAACCTCTCGGATACAAGTGGATATTCAAGAGGAAGATGAAGGCTGATGGATCAATTGACAAATATAAAGCAAGACTTGTTATCAAAGGATACAAGCAAAAGGAAGGTCAAGATTATTTTGATACATATTCACCAGTCACAGGAATAACTTCTATTTGAATGTTAATCGCTATGGCTGCTTTGTATAATCTTGAAATACATTAAATAGATGTAAAAACAACATTCTTGAATGGTAACCTAAATGAGGAAATATATATACAACAACCTGAAGGGTTTGTTGTACCGGGTCAAGAAAACAAAGTGTGCAGACTTGTTAAATCTCTTTATGACCTTAAATAAGCACCTAAGCAATGGCATGAAAAATTTGACAAAATGATGATGTGAAATAGATTCAAAATCAATGAATGTGACAAATGTGTTTATGTCAAAGCTAGACCTGAAGGCTATGTTATTGTATGCCTATATGTGGATGATATGCTCATTATTGATGGCAATGATAATATCATTAAAGCTACTAAGAAGATGTTAAACAAACAGTTTGACATGAAGGATATAGGTGTTGCAGATGTTATACTAGGGATGAAAATCACTAGAACATCTGATGGATATGTGTTATCTCAATCCCATTACATTACAAAAATCCTAGACAAATTTAATGAGAATGATAATCGTCCAGCGAAAACACTTATGGATGTGACATTGCATTTAAACAAAAACATGGGTGAGAGCATATCACAACTCTAATATTCTCAAATTATTGAAAGTCTCATATACCTCATGAATTGTACGAGACCGGACATTGCATACTCAGTAAGTAAACTGAGTAGATATAATAGCAACCTAGGGGAAGACCACTGGAAGGCTCTAGTCAGGGTTCTTAGATATCTAAGATATACCTTGAACTATGGACTACACTATACAAGGTATCCAGCAGTACTAGAGGGGTACTGTGATGCAAATTGGATATCTGATACAAGAGACTCAAAATCCACAAGTGGATATGTCTTACTATTGGAGGTGCAGCAGTGTCTTGGAAATCTTCTAAACAAACGTGCATTGCGAGATCCACAATGAAATCAGAATTCATTGCACTTGATAAAGCAGGCGAAGAGGCTGAGTGGCTTCATCATTTTTTAGAAGATATTCCAATGTGAGAGAAACCTGTGCCACCTATATGTATCTATTGTGATAGTCAATCTGCTATTGGAAGAGCACAAAGTAACTTGTATAATGGTAAGTCTTGATATATATGTCAGAGGCATAATACCATAAAATAATTGTTATCTAGTGGAATAATTTCTATTGAGTATGTTCGGTCAAAAGAAAATATTGCGGATCCGCTTACAAAGGGTTTGACCAAAGAACAAGTGAGCAATTCATCGAGGGGAATGGGCTTAAAGCCCATAAATTAAAAATCACCATAATGGCAACCCAACCTAGTTGACTGGAGATCCCAAGATCTAGGTTCAAAGGGACAACCGAATTGTGGGGGATTCAAGGGGAATCACTATGGAGATAAAATCTCGTTCCCATTCCTATGATGAGATAGTGATGCCTGCTGAATGAATCAGGATAAGCTTTGCTTTTAATGGTTCTCATAGCTTGACTTAGTTCGAGTGGGGTATTGCAGGATGCTCCTAATGAGAATCATATATATGAGTGTGAAGGGGCCACTTCTATGAGGATTTTAAGGCTAAATCTTCTAGAGCACTCATGAAAATCAGGTTTGTTCGGGGCCAAAAAGAACAAAGTCATGAGAACCACAATGTGTCTGAGAAGTGATTATGTGACTTCTATTGTCTTGGTTTACACAAACGGCTGAACAGTTCAAGGCATCACGTTTACTAATTAGCCAGTAAACCCGATAGTCATCACAAGGGAAGGTTCAAAGTCGAAAGCTACCTTTCCCCCATGCATGATCTTCTCAATATTTGCATTCACAAGTTTTCTGCATAGTTTTTGCATAGTTATCCAGCCAATTCTCATTCATGTGGGGGATTGTTAAAAGTGGGTGTTAAAGAGGGAGTTAGAACCCATATTAAAACCCACTTACTATAGATATGAATGAGTGAATTGGGTGGAGGATGAATAGTCCCACATCCACACCAAGGAGGTGTTGTGGATGGTATATAAGGTCCAAGGTTGGCCTTTGAAGTTAGGCCCAAGGGCCACCCCACTTTTGTGGGGGAGAGAGATGTTGGACCCATGCACCTACGTGGGCTAACCCACACACGTGCACGCATCGCCGCCGCCGTCCGTCCTGCCGGCCGGCTTGGCTCGGTTCGGTTCGTACGAGCAGCCAGGCCGGGTCGGGTCGGGTTGGGTTGGGTCAACAAGATAATATTATTTTGGGACAAATTCAATTGGTTTGGTTTTCTAATTTATTTTGGTTCAACCAAAACCGGTTTATTTTTATGACCGTTAACGGACGGACGCATCCATTTAATGGGAAAGGGTTTCAACGGGCTTTAACGGAAAACAGTGTGTTTTCAACGGGCTTTAACAGGATTTCTATAAAAGCTTGAGAAAATGGGTTTTCTGTACGGTTTTAGACTGCACTTCATCTTCTTCCTTTCTCCTCTCTTCTGTGAAAGCATTACACATCTGTGGTTCGCTGTGCATACTGTTTGGAGTGTTCCTACAGTACGTGGTTGATCATCTTATCCTGGGAGGCAGATGCCCACGAGTCCTAAGCATCGTAGGGAGGGTGCATTCTGTCTTAAGGACAAAGTGTTTCGCTTGATTCGATCATCAATTTCTTTTAACAATTTTTCGTCTTTACAAAGGTGCACATATCTCATCCTTAAGACAGTAGCAGTAAGTAATTTGTAATAACAGAAACAACCATAAAAGAGTATCTACTAACCAACAATGCTTAACACCAGGACTGCATATCATAATCTCTGATTTCACTCCTTATATAAGCAAAACTATTATAATGACATCTATTATTTGCTAATTTGTAAAAAAGTACTACAATTCTTATTTTTTTATAAGTATGAAAAAATTTGTAGTATAATTTTGCTTTATATCGTCCTCAAAAATGGAAAAATTTCACCTACAAGACTCCATTATGACTCCGTCAAGATTATGAGTCAACTCCACTCCGTAGCATATGGAGTCGAATCTGAGTCTTGAGTTTTAGAACATTGCTTGAAATAGGATGGCTTGAGTCACTCCTCGGGGAATTAACATTAGAGGTTTTAGATAACTTCATTCCTTTATTCTGTTCCACCATAAGTTCGTTTGAGACAGGCATGCACGATTGAGTAGTTGATCGATTAGGGACCAAAGACTGGTCCAGGGTCATCACCTGATTGTTGGCAACTGGAATCCCAGATTTGGGATCCATAGGAGTAGGGTCTGCAACCATAGCGGACTTGGTTGCATGAGCAACATCATCCATAGGAGTAGGGCCTTCAACCAGGCCCTTACTACTTATGATGGCCATGGCTATTGAAGCTAGATCTTGTGGAACTTTGATCCAAACTTCCTTCAAATGACATGCATTAGTAGTGTGGTAAAAACACTTACATTTAGTACATATATGCGGCTCTCATTCATATTCCACAGGTTGTGGGAAGAGTGACTCATCTCTATTAGCTACTTGAACAACTGATGAAAACTTTAAATTAGAATCAATTTCAATATATGCTTGAACATAACCAAGAACAATCAGCTGTTGCTCTGCCAAAGAACAATGGACACCCCACGAGGTTGCTCGCCATGCTTAGGCTTTCTTTCGCAAAGTACTGGGGCAGGAGTTCTAGAAAGCACACCCAAATTGGAACCAATTTCAACATTTCTCAAACATGAAAGATACCTGGATGCCATTTGTGAAGTATTAAAGGCCTTCCACCCACAATCCACATAGAATGCAAATTTCTGAAGATGAAATTTGCATTCTCGTAATCTCTGAAGATGTAAATTTGAACATGAAAAAGTCACCTGCCAGAGACTGCATGTCAAAAGAACTAGTCGGCTTCCAGATCCGAGATAGGTACTCCTTAAACCAAACAAAATACAGATGCTTACCCGGAGGTTGCTGACAAGAGAAATATCTAGGCTGTCTACGCTCACGCCCTCCTTAGCATTTTGTCAAGATGCTCCCTCTGGGTAGTCTTTTGCAGCAGCAAGCACAAGAACGACCCAAAGCAAGCAGTAGCCTGGCCCAAAAGAGAGTGTAGCTGTGGCGTCATCCCCGCCGGTGGCGACCACTCCACCACTGACCTGATTTTCCCTGGTGCTGAGGCGCCATAGCAACCTTGTTCTCAATGGATGGAGACTCGGGCACAGTGGGGATGATGGAGAAAGTGACGGCTGCGAGCAGTCCGGTGGTGATTCGGCAGAGATGCAGAGGCTAGGGCACGCCTGCCCCCCTTTGGCAGAGAAGCCGCAGCTAGGGCACTTTCCTCCCTTTTCCAACAATATTGTTTGTGTTATATTATGAAATTTTTTTTATGTAAATGGTTAGGTCAATTTTTATTCGGTTATCAAGTCATGTTGTAGAAACATTTTTTTGATGAAAATTAGATTCACAAAGAAGCCATAATATCTTTCTAGCTTCTCCCGTCTAAGGATCACATTGGAATCCAGTGACATGCCATTCCAGTTAGTCACTTTAGTTTTTGAAGCTATACATATTATCTCGAAAAGGAAATAAAGAAGAATAAGCCATAGACATACTCCCCCAGTCCCTCCATCTGGAACTATTACCGCCCTTAGGTTTTCCAAAACGAATATTTAGTTCATTATGAAAATCTTTATGGTGATAATAATTATGGACGGAGGGGGTAGAATGCCAAGCTACTACAAGAGCAGTCCGCTCTTTTATTTCAGGGCTGATATCCATTAGGTTTGAGACGTGCTCCACCTGGTTTTGATTTCATTGCGTTGATAACTAATGGTTTGAAGTTATTATGTCAAAGTGATTATGCTGTGTTACAGTCCGTCTGTAAATAATCCAAGTAAAGGGTAGTTCTTTAATAATGCAGGGTTTAATCATTGTTCTGTAAATAAAAAAAGGGATTTATTTTGGCCCCTATATAGTAAATTTAAAGGTTTAATCGCACATCATGGCAAGACATCCCTCTTCCTTACTACTGACTATGAGACTTCCAATCATCTAAATAGCGTATTTATTTTTTGCTTGATTTTAAAATCACCATAGCCAAAGGAACACCTTTTTTGGCTATGGTGATTTTATGAATTGAGAGTTGTTGATATGTAGAAACCTTAAAAAAAATATTTCCCTTTTTTGTTATACTTGTCACTGCACATTCGGAAGATTACAACGGATAGAAAAATGTTTTCCTGACTGAGCGCGATAAGAATCATAAGATCTATATAATATAAAAAACAATAACTCAGTGGTAGATGGCATAAGAAGAAATGGTCATTTTTTCTAGCGGTTTGACGATGACTTATGAGTGAAATACATAAACCCATTCGATCTTGTATTACAATGCAGATTCTTTGCATATATGCTTTCTTTCTTATATGAGAGGAATGTATAGCACATAATATGAATGCAAATAATGCATTTTTAGTGTGAGGAAATAAGAGGTTCACGTTGCAGTTTTATTAATAATGCTTTACTGACATTAATTAGTCTTCCAAGAATTATCAGCACATGCATTTGCATGTGCAATAACTAGTATACTTAAACTGCCTAGTAAAGTTCAATGAAAAAGGGCAACCTGCGTGGAATTCATTTTTGTGCCAAAAGAATGATGAGAAGCATCAAGTTTCTTTGGAATTTTGTCCTTTTATACAAGACATATTGAGAAGCAATAGCTAAAAGTTTTATTAGGATGAAAATAGGCACAAAATCTAACATTTGGAGTCATACATCAATAGAACATAAGCACTTCTGCGTAAAATGCATAACTAGTAGATATGAAATTGAGAAGGAGTTTAAATCATGCTGTCCCAAGTGAGGAGCAAAAAAGAAGAATGGAAAAGAAAACTGTGAATAGAGATTTGTAAGGGTGGTTTAGTCTTACCAATCAAAAGGAGAAAAAGCTGGGGAGAGAGGTGCTGGAGATGTAAGATTAGGAAGGCCTCCACTTAATGTAGTATAGAACAGTGGAAAATAAGATAGCTCCGGCAGACAGTGAGGAGGAATAGGGAAAGAATAAAGAAGTTTGGCCATGAAAGACAAAGTTCTCACACTTAAAAGAAGGTGATGAAACAGTGGGAAAAAAAAGGAAAATTTTTGGTTTTGCCTTTTACTCCCTCCATCCGGCAGTAGTAGTAACATTTAATTTTCATAAAAGAGGAAGTAATTTCTGTTCATTTTTGGGAAAGCAATGTTACTACTAATTCTGGACAGAGGGAGTAATATTGAGTATGATACGGTTTCTAACTGAATTTCGTTTTAGTTTAGAGGAGTTGGAGAACTGCGTTGCGTGGACTTCTGCCAAGAAAAAATGTGTAGGAATGTGGTCACTTGTGCTGACAAGTGAGTAGTATGTGTAGAACCATGTTGTTATTATTAGTACATACTTAAGATGCATAGATGATCAATTTCTGAACACAACACTGGGCAGATGAACGTGTGTTGTAACTATGGTTTTTAAAACCAAACCGGACGTCCAGAATCAGTTTAAAAAGCGGTCCGGGCAGTCCAGTTCGGGACGTACCCGTCCATTAGCCGGTGAACCGCTAAACCAAAACTGGGTCCGGTTCACTACCAAACTATTTTTTTATTTGTTTTAATCAAAGTTGTATTTTAATTAGGAATTCGAACTCTGCATCAGGATTAACTCCTCAACATCTTAACCAAAATAAGAAATTCACACAAAATTTAGTATTATGTTTTTTATGTAGGGGAGTTTTTTTTTAAAAAAGAAATTGTGTCAAACCGGCGGTTGAACTGGACTGGCCACATTTTTGGGTCGAAGGCCGGTCCAATTTTGAAAACCATGATTGTAACAAGGCAAAAACGTGTATGAATTTGTGCTAGTATTTTTGAAATGTGTGTAATTTGTGTTAAACCATGCTTTTATTATTAGCATATACTGAATAACAGATGCATAGATGATCAATTTGTGAACTGATGATAAATTTATGGAAAGCCAGTTTAGTGAAAATTTTGTTTTGAAAGCCTGATAAGAGCATTTTTTATGGAATTCTGATCTAGGAACGCTTAGGACTATCGAGAGTAGTCTTTAGGACCATATCACAAGCCCCTGGTTTTGCGTTTATGGTAAGGTTAATTTTTAGCAAAAAGGGGCAATAGTTTTTTTTTAAACTGCCTAATGAAGTTCTACGAAAATGGCAACCAGCGTGGAACTCCTTTTCATCTCATAAGAATGATAACTAGCATCAACTTAATTTGAAATTTCGTGATTTAGACTAGACATATGGAGAATTAATAGCAAATAGGCCTACTAGATCGAAACAAGGAAAATATTCTAAGCATTAGATTCACACGTGAGTAGAACTTAAGCATCTGTTTTTTTCCTGCAGAAATGATATTTGGCATTATGGAATTGTGAAGATTGAACTCAGGCTATCCTGTGTGAGGGAGTAAAAATGAAGAATGGGAAAGAAAACTAGGGTGAGAGGTTTGTAAGGTGTGGGAAAGGCTTATTGTCCCTTCACCTTGCATAGTTTGTACTGAAAAGCCAATTAGCTAGGCAGATGCCTTTCACCATTTTTCAATCCTTCACAGAGAAAATAAATAACTTTTTTCCTTGGACTCCTATTCTTTATATTGCATGCACACAATGTTAACATTCATAATGGCTAATATTTCTTTTTACCAGTTAGAGCTTGAAACATCTTGGTGAAGTGTGCAATATGTTCTTTTTGTGCAAATATTTATGTTGACACTCATGATGGTTGCTTTATGATGGAAAGCAGGAAACTGAAGAATAATTCTGGGAAGAAAGAGCACCATTTATAGATGAAAAGGGGCTCTGCTGGAAATGTTCGTGCATTGTGTTCAATATGTATGGTAAAGAACAAACTTTTTGTAAGTATATATGGGTTTTTTGTGTCCCATATTACTTGCCTTATTGAGAGGGGTCGGCCATCCCAAGAGTGTGTGATCTTGTGGAGATTGCAAGGCCTCCGTGGGCCCATGTGGGGCCCACACCCTATTGGAAGAGACGCTTTGAAAAGTTACCCCAATTAAGGACGGCAATTAAGGGAGGTGTAACTCCCTAATTGTAGTAACTGATTTGCAATTAAGGGGAGATTTACTCCCTCAAAATATGTAACCGAAATGGATTAATTCCCATTAATTTGGGTAACCAAAAAAAAGCTATAAAAAGGGAAGAGATGGGGACGCCCATGCTCATCCTATGTTTTGGCATTTTTGGCTTTGATCCTATCCTCCTAAGTTCTCTCTTTCCTCCATTGGCAATAGTCTTTTCTCCCTTGGTTGATCTTGGCTATTTTTGGGATTCGTGTTGAAGATCGGATTGAAGCAAAGATTAAGGAGAAAAGGCTTGTTTGATATTGCTATCTCGGGGAGAATAGCAAATCAAAGGAGTCACACACGAACGGTTCTAGAAAAGTGATCTCCGACATACTATTCTTATTTTATACGAAGAACGGACTAACTTGGGCACAAAGGCCGCAGGTTAGTAGTATGTGTTCTTGAATTATTATTGATTGCTCATGATATAAATATCTGTTCGTCTATATTGCTAAAGATCTTGTACTCTATTGTGTATTTGTGTTTGTGAGTGCAAGGTTATTCCTCGTACAAACAAAATTTGGGAGACTTTGACACATACACGTCGAAAGATCCGATTCTGCTGCGGCTCGATTACCCTTCACTTTTTACATTTGTTTGCCCTTTCCAATTTTACTGGCCAGAGCTCAAAACTTATTAATGAGAAAGATGTTGTCTATGGTGCTTTGGATAAGTGAGCAGCGTAGGAACCAGAGTTTCCATTGATCGCAGCAGCTAAAGCTATGGATATATTTCGGAAAAGAAGTCAATGGCTGGATATAATACAAGTATTCGACAAGCTCACTTATCTCTATCTAGATTTAAGGTTATTGTGTGTTTCTTAGCATTGTGTATTGATTCAACTTTTTCTATAATGGGATTTCTTCCTGAGAAAGGTAATAATCTATCATGTTTGCCATTGTCTTCACCAAATTTAACTGTCCTTATATGGTAGGGTATGGAACTTTTCATTAATGAAATGTTACTAGTTATCGGTCTAGAAAATAATATCTCAATTTTTTGTTCTCGTGATGCTGTGGGACATCGTTCATGCAATGCAATGTAATTTACTTGTACACTATAAATAGCAAATGGCAATGGTTCATCAATCGTGTATGTATTATATATGCTAGGAAGTGTGTCATACGTGTAAAGTGTCCTATGTTCAATCATCTTTAAATTATCCTCGGAGCTGATCAAGATCTTGGTAGTGGGTTTTAGAACCTTGTTTCTACTTAAATGTACGCTGTGATCTTAAATTTTAAATACGTTGTTCTGATTTTTACAGTGGAAAGGAAGAGATGTCGGATATGCAGTGAGCAAGAAAAGAGAAGACTAAAGAAGTTTGGCCTTAAAAGACCGAGTCCTCACACTCAGAAAAAGGTGATGCAAGGATGAAAAAAAAGTACAGAGAACACCGTCAGGAACAGCTGTCACGGCCCGGGTTTTTAAAACATTTTTAAATCAGAGTTGTAGCGGAAAACCAGAGGATTATTCCTCTATGCGATAAATCATGAGCTGAAATTTTTTTGACTAAGTATCTAGGCCGTGATAACTGGGTTTCACAAATATTGATACAAAACCATATATACATATAGTATTACAAGATGCAAAGTCGATTAAACCAACGCAAGTCCTCTAAGTGCAAGTCAGTCATCCATCTCAAAATAAACTAGAAATAGTTGGTGCTCACGCCTTACAACAGAGTCTAGAGCAAACCCGAAGCAGGATATATGCTCAGCAATCTGAACGTCCTCACCGCCTAGCTCCCAAGTGCACATGAATTCAATCCTCCACAGCAGCACCTACATCACATAAGGATGCTGAGTATAAAAATACTCAGTGGGATACCATAACACAGTCATCAACATTACAATAAACCAGGATTTGCATTAACATATTATGCAACCTATTACAGGATTCCACTTGAATCTTTTATTAATCTTTCAAGCAAGTCTTTTATTGCTTCCCAAGTTCAATTCAATAATTAAGTCTTTGTCCCATATAGACAGACTCACTGAATGTCATACCTACATGACAGACAGCACGAAAATACCGTGACTATCACTCCGGTTAATACCGGTAATCACGACACGCCCTGAATCCCTCAAGGGTGACTGCCTCGCCCATTCCTTACCTTAAAAGGTATGACCGTCGGAAGGGTCTGGCTCCACATCAGCTCCTAGACTCGATGTGGGTCAGAAAACGCAGCCTTCTAGGATGCTAAGGTCTCCAATGTGCACAGTAAACCACCTGGCAACCAAGGCTCAGGATGTGTGCAGAGCTTCAACTTGGGAAGATGCAAAAGCTCTCTCTAAAATCCATAGAGATTAAGCACGCTCTCTATAAAATCCATAGAGAAGAGGTAACAGCTTAAGCCTGGCCAATAGAATATGTAATGCTCTCTCTAAAATCCATAGAAAGATGCAAACATGGCCAAAATAACATATAAATGCTCTATCTAAAATCCATAGAAAGATATAACAGCTTAAACCTGGCCAATAGAAGTTGGTCCTTATTAGGTACCATGACACAGAACTTCCACCAGTCAGAAGATGTGAATGCTCTATCTAGTCGAAAGATGCAACACCACCCCAATATATACCTTGTGATCCTTAACAAGTATCACGGTATTACTAGTATCAACCCTTTTTAGAGTTATAACATACCATTCACAACTGTTGTCTCAATAGCTCAACAAATAACCTGACCTTTGACTTAATAGTCATTCGGTCGCTTGATCGGAAGTCACTCACACTCATACACTGACTCCCAATCTTAAGGGCATTTTAGTCTTTATCTTGATTAGGTTCTTCCCAACCCTCAATCTCAGCCCTCAAGTCATCATTTTATTATCTTTTATAAAATGATTAAGTCTCTAAACCATCTAGGTTTATTAGTCGGGTTTTTCTTTACCATTTAAGACCTTTGCTACCAGTCAGCATAATATAAGGGACTAATGCCCTTAATACAGTAACATCACACACATACCAATAACACACCAATTAGGGCTTGAAATTATTTATTAAACAGCCGAAAATTACTAAAAAGAGCCTATGTACCATTCTAGCTCTGTATGTACCATAATTCACAGAAATACACAGACGGTCAAGCTCGACCGTCAGTTATAAGCGGTTTTTAACTATCGGTTGAGGTCCACCGGCAGTTCAAATTGTAAACCGGCGTATGAACCAGGTTTATTTAGTGAGCCAGGTTCGGTTTGAGCATGAACCAGTCTATTTACTGGACCGGGTTCGGTCTAATCATGGACCGAACCGGGTTCGGTTTGACAAATACCAAACCGGGTTCCGGTTCGGTCTGCCGATCCGGTCTGGCCAACCTGGGACCGAAGCAGTCGTCTTCCCAGGAAGACGACCAGTCGGTCGTCTTCTGCTCACTCATGGGTGGGGGCCGACACGATCGCCGTCGTCGGCCGGCGCCGCCCTCCTCCCCTTTTCCTCCTCTTCTCTGCGATTCCAAAAAAACCACCCGCAGTCTGGCAGATCCGAACGAAGCATCGACTAGCAGCAGCAGAAAGCTGCTGCCTTTCTCTGCCTGGTGGCTTGAGCGACGACGGCCCTTGCCGCCATAGCTCGCTGCCAAAGCCCCATCTCCTTCATCGGAGCTGTCTTCGCCTCAGTCGACGGAAGGAAATAAAAGTTAATACTTAATGAATGGGGCATGAGATCCTACCTTGCAAGTAAAACGATGCTGAATCGCCGC
Source organism: Houttuynia cordata (assembly GCA_039654745.1). Taxonomy (NCBI): domain Eukaryota; kingdom Viridiplantae; phylum Streptophyta; class Magnoliopsida; order Piperales; family Saururaceae; genus Houttuynia; species Houttuynia cordata. The sequence goes on from CM077507.1 coordinate 520,687, forward strand.
CCGCCGGAGGTCGTCGGAGAGTCGCCGGAGTTTGTTGGAGGTTGACGAGCTCGCCCAAGGGTTGTCGTCGCCACTCGCGGACACCCTCCCCCTGCTGCTCCTCTCCTCTCCCCCGGCTCCCCCTTTGCTTTTGTCTTAATCCAATCGCCGGAGGTAGCCGAGAGTTGACGGATGCTGGAGGTTCGCTGGGAGTCGAGTTCGCCGGAGATCCTCTCCCAAAACTCAGCGACTGGCCTTCTCTGCTGGTTGGGTTCGGAATGGCTCTGCATGAGGGTGAAGGCACATATGAGGAAGAGGATGCCCACCTGTCCGAAGCAGCTACACCTGGCCCTAAGCACCTCACACTTGGCTTAAACGAGTGAGGTCATGACATTCTTCCCTCCTTAAAAGAATTTTGTCCTCAAAATTCAGGTAAATTCTTCCCCAAACAACTCTGGGTAAGCACGCTACATTTCTTCTTCCATCTCCCAAGTGAGTTCCTCAAACTTATCATTGCACCACTGAACCAAGACTAACGGAATCACTCTATTCCTGAGTACCTGATTTCTTCGATCCTTAATCCTGATCGGTTTTACTTCATAGGTCAAGTCAGGTTTTAGTTCCAGCATGGAATAGTCAACCACATGTGCATCATCCCGACAATACTTCCTCAACTGCGAGACATGAAACACATTGTGCACCTGGTCCAAGTTAGGAGGTAAAGCAAGTCGATAAGCTGAGTTACTAATCTGTTCAAGGATTTCAAAAGGACCTACAAAACGAGGACTCAATTTTCCTTTCTTTCCAAAACGTAAAACTTCACGTGTGGGTGAAACCTTTAAGAACACATGGTCACCAATTTCAAACTGAAGATCTCTATGCCTTCTATTTGCATATTGTTTCTGCCAATCCTGGGCCAACTGAAGCTTTTCCTGAATGAATTTCACCTTGTTAGCACACAGCTGAAGCATCTCTGACTTGATCATAACTTTTTTCACCGACTTCATTCCAACAAGTCGGAGATCTACATGGACGTCCATAGAGAGCTTCATATGGCGCCATCTCAATACTAGAATGGTAGTTGTTGTTATAGGCGAATTCAATCAAGGGTAAATGGTCATCCCAATTACCTTTCCAATCCAACACGCATGCTCTAAGCATGTCCTCCAAAGTTTGAATCGTCCTTTCTGATTGTCCATCATACTGAGGGTGATATGCTGTGCTGAAATTGAGTGCAGTGCCTAAAACATCTTGTATACTCCTCCAATAGCGTGACGTGAATCTAGGATCCCTATCAGACACTATGGAGAGAGGGGCACCATGCAATCTTACAATTTCTCAGATATAGAGCTGAGTCAAGCTTTCCAGAGTCTGCTTCCACCGAATTGGTAAGAAGTGTGCAGATTTGGTCAACCGGTCTACTATCACCCAAATAGCATTATGCTTCTTCTGGGTAGGAGGTAAGCCTACTACAAACTCCATGGTGATGTGTTCCCACTTCCATTGAGGAATCTCTAGTGGCTACAAAAGTCCTCCAGGTCTCTGGTGCTCTGCTTTAACTTGCTGACAAGTGAGACATCTGGCTACAAACTGACCAATATCCTTCTTCATTCCATCCCACCAGAAGTTACGCTTCAAATCTTTGAACATCTTTGTCCCACCTGGATGAATGGTGTACTTGGAATGATGAGCCTCACTTAATAATTCTCTGCGCAGTTCTGAGATAGCTGAGACCACCAATCGACCTTTGAATCGAATTGCCCCGTCATCTCCTCTAACAGAACCTGTCTTTTTGAGTAAGTTCTCGACTTCTGAATCTGTTGCCTGCGCTAAAATAATCTTTTCAACAATTCCATATTGTACTACAAAGTTGGCCACAAAAGACTTCCCTCCTTTGGATGAAGGTTCTATGTGTAGGCTTCCCATAGATTCTAGCAATTTCCACTCTTTTACCATCATAAAGGCAACAAGGGTTTCTGATTTTCTACTAAGTGCATCTGCCACCACATTAGCTTTGCCAGGGTGGTAAGCTATAGAGAAGTCATAATCCTTGATATACTCGAGCCAACGCCTTTGTCTCAAATTCAGATCTCTCTGAGAGACAATATACTTCAAGCTTTGATGATCTGTAAAGACTTCAAACTGCACACCATAGAGATAGTGCCTCCACAACTTCAATGCAAACACTACTGCAGCTAACTCTAGGTCATGTGTTGGGTAGTTTCTCTCATGTGGCTTTAGTTGTCTTGAGCCATAAGCCACAACTTTGCCATGCTGAATGAGTACACAACCTAAGCCTTTTCCAGAAGCATCACTGTACACCACCAAACCACCTTCTCCTGAAGGAAGAGTAAGAATTGGTGCACTAGTTAATCTATTCTTCAACTCCAAGAAACTATTTTCACATTTTTCATCCGAAATAAACTTCACATCCTTCCTTGTCAATTTGGTCAAAAGTAGGGCAAGAGTAGAGAAACCTTCGATGAATCGTCTATAATACCCTGCCAAACCCAGAAAACTTCTAATCTCGATGACTGTTTTTGGCCTCTCCCAATTGACAATAGCCTTGACCTTAGATGGATCAACAGATATGCCATCCTTTGAAATAATATGCCCTAAGAAGTTAATGCTCTCCAGCCAAAAGTTACACTTGATAAACTTGGAATACAACTGATGTTCCCTCAACACGTCTAACACCCGCTCCAAATGCTTTGCATGGTCCTCGAAGGATGACGAGTAGATAAGGATGTCATCTACGAAGACAATGACAAACTGGTCTAACCAAGGATGATAAATCCTGTTCATCAAATCCATAAAGGTTGCAGGTGCATTGGTTACTCCAAAGGGCATTACTAGGAATTCATAATGACCATACCTGGTCCTAAAGGCAGTCTTAGGGATGTCTTCATCTCGAATCCTCAACTGATGGTAACCCGAGCGAAGGTCAATTTGAGAAAAAATTTTGGCTGAATGCAACTGGTCAAATAGATCATCTATCCGAGGTAAGGGGGCATTTATTTTTAACAATCTGAGAGAACCATCTTTCTTCTTGACAAATAGGACTGGTGCTCCCCAAGGCGAGACACTTGGACGAATAAATCCCTTGTCGAGCAACTCTTGTAATTGCTTCTTCAATTCATTCAACTCCGCTGGAGCCATCCTGTACGGTGCCTTGGACATTGGTGTTGTTCCATGACACATCTCTATGGTGAAGTCAACTTCTCTTCTAGGAGGTAGACCGGGTAGTTATTCAGGGAACACGTCTGAAAACTGAGACACTACCGGTATATCTTCCAACTTTGGTTGTGTTGATTCCAAAGTGATCACGCTTGCTAGATAGGTAGCACATCCCTTCATCAGAAGCTTATGCGCCTTCAAGGCTGAGATTATACATGCATTATCTTTTGACTTCACTCCCTGAAAAATAAAATATTCCTCCCCAGGGATGGTAAGGGTTACTCTTTTTATCCTGCAATCCACTAATGCAGTATATACAGAAACCCAGTCCATCCCTAGGATTACATCAAAGTCAATCATGTCTAACAAGACAAGATCAGCTGGAAGATATTTATCTCCAAAACAAATAGGCACTCCTAGAAGACACTCACTCACTTTAATAATATCACCAACAGGGGTCATCACAAGTAAAGGTGAATCTAGCATGCTACAAGGGTGGTTTAAACTTAAAGCGCACACACCCAATACAAAAGAATGAGTTGCACCAGGGTCAACTAAAACTTTTACACCCAAGTCGTAAATAGAAACCATACCTCCCACAACTGCATTCTTTTGAGCATCCTGAGAAGTAATAGAGTAAACAGGAGCCTGTGCATGCCTACTGCTTTCACCTTGCTGTGCATTCTTTTGCTTTTCAGGGCAAAACCTGGCAATGTGCCCCTTTTTATGGCAAAAAAAGCAGATGCGATCCTTTGCCTCACAAATCTGCCCTGGGTGAATTTTTCCACAAGAGTAGCACTCTGACTGACCACTTGCCCCCTAAGGTTGAGGTTGTGGTCTCTGGAAAAATGGCCTCTACTTACCAGCATTAAACTGTCCTGAGCTTTTTCACCTCGGCTCAAAACCCCTCTTCTGTCTATCGTGGAAGTTATGTCCCTGACCAAATTTGCTACTTCCAGCATCAATTCTCAGTCTCTTAGCCTTTGGTCTAAAATCATTCTTGGCCACACCAGCATTAGCCTTCTGCTCCTCTCTATTTCTGTCTTGGTTCTTCTAAAAAATATACCCTGCTCCACAGCATCAGCAAAAGATGTAGTTCGGGCTCCCATGACTTTCTCTCGCAGCCCAGTTCTAAGTCCATAAATGAACTTCTCCATTCTTTCACCATTATCCTCCATCTTGGTGGTGAAACGCTTCAACTCTACAAACTTATTGTCATAGTCCTGCACGGTCATATTACCTTGCCTAAGACCCAAGAATTCACGCATCTTCTCTTTCCGAATGTGGCTTGGAAAATATTTTCCATTAAAAACTTTTAGGAATTCCTCCCAGGAAATGTCTTCAACTTTCCGATCTTTAAAGAAGGTGCGCTTGGCAGAACTCCACCAGTGGTCCGCATTTTCTGTCAAAACAAAAGTCGCCATTCGAACTTTACTATCATCCTCTGCCGAGATAGATTCAAAAATCTTCTCAATAGCTTTTACCCAACTCCCAGCCTTTTCTGGAGTTTCTTTCCCTGTGAAAGCTGGAGCTATTGCCTGGAACAATTTGAGATGAGCTATCTTTTCTTTCTCTGCTTTCTTCCTGGCATCAGGACGATGTTTCACTTGAGCTTGCACTGTTTGTGCTAGACACCTAATCATTTCCATTACATCCCCATCACCGTCACCTCCCAAGTTAGATGATGACGTGCCATGGAAGGTTTTCCGTGGTCCCCCACTGCTTTCCGTAGACTCCTCACGGGAGATCTGATGAGGAGGTAGAGATTCTTCTGCCTGGCATTCTCTATCTTTACTTCTGCCAATTTCCGAAATTTTCACTGTCCGGATGTTTCTCTTACGCGATGCCATCTCAACCTACAGGATGAGAACACTTATCACTACTTCTACCCACAACCACAACTATAACTAGATATATCCGAAGAGGACTTCCAGACTTCCAGATAAAGGTTATGCTCTGATACCAACTGTAACGACCCTCATCTCAGAAGGTGTCTTCTGAGGCAACACCCGCTGAGTGGGAAGAGGGCATCTGTCTTGGCAAGCAACACCTGCTAGGGCAAGTGCCATTACCATGGAAGACTCAGCATGCTGCCTTCCATTTGGTAGAAGAAAATAGCAACTGGTAGGGGCTATGGTGACTCAGCAGCCCCTGCGATGGCTATAAAAAGGGAGAGTTGGGGGGATCTTGAGACAGAAGCAGAGAGAAGGGGGAGCTGAGGGGTGAGAGCCAGACAGAGGAAGAAAAGGAGAGGGATAGAGGAAGGGGAGCCGGGAGCAGCAGTCGCTGGGAGCCACCATCCGGTGACCCATGCGACTGCGACGCCGGCAACAATGCCGGCAATGGCAACGATGACGCACCGAGAAGAAGAAGTCCGACGAATGGCGAATCGAACCCCAAACACGCATAAAGGTCGGATCTCATACCTATTTCATCATTTTGTTTGTGTTTTTCTGTTTTATCACTTACCGCCGATGGAGGTGACGATGACGCATATTTTCCACCGATGGAGGCGACGATGGTGCCGGCGGAAGCGCCTGCCCGTTTTTCTGACAGTTTTTCCCAGACCTTGGGCATACGGCGAGATGGCGAGTAAGTGGTTGGAAATGGCCCATGAGACTCCAGGGCGACGGTGGAGCCGCTGCTGGCCTAGAAAGTCGCCAACTTGGTGGCGAGCCGCCGCGACAGAAGTTGTCGACGCTCGAGCCGCCAAGAGGCTTGAGGTGGAAATGAGGAGATGAGGATTAAACTTGAGGGTTGAGAATAACCTAATCAAGATAATGACTAAAATGTCATTGAGTTTGTGAGTCAGATTTTGAGTGGCAGTGACTCAGAACCTATGGCCATGAGTTCCATAGTTGGAGCATGTTGGGTCTGAAGGCAAATAAGGGTAAGCTACAATACTTCGGCGTGAGGTGTGAGTGGGTTGCCACATGAGCATATTCCCACGGCCATAGTGGGCCTTTGTTTCATGCGGCTGGAAGGGGTAGTGGTTATCCTTAATGCAGTTGGGACCACTTGGCTCCGGCATTGGAAACCATGTGACATGGCTATAATGATCGTATGTGGATAAGTTATTAGAGTGCAGTGATTTTGGTGAGATTTGGTTGGACTTAGGCTGTTTTGCATCTTCCCTACTGTGGAAGCTCTGCACATCTGTTTTGCATCTTCCCTATGGTGGAAGCTCTGCCCGTCTGTTTTCATGTGGATCAGCTATTACAGTGCAGAGAGATTGATGAGGTGTGATTGATACTGTCCATTTGGGATAAAGATGTAATTATTGAACATAAACTTGAGAAGCAATAAAAGACTTTGCTTGAAATGCTAATAAAAGAATCAAGTGAAACTTTGTAATAGGCTGCATAAGATGTTAATGCAACTATTGACTGTTGATTTTGAGATGTTGATGATTGTGTTACGATATCCCACTGAGTATTTTTATACTCAGGATCCGCTCGTGATGCAGGTTCTTTAGTAGAAGACTATTTTCACGTAGCACCTGGTGGTAGACGATCGAGAGTGAGGATGACTTGACAGCTTCTAAGTAAGCATCGGTCTCCTTTATCTTCTAGTGTATTTTGAGATGGATGATGGACATGTACATGAAGGACTTGCATGAGTTTAATCGGCTTTGCATTTGTAATAATTGTCTTTAAAGATATTTGTGAACCCCAGTTATCACGGCCTAGATGCTTAGTCGAAAAATTTTCAGCTCATGATTTATCGCATAGAGGAATAATCCTCTGATTTTCCGCTACAACTCTGTTTTAAAAAATAGTTTTAAAAACCCGGGCCGTGACAACAGCGGACTATCATTTCTTTTTGTGAATTCGTTTTATCGAAAGCCTTTTAGTATGAATTTGACCGTTTTGATGGTATAACTGAAAGCAAACACGTATCCTTACAATATGGTTGTTATACGATGAGTTATTTTGTACCAGTTAGTTCTGTAGACATCTTCAGTGAGTTGTGAAATACTCCTATATGCAATTATCTTTTTTGACATAGGATAGTGATTTTATGAAACTGAAGTACAATGCAGTGAAAAAAAGAGCACCATTTATGGATGAAAAGGGACTTGGTCAAATGTGGGCAAAAAGTTCTCAATCTCGTTAAAATTGTAAGCTAGTATCGACGTAGATCCGTCCATCAAACGCATTGAATATCAATCCTTTGAGGTTGGTTTCATTTTTTTAATTGACTTTGAACATATGAGTGCATTATGTTCAGTATGCAAGCTAAAAACATCTCCTTGACCTTCGTTTTCTGTTTCTAATTTTACTAGACTTTGTGCATGTAACAACTGTTATAATAAGGAAAGAAACACATGGCAGGGGGCTGTAGTGACACGGCAGCCTGTTCGGGCTTTAATTGAGAAAAGCAAGGGGAAAAAGTGTCAGTGACCTCGGGCGACGCCGGCAACGATGGCAACTCCGACAATCTCAACGACCTCGACAACCTCTGGCGGACGGCGACTCGACGGATTGCAAGGTAGGATTTCGTACTTTTTCATCAAAGTTTTTTTTTGGGTTTCTTCGCCATTGGAGGCGACGAAGATGCCAGAGGAAGCGGCGCCGGTGCCGATTACATCGGGCAGTCAGCAGGGTGCCGCGAGCAGTGACGGTAGCAGCGACATAACCGTCACTGCTCCAAAAGTGCTATGGCGACGAGCTCCGGCGGCAAGGGCGGTGATCGCCCAAGCTGCCAGACAGAGAAGGAAGAGGAGGTAGGGGTCTTGGCGGGTCACCGGGGGTCGATATGACCTCCGCTGGGCTTCCGGCCGCGGTGAAGGAAGCAAAGGAAGCAGCTTTTTGCTGCTGCCAGTTCATGTCTCCTCCTCGAGATCTGTCTGGACTACGGGCAGACTGTTAGTGGTGGAGAGGAGGAGAAGGGAGGGGAGCGTCGACTCGGTGATGGCGGCACGACGACGGTTGTCGTAGTGGCCGCCACCCATGGCACGAGCAGAGGATGACCAACTGGTCTGGTTTGGTCCAAAAGCAAGCCAGACCGGACAGATCAATTATTAGACTGTACCGGTCCAATAAATAAACCGGTTCGGTCCATAGTAAGACTAAACCCGATTTGGTCCAGAATCAGACAAAACCCAGTTCACTCCCAGACCAAACCCGGTCCAATAAATAGACCCAATTCACCAATCAGTTTGGAGTTGAACTGTCGGTGGACACCCACTGACAACTAAAACTGCCTACAGTTGACGGTTGAAGTCGATCGACTGTGCATTTTAGTGTAGTGTAGTACATACAGGGCCAGTATGGTACATAGGCTCATTTTGTTGATTTTTGGCTGTTTGATAAATAATTTCAAGCCTTAAATGGTATATTATCTTTACGTGTTTGATGTTTCTGTATTAAGGGCTTTTATCCTTCATTTTGTGCTGACTGATAGTTGAGGACTTAATGATAAGATAAAGCCGACTAATAAACCTAGATGGGTTAGAGATTTAATTATTTTATGAAAGATAATAAAATGATGACATGAGGGCTAAGCTTGAGGGTTGAGAAGAACCTAATCCAGATAAAGACTAAAATACCCATAGGATTAGGAGTCAGTTTATGAGTGTGAGTGACTTCCAATCAAGCAACCGAATAGCTATTAAGTCAAAGGTCAGTCTATCTGTTGAGCTACTGAGCTAGCAGTTGTGAATTGTATGTTATAACTCTAAGAGAAGTTCATATTAGTAATACCATGACACCTGTTAAGGATCACAAGGTATTGGTTGGGGTTGTGTTGCATCTTCCCATGAGTGGAAGCTCTACCAGTCTGGTTTGTATCTCTATGGAGAGCATTTAGAGAGCATTTACATCTTCCCATTGGTGGAAGCTATATGTCAGTGGTACCTAATGAGGACCAACTTCTTTTGGTCAGGTTTAAGTTGTTGCATCTTTCTATAGATATTAAAGAGAGCATGTACCTTTTATTTTGACCGATGTTTGCATCTTTCTATGGATTTTAGAGAGAGCATTACATCTTATATTAGTCAGGCTTAAGTTGTTTGCCTCTTCTCTATGGATTTTAGAGAGAGAGCTTGCTTATTCTCTATTGATTTTAGAGAGATCATATGCATCTTCCTTTGATGGAATCTATGCACTCATTCCGAGCTATTGATGCAAGGTGGTTTACTGTGCACATTGGAGACTCTAGCACCTTGGAAAGCTGCATCATCCCTACCCACATCGTGTCCAAGAGTTGATGTGGAGCCAGACTCTTCCGCCAGTCATACCTTCTAAGGTAAGGAATGGGCGAGGTAGTCACCCTTGAAGGATTCAAGGCGTGCCATGATTATCGGTATTAACCAGAATAATAATCACGTTGTTTTCATGTTGTTCGTCATGTAGGTATGACATTCAGTGAGTCTGTCTTTATAGGACAAAGACTTAATTATTGAACTTGAACTTGGAAAATAATAAAAGACTTTACTTGAAAGATTAATCAAAGATTCAAGTGGAACCCTGTAATAGGTTGCAGAATATGTTAATACAAATCCTATTTTTAATACTGATGATTATATATGGTATCTCACTGAGTATTTTTATTTTCACGCCCTGAATTTCGAAACCTCAAATAAAGCACGGAAGCACTAACTCAATAAAGATCATGAGGCTGAAACCCGGGACGTGACTGAATACTCGATCAAACCTTGTCCACATTCTAGAATGCTAAACAACTATCCGCATACAAAAATCTTACATAATAAAACTCCGAGTTTAACTAAGTTATTACAATAATTCAGTCATAAAGTTCAACCAACATCAAATTTAAACCAGCACACAGGCTTATCAGTTCTCCACGAATAAGAAAAATTAAAAACACGAAATAGATCCACTTCTATCAACTTTCCACCATCGAGCTCCATCCCACGAACCTTGTTAGTTCTTTTCCACTTTAATCCCTACATCAAAAGATACATGAGTATTTCGAAAGAAATACCCAATAGGAGCCAAAAAAAACCCACAACAAAATAATAGTAGGGATACCGACAAGATAGTATAAGGAGACTTTTAATAAGGTCAGGTTGAGCAAATACAGAGTTCACTTACCTAGACAATAATCATCATCATGGACCATCAACGGTCAAGAATAAATAAACATTAACTCAGATCCCAAACGTACAAAGCGCCGGAAAGAAATAATAATGAATACTGACTCTAAACATACAGAGTGTCAGAGATAACAATTTCTGCTCTCTGTTCAGTCCACTTCCTCTATGGACATCAATACCAAAACATCCTAGAGATTTTTCAGAGGAACCCGGCCATGCGTCTAGGAATGCTGGCCCCATCGGTGCTTACGGGCACAATAGGCTGAGACTGCAGACCTTCTGTAATATCATACACTCTAAAGCGTACTCGTTGCCGTCATCGACTGAACTACAAAGGTTCATAATATAATATGAGATCATAGAGGATCTAGCAATGGCTCGTGAGCATACTATCATTCCAATCTAAGAGCGTTCATCAAAACTCTTAGTGGAGAAACAATTTACATAGAACTGAATCAATCTAGAATAATAAGTGTTCACTCATCTAGAGACCCAGACCATAATCATAAAGAAATAGACTCTCAAAGGAGTACACTGGATTTCTCAATATCTCAGTGGAAATTGATTCACATAGGAGTATTCAAGGAATTCTCAATGTTCAATCACATGATGACTCAAAACTGAGACTTATCGGGAATGACTCGGTAAACTCCTTCACCATGCGTAGCTCCCATCAAGACATCATGGATTCTAACAATACTGAGGTCGATATGTCATAAGTACAGGATGGTAGAGTTTAAGATAATAAACCCTAATCGGGAATCCAAGAGTTCAAACTTAATTCCAAAAGATAGCAAGTTTGTAGCGCAATGCACCACAAAAGAATGACTCGGTCTGACATGACTCACTTTCTAAATTGGATCAATTACTAGACATCACTGACTCCATCTCTCCGAATTTTATATAATTGCTACAATTCATCAGTAAGTATATCATATAGAGATAATAAGAGGTATAGTCTAATAACCCTAAGGTATACTGTTATCCACACAACAGATCATTTCTCAAGCTCACCACAGTCTACAAAAAACTTATTTTGGTCTGACATTTTGATAACAGATATCCCCATGTCTCTAGTTTCTAACCCAATTTACGGCATAATTTTATGAATTTTCTACATTTAGTTATAATTTTTCTATTACAGTCTTTCGACGCAGGACTAAGTCTGGCTGACAGCATTAACTATATACTTACTTAATCAATACAGTCTATTACTCAATTAAACACTTATTGATGCATTTTAGACTTAGTATATTACTCTCCTGGACATTTACTAAGTCCCCAATTCTTCTGTAATTACATAGTTTCTTACCTAAATTGTTATTCCCAAAACCGATTGTACATACCCATACGGTTTAAACTTGTAAACTATAATTAGGACAATTAATTAGGGACACGCCCCGCACAGACTCATGAGATAACTAGGGTACTGTAAACCTCGAACTTTAGTAACTCTTTTCCATAAAAATTGTTACTTTAACAATTGGTATCGTACGGTAAGTACTATTATACAAAACAATCTTTGTGTAATTATTCCTTTATCGGCTACTATAACTCAAAGGGGACTACTTTTTTGAGACATGAAATCTGACAACTCAAAACTGACCTTGTGGGCTGAAACTTCTAAATACCAGCAAGCAATGACAATAAAGTTTCAAACTTTAAGGATTAGACTCAACATATAATCATAGTTTGGAATCCGTTGTGACACCATATGATCATCGACTAGATTAAATATGGGAACCAAGGAAAAAGGATAGCTTTAGGTGGACATAAAATTGTACAAAACAATACAAGTGTAATGAACTCAATTCAACCAGCGAGCACACAGAATGGTCTAAAGAGAGCCATGCATGATAAGGATCTACATAACTGAGGATCGGATCAGCCAGGCATTCAACACATACCCGATGATGTTGCCATCGATTAATCAACATCAAGACCAACTAGTGAGTTTAATATCGACAACCATCAGCACACATGAAGCATATTTCTCATGAACATCAGAATTAAAAATCATGGATTTGTGGGAAAAAGAAAAGCATCCTACCTCTTACAACAAAATCCGATCTTCGTTACGCGAGTAGTTTCCTTCAAATCATCTCCCTTGCTCTCGTGATCAACGCACCACAGCTAGTACCACCACCACTTAGGACACTGCTGGCTGAGAGGAGAATGGACGAGACACACTTGCTGGTGGCATGACTCCCAAAGAACCAAAGGGATGCCGGCCTCTCAATTGAAGTGTTTAAATAGCAAGTGTCCTATTCTCCTAGGATACATCTCCACCGTAGATTCTTTCTTCATCTATGGCCACGAAAGTCCAGCAAAATTAGGCCTTACACTTGCCCAAGACGTGTTCCCACAACCAGCTCCTCATTAGTTAGGGTTTCCTTCAATTAAGGAGTTTCAAATCTCTATTTCGGTTACACCATACTTAAGGCAATTTCCCAAATTGGATTCAATCTTCCTTCATTGATTGCTACCCAATCTAAGGCCACAATTTGACTTCATAAGGAAAGGATCCACATCAAGGACGTGGTCAATCCTCAGTCCAAAATCAGTTGCAATCCCCTTTAGTTAAGGAATTAAGTGAATTAAATTAGTTTTCAAAATTAACCAAGTAATCTCCTTCATTTGAATTCAAAATCTTGGCACGATCTCCAATCTTGCCATGCCATGCCATGCCATTAACTATTCCAATTCCCCTTAATTGACATCCAATCAACGTCTCATTAATTGTCATAATTTCCCTTAATTAGGAATTCCCAAAATAATCCAATTTAAACCGGATTTTCCAAATTCCACTTCTTCTTGATTTAAACCTTGATCTGTGGTCAAATTTAAATTCCATGTAAGCCAAAATATCTCCAAAAATCCCATTAAAGATACCCCAAAAGATTGCAATCAAAATCTCAAAGTTTACGGCAATCAATCGACAAATCATGGGCGATCGATCGGTAATACGCAATTTACCGCAAACCGATTACTTCCAGTAGTTGCGATCGATCGTTCCGCTAAGCAATCGATCGTCTGGAGCGATAACAATACAACGCGACTGGCCCGACCGATCGTGTCTTTTGACGTGATCGATTGCGTTGAGAAAAATTTTATATTTTAAAATTTTGGCACTTTTCCAAATCTTTTTAATTACAAATCAAGGCTCACTCATTCAAGGGAATTAAATGCTTACCTTGCATAAGATTTCCCGCTTTATTACATGAAAGTTTATGGGTATTACATTTATACTCAGCATCCTTATGTCATGTAGGTACTGCTATGGAGGATTAACTTCATGAGCACTTGGGAATTGGGAACTTGGTGGTGAGGACGTTCAGATTGCCTAGAATATCTCCTTCTCCGGATTTGTTTTAGACCTTGTATTAAGGTGTGAGTGCCAACTATTATCTAGTATATTTTGAGTTAAAATATAGACTTGCACTTAGAGGACTTGCGTTGGTCTAATCGACTTTGCGTCTTGTAATACTATATGTACATATGGTTTTGTATCAATATTTGCGATCCCAGTTATCACTGCCTAGATGCTTAGTTGATCATTTTCAACTAATGATTTATCGCATAGAGGAATAATACTCTAATTTTCTGCTGCTATTTTGATTTAAAAATGGTTTTTAAAATATGGGACGTGACAGTGCAGATTTCAAAACTTTCTAATGAGAGAGGAAATCTATATTGCTTTGGATATAAGTGGCCAATGCGGGATAGGCCAGTGGTTGCATATAATTCACGTATTCCACAACAGCTAAGTTCTTTTTTTTTAGAAGTAAATTCATTAAGTGCGTGCCTTAGCATTGTGTACTAATTCAACTTTTCATTATGGAATTTCTTCCTGCGAAAGCTAATAATCTATCATGTTTGCCTTGTCTTCATCAATTTTGACTGTCATTATATGGCAGGGTACATGGAGCTTCTCATTTTTGAGATGTTACCAGTTAACTTTTTAGAAAATAAGTAATGAAATTCTGTTCTCTGGGTGCTATCATACACGATTCTCCCTATATGCAGTTTTTTTTAATGTACTCGAATCTTTTATTAAGTACCACGAAAGAGGAGGGGAAAAACAAGAAAACAACAATAGAAGGCTTACCCCCTCCTCAAAAGTCAGAAAAACTATACCAAAATAAAACAGCTAAAGAACTCCCGCAGGCAAAAAAGGGAGAATATCTAGTCCTCCCATAAACCACCCATGAAAGCACATTTATCCAGTTGCGCTTTAGACAAAATGAAGCTGAGGCTATATGAGGTAGTTTACTTTCATCATACAAGTCTTCAATTTCTTCATGGAGGGGATTGGCAGCGGGATATGGTTCTCTAAGAGGTTGGTTGCCCTGCCCCTTCTAGTCGGGCTCTAATGACTTGAACACCCCTCATTATTATAATAAAAAAATCTTTCATTTGTAATATTATGCTTTATTTGCTGTGTGTGTTGAGAATAGGCCTACTCTTACTGGGTTTCTTGGATAGATTTTTGTTGGATGTTCTTCTTCTTAAGTTTCTTGTCAAGTGTTTTACTGTTAAAAGATGTAGTTGCACTTAACTAATCATTTGACTTATAAGGTCATTTCACTTAATTTTTTCCCTATTCACTAATTACTAAAACCTTAAGAGTATTTCCAGATATTTAAGTGGATAAATTCCGTCGACAACTCCGTCGATAATACCCGCGCCTCTATTGCTCAGGGATGACGGAACCGTCGATAACTAGCTTTATCGATAGATATAGCGACGGACTTTAAACTGCAGTAAATTTGCTGTCGAAAAAGAGTCTTTAGTGACGGATAAATTTGGTTGAAAATATGTTTTTTCGATGAATATTGCCGTCACAAAAGGGAATTTTCTGATCTGTTGCGATTGTTTTTATCCGTCGGTATAAATTTTAGCGACGGTTTTATAAACGGACTTTGGACTCGTTAGTGACCTATTGCGACGGTTTAGCTCATTTGTGACAGATTTTATCTGTCGGTACAGACTTCAAAAAAATTTTTAAAAAAAAAGATAACAAGCATTATTCATAAATGCAAAAGATTGTTCAATGTATTAAGAATGCATGATTTTTCAATTATAATGAAGGACACCCATAGTAAAAACAAGAAAAAGAACATCAGTAAAAAAAATTCAGGTGAAATGTACAAACTATATGAAGGCTGTTAATGATGATGTGGGCAGTCCCTGGCAATGGCTTTCCTAGCTTTGCAAGTAACATAATACTCATGTCATTTGTATCCCAGTGAAATCCCATGCACATAACACGCTGCGCACAGACAAACTAATCAACAACATACCAATATTACGAGAAACCTGATAAACAGTAAGAGAATCAAGCAAACATAAAACCTAATAAACATCATCTAAAATCACTACAACCAAAAACAACATTTCTCAGTTTTCATTTATTTATATATTGTGTTGTTGTTGTGATGCTTAGCTATGACTTCAAGGTGAATGAAACTACTGCCTCAAGTAAGCTAATCTCGGCAAACCAGACAATACTTCCTCATGGGAAATGTGATACATAATGATAAATAGTTAGCTTTAATCTTCGAGGTTCCACAAAAAAAAATAGGATCATACTTAATTCGCTTTTCTGTTTCATATACATAAGGGAAATGCTTTTGTACTGAGTGCGTGGATGATTGGCTTGCTCTCTATCAAAGCATTGGCATGACTGGAAAATCCTACATCACATGCTTTCATATCCATAATCCAGAATAGAGATACTAAAACCCATACCTGGTCCCCTGAAGTTGACCAGTGGATGCCTTGAAGTCCCAGACATGGAGGGCATGAGCCAAATGAGAAATCTTCCAACATGATGCTTTCCTGGCATTGTTATTCTGTTCACTAGATATCTTTTCATTTATGTCACAATACGAATGCTATAAACAAATATAACTAAACAAATAATGAATGACACTTACAATAAGCCTTGGCTTCTGATGCTTTAAGCGTCTCTAAAAATTGAAAGGTATGCTCAGTTAGAAAAATGCGAAAAAACTGTCATTACAGGAAGATATATAAATCTAATTACTAAATTCAACTTATAATCACTTGAAAGTTCTTAAGGAAAACCTTAATGACAACTTCGATCAAGAATTGCCTTATCATCCTAATTGTTTTTCAACTTAACAGAGTATTTTTGAAAAACTGGAATTTGATGGGTTCTATTGCATAAAAAATTACTTAACAACTTATGTGTGTTGATTCAATTGTACCAAATTTAGAATCATCTTCCAAGTTCGCAATCTGCTAAATCTTAAATAGGATCAAACAACAAATAATTTACAAGCTCGCAAACAGATTATCCAAAAAACAAACCAAACAGATACATAATTGCATGTAATGGCGCATATAGCATCCGGGAATTGAACTCAACTTATAAAGATGTCCTGCTCGGGTGCGATTTGGAAAAGTATTGGATCAAATGCTTAAGCAATTAATAAACAAGCAAATAATGGTTTTCAACATGCGGAATTACCTGTATAGGCATTGCCAAGACCTTAATGTCGGATGCAGCAATTCAAGTACCTTGTGTTCCATCCAATGTGGAGATTTTAAATCATTGCAGCCGTAAAATTGTTGAAATTCCCCGAGCATTGATACCAATTTTTCCATCATAAGTTTACCAAATCTTGCAGTAACTTTTGTTGCATATATCTCCAGAGACAACCAGTTCCAACATGTCAATAACCAACCATACACCACGGAAAACAAAAGCACATAATTCGGGAAAAACAAAACCCAAAACTTTTTCAAGCATCACTAATCATTCCATTGGCCCTATGTCCAGCCCTATTCAACCGTATCGAGGGAGCCTATGACCCAGCAGGTTAGAGGGTTACAAATTTTTTATGCATTCAGAAGCACAAAAATTCTCTGTTAAAGCTTGTAAACTTTAGCCATTTGCCCTATTGGGAACCTTGCATGCAATGACCTCGAAAACTTAGAAGTGTGGGGACTCACAACTCCAAGTGATATGAAGATCTAGTAATCCAGTTAAAGAAGTCTGCCTACTGTCTGTATTGTGGAATAAATGGTTGCATCCTCGCTTTATAGTGCTAAAATAGGACCACGGAAAAATTCAATTCAAACAGCTCGTTCAAACTAACTGATAACACCTACCCAACCATTATGCTCAAATTTTCTAGAGATAACCTCACCCATTCTCTGAGTATATTCAATAAGCAAACAAGGTCACCTTTGCTCTTTCTACCATCTTTAGCATGCATCTCATGTGCTCTCTTTTATCCGAATTGCTTAGGTATACTCCATCAATCCCACATTTCCTATTTGGTTTTAAAATGTGAACTATTTTAACTTATTTTGAAAAAACAAATAAACCAATTCATATGGGAGGCAGGGAGTATCCTTTATCTCTATTAACATACCAGCATACTGAAGCCAGCCCCTCCAGAACACCCTTACATCACTTCCTAATTGGCTAAATATATTGGAAAACTATCTATGGCTCTATTTTAGCAAATCATTCCATAAAATGATTGACAGAACAAGTACTTTATCCATTACAGACTTAGGCACAAGTACATATATATGCCAAAAGCAGCAATAAATGAGGCAAACAAATCAAAAGCAAAATTGGGATTTTACCTTAGCAAAAAAATCCTTGCTTTCAGTTAGAAATGGCAATCCAAGCATGCCCATGGGGCTCAAAATCAGCACAACATCAATAGAAGCCACATCCAAAGCCTCCAAACTCAGTACAGTCTTGTACCAAGGAACAACCTTTATAAGATCACTCGCCTCCAAAGACTTCTCATTTCGCCTCCTTTTGTACACCTTCAACGGCAGATCCGAGAGCCCATCAACCTCGTCAAAACTCTGGCCATTCGACGGCCGACGAGAGTCAGCGAGAAGCGAGGCAAAGACGGTCAGCGGGGAGAGATCGAGCGGGAACTCCGCCTTTTCTCTCAAATCTGTGAGTTCTATCTTAAAGCGGGCATTTAAAAAGAGCTCATCGTATTCGAGCCTTCGGCGATCTCCGCCGCCATGTATTCTGATCTCTTCGGAATGTAGCGATCGGCCTTCCGGCGAGATCTTGACCTTACCGACTGTAGCAACGGCGAAGCAGACGATGGAGTCACAGCCCGCTCCCCCCCCCCCCCCCCCCCCCCCCCCCCCCCCCCCCCCCCCCTCCTTCATGCTTTAGGGCTTGACAATGGAGAAGCAAGGAGGAGGAAGAGATGGAATTTAGGGGTTTTATAACCACGGATCAAAAACCGTTGATAATAGTTAATATTATCGACAGCTTTTTAACAACTGCAAATAAACCGTGGATAATAGCTAATATTATTGACAGTTTTTTTCTGTCTTACAAATCTGTCGCAAATGGTATACTTTTATCCAGGGATTATTTTCTGTCGCAAAAACAAAACTTTATCCACGGCTCTTTTAGCGACAGGAATAACACCGTCGCTAATGCCCGATTTTGTTGTAGTGACTTTAGTTATCATTTGACATGTAAGGATTGAGGAGGGTCTTATTATAAAAAAAAGGATTTAGGAGGGTGAAAACATTTGGAAAATAATATTGCACAAATATGACCGATCCGTCTAAAATCAGTTATTTTCTCGGATAATTTTTTATGCGATTGCCATTACTTTCCAGATGAAGTTTTAGAGTTATAAGATCTCCCATTTGAACTGAATGTTGCCTTCTGATATGTCTGTACATTAAAAAATGTTGAGAAAAAGGGATGTCGGGCACTAGATTTATCAATCTTAATTGAACATTAAGCTATTTGCAGACATGAAGGAACTGGGGGTAAGACCGTATGATATATAGTAATAAAAGAGTAGGTTGTGCATAAATGACTCTGGGTGTAGAAGACAAAAATAAAAGCAAGTACCTTCACTTCACTGAGTTGAAACAAGAAATTGAGCTGACTGTATTCGCCATCCTAGTATATGCTTGTAACTATATTCTATAGTATGTCAAGTACTCTTATAACTATATTCTATAGTATGTCAAGTACTGTGTTCATATGTGAACTTGGTCGTTTGTGTGAAGAAACTGGTGAAGGAATTGATGCAGAATTCTGGCAGGTTAATTATTAGATCCAGGAATATGCATTGAATTATTAGAATGAACGCTGGTTTTCTACCAACTTAGTCAACAAATAACCTGTTTTTTGAGCGAAAAGTAACACCAATTGTACAAAGGCAAGGCTTATTAAATAACTAACTCGACCTAATGACGATTTTTTTCATTTCTGTACATAATAGGCCAATAGTTTATACTCCTTACGTAATTAAATAATCACCTACATGTCGCCGAGAGAACACGTTGTGCCTAAACCTTGACTACTTGCTTGAATTCATTGTAACCCAAATAGGAGGGGAGATGTCGGAACCTGAGATGCCATTGCAGAAGGGCTTGAATTTGCCGTCATCCAAGCTGAACACGCCCATGTCATGCCCTCTCGGTCGATGACAAAAAAAAACAGCAGTGATAGTGATTGTCGGTGAAATATATGCAATTGGCTCGACAACCTTGTGGAACCGGAGAGATGCACTTGCATGAACTTCCACCCAAAAACAAGCAGCAGTCACCCAAGCTCATAATATCAGTCGACCTTCCGCTGAATTTTTTAAACTGGAACTTGATGAGCTTAACCGCATACGTAGAATAAGAATAACATTCGTCAGAAACATGGTCAAAAAGATGTTCCAAGGCCCTGGCAACAAGTACTAGCTCTCCAAACACTTCCACCAAATAGAATCGCCAATAAATAACATCCTCGAAGTCGTATCCAAACCTATCACTCATACCCCATGTTACTGGTTTCCACTCGTGCTCAGGGTCAAAGTCCCAACTCACAATTATGCCGTCCCGGAGAACGCCATAGAGCTGTTCTTTGTAGAAAATGATGTCGTCGTGAGGAAGATAATGTTCATTTGTGACAAGAGTCCATGCATCTTCTCCAGGCCTCACGTAGGCCAGGGCGGGCCGCAATCCGACTGTGCTTAGAAGCGCCGCCACCAGGTAGATTCTACCACCACCGACGGGGCTGCGTGTCAGAATGGCTTTCTCTATGACAGTCTTGCGCAGCTGCTGTCTAGTGTAGCCGAACGTCGACTGGGGCGGTAGCTGGACCTGCTCCCCGGAGAGAGGGTTCAAGAGGTGCATCTCCAGGTCCTCACCCAAGGTGACCAACCACCCGTGTGACGACCCGCAGCGACGCCTACCTCGGGCCTCCGGCAGGGGGATCTTTAGGACTCTACCGGTGGTCAGGTCGAAAAATCCTCGTCTTGCGCCTTCCGTGTCGTCAGCCTCGGCAAGCATGAGCCTAGGGAGGGACGACTTGCCGATGGCCTCGACGGGCAAGCCGAACCAGTTGTGGTGCAATACGAGGAGTCTCCATGGCTTACAAACTGCACTGAAGTGAACCATGTCAGTGAGGGTGGCCATCTTCTTGGCAATGAGATAGAGTACGTCCAAAGGCGCCTTAGACCAGTCTTTCGCCATTGTTCAAAGGCGTGGGAGTTGGCGACTGCTCATGCAGTTATGTTAACCTTAGGTTTTTCCTAATATGGAGAGGGTTTATGTATGGAAGGCCTCATTCGGGAAGGGGAGAGCAGCGCTTAGAAGGAAAGGCTGGCAGCAGGAAAGGCTATTGATGAGTCAGGAAAGGCAGAGCGACTAACTAGAATTAAGAGTTGTAAGCAGGTATGGCTGGTCGCAACCACACACCACACGTATGATACACAATACAATGAGCCTGGATCCGCTGGTGAAGCTCCGTCAATAAATACACATCGACGGCGCATATGTGCGCTCGGTCAATAAATACACATGTTTTCCGTGTGGGTTTTAAATTTGGTATAATCAACGACTGGCAGCCTTGCCGGTGAAGCTTCACCAGCGGATCCAGTGACCCTCAAGCAGTATTAGCAGAATGAAAAATATTTTCCTCACCACTTATATTACCAACAACCCCTACCAAGAATGACATTTTGACATGCGGATGGAGAGATCCTAGAAAATGGTTCACTGGGTTGTCCTACCTTTAGGAATTTTCAAAACGGAAAAGATGGTCTGGTCAGTCGACCGGTAACGACCATGTCTATACAGTGAATTTGGATTTTTTATTTTGGACAAATTTATGTCTAGTAGACCAGAAATGAGTGCTGGTCGACCGGTAATTAAGGACCATGTCTTCTACTGAAACTTACAATAGCATGTTCGGTCAATTGGTACCGGAAGGGATGTTGTAATCGTCTATAACACACAAATTGGTGTCTGGTTGACCGAAAATAAGCTCTGGTCGACCGGTAACAACCATTATGAGACCATTTGGTGTTGTAAGTGCATCTTCGCTAGTTTTCATAACCCTTAAACCCTCTTCTTGATATATCCTCTATTAGAGGATGAACCGGAGAGATTAACAAGGTTTTACATTGTTCTTCTTTGGTGTTCATTGTTCTAAAACCTTGAAGGTTGTTTTTTTTTCGAGTTTGCACATTATAGTTCCTTAAGGCTAGAAGGTAAATTTATCATCTATAGTGTGAATCGCAGATGAGGAAAGAAGGCTTCATTGAATCTTGATTGCAAATTCGTAGAGATCCTGGCTACACACCACATTTAGGAAGTGGTGGGGGACAACAATTGCTTTCAAGAAAGTAGACTTGATCGCACCTCGAAGAAAAGTTGTTGCAGTGTATGCCCTACGACAAATTACATTTGATCCTCCGATCTAAATCCCCACATCTCACAATCTGAAAGCAATATTCCTTACAACAATGGAAGATTCGATTGCAGCAAAGTCTTTGAGGCACATGACTGAGAGTTTCATCAAACTTGACCGATTTAATGGAGGTAATTTCCTGCAGTGGCAAAGGAAATTAAAATTCATGCTTACCACTTCGAAAATTGTCTATGTTGGATCGCTCTGGTTGCAACGAGATCAATCTGCATGAAGTGGTGCTGAACAGCTAGTGTCGAGCATGGAGGCCAGTAGAGCTGCCAACGAGGCTATTGGGACGCATCTGCCAACTATGAGACCTCTAATTTCAAACTTTAATTTTAGCTATTTACTTTAATTAGTTTTTTTACATAAGAACCCGAGTGGTAGGGCTGAGAATTAGGGTATGTGAACAAGAGTCAACCCGACCCGACATATTTGTTACACGGGCACTAGCACATACTTGGACTAGACATGGATGCATGCCAACTTGAGAAACTCAATGCAATATTTGAAGTTCATGTGGAGGGAAACCCCAAACCATTTTCAAGTCAAATCTAGGTAGGAGAATTAAAATTTGGTAAAATTGCTTGGAAGTTTTACTTAATTGGACAAAGGGAAAATTGGCCTAACCCTTCCCTAATTGGTAGTTAAAAGGAGAACTATCCACTCGCTTCCACTCTCTTCTACACTTATCTCCCTCTCTCCACTGTTTTCCCTCTCTCCCTTAGGTGGCAACCCCCTATTCATCCCAATTTGACCTTGTTTTAAATGCTTCTTCTCCCTTCCTTCTTGTCTCACTATTAACAACTCTCCTCACTCTCCTCCTCCACAAATTCTATCTTTCTAGTTGGAAATACATTGAGATCACTCAATATTGAATGTTCATCCATTTTTGTAGAGCTAAGAAACTCAATTTAAGGTTAATTATATGTCACGCCCCAAAATTCCCTACCTCGATCAGAGTATGAAAGCTTTATAAAACCAATTAGAAGCTGAGGTAGGAACCCTGCAACGCGACCCAGATAGTCGAACCAATCGGCCAATTACAACATAACACAAAGATGTGCAATCAACATTACCAGGAACTCTCATAAACATGGGAACTCATCATCCAATCTCAAAATAAAATATTGTAATGTATCAAATGAATTCTACTTAGTTATTATTACAGTAAAGAACATAAATTGTCAATCAAAAGAAATAATTAAAACTATGGCACAACGGCCAGTAACATCATCAAGTTTATCAAACTAGGCAAGTAATTAAAAATTCTCTAATCATCTTCGAGCTTCTGTATCATCTTCCTGCTCCTGCACCCGTCCTGTCTTAGGTATCTTTCGCGCCTACATCAGAGGATGAATGAGTATTTCATATAAGCACTTAGTAGGATGTAAAAACCCATTGAAAATGAATCAAGCAGAATGAAGAAAAAAAATATATAACAAAGGAATACTAATATTCAATGACATCTAGACTGAACCTAAGGTCTATTTACCTGAAAAGAAAGGTTAGTCAATAGCGGTTCCTGACTCTCAAGTATAGAGAAAGGATAATAAATTATACGACTCCAAACAATCATCGGTGTAAGGAGAAGAATAAACAATCCTAATACCTCTAGGCATCTAAAGTGTAAAGAGATTCAATTTCTGCTTACTGAGTACCAACCGTGTGGCTACTTACCAGAACATCCTAGAGGTTCTCTCTTTAGAACCCAGCCATACTACGACCACAGGGGATTGCCTGGCGGCAAGAGGGAAGAAGGAAGAAGAAGAGTAGAGGAAGGATATGTTCTTTATTGCATAGCCTCCTCACGAGGAAGACGATCTCAATATAAAGGGATCAGATGGCGCATTTGACTAGGGCGCCATCTGTCTACTCTAATGGGCCATTAAGTGGCGCTACTCTGATGGGCCACTAACTGGCGCTAATTATTCTCTATCAGCCCGTTTCCTAACAATTAGCCTAAACAGGTCTGATTACAATAAATCAAATATCCTAATAACTGGAATCACGCGTGATGGCCTGCTGACGTTGCGTGAAGGCCTGCTGGGCTGCTAGCGCTGGGCCTGGGCTACTGGCATTCACAACACTCCACCACGCTCCGCTATCGCATTGCCCTCAATGCGACCAGGATGGAAAACGAAGCAGAAACTCATCCTCAAGGACCCACTCCGCGTCCTCTAACGGCTGGCCCTGCCAAGCGACTAATACTTCTGTCACAATACTTCCAGCACGACGCACGCGACGTTTATCAACGAGAGAAGCTGGCACTCGATCGCCATTGTCGGGAGAACCCATGAGAGGTAACGGTGGAACAGTATCTACCAGCTGGGGGTCACCCACAAAACGGCGAAGACGAGATACGTGGAACACCGGATGAACCAGGGACCCAGTAGGCAGAGAAAGACGATAAGCGACCAAACCGATCCTTTCCACAATGACATACGGCCCATGAAATCCAGAGGCCAACTTCTGATCAGCCCGAAATAATGAAGTCTGGCGCTGGGGCATAACGGAGACATAGACGTGATCACCCACCTTAAACTCTTTATCAGAACGTCGTTTATCATATATCTGTTTCATCCGATTCTGGGCGGATGCAAGATTGGCTTTCAACTGGCGAAGGACTTCATCATGTGTCTGGAGCATGTAATCCACCTCTGCAATGGAGGAGCGATGAGGTACATAGGATAAAATGGTGGGGGGAGGACGGCCATAGAGAATTTTGAATGGTGTGAAGCCGGAACTTGTGTGATAGGCCGTATTATACGACCACTCCGCCCAAGGAAGTAGTTGCAGCCAGCGGCGGGGCTGATCCCCAACAAAGCAACGTAAGTATTGCTCAAGACATCGGTTCACAACTTCAATCTGACCGTCTGTCTGCGGATGATATGCTGTACTCATATGCTGTTCCGTCCCATGTAACTTAAAGAATGCCCGCTAGAACTGAGAAATGAAGATCCGATCACTGTCAGAGACTATAGTTCGCGGCATGCCATGAAGCTTGGCAACCTCGCGCACATAAGTTTCAGCAACCGTACGGGCTGAGTATGGATGACTCAAAGCACAGAAATGGGCGTACTTAGAAAGACGGTCAACCACCACCGTAATCATTGTCTTCCCACTGGCGGCGGGTAAGGCCTCAATAAAATCCATGGAGACATCTTCCCAGACCTTGTCGGGAATAGGGAGTGGCTGCAGAAGGCTCGCAGGAGAAGAGGATGCAGATTTGGCCCATTGGCAGACATCACAAGTAGCAATATAATTATGCACGTCTTTCCGGAGACCGGCCCACAAAAAACTTTGACTGACACGTTTGAAAGTGCGGAATGTGCCCTCATGTCCTGCAATGGGAGTATCATGAAAGTGAGAAATCGCAAAGCCGTCGTAGATCCGAAGAAGCCGGTACCCATAATCGATCCTTCCAGAACAAAAGATTATCCCTCCACAAGAAGGGGGGCTCAGCATGAGGATCGGCCTGCAGTCGACCAATCAAGTCCTTGGTGGCTGTGTCATCAGTATAAGCACGTTTGAGTTCAGGAAGGAAAGGACAACCAGGAATAGAGAAAGCATACAATGTTCCGTCCGCAGGTCGACGTGATAAAGCATCCGCGACTGTGTTTTCGACACCCTTCTTATAGGTAACTTCATAGTCATAACCCAATAACTTGCTGACCCAACGCTGCTGAGCGGGAGTAGAGACCCGCTGGTCCAAGAAGTATTTCAGTGGCTGATGATCAGTCCGAATGAGGAAACGTCGGCCAAGCAAGTAGGGCCTCCACTTTGAGATAGCGTGCACGATAGCAAGCATTTCCTTTTCATAGGCCAAGAATTGCAAAGATCGACCCGACAATGCTTTACTGTAGAAGGCAATAGGTCGCTCTTTCTGGAGGAGGACAGCCCCGAGACCCACATCAGAAGCATCTGTCTCAATGACAAAAGGCAAGGAGAAATCTGGGAGCGTCAGAACAGGGGCCTGGCCCATGGCCTGTTTCAATAGATCGAATGCCTCCTGGGCCTTGTCAGACCACATAAAAGCTCCTTTTTTGAGTAAGGATGTAAGTGGGCCAGCAATAACCCCATATCGCGCAATAAATCGCCTGTAATAACCAGTTAGGCCCAAGAATGCACGAAGGGACTTGACACAAGTTGGTCGCGGCCAAGGGAGCATAGCGTCGACCTTAGATAGATCAGTCGCCACTCCAGCATGTGAAATAATATGGCCCAAATACTCTACCTGTCGGCTGCCAAAGGAACACTTCGATCTTTTCAAAAATAAAGAATGCGCACGCAAGATAGTGAATACGGACCTCAGGTGGTCGATATGGTCTGCTAACGAGGAACTGTATATCAATATGTCGTCGAAGAAGACGAGCAGAAATATGCGGAGATAAGGCCGGAATAAATCATTCATGAGGCTTTGAAAGGTTGTCGGGGCATTCGTCAGTCCAAAGGGCATGACGAGAAACTCATAATGGCCATCATGCATCCGGAAAGCCGTCTTGTGAATGTCATGCGGCTGCATTCGAATCTGATGATATCCCGAACGCAGATCCAGTTTGCTGAACGCCGTTGAGACTTCCAACTCATCTAATAGCTCCTTGATTACCGGAATGGGATACTTATCTTTGACTGTGATTGCATTAAGAGCCCGATAATCCACACAAAAACGCCAAGATCCATCCTTTTTCCGAACCAATAGTATCGGGGACGAGTACGAACTGGTACTAGGACGAATAATGCCAGATTGTAACATGTCCTCGACCAGCTTCTCAATCTCCGTCATTTGCACATGCGGGTATCTATAGGGCCGAACATTGGCTGGTGGGGCCCCAAGCATGATAGTAATGCCGTGGTCATGGGCCCTCGGTGGCGGAAGACCCGATGGCTCGAGGAAGAGGTCCGCGTGCTTAGCAAGGAGATCAATCATGGCCGCTGGTAAATCAGGTTGGCGCACATCGACCATAGCACGCTGTTGTAAAAATAACCCTTGAGGTGTAAACCGAAATAGAGATCCTACCTCCTGTGCCGTGTGCAAGGTTCCCGGTTGCGATCCATGCAGGCGGATACGCTGGCCAGATACCTCGAAGTCCATCGTCAAATCCCGAAAGTTCCATATCACATCTCCTAATTCTTGCAGCCATTGGACGCCGAGCACTACGTCCGCCCCTTTCGTAGGCAATAAAAATAAATCAGTAATAAAAGAATGCCCTTGGATCACCAATGTTACCTGTGAACAAACCCCCATGCTGCGGAGATGCTTGCCGTCCCCAATCAATACGTCAAAGGGCTTAGAGTCAGATACATAGCATCCTAGTCGCTGGGCCACCTTGTCATTAATAAAATTGTGGGTCGACCCACTGTCAATCAGGACTGCAACAGATTGGCGTTTCAGCTGGCCCTGGGAGTGAACGTGCCTGAGAAGGCATGAACAGAAATCTCCGGCTGCCCCTGGTCGTAGAGGCCAGTGCCCTCGTCATGCTCAGCTAGTTCCCCATCGTTCGCTTCTTCAATGAGTAGACTACCGCGAACAGAGCAGCGATGTCCGGGCACACCTTATAACAGAGTCCCTTTGCACGCCTTTCTTCCATCTGAGCTTGTGTCAGGCGACGGACGGGAGGGTTATTGGTACTTGGAAGGAAAGGCCGACTTGGGCCAGAGCCAGGGGCTGGAGGCATGGCCGGGTTATTGCCGGTGTACGGTCTCGGGGTCAACCCCCCTCGACCCCCTCTCCATTGACGAATCAACTTCTCCTCCTCGATTCGGGCATGGCGCACAACATCCCTCATAGTGTGGCACGAAAAGTGCCTCATTTCATCAGCAATCTCAGGCATCAAACCGCGCTTGAAGGTGCCAACCAGGGCCGCCATCGGCCAGTCGGGCAAGCGATTAGCAATTTTCATAAATTCAGAGTAATAAGCCCGTACCGTAGTGGTTTGGCGCAAGGTAGATAGCATCTCATTAAAGTCTTGAAACTCATTCGGGCCAAACTGGATGCACAGCTTGTCAGAGAAGGTCATCCACGTGGAGCGGCGCACCTCCTTCTCGTAAGCCCGAAACCAAACCGAGGCGTCTCCGTCCAAGTGAAAGGCAGCAACATGAAGACGTTCTTCATCATAATAAGTGCCTTGATAAGTGAAGAATTTATCGGCCTTGTAAAGCCATTCAACAGGATCCTCCTCTCCACTGTACCGTGGAAACTTTAATCGGGCCAGTTTAGGCTCAGCGCTGGCTCGCTGGCCCCTGCGAGTCCCAGAGAAATCCTCCATATCATCCTCCATCTCAAACTGCATATTGCGAGGGTGCATGTTCATTGAGGAATTAATACGAACACCTTCCAGGCCTCGTGACTCCTGGCCGTTATGGCCCCCTTCAGCGTCTAAGTGCATAGATCCAATCTGCATACCTCGTGGAATAGAATGACCGATAGGATTACCCAAGATTGAGCCGCTGATTGGCTGAGAGTCCCCTGGCCTTTCTGGGCCGCCAGGCCCTCCTGCTGATGGCGGTGGAGTGGTATTGAGGGTAGCCTGGGTTGCGATCTCAGCCTTCATCTGTGTCTTGGCGAGTTCAACATGCTGCAGTCGCATGTTAATCGAACTGAGTAGAGAAAGCATGACCTCTTGTGTAGATTCAGCATTCGTCCGTGGACTGGTAGCCTCCTGCTTCACGTCTGGCTCAGGCTGGGCGCCAGCACCCATAGCCGGCTGCTTGCGAGGAGGCATGATCGCCTCTGGATCAGAACTGCTCTGATACCAATGTTGTGGTCGCTACGACCACAGGGGATTGCCTGGCGGCAAGAGGGAAGAAGGAAGAAGAAGAGTAGAGGAAGGATAAGTTCTTTATTGCATAGCCTCCTCATGAGGAAGACGATCTCAATATAAAGGGATCAGATGGCGCATTTGACTAGGGCGCCATCTGTCTACTCTGATGGGCCATTATGTGGCGCTACTCTGATGGGCCACTAACTGGCGCTAATTATTCTCTATCAGCCCATTTCCTAACAATTAGCCTAAACGGGTCTGATTACAATAAATCAAATATCCTAATAACTGGAATCACACGTGATGTCCTGCGGACATTGCGTGAAGGCCTGCAGGCCTGCTGGCGCTGGGCCTGGGCTACTGGCATTCACAACAGGATGCTAGCAGTGCTTACGGGCACCATGAGTGGAGACTGCAGACCTTCCATAATATCATACAGCCTAAGCATAAGTACTTGCCTCCCTTCGGGTAATGAGGAACCCAAGTTCCATAAATATTGGAGATCACCCTGGATCTTGCAATGGCCCGTGAGCATACTATGATTTCCATTGAACAATTAGTAGAGAAATAGGTCAATGTCAACCGAACAATGATTCAAGCAAAAGCAGAGGTTTCAACTTTCTGAGAATAGGGTAACTCTTACCACAATGACTCACTCATAGAGTATGAATAGAACTTGAAGGTCTCTTGACAATATATGACTCACTCTCTAGAGTATGAATAGAACGTCAAGGTCTCTCAATGACACATGACTCACTCTATGGAGTAACAAGGAAATTCATATCTCAGATGACAACAAAACTCACCATATAACTTATAAACCAAACATCCAATACTTTGAGACACATATGTTCATGCGTAGCCTTAGATAGGAACATTCCATAAAATAATTGTGTTTATAATATGAATATATATATATATATCCAAAGTCAAGATTTAAGGATAGGTCCTTGATGATTTAATTTCCAAGTGGAATCTCAAACCAACACAAATGCTGGTCTGATAAAAGGAAACTATGATTCACTCAGTCACTAAGAACTATCCCATACCATTGGTCTTTTCAGCCTTCCAACCTTACCGTGATATTCCATATTAAGAAGTATAATGAACAGCAATAACACTTTTTAGTTCATATTATACAATATTACATAGTTTTACTAAATATTAGTGCATAGTCTTAATTATACACAACCTGTGTCCAAGAAACACTTGTTCAAACTCAAAAGATCAGAATAAGGACAAATAGGATTGGGGATTTCATACTCTAATTGGAGACTCAAACCAAATCGTCACACAAACAAAGTACTAATGACATTTGGATTCTTAAGACACTGTGAATTATTTACTCGATATCAATCCTCAACTGAGTTAGGAAACACTGTGTCTAGACTTCAAAGATCACTATTTTAAGAGATGAAAAGTGATGATTTGAATTCCAATTGGAAAGTCGAAACGAGTCAACACTACGAATGAGCACAAAACTTATTGAATACCAACTACCCTTCATTAGCCCATATATTCTTATAACATAGTCCATTCTACTGTTTACTGAAAAGTCTTGTGTGATACATATAAAGTTCTTAGTATACTTATTCTAGCATAGGATATTGCTTTGGTAAAGTTTTTCTAACTTTTACCTTAATTACAGTGTTCTATTTTTGCATAATAGTTGACTTATGATGCTTCCTAGTTAACAAATATTTAATTTGATCCTAAAACTTTTACTATAAATATTCCTTAGAGTCTAGTTTCTAACCCCACTAATGTTTTATTTTTTTATTTTTTCTCAATTAGTTATGATTTAATTCTACCGACTGTCGGCATAAAAACAGTTCTGTCCGAGATGATAAATCATACTCATAAGTATTTTATATAACCAAACCTTATTAGTGTTAATAGAGTATTATGATAAGTAATTACTCCCCTCCTAGGTTCATTACAGATCCTAGAATATTATGAAATTACATAAATATACTCTTTTTATCATGTCTTTTACCATACATAATAGTTGTTAGTAACTACCTTTTGAAATGAGGATAATTAAATTGGGACAACACTTGTGACTACTTGAACCAACGAAATCAAAGGACTAACAGAGAAGGATTAGAACTTTGAACCTTAATACAATCAGAAGATATCCAACATGGATAGTATTCCTATCTAAGAACATAGCATGAACATAGCGAAGGACATAAACAATAATATGACTAGTATAACCAACCATGTATAAAATTCCATTCAAATTAGTATATATATATAACAATGATATGAATGAATGAATCAATACTAATATATGAGAAGAAAAGGAAAGGGAATATAATAGGGAAAAACTATCCTACTCTTTGTTTCACCAAAGTCTCGCCCTTACGCGTCATTCGCCTCCTTCGCTTCGCAACGATGCATCCGCTCTAAGCTTTGGATGAAAAATCACATCAAGAAGAGGCTTGAGAGAAGGGCGAATGTGGGAAGGAAAAAACACAAGCTTCCTAGTGCTAGGGTTTGATATGAATAGCATAAACCATCCCCTCTCATGTGCTTATATAGAGTTAGGGTTTCCATCTTTTAAACAAATCCTTCTCATTATGGGCTCTTTCCACCAATAGGATCCTCTAAAATCCTTAGATAGACGTCCTCTCAAAATTTGGTTAAGATTTGGTATCCTTTTCTCAATAAAATCCTTACAAAATCCCAATTTCCGTATTCAGCTTTTGCCGGCGCGATCAATCACGTACCCCGGCAATCGATCGTCTACCCCGTCAGATCGATACCTCAGCGATCGATCACATACCCCGATCACATACCATACTTCAAACTATCATAACTTTTTGCTCTGAACTCCGAATCAAGCACCGTTGGTGGCATTGGAAAGCTATCTTTGCGATCTTTAATACCATATAGCAAAAAAGAATAAATACAATCTATAAAAATTAAATTTTATTAAATTATATTAATCCCTAAAATATCAATTTTAGTAAGCGTACAAATTTTTTGGGTGTTACATTATATAAGTACTAGATAAAAAATTTATATATAGAATGATAATCTAGTATTATTCTTATTCTAGGATTTTGTTAGAGAAGGAATTGAAGGGAAGTTGTTGTTGGAGGGCTAATTAAAGAGCTGAGGGATGATAAACCTTAGGAATTTAATATTTTTGCATATAATTTATGTGGAAAAGAATTAATTTTATGGGTTTATTTCATTATATTGAATATTTGAAGCACGATCTTAGAGCTATGATGATAATCTTGTTGGATGTATAATCTTGTGAATATTATTTGTTATCACTTTTTCACGCATCGTATTTCAGCCATTTTTATTTTCCTTGTATTGTTAAAATTTTATTTTCTTAGAGGATGTGTTAAATGGATCTTCATATTTTGTATTAGCTCTTAATTGTCTCTTCCCAACACGATGATCTAATTCTCGATTTCTAAGCACATAAGATATGAATTGTTCTATTTCTAATTTAGGTATCTTGCAAACATGATGATCTACCATGAATCTAATTTTCTATTTCATGACCTTCGTTTCAGTAATTTTTTCGAATTTCATACTCCCTCTGTTCCAAAATACTGTTTACATTTGGGAAAATTCTAATTTTTATTTGACCATGAAGCCCACAAGGAAATCACATGACTTCTTCTCCCTTATATCCTATCTAATTCATATGATCGATCATGAACAAAGTTCTAATCAATCCTTCCAAGTCTCCTCCAATTTTGGAAAGAGGAAGTCACGTGATTTGGCAAAATATACATAATATTTTGGAATAATAATATTTCCAAATATATATAGTATTTTGGAACGGTGGGAGTATTATTTTTCAATTGAATTTACAATTCTAGATTCGTTGTCTGTTCTGAGAAAATTCATATCTTATTCAATTGATTAAAGTGATAATGATACACATGGGTTGTGTAATATGCATGCAATCTAAAAACATTAGACATCCTTTTCATGGAATTGAAAGAAATTTATATTTGCTTGACATATGATACATAGCAATGTTTGTGAAATGCAAGTGACTCTCATTAGAGAAGGAAGAATTATTCTGTTGCATTCGTGGATGATAATATTTATTGCTATGTGTGCATAGTAAAGGGCAAAGATTGTACAATCTAAAATAACTAAAAAGTCATTTCCTAGAGTTGAAAGAGACACATTTTTACTTGAATTAATACATAGTGATTATCCCACTAGGGGTGGTAAAAAGTATTTTGTCATATTTTGTATGAATCCTCTAGATATTGCTATGTATACTTATTGAATGATAAAGATGATGTTCTTAATAAGTTTAAGACGTACAAAGTGGAGGAACATAATTTTTTTTTATAATTGAAAAATTGTATTAAAAGGAACGAAAAATAGTACAAAGGATAAAATATTACAACAACTCCTCAACTCAATGGGAGCATGAAAAACCCTTTTAAAAACTACACAACATAAGAATACCCACCCAATCAGCGACCCATTTTCCTACTATATTTGAACCTTGGTGATCGATCGCAATAAAACAAACAGTGGCCAAATTGAGGAACCGAGATAGGCTGACCACACCAACATCTAGATCCCACCGCTCTCTTTGCTCATGGATTCCACTCATCCCATAAAGTATGCAGGAAAAGGCTATATGTGAGGAAAATATCATTAAGTTGGAAGGCGTTAAGGATCTCCTTTGCTCTATGGATGTGGATGAGGTTTTGGCCAAAA
The DNA here is from genome assembly GCA_039654745.1 of Houttuynia cordata. NCBI lineage: Eukaryota > Viridiplantae > Streptophyta > Magnoliopsida > Piperales > Saururaceae > Houttuynia > Houttuynia cordata. The sequence goes on from CM077507.1 coordinate 554,102, forward strand.
ACATAGGTCTCAAGTTTTTTATCTTCAAATATTCGTCTGTTCCTCTCCTCCCATATTAGTGTAACAAAGCTAGTGAAGCCAGCTTGTATTATATAGCATGTGTGTTTGTTGTTTCTGACAAACTGAGACAGCTAATCTAGTTTCGTAGAGCAACTCTCAATCAACTGAGGCAGAGAATTTCCGTAGTTCCAAAATTAAATGTCTCTCATTGCATAGAGGTGAATATCAATTTTTGGGCTATTGTGAAAATATGGGAATAGTATATGAAAAGACAGCACCATATAGTCCACAACAAAATGGAGTAGTAGAAAGAAGGAATAAGACATTGACTGAATTAGTTATGTAACACCCAGAAAATCTTGACAAGAAAAGTAGATTTTTCAGACCAATGAGAATGTAGATTCTGATATTAAAGTATGTGAAGAGAGCTTTCCAATGCCACTGACGGTGCTCAATTCGGAGTTCGGAGCAAAATGTTATGCTAGTTTAAATTTTGGTATGCAGTCTCTGAGGTATGTGATCGGTACGCGATCAATCCGGCGGGGTACACGATCGATCGCTGGGGTACGCGATCGATCGTGCCAATAGAAAATTGAATACGGAAAGTGTGTTTTTGATTTTGGAGCATTCCCATTGGAGGAAAGAGACCAAGATGAGGAAAGATTTGTTTAAGATGAGAAAACCTCAAATTCTATATAAACCCATGAGAGGGGATGAGTTGTGTGATTGATATCAAAACCCTAGCCCTAAAAAATTGTGTTTTTCTCCTACCCACGTTCACCCTCACTCTAGGCCTCTTATTGACTTGAGTTTTCATCCAAAGCTTGGAGCGGAGGCATCATTGCGAAGCGAAGGAGGCGAACGACGCGTAAAGGGCGAGACTTTTGTGAAACTAAGTGTAGGATGATTTTACCACTATTCGTTGTGACTTATTTCAACCATATGAATGTCTTATGATTTAATTTCTGATGATAAATATGTTGATCTTGTTCTAGAATTAATGTGAGTTTTATTAATAATCATGCTGTTAATCGATGCATGCTATGATTGTGTACTCGTTTGATCTTGGTGTTACACATGTGGATCCTAGATGAGAAATTGCTTGATTTAAAGCCTTGTTGATGCATCTTTGACTGATGTCAATTCTATCAAGAATTTATTGTTCCATATTTGAGGAGTTTTAAGTTAAGATTATAAATCTAATGCTTTAGTTATGTAATCTACTATCCAATATTATGTTATACCGGGTTTGTTGTCACCCTATAATTGTGAATTGATCATGTGGGTCACTGACCAGTAGAGAGGAGATTCATAATGACCTTAATTAAGTACTGGTACTTTTGGAGTGTCCGGGAATTTTTGTCTAATTGTATATGGAGTCTAATTCAAGTGTAATAACAATGTTTTAAGGATTGTGATAGAAGTAACCAAATTTCAACTAAGAATTTCAAATTTGGATGAACAAGGTGCTGTAATAATGAAATAATAAATTTTTATTAAGCATATGGAATCACTAATGGTTTGGAATTAAACAAAGTAGATGACTAATTGGGCTCCCTAATCATATTAGACTAAACAGTGTTCTCGGCCAGGACTGTTTCTGTGCAAACGACCTGTACTAAAATATATATAACTAAATAGAGAAAAATCATAAAAATATGCCGTTTATTGGGTTGGAAACTAAACTCATAGGAATATATACAGTAAAAATTTTAGAGAGCAAGTCAATATGTGCTGACGCTGGGAAGAGTTGGAATTCAACTGATATGTAAAACCAGAATACTGTAATTAGGGTAAAAGTTGGAGAAACTTTAGCAAAACATTACCCTATGCTAGAATAAGTATACTATGAAAGTAATATGTGTTATGCAAGATCTTTCAGAAAGAATTACAGTAGAATGGACTAAGTATAATAATAATTCAATATCATGGTCTTATGTGTTTTATTGTTGATATTGACTAGACTGTGTTTTCAATTGGAAGCCGAACCATCATCCCCTTTGACTAAAGTCTTCAACCTTAAATTTTGGACCAATGTTTTTTTGACCGAGTTGAGTATTGGAATTGGTCCACCTACGTTAAAGCAATGTGTGACACTTATGTTGTTAAGACTTTATTTTGATACTTCTATAGTGAGTTGTGTGACGATAGAGATAAAACAATCTCATTGGTACTCCCTTAGTGAGTGAGACGTTTGAAAGAGTATCGAAATCCTTGTTGTACTCCTTTTGTGAGCTAGTTATTAGAACGAATGTGTTCTTCATAGAGGATATATTTCCTTCGAGTAAATAGTTACTTTAGAGATTCTTTATAAGGACGTTATGAGATTTCACTCAAGAGAGGCAATTAAATAAGTTTCCCAGGATGAGAGATGAGTAGCCTCAAAAGTACCTGAGTGAAGACATGCATAGTGTGCTAGAAAAGCCATAATAGATTGAGTCCAGTTGAGAGTTGTAGAATACTCAAAAGTATTTAGATTATGAGGGACTCAACCAGGGTGAGAGTTGATGATACTCAACAGCCCCTCTGTTAGGAGAAACTCAGTCAGGGTGAGAGTTAATGATACTCAAGAGCCCCTGTGTTAAGGGAAACTCAGCCAGGGTGAGAGTTTATGATACTCAACAGCCCCTGTGTTAAGGGAAACTTAGCCAGGGTGAGAGTTAATGATACTCAATAGCCCCTATGTTAATAAATTAAATCCTTGGACCCTTGTTAGGTTTCCATAAGTACTCATAGAGCCAGTATTCTAGACATGACAGAAAGTTCCAAGGAGAGAATCTCTAGGATAGTCTAGCAAGAGACCACGTGGGTTTGGTGACATTTGAGAGTAGAAACTTTAGCTCCATACACTTGTAATAGTTGGAGTCTTGATGAATGATGTTCTTCCTATACACTTAAGATATTGGATTATTGATTGAATGATAGTTTATCTATACATTACAGCTATATTGGAGTCTTCATGAATGGTGATGTTTTATGATAATGCAATCATTAAATATGCAGTATGAATGTTGCAAATTTATCCGTGGTGGTTTAAATCTAACTTATTGTTATATATATTATATCTCCTATGCTTGTGTGGGTTTTACATCCTACTGGGTATTTCTTCGGAATATTCATGCATCTTGTGATGTGGGCTTAGATGAAGAATAGATTTAGAGAATGCTGTAATAGAAGGAAAAACTCGAGGATTGCAGTCAGAAAGTTATAAAGTTTATGTTTCCCTTGAATTTAATTAGCTATGACAGTATTGGCCTGGGTGCCAAGAAATTTTAGTGATTTTGTAAGAGATTTTAATGACTTCTATTTTGGCATAATTTGAGATTATGAATTTTTATTTTATATTGTTTAATGATGTTGATTCATAAGAGTGAGCGGTTTCAATTACACATCTTTTCGAGATGTTGTAGTTGATTGGTGATTGGGTATTCAGTTGCGTGCCCGAATTTCAATTTCAAGAATTTCTCACTTAAGGGTCGACTTCCGCACTCCAACGAGGCCTGAAATTTCGGAGCGTGACAGCATGGTATCGGAGCCCTTCACTGCAATCTTGAACAACATTTTTAACGTATGAAGTAATGTAGTGGAACTTAGAGAGAGAGAGAGAGAAGACTTAGCAGGATCTAGATGATGAACCTAGTTAGAACCTAGATTGAACTAGTCGAGACTTATCCATATGGGAGTGAAAGTCTAGTACACTAGAGAATCTCTATGATTAAGTTGTGAAAAAGACCATAAGTAAATTGGAGTACGGATGTAAAAAACAAGAAGATGCTAAGAAGTGGTGGTTAGAATGGAAGTTAGATGGTATCAATCGGAGAACTAATGAAGTGCCTTACTTGATAGGTATAGAAGAACCCTTTCGAATTGGTATTGAAGGACCAGATCAAGAGAAACCATTAAGAAATTGATTTTTGATGTTCAATTTTGTTGATGGATTGTTTTTTTTGTGTGTATTTGGTTTGCTCGAAAGTTTGTCATTTTTGGGGGTTAATGAATAGATAGATGAGTTAAAATTCATCTGCTTTCATTTACTATAGAAACAAGATGATGGAACAACTTTTGTATCAGAGTGCGCAGCGGAAGCGTGTTTAGCCGAAGGATCGTTAACTAGGGGTCAAGGAACAGGTAGATGAATTAAAATTGAAACTTTGTGAGATTCTAATTCATCTTCTTTCTTTGACTATAGATATCGAATATGGTGAACTCTGAAGCACGCGGTAGGCGACCAAATCTCGCTGCTAACCTCTCGTAGGAGGAAGGTGCTAGCCAGAATGTTTCGGAGGTAGTTAGGCACCTTACGGCTGAATTATGGAACGATAGAGGAGGAAGCATTGAGAAGGCACCAAATCTGGAAAGGTTTAAGGGAGCTGGAACAAAGTTCTCTGAGGGCTACAACAAAATTGGCTTTTAGCGACGGCTTCAAAATTGGCTTTTAGCGACGGCAGAAACCGCCGCTAAAGACATATTCTGTCGCTATAATTCTTTATCGACGGTTTTACACCGTCGCTGGCTGTTGCTATAGGTGGCACCGCTAATGACTTAACAACAGAAAAGGGCAAACCACCGCTAAGTTTTTTGCGACAGTTTTCAGCCACGGTTACTGTCTGTTGAAGTCGTATATATAGCGACGGTTTTTGTCCGTTGAAGTAGTATCTACTGCAATGTTATTTGACTGTCGCAAAAAAGATTTGAGACAGATTTTGCCTTTCCGTTAATCCTGATGGTAAAAACTATAATGACAGATTTAGTGACGTTTTCGACAGTTGGTTCCGTCGCTACAAAATTGCATATTTTAAAAACAAATTAGTTGCAGTTTGCTTTGCCATCTAATAAAAATTATTTTAATATATATAAAAGAAAAAATAATAATAAATATTTTTATATTGATAAACGACAAACTGTACAATGTTGCCAAAAAAGACTTCAACAAAGTGCAAACACTTTATACATCTAGAAGTAGATTGGATAACCTTCTTAAAAAATATAAAAAAACTTGTAAGAACAAATATGTTATAATACATGAGTGAAAAAGTGAACTAGCAAAAAAAAACATGACTATAGAATGATTTCTTTGAATCTAACCAATTTGCACCTATAAATCCTCTATAATCACAACTTCTGCTGAGTTCACTTCCATGGATTCATATGAACTTGATTCAGATGAATTGGACCAACACTACAACAAAACTGGCTTTTATCCACGGATTTTTTTCCGTCCTTAAAACATCTGTCGTTAAAGGTACCATTTTACAACAGAAAATTAGCCGTGGATAAAAGGAATACAATAGCGACCCATTTTACTGGTGGAATTTTATCGGTCGCTAATATCAATCAGTATCCACAGTTTGTTAAATGTGGATAAAAAAGTCCGTCGTTAATAAATCTAATATCGATGGTTTTGTTTCCGTGGTTAAAACATCCATAATAAAAGTTCAAGTTGTTTTAATCATAGCCGTTGATTTCATAAAAAAACCCTAACCTTTTTTACTTTCTCCTCTGCTCACCCACTCCTCCTCTGTTCGGCCTCTCCCCTTGCCCGACGCCGACACTGCTGCCCACAGCTCCATGGCCTTCACCGCCTTCCAACTCCTTCATTTTCTGTGGGCGCCGCCTCGTCCACCATTGCCGACACCTCCTATTCCCTATGGCTGTGTCAAGCACTTGGTTTCCCGCCCGGCTAGGCTTCGTCGGCTCCACTGGTCAAGGTTCCCGCCCGCCTCTGTTCCTTCTGCCAAGCCGAGCAAAACTCCGCCTTCGCTAAAGTCATTTAAAGCCAAAATATCTGGGAGTTCGGGAGCAATTGCCGCCGCCTGGCCCCCAGTCCGCCCTCGCCGCCAACTGGTAATTCCTCTGTCGCTGTCTTTCGATTTTGTCTTCGTCCAAAACAGTTTTCCATGGTTTTGATGATGGGTTTGTAGTCAGTACTCAGTACATAGCTTCAAAGTATTTGGCTGAAACTGGACATTTGATTGAGTAGATTGGATTTAAAAATGTAATCTTTGTTATGTTTGAATCAATCGGCATGAATCTTCCATTATGGTGATAAAGATTTTGTTTGTTCATTAGGGATGTCTTCATGAATTTTTTGTTTTAATATACGAATGTTATACTATATTGGTTGTTTCCTTGTTACTCCATCCCATAATAATAGTCCTATTTGGTTCAACAGTTCATTTATGAAAAACAAATAGATGTAACAAAAAGATAACACAAATAGGACTATAATTATTGCCTTCTTGATTTCCCATTAAGCAGTGGGCTTTGGAAAAGGTGAATGAGGGTTATTGATTAGAAAAGTTGTTGTTGTTATAGAGGTTTAGGTGAACCCGTGGACAACAGTTGTAGTAATAGGTTCGGAAACAAAGCGAAGTTGTAATGGTTTGATTTTCCATTAGTTGCATTAGTTGATATTTTTGAAGGATATTTAAATAATTGTGATACAGTGAAAAGTTAGCAAGGAAAACAAGGAGGTAGCTTAAAACTTTCTGCTTTTGTTTTTGCTTTAAGTGCACAAAAAAAGGTCTTCAAAGTGATGTTCGGATGCTCATTTTGTTTCCTTTTTCCATTTTGGTAGTCATACATTTAAAATCACTTTTGTTTGCAATTGGGGAAACGTGAGTTGATACTGTTTTCAAATTGTCTGCGTCAAAGTTTATATTGTACCAAGAATCCACCTTTTCGTCACCTATTAGGCTCTTGGCAAAGTTGGATAAGGCTGACCGTGCATTTTGCTTCACCAGTGGAATGGCAACTTTAACTGCTGTGGCAAATCTTGTTGAAACTGGTGGATATTTAAAATCTTTAGTTTAGTAATGAGTGCATGTGTTTGTGTCATCTGTTTTGTTGTAAGGTCAGGAAATCGTTGCTGGTAATGACATACGGAGGTTCTGATCGGTTGTTGTCACAAGTAATCCCCAAGAAAGGAATTGTGGTGAAGTTAGTCTGTACTTTTCTTCTTTGTGATGATTCATTTTTTCTAACTCGGAAAGTGAGTAATTCAAAATTGCATTTATATTGTACCAGAAGAGTTAATACTACTGATCTGTATGAGGTGGCATTGGCAATTGGACCACAGACCAAGCTTGTGTGGTTGGAAAGTCCAACCAATCCTCGACAGCAAATATCAGACATATAGGTTGTTTTGTGTTCCCTTCTATTATGTTCCTTTCTTTTTTTCTAACACTCAAATCATGTCTCATCTTCAATTTTATTCGTATGATAACTGTAGAGAATACAAGAGAATCTATTATTGGCATGTGGGTTTGAAACATATTGTTGTTTTTGTTTGTGAAAGAAATGGGTGGATATATTACAACCCACTTGACAGTGGGAAGTTTGTTCCTAGTCAACTGGTTTAGAGCTGAGAACAAAATTGCAGAAATTCGTGGAAGATCATATATACCACATGGAAAATGAGTTCAACCATCGTGCGCTTTCTAGCTTGCGTTGGACAATCCACCCAGGAGAGGAGAACTTGAAGGAACTGGCTAAAAAAGAAGGCTTGTGGAACTTGTGGTTACCTGTATAAGTGCAATTATCTTTCATTGTTTTTGTAAACTATCCTGTTTTCAGTCTTGACCAAGGTAATTACCCTGGACGATTAAATTGTTCAAATTGGTTATTTGACTTCTGGCTGTGGTATTCACGTGCAGGTGGATAGTTCTGCTAGAGCAAAGGAGCTACTTTTTGGTGGGGCACACTATGGTTCTCAAGAAGGGAATAGGCAATTATTGGGTGTCGGGCTTTCAAATCTTGAGTATGGTTATCTTTGCGAAATAATGGGGGGCTCTGTATGGGCTCCACAGGTGTTTAACTGTGGTGCACCTGACACTGCAAATATGGAGGTAACTAGAAAAAAGTAGGCTTTATCTACTTGTTATTTTGTTGTTAGAATCTTCATTATATATTACCCTTCATAGTACACAAGATATTTTATTTTCGAAGTGGCATTGCTACTCTTTGTTTAAATCGTAGTTCCTCTGATGGACACTTTTGCATGTTTTGTTGTCTTGAATTGCTATTCTAGGTATTATTGCGCTATGGAACCAAAGAGCAACAAACAGAGTGGCTTATTCCTTTACTTGAGGGGAAGATCTGTTCTGGATTTGCATTGACAGAGCCACAAGTTGCATCTTCTATGCAACCAACATAGAGTGCTCCATTAAAAGGTATGATATAAAGAAGTCAGTGGTACTTGGTAAGAAAAATAGTGCACATTTTTTATCATTAAAGCTGACTATTAGGTTGCTTGTTTTTTACTTATTTTCATTCTTTTATTCTGGCACAGACAAGGGGATTCCTATGCCGTCAATGGAACTAATTAAGTGGAAACAGTTGGGATCTCTCCAATGAGGTATCGGCGGAATCTTATTATTTCAAGAACACATCCACACATCGAAGACAGTTGGAATACTTTTACCATTGGATTTCTTTTATTGGTCTAGGAAACATATTTTTGTATGATACCTGAAGGCTAAACCTTACTTCTATCAGTTAATAGGCTGATACTTCTTCACTGTACATTTCTTTGTATGTGTTTTATGTAATGCAAGTACCATTTATTTTAATGATGAAAAAGCCGATGTTCTTGGTCATATATTTTTCTTCTAATTATATAGAAAATTTTAGGATGTTACATACCGTAACAAGTTTCGAGTTGCTTGCACGTATACATTGTTTATGTATACAATGTAATACTAATTATATGAATAATATATGAGAATAATTTTTGCATTTATGAATAGTGTTTGTTATCCATATTTAGCACAGCAGCATAAAGCTGCTGTTTTTTTAAACAAATTTTCGAAGTTTGTACCGACAGATAAAATCTGTCACAAATGATCTAAAACCGTCGAAATAAGTATCTAACGGGGTCTTAGAGTCCGTCTTCAAAACCGTCGCTAACATTCATACCGACGGATAAAAACGGTCGCTAAATATCATTCTCGGCAATTCCCTTGTGACGGCAATATACGTCGAAAAAATATATTTTCAACGGAATTTATCCGTCACTAAAGTAATTTTTGACAGAAAATTTACCGTAGCAAAAAAGAATTAGCGACAGTTTAAAGTCCGTCGCTATATCGGCTAATTAGCGACGGTTCACTGTCATCCGTCGTCTCTGAGCAATAGCGGCGCGGGTATTATCGAGAGATGTAGCGACGGAATTTGTCCATCGTAATAAGAGTACTAACTACGGAAAATGCATTTTTAGCGACGGATTTTACCGTCGTTAAAGGCTATTTTTGTTGTAGTGCAATTTGTGCCACTGGATCTTCTTGGATCATTGTTCTTTATCATTCCATCATCGTACAAGCACTCATTACATGTCTGTGCCATCTTTAATGGCCAGTTAGCACTGTCTAGGCATTCATGGACAGAAAAACCAAAGGGCTGATAGTGACACTCCTGCTTGGACTTGGGCATGAACTCGCACTTTGGAATGAAAAACCAAAGGTCTGATCAGTGCCATTATTGATTGGACTTGGGCATGAAGTCACACTCTGGAATGAAAAATCACGACATCCAGCACCTTGGCTGACCTCATTCCTGGGAAGCACCGATACGACATTTTTGCCACCATATCGGATACGAATATGGCATTTTTGCCGCCATATCGGATTCCTGGGAAGCACCTCCGCTAGCTCACCACTTCTGAGCTCGCCGCCGCCAACTCGCCGGCCAGCTCCCCGCCAAATCGTCGGTGCCTTCATGTTCCACTTTGTCCAGTGCGACGCCACCGTCCTCGCCCCTTTCGTCGATTCCTCCTCCTCTCCCTTCTATCGGCCTGTCTGTGCATATTGGCCACATCGCCGGCTCAAGGTGGTGTCTTTCCGACCCAGAGCACTCAGCCCCATTCCGTCGGGCTGGGTCTTTCAATTCCTGCCAGCCCTCCCTCCTCTTCCTCTACCTCTCCTCTTCCCCGGCCTCCTCCACCTCCCTCTGCTGTATTTATCATCAGACCGCGACTCCGAGCTCGCCGGCCATCTCCCCATCAAATCACTGGTTCCGCCCTCACACTCCACCCCAGCCAGCGTGTCGCTGACGCCCTCACCCTCCAGTGCGACTCTGAGCTCACCGCCGCCAGATCGCTTCCGACTACGACCAGGTAATTCCTTTCCTTTTCAAACTTTGTATTCTTTGCACTTTGCAGTACCACTGAGAGTGAAATTGAGCATTGAAAATTTCAACTTCTGTATGTTGCTTTTGGGTGATACTCTGAGTTAACCTTAGAGCATTAGAAATTTTAATGACTATGGATTTGGTTGCTTCTGGGTGAATTACACATGAACTATTATAAGATTTATTTTCATGGCTTATAAAAGTTAGAATCTATGAATTTGTGTTTATAATGTTGGAGGTTCTTATTGTTTGTGTTGTCATTACAGTGTAATTTCATCACAATTATGGAAGTTACTAGTCTATTTGCTAAGAATGAATGTGATGACAATTTTCCTTTGTAGAGATATGTGGAGAAAATAGAAAGAATGGGTGAAGCAGGTGGCAACACAAAATTTACTTGCAATTATTGTCTTCAGACTTTTAATGGATCTTATTCTAGAGTTAAGGCTCATTTACTCAAGATGAAGAATACTGAAATTAGAGTTTGCTCTAAAGTTAACTCATAGTATCTAAATGAGATGCGAAAATTGGAAGAAGAAGCTGACAAAAGGAAGCATCCTAAGCAAATACCTATAGCAAGTAGCTAAGGTAGTTCGGCTACAAGTGGGAGTTCAAGTATGGGGGTTCTTGGAAAAAGGAGAATGGTTGGGGGTTCTCCTTTAGAGAAGGCTTGGAAAAATGAGCAGCATGAGCAATTGATTGCAGAAATTGCCAGGATGTTTTACTCCGGGGGTTTACCATTTCATTTTGCTAGAAACCCACATTATGTTCAAGTTTTCAAGTTTGCAGCAGACAATAATCTTGTTGGTTATGTCCCTCTAGGCTATAATTCCTTAAGGACTAGTTTGCTGCAAAAAGAAAAGACCAACATTGAAAGAATGTTGAAACCAATCAAAGGAACTTGGAATGAAAAAGGTGTGAGCATAGTATTTGATGGGTGGAGTGATCCACAAAAAAGACCACTCATCAATTTTATGATTGCATCAGAGTCTGGACCAATTTTCTTAAAGGCAATTGATGGCATAGGAGAAAATAGAGATTACATTACAGGTCTACTTAGGGATGTCATTAAAGAGGTTGGACCTCTTAATGTTGTCCAAGTAATAACGGATAATGCGGCCGTTATGAATGCAGCAAGGAAAATTATTGAGAATGAATACCCTCAAATATTTTGGACTCCATGTGTTGTGCATACCTTGAATCTAGCTTTAAAGAATATTTGTGCACCAAGTGTGGCGAATGAGCTTGCATATGAAAAATGTAATTGGATTATGCAAGTTGTGGAGGATGCCTCTTTTATTCGCATTTTCATTGTTAATCACTCAATGAGGCTAGCCATGTTTAACCTATTTAGCCCTTTGAAATTACTTGTGGTAGCCGAGACTTGATTTTGCTTCAAATGTGGTTATGGTCAAAAGGTTGAAGCTTGTGACGAGGGGTCTTCAAGCCATGGTGATAAGTGATGAATGGGCTTCATATAGGGAGGATGATGTTGAGAAAGCTCAAGTGGTTAAAGATATCATTCTGAATGATCTTTGGTGGGATAAAGTGGATTACATTCTCTCCTTCACGGGGCCTATTTATGAAATGCTTAGGCAAATGGATACGGATAAGCCTATGCGTCTCTTAGTCTATGAGATGTGAGATACCATGATTGAGAACGTGAAGAGACCAATATTTATGCGCGAGGGCAAGGGGGAGAATGAAACATCAACTTTTTACAATGTGATACATGATATTCTAATCGATCGGTGGACCAAAAGTTCTACACCACTCCATTGCATGGCTCATGCATTGAATCATAGGTAAGTTTGACATATCAATTTAAAGTATTATTATTTGATCTCATTTTTTATTATTTTTACATTAACATTTTTTTTCATATATAGGTTTTATAGTGAGCAATGGATCAATGCAGTTCTAAATCAGTTAGCTCCACATAAAGATGATGAAATTTGTGTGGAAAGGAACAAATGCTTGAAAAAATATTTTAATGATGTTGGAGAAAGAATAAAGGTGAATGTGGAGTATGCTAGATTTTCCGGGTGCATGGATATATTTGGAGAATATGATTGCCTAGAAGATAGATGGAGATTAGAGCAAAAAATTTGGTGGTATACATATGGATCTTCTTTGCCATTGCTCCAAAGTCTTGCCTTCAAACTTCTTGGACAACCTTGCTCATCATCATTTTGTGAGAGGAATTGGAGTACATACTCCTTTATTCATTCTTTAAAGAGGAACAAAATAACTCCAACACGTGCAAAAGATTTAGTATTTATACATACTAATCTTCGACTCCTATCAAGAAAGAATGATGAGTACAAGAAGGGAGCAACCATGATGTGGGACATTGCCGGAGATACTTGGGATGAGCTATTTAGAGGTGCCAGGGTGCTTGAGATAGCAAATCTTTCACTAGATGAGCCGGTCTTAGAGGTGGTTACATTTGAGGATGAAGACATTGATATGGAAGCTAATATTGATGTTCTTTGATGGTGTTATTTACATGCTTCTTTCTTTTTGTTGAAGAATTTTAGACTCTAAAACTTGGAATTAATGTATTTGTAGTGATTTTATAATTTAATCTTGAGCTACTTGACACTCTTAATTTGATTTTATGTGATTGCATGATTGTGCTAGGTGTGGCTATTAGGGTACTAATTGTTGCTATCTAGGATCGATGCTTGTTAGTTGTTGCTATCTAGGATCGATGTTTATTAATTGTTGCTTTCTAAGATCGATGCTTGCTAGTTGTTGATATTAGGATTGCTACAGGTGTTTGCTAAAATTTTCTTTATTATGCTATCTAGGATCGATGCTTATTAGTTGTTGCTATATAGGATCGATGCTTGTTAGTTGTGGATATTATGATTGCTACAGGTGTTTGCTATAATTTTCTTTATTATGCTTATTGTTTGTTTTAACACTAGAACCAATCTTAAATGTGTTTTAAAAATATATAAAATATTTTTTAACAAACGTATCCCCGACGTATCGTATCGGGACTTTTTGAAAATTGTCGTATCGCCGTACCCGTATCGTATTGTATCGCTGTATCCATATCGGTGCTCCCTAGCCTCATTTATCCAGCCACAAATTATAGAATTACAACAACAGCTATAACATGTTGTGAATCTATAAGGAATTTTAAGGCATACAATGCAACTTTGTATACCTAATGATCAAATACACATCCTGCAGGAGGAATATGCTGTCAGCTTTGACAAGGCATAACTCTCCACTACAGTAGCCAGGCATATAACTGACAGGAAGCCCAAGTGAAAATCTACAATTTCTATCTGACTTGTCCCTCTATTCAAGAAAACTGAACTTTCTTTAGAACAATCTAATATTAGAAGCATAAGAGGTAGACACAAGGAGAACGAAATTCATATTTATATGTAAATTTCCTCTCTAACTTGTCCCTCTAATATCACCAAGTGTGTGGTTGAAGCCAAGTAGCCGTAAAAAAATTGTCCTTACACAGCATCATCTGGCCAGTAAACTTCATTTTTGGATCCAACAAATGTCTCATCTAGCACCACTCCAGCTGTCTGCATAGCTTAAGTCAAACAATCAACATATGCACCAAAACTTCACACGGAAAATGCCAACAAATTAAAATTATAAAAACGAAAAGAGAATTGGTATTACATAATGTGAATCCATGAGGCATAGAAAAGAACATAGAAGAAAAAGTAATAATACGTGATAGTATAGTGTGTCATAAAGCCACAATAACAACAATCACAGTAAATATATAAACTGCAATTAAAGTAGCTGCAAGTATATAAATCGTTCCTACCAAAATAAAACTAATGTTACCATACAGAAAGAGTACAATCAATAGAATACAATATGCTCAAAATTGCAACCACCAGTAAGCCCACATCTGATCATGCCTCAGTATAAAATTTCAAATAGTATAATGGCAGATTCACAAGGTACTGTTATATGCTATTTCACTTTGTAGAAATATAGATCATTAGACCACTTTCATCTTTGGTATAATTTCTTCTATGTGTGCTTCATTAGATTTATAAATAAAAAACGAAAAAGGAAGAACATAGAAGCCTCGAACAAATGAAACACAATCGCAAAGCAAAGTTATTATTTGGCCAGATTTTAGTATGGCTAAATCCTCCTCAAATCCATCAAACTGGCACATGTCATCTGTGGTGTTCATCCCCCACAGACCTTCCGTGCCGCCAACTTTATCTGGATATACAATGGAGCAACTCGCACTGCTATAATTCTGTACAGTTGAGGTTTTATTGGGTGTAACACTGTAGTGAAAGATGAACAATTTATAACCTTCTCCAATTGATACCTAATATTACAGAGAAAAATACGGGACACTTACCATTTTCTCTGGTGAGCAACATTTGCTGGAATTGAGCTTGAAGAAATAAGTTCCTGGTTCTGGAAGATAAATGGCACAAAAGTAAGAGAAAGCCTGAAAGACTAGTGAGCTATCAATAGTCCAAAACAATCCCAATCCATAAGTTTGACTGAATTACTTACCATAGAGGCACGGTGTATTGGATGATTTTTTTGGCATTCCCCTATTACAAATGGGTGTTGCAGAAAAAACAACAAAATTGATTATTACTTGAAGGACTCAATGTACACATGATGAGAAAAAAAAACATATTGATAAACATGCCTCCTAATATGCGCACACACCAAACCATTTATTAGTTATCCCTACCTTCTCAATTAGAACTCTAAACAAATAGACTTCTCATCAACTAACCTGTAGCGATGCAGCTGGACGCAGATTTGGTTCCCTGCAAATGAATTTGTCAGTTGAAGACTAAACAAATGCCAGCATGGTTTCTAAGAACACCAATAAGATAATAACGCTTCTTCAAGCCATTATTATATATGAAAAGGCATACACATCTGACAAAAAGGACTGCTTCAAGAATGTCTAATTTTATGGAATTAATGGTTGTTGAAACACCTGAAATGCATTCGAACTTGCATACAAAATTGATTCAAGCCTCACACTGTCAGTGATCTGCGGCACCAATTAATTGCCACAAGGCATAGGGGCATAGGTTGGCAAATTACCATTTATGAAGGGTCAAAATCAAAATTATCATTTAAATGAGCAAATAAAAGTATGATCATTGCCAGATAATGATTACAATAACTAAAAAGAGAGCAAAATAGCAGGGAGAACATACTTTTGCAAACATCTTAATAGAAAATCTTTTGGCTCAGCAGAAAGATGCTCTGGAATGGGAGGATGAAACTTGGTTGTTTCAATGTGAAACAAGGCTGCAAACTGAACAATGAAAAAAATTTGCAAGTGTCAAACAAATATGTATACTGAAAAGCCAAATATTACACACTACATGCATACCTCTTCGTATTGCTGGCTCCATGGAGGCTTTCCGGTGGCCATCTCTATGAAAGTACGCTCCATATGTCAGCTGAGCTATATAGTTTATGGGCAACAGTATGCACACAAATTTAATTGATTAAGAGAACTAAATATATAAACAATAAAAATGTCACAACCTAAAAACAAAGGTCACAAGCCCTATGAAAAAGTTAATATGTAGGGCATCGTGTTTATGTTTCCTTAAAGAGCAGAACTCATAGTAAGAGCACGACTGAATGAATCATTGGAGAGGAGACAAAATTGGACGGACCATGATAATATGTTCAGGTACACTTTTCTAATTCAAAGCCAAACGGACAGGAATAACATAACTATACCTGAAAACTGAAAATCGAATTGAACAGAAATGCAAAAAGAGTATCACATGAAAATCATTAACCTGTAGGAATTGCAATTAAAATCTAATACCTAAAATGAACAAGCCAATATCTACTCTTCTTCAGCAAGAGACAACAAAACAAGGCAGATTTGTGAGCAGCACATTACCTGAAGATCCATAAGCTTCTTTTCCTAGAAGTCAAGGTAGCAACAAGCATAAAAAAATCAGGACCAAATGTGAAGCACGTAAACAAGAATTGAAGGGAAAAAATCGACTTACCTAAAGCTCTTAAAATTGGCATACTTGAGGCAATAGATCTCGTATGTAGTGTGCATCTCCCTCCTTATCAATGAAGCCCTTTGTTATGGTGAGGGTCTCTCAACAATGAATAGCGACTATAACATAGAATTATTTATAGCATAAAATTATTTAATCTGATTACAAATTTACAAACAACACAAGGCATAACATATAGGGAGCTTATATATTAAACCATAGAAACCACCAATGTGATCTAAGTATTTTATTAACACCAACATAAGAACATCAATTAACATATATTATTAAAGGACAAATTAACATAGGAAGCATGAAAAATAGACACATACTCAATGAAAGTCGATTCATACACTAATTGAGAGAGTCCTTTACATGGGTTAAGGAGTCCAATACATATGCAAAAGAGTCCTATACATAGGCCAAACAGTTAATAGTATCTTTGTTATCCTATTCTTCAAAAGAGTCCTATACATGGGCCAAATAGTTATTACTATCTTTGCTATCCTATTCTTCAAAATATATTTACAAAAGCTATTAAAGGTTGGATAAAGTTTGGAATTGAACACAAGTAAACATAATTCTTGCGGGTGTTGTCTTCCATGTCTTCACAAAATGCAAGAAATATAGACGAATGTAAAGGATCTCCATATAGCCTAGTTGAATCTGCAAAGTAGAGGAAACAAAATCAAGAATATATTACGAAATATCATATCATATAAAAAAATTCCCCTCAATTTGTTACCATGAAGGAGGGGTGGGTTGCTGCTCTCGCCTCATAAAAGCCATCACTTCCCTAAGTATATTATCATTTTCCTCAAAGCGTTTTTCAAAATTGTGAATGGTCTTCCTATACTCTTCTATCAGATTGTGAGCTTCAGAGAATTCCCTTTCTACATTATCAACTCTCTGAAAAGCATCTTTAAGTTGTGTAGATAGCTTCACCTTTGACGATGGAGATAAAGGAGCCATCTCATCGTGACCAAGGCCTCGGACATAGCCCTTCTCACAGCCCAAAATCTTAGATGCTATTTCATTGTCAATGATGTTTTGTGTTGGCCAATCTACACTTGGTGTGTGAGCCTCGTCTCGTTTGTCCATCATAGTTTGCTGCAATTAAAACTAAGATGGATTGAGATTCATAGATTAAAGGGAATCATGAAGCAAATATTGTTCAAGGTATACGCATTCTGAAAACAACCAGCAACATCCGTCTTACATATAGATTTTTGGTCTCCTCACTAAGCCATCGATTCTGCTTCTTTGAATAGTGGGTTGTGTAGTAGAAATCAATCAAACTATATGGCCCTTCAAGTTCTGGAATATCTTTGCCCTGCATCATTCAATGGTCGACTATAAGCTTCACAAATAGATGTAATGTCCTTGCTACAAACTAAAGAAGGATGGGCAAACAATACCAACTCCTCCCTAGCTTCACCAAATGATTTAGAGCCACCAGTAGCTTGGGTTTTCAGTTTTCTTCGGTTCTTGGTATTTTCCTAGCTAATGTTCTGCATTTAAATTCCAATCTCCAGGTTAGGTCAATTTCATTTCGATGAAGATGAGTAATCAAGACATCAGTTAAAGAATAGTCATAATACCATATGATTATTTACAATTATTTCTTTAGCCATTAATTAACAACAATAAGCTAGATCTCATTGTCACCCAGCTAGATAGATAAAACTAATAAATAAAATAAAAGTTTGAGATAGTACGGTGGTCAATTCAACATAGAAACTTGGTTGTCCATTTCTCACTGGTAATGTCATAATTAACTGTTAATTTATGATATTCCAATCTAATTCATGCAAATCCTAAAAAAAATAAGAGACTAATTTATTATTCTAAATTATTCAAAAGTCAGTTTGAATTCCTATCTTGAATCAGTTTATAATGCAAATACTATATCAGCAAGTGCATGTGTTGACCATTAATCCGACTGTATTGTGGCACAATAAACTTATTAGACGTGAGCTGATTATTAACTGCATGGTAAGCCAATTAAATCTCATATCTCTCAATTTATGTTCATGTTAGAAAAATAAAACTGAAACTATTTCCATCAAATGCAATAATACAATTGATCCAAATAGGGGTGTAATCCATATTTTATATGCTTAACTTCCCAAGCTTAATGATGGAAAAGAAGAATGCTTAAGTTCACATATAAATCAAGTTGATGATCTAAATATGAAAAATCTCATAAGCCACAATGTGGTAAGAGCTCTATGTCGCATTTATTACAACATAGGCTAATCGTGAAGACGAGAGTTCTATCGTTATTTCATCATTAGAGACTTAGATAACATAATATCTTGGTCAAGCCTTCTCCAAATTCCAAACAGGGACCTGAGGAATCTTTCTCCCTTTTTTGCAGTGAGAAGGAAAAAAAAGTAAAAAAGCTGACTGACCACTTTGTGAAGCAACCAATATAGAGAGAACTGAGTGATCAGGAGCACACAAGTTTTAAAGCTGGAATATAGTATGACAATGGGCCACTGCTCAACTTGGAATATGTATAACAATAGCCAATAGCCATCTGCCTATTACTGTCCACTTAATTGAGTCCCCGGCATTGTGAAAATCTAAACAAACAAAAAACAAAACTATATTTGGCATTTACTGGCAAGTCGGTGGTGCATGCCCTACAGGTCTCATATTTTGAGATTCAATGTATATAGGTTGAAGGGAACATTATTTATGTACAAGTTTTTTGTATGTACTATAAATAATAAAGGCCAAAAAAATGTCTCATAAGTGAACCATTTTTTGTATCAAAATGAAATGGAAACTAAACACAATTACATTTCATATTGAAAAACCCTATAAATTACTTCATGCGTGACATATTCTAACCAGTGGACGGAAAAAGTAGTAATCATAATCATAATCAATTAGCACCTTTTCCCAACTATTTGGGGTCGGCGACACGGATCTTACTCCTCCATTCCAGCCTGTTTTGGGCTACCTGTTTTGGGCTACCTCTTTTGTAAGAGATAGTAAAGTCAAATCTTTTCTTATTAGCTCCATCCAAGTTCTCTTAGGTCTCCCTCTCCCTCTTTTAGCATCGTTTACCTGTATCCCTTCTAATCTTCTCACAGGGGCATCTAAAGGTCTTCTTTGCATATGCCCATACCAACGCAACCTACATTCCCTCAGCTTTTCCCCTAAAGGCGCTACTCCTAGGCTCTCACGAATATATTCATTTCTAATCCTATCTCTCCTAGTTATCCCACTCATCCACCTTAACATTCTCATTTCGGCTACATTCAATTTATCTATATGACTCCTCTTTGGTGCCCAGCACTCCGCTCCATAGAGTATTGCAGACCTAATGGCCGTCCTATAGAACTTGCCTTTAAGTCTTTTTGGAACCCGCTTATCATACAACACTCCCGAGGCTGCCCTCCACTTTACCCACCCTGCATTTATCCTATGCACTACATCACTATCAATATCCCCTTCTTTATGGATAATGGATCCTAAGTAACGGAATTGATCACACCTTGGCACTTCTTGCCCATCTATTTCAACTAGGGCTCTATCTATAATTCTACCTTCCTTAAAATTAAATTCCATGCACTCTGTCTTAGTCTTACTTATTTTAAAACCCTTAGATTCTAGAGCAACCCTCCACAATTCTAATTTCACATTTAAACCTACTTTACTTTCATCAATTAAAACTACATCATCTGCAAAAAGTATACACCAAGGTACATTATCTTGCAAATGACTAGTAAGCTCATCCATAACTAAAGCAAAAAGATACGGACTTAAGGCTAACCCTTGATGAAGACCTATCGTAACCGGAAACTCCTTAGTTTCTCCCCTAATAGTCCGCACACTAGTCACAACCCCTTCATACAGATCCTTTATGATGTCTATGTAACCTCTTATGACACCCTTCTTCTTCAAAACACTCCAAATAAGCTCTCTCGGTACTCTATCGTAGGCTTTTTCCAAATCTATGAAGGCCATATAAAGGCTTTGTTTTCTATCCCTGTACCTCTCAACTATCTGCCGTAGTAAAAATATAGCTTCCGTTGTTGACCTCTCCGGCATGAAACCAAATTGATTCTCTGATACTTTAGTAACTTTTCGCAAACGCCCTTCTAATACTCTCTCCCATAATTTCATAGTATGCCCCATAACTTTTATACCTCTATAGTTTGTACAACTTTGGATATCCCCTTTATTTTTATATAAAGGTATGAGGGTACTCCTCCTCCACTCCTCTGGCATCCTCTTAGATTTCCAAATCTTGTTGAACAAACTAGTCAACCAAGTTAAGCCCACACCTCCTAGTGCCTTCCACACTTCAATAGGAATTCCATCGGGCCCTAGAGCCTTGCCTTTCTTCATCTTCCTTAACGCAGCATCTACTTCCTCTATAGAGAATCTCCTAAAATAAGTCACCTCTTTAACAAGACTAGACTCAAACTCTATCCCACTACTATAATTCTCATTCAATAAACGCTCAAAATACTCACGCCATCTCTCCCTAATTTCCTCATCTTTCACTAAGACCCTTTGATCTTCACTTTTAATACACCTAACTTGCTCTAAGTCCCTACTCCTCCTATCCCTTAACTTGGCTAAATTATAAATGTCCCTCTCCCCCTCCTTCGTCCCTAGCCTATTATATAAGTCATCAAACGCCTTAAATTTAGCTTCACTCACTATCTTTTTAGCCACTCTCTTTCCCTTAACATATCTCTTCCAATTCTCTTGATTTTTACACTTTTGCCACTCCTTAAAGAAGCCCTTCTTTTCCTTTATGACTCTTTGGACTTCCTCACACCACCACCAAGTTTCTTTCTTAACGTCCACTCTCCTCCTCACTTCACCAAGTACTTCTTTTCCCACTTTTTTAATACACCTAGCTATGCTTCCCCACATCATTGTTGGCTCCTCAATTAAGTTCCAATCCCCTTCAAACCTCAACCTCTCCACAAAAGTGTTGAGCAACTCACCTTTCAAGTTCCACCACTTGATCCTAGGCTCCACTTTATCCGAACTTCGCTTCTTCCACCCCTTTATGAGAACATCTAAAACAACTAATCTATGCTGAAGTGCTATAGGTTCACCAGGTATAACCTTACAATCCTTACACTTAGTCCTGTCTTCGCTTCTAACTAAGAAAAAATCTATTTGGCTCTTGAGCGGTCCACTCTTGAAAGTTACTAGATGCTCTTCCCTCTTCTTGAAATAGGTATTTGCTATGCTTAGATCGTTTGCTATTGCAAAATCAAGAATAGTTTCTCCCATTTCATTTCGCTCCCCAAAACCATACCCCCCATGCACCCTCTCAAAACCTATATTCTTTACCCCTACTTGCCCATTTAAGTCACCTCCTATAATAACCTTTTCCCCGTTAGGTATCCCTCGCAATACTAAGTCCATTTCCTCCCAAAATTGCCTCTTAAGGTCCTCTCCTAGTCCTACCTGAGGTGCATAAGTACTAACAACATTAACTATGAAATCCCCTAACACTAGCTTCACTAATATAATTCTATCACTAAATCTCTTGACACCTACAAGACTTTGTCTCAAGTCCTTATCCACTACTATACCCACCCCATTCCTATTTGAAACTTTACCTACATAAACTAATTTAAAGCCTTCCCCCAGCTCCCTAGCCTTCTCTCCTACAAACTTAGTTTCCTGCAAGCAAGCTATGTTAACCCTCCTTCTCTTGAGTGTTTCTACTAACTCCATACCCTTACTCTTTAAGGTCCCAATATTCCACGATGCCACTCTAATCCTACGCTCATGGACTAGCTTCTTTACTCGCGCCCATCCAGACCAACGCGAGAACCCTTGCCCACTTTTCATTGCAACCGGGCGTTGTTGCAATGCGTCGCTTCCAAGGAACGCCCTAGCCAACCCTTGCTTACTTATCATTGCACCCGGGTTTTGGCACAACGCGTCGCTTCCAGGGAACGCTTCCAGTGGACGAAAAAAGTAGTCAAACCTGAAATTTCCTGGATGCAAACCATTCACAAATTTTTGCCCATGTGTCTAATCTGACTTGATCAAATGGATTGGCGAGCGCTGCATCATAGTTTTATTTTTTGTAATGTTTACGCATACTATTTCTGAAGTCCCTAAGTCTCCACGCAAATAAATGGTCAAGTGAATCCTCTACATGTTTGGGAGTTCCAACCAATACGAGCTTTCCTAGTTAACATGTTGAGCATATAATGCTAAAGAATATGTATGCTAATAACTGCTAAGCTAGAACTACATAAATTTTCATAGAGTTAGTCAAATACCTTGATCTTATTGCGCATTAATGCTTTGAAAGACTTCTTAATCCTTCTCCAATATGAAGCAAAAGTAGAATCTTCCTTTTCAAGAAGGTATGCATTTCCGCGACAGATTATCCCTATCTCGCAGACTAACTTCCTACTGTCTTTACATATGGGCCGCCACTTGTCATCCGGTACTTGCATTGAAAGACATCCAGTAGAGTCAAAGGCTTCGTGCAAAGCCTTGTTGACAACCCTTCCACGGGGTCTCCTTAGCGATGAACCTAGATAGAGAAAAGTTAACCTTTAAGAACACAACTACTTGTAACACAACTTTGAATATCAAGAGACAATACTTATTACCTGCATCATCTCCAAGAACTTGTGAGTCATTAGAGGACTCCCCGTCCTCATCTTGTGCCACTACCTTTCCCATGCATCCTCCAGGAGCCATTCCTATAAACAAAATTAACATAAATAACTTGCAGATTCTTCAAAGTTGAATGAAAATATCATAAACAATGCTAACGGCAGCTCAATAGTGATTAATCATAAAGAATAGTACTTTCTATGAAATTTTAATCTATAGCTAATGCATGTGACTTAAGATGAAAATACCCAAGCAACACAGCTAATTACAAGAAATAACCCTTGAATGAATCATGATAATGGTGAGAAGAAGTTATAATCACAATTATTTAGTTATGGTACAAATCATGACTCACACCTACAATTATAAAATTAATCTCTATCCATCCTACCACATGTATGGCCTACGAGACAACTTGCTCAGATCATTTCGAACCCCAGTCAGACTTAACCAGACCAATTGGGGGCTTGGAGCCAAGAACCCTTTTCCTCTCTCAAGCTCCAATAATCGGTTACTAGAATTTTAAAAGAAAGTTTATACTATTAACAAACTTATAAAGAAAGAGAAAAATTAAAACTAATTGATAGCTCTACCCAATCTCAAATTCATTTAACATGATTAAGAGTGCACGCTATGAAATGGGACCACCACAAAGAGTAGCCAGATCATGTTCTTGCTACAGTAAAGTCCACTGAGAAAAATCACAACCTCTGAGATGCCTTTTGAAGTTATATGGTGAGCAAAATGTAGATGCTAATATTGGACTCATATTTTTTCCAAATGTAGCTAGTACTATTGGATAGAGGGAGTAACGAACAAAATATGAATGTCAAATATTCTATTGTCGTCGAAAAAGATAAGATTAATAAACTAGGCACATCTTTGCCCTGCTCCTTCTAGTGGGAGCCTAAGGACTTGGATACCAGTCGTTATAAAGAAGAAAGGCACAGCTTTCATTATATGTGCACAACCAAAAGCCTCGGGGCAGAGCGATTTGAACAAAGAAAGGTGAGCACACAACATACCTGAAAGAAACCGGGAGCGATTTGAGGCGATCTTCATCCTTTGGGGACCCAATCTGGGTTAGGTGATTGGTGAGAGAGAGAGGGGGGAGGGGGGAGGGAGAGAGAGAAAGAGTCTAGGGAGAGAGAAGTGAAGGGGGCAGATGATGGTGGGGGAGATGAATCTGGAAAGCCATAAGGGAGATTGAGAGGGATCTCGCTGGAGGGAGGGAAAAGGTTCCGCGCGCGCGAGATGGGGCAAAATGAGCTTTTTGATTCGCGCCAAAAGGAGGCGCGAGGGAAAAGGTACGCATGCCAGTGTGCTCAAAGACGATCTGGCCATTGATTATTGATCTACTGAGGTTACAGGCAGTCACAGGGTGTGAAACAAATTGACACCTCCCTGCCCTATATTAACGTCCACTGCTGGATCCAATTCTAATGGCCCATATCATTTCGCCTCACTAAGGCACATAAGCCCAATATCATACATACATACATATATGTGTGTATGTGAAAAAAAATAATTTGTGTTACGCGTGCGAAGACTTTGTGATAAGGGTATTCATGGACGCGGATAGATGCAGACAAATGGTTGTCTCTGTCCGTCCATAATCTTATCCTGGGTTGTCCAATCCATCTGTGTCCGTCTGTCATTGTCCATGCAAACAGATGGTGCGATGGCCAAGGCACCGCTTCTTGAAGCGGAGGTCCTGAGTTCGAATTACCACTCTGTTAGCCACATAGTACCCAAAGAATTATATCCCAATTTACCCTGTGCATGTGATGGGTGGGTTTGTATGAACTTCAGGTTATTGGCAGCGGGATACGTGCTCTAAGAGGTAAGTTGCCTTGCACCTTCTAGTCGGGTCCTAATGACATGGACACCCCTCATCGAGAGAGAGAGAGAGAGAGAGAGAGTAATGTTTATAAGAACTTGCAAAAAATGTGTGCAATGTTATGCTCGTTAAAATTTGAGCCTCATAGGCATTAGATGTTCTCGTGCCATCTTACATTTTGCCACGTACTTGCATCGTGATGTTTAATTTACATTATTTTATTTTCATAATGAGGGGTGTCCAAGTCCTTATATATTACCCAAATAGAGAGGGAGGCAATTAACCTCTTAGAAAAATTTTCAATAAAAATTGTGCAAGTTTCAATGCCTAGATAAATACCATTGGTTGGTGCACCATTGATTGTCAAGGTCAACTGCTCAGCATGGAATGTTGCATCAGCGATATATCGATATCGGATCCCACCCGATAAAACGATACCGAGTAATATCATTTTTTAAAAATTTTAAAAATAAACATGATATATCGGTTTCGGTCCGTTATATCCGTGTATTTGAAAAAAAAATTAATTTTTAAAAAAAGGAAAAAAATAAACTATCCCGTTCGTCTCCCATCATATTTTGAATTATATACGTGCTTTAATGCATATTTTAAAATTTATGTTTGTCTAAATTTGTATCACTCATTTTAGAAGTTATATTGTAAAAATTAGTTTTAGACCACCGATATTTTTTTACCCAATATGTCTGATATTTTGTCTCATTTGTCTACCGATATTTTACCAATATCCGATACAACATTCCTTGCTGCTCAGGTAAAGTGCAGGGAAATCCTACATGGCATTTTATGGCTACAGTGCACGAGGTAATGGCCAAGAAGTGAAATCCAATGGGGTAGCTTGCATTGGTAACAAATTTTTCATATAGTGATATCTGCTGTTGCAACATAAACTATAGATATATTTTCCTTATGACAGAAACACTCTTAAGTAATCAAAAGTAATCAAATGAACATAGCTAACAATATCGAAAATTTGAATAGTCTGTAAGGAATTTTTCTTTAGATTGAATTTGCTTCTTTGATATATCCATGTTCGAAACATCAATCTCAATTAATCCATCATAATGGATAACGACAGCTCTCTCGACCTCCATTTGGCCCAGAGTAGGTTCTTTTCTTAGTCCACGAAGGTGCCACCTTTGGTCCAAAGCCAATGTGTGGTTGTAAAAAGTCACCAAACCTAATGGCAAGCTCCCGTCCTTCCACAATTTTCTTCTCCATCCCTACAAACATCAAGATGGTATAGAATAAGTCTTGGAATCCCCATTAATCTCATCACTGTTTTTGGACTGGCCTCTGCAAAATAAAAACTTTACATCAGCTTGCGTCTCTGCATGTACGTGCTCTTGTATCTGCTTTCATTATATTAGCTTAGATCACTGTCTGCTCCTCCAAGTTGATTGACAGCTTATATGAAGCGTTCGTGCAACTCTGGGATCCAATTCATTCTAGGCTTTGCATCGGTTGACAAAGCCAGACCATTGTTTCCTTGAATATTGGCATTTTTCCGGAACAAATTCCACTCTGAAGGATTTGGAGATGTCCCTGTAAAAGGAAAGCTCTGATAAGTCTGGTGATGAAACATATCCTAGAATGAGGAAAATAAAATGTTGAGAGTTTGTGGAGTTAATCATAACTTTAAAGTATGCTAAACACTAAGGTCTTATCAACAGCATACCTTTTACAATCGTGCCTCAGTGTTTACTGCAACAAACTATATTTGCCTCAGTGCCACAATGCCAAATATTTGCAAGCATAACAAAAACTCAATTTTGTGATGTTCTAGAAAAAAAATAAGAAATAACTTCAAACCCCAAAATAAGAAAATGAGTTAAATTCATTGGAGTGTAAGGCCCGTGCAAAAAGACATAGATCCCCCCTTTTTCCAGTGTTTTAGTCTTGAGGGAGCAAATCCAGCCAGTTAATGATGGAATCATGAAAAGTCAAATGCAAAGATGCTTTTTTTTGGAGGGAGTATTAAAGATAGAACTATTTCTCTTATAATTCCCTGAAACCATAAAAAAAAATTCAAACATGAAACCTAAGGATTAAAACACAATGATAAGGAGTAAAAATATCAGGATTTAGTGTGTTAACCTACCCCTCCAGACATTTGGCTCTGTAGTGTCTGCATAATCGCCATCATACATTGTAAAGCTAGACTCAAGACGCTTAGCAATCTTGGGGATGTCAACCGTTGGCAATACATCCCAAACCCTTAACACCTGAGTATATGTCTCATACTTTGCAATATCAACCATCCATACTAGAGACAAACCTTTCACCCTGCATTGTCTTACAAGTTGAAAGGAGTCAAGAAAATCAACCACCTTAATTTTAGGCAGCCACCCATCAGCAACCGTAACAGCAATTGCATCAGCCGTAATTTGCAAGCATAGATAAAAAAAACACCATGAAGTCTAAATAGGGAAGCTATCATTAACAATGCAATGATAGATAAAGAGTCTACTACATAAGAAATACTAACACTTATCCATTGGTAATCAGAGCAAAGATACAACACCATACCTTCCACCTTTCATTCCTCAGTAAAACAGAATCTTGGCTAAGCAAATCGTCAAGCTGATCAAGTTCATGCTTTTGCCAAGTTTTTATCTTCATCAACATTGAAGAAACACCCTCGCTTTTTTGCATTTAAGACTAGTTCCTCCCAAATGGTACCACTTCAAAGCAATGTGGATCCAAAATGAGATAAAAATGGTGTGGCTACAATCATCAAAAGAAAATAAGATATAACAGAAACTGTAAGTAAATAGTGGCTATTGTAGTATATAAACACAAAAGGGCATAGGGAGGACCCAAACAAAGAAGTCAACATTATAAATAAGATAACCACTATTTTAGTATATAAACACAAAAGGGCATAGGGAAGACCCAAACAAAGAAGTCAACATTATAAATAAGATAAACCATTGCACAACCAAATACATACCAGTTGAGCAAAAAACAGAGAATGTGATCATTAGTACATAATATAAGAAAATATTAGCAATTCAAAGGACCCACAAAAAAAAGAAAGCCAAACATTGAAAATTTGATGTAGTTTCACTCTCTACCTTATTTCTTTCTCACCTGCTCAAACAAAAATACATCCACAGATGATTACTCCTCATCTAGGTCAGTATCGTCATCATTCGACATAATTTTTTCCTCTTCTGTACCATACTCTTTCGCAATATTGTCTTCTTCATTAGTTTTGGTATCATTAATGAAGGTAGTATCTGTTGTAGCTGAAGTGTTGGAAGCAATGACTTCAGCTGGATCAATATCAATTGGGACTACGTCCGATCTATTTAATGGCATCAATTCAACTTGATTGTCATCACTTTCATTGATATGTTGGACAATACCATCGTTTGAAAGGTGCTCTTCTTCTTGATATGTGTCTTCATTAACGTTGGTAGGTCCTTCTTCCTCTGCCTTCTTAACATCGTACACATTTCTTGGCTTTAACTTTTGCACAACTTGCCAATTACCACCCATTTTGGTGTCACTGACATAGAAAACTTGTTGAGCTTGACTTGCAAGAATGAACGGATCATACTTGTACCACAAATCAGAGATATTAATGCTCGTAAAATGGGCATCTCTTTTTATTTCTGCCTTTTTGCCAACATTCCACCATTCACATTTGAAAAGAAAAATTCGAAACTGAAACAAGAAAGATAACTCAATGATGTCTGTTAGAACACCATAGAACTCAATGGGTTTAGATTTGTGCTCCCCCAAAACAGTCACACCACTATTTTGAGTTTGACGGTTTTTCTCACGCTCTTTTGTGTGGAACCTCACCCCATTCACTATGCATCCAGTGTATCTTCTGATTCAATGATCTGGACCACTCGCTAAAGCATATAGTTCATTAGTGGCAATCGTTGATCCTTCACTCCGTAACTGTCTTATCTATAGGAAAATAATTTGAAAGCTAAAATCAATAATATAAATCTACTCACATAAATGTCAAAGAAGTATGTTATTTAAGGATGAGGAAGCTTACGCGAGCCACAAATCAGTCAGCGAATTCCTTTTCTTGCCTTTGTTGCCAATTATGAGGATTTTGCCTAACAAGCTTTGCTTTATACTCCCTGCATAAAAAATAATGAATACATTATATATGAGTAGTAAATTTGTGAAATTGTGAATTTTTTACATCTTAGTATAAGATCACTTACTCAAAATAATGCACCAGTTCTTCACAATTATTCAACACATAGTATTGAACCTTAGTGAACTCTACTAGATTAAGGTCGTGAATTGTTCCAGAACCCAAAGGTCGGACATTATTTCCGAAAACAGAGTGCCCAATGCTTTCGTGACCTTCAAGTACATCATTGTTCCGTTGTTCACAGTTTAACCTAGTCTCAATATCTCCAAGATACATGGAGCAAAAGGTGAGGCACTCATTGTGAATGTATGTTTCGGCAATGGATCCCTCTGGGTGTGCTTTGTTGTGTACATAATTTTTTAAATAATGCATGAACCCATTAAAAAAGTGTTAAAAACATAGATATTACAAACAGGGAATTATTCAAAAATTTAATAAACTACCTTTCAATTGGGTACATCCAACGGTACTGTACAGGTCCACATACTATTGCCTCCTGTGGTAAATGGACCGCCAAGTG
Organism: Houttuynia cordata; assembly: GCA_039654745.1. Lineage (NCBI taxonomy): Eukaryota > Viridiplantae > Streptophyta > Magnoliopsida > Piperales > Saururaceae > Houttuynia > Houttuynia cordata. The sequence goes on from CM077507.1 coordinate 583,366, forward strand.
GACCCTAACATCAATGAATGGAGGGAAGATTTGCTCCAGCTTGCATAATATTATCACAATTTCAGTGGCCAAAGTCTCTAATACTTTCAATTGTAGTGTCTTGCTACACAACTCTTTAAAGAAAAAACCCAACTCACTCAATGCCATGGAGACCTCCTCATTCAAATATCCATGCAATGCAACGAGGAGAAGCCTTTGTAAAAATACATGGCAGTCATAACTGTTCATTCCCATTATCTTAAGATCGTTAACATTAACACATCTAGATATATTTGATGCATATGCATCTGGAAATTCCACCAATTTCAACCACTCACATAAGATCTTCTTTTCATCCTTAGAAAATGAATAACATGCTGGTGGCATCACATATTTATCACCATTTTTCGTTAGGTGTAACTCATGCCTTAATCCCATATCCTCTAGGTCTAAGCGGGCATTGATATTATCTTTTGTTTTTTTCTTCAAGTTGAAAAGTGTTCCCACAACATTATCACAAATATTTTTCTCAATGTGCATAACATCCAAGTTGTGTCATACTTTGAGTGTTCTCCAATAGGGTAATTCAAAAAATATGCTCTTTTTTGTCCAATTTAATTCCCATATGGCACGTTTCCTTTTCTTATTATTTGGACCCTTCCCAAATTTGTTGTCATTTAGATTTTCCAATTGAGCTATCACGTCATCTTCGGACATCATATATGGCTTTTGCCTCCTCTCCGGCTTGCCATTGAATTGATCTTTATACCAAACTCGAAATATGTGCTTGCTTGGTAGGAAATGACGATGCTCCATGTAAGATGTCTTCCGCCCATGTTTTAACCTTTGCAAACTTGCATCTTTATTATAATTTGGACATGCTCAGAAACCTTTAGTGCTCCGTCCAGATAAGTTTCCATAAGTTGGAAAGTCATTTATTGTCCACAAAACTGTAGCATGCATTTGAAATTTCTGCTTTGTGACTACATCATATGTCTCAACCCTAGGATTCCACAAGTCTTTCAACTCTTCGATTAACGGTTACAAATAAACATCAATCTCATCTCCCAGGGCTTTAGGCCCTGGAATAAGCAATGACATGAAAAAGAATGGATCTTTCATGCATTTCCATGGTGACAAGTTATACGGCATGAGCATGACCGGCCACATGCTGTAAGCATTGCTCATATTGCCAAATGGATTAAAGCCATCTGTTGCAAGGCCAAGCCGGACATTGCGAGGATCACAGGCAAACCACTCATGAACCTTGTCAAAATCCTCCCAAGCTTCAGAATCCGCTGGATGCCTCAATATACCTTTTTCATTGACTCGCTTATCTTTGTGCCATCTCATGTCTGTAGCCATCTTCATTGACATATATAATCTTTCTAATCTGGGTTTCAATGGAAAGTGGCGGAGGACCTTCAGAGGAACCTTTTTGCCCCTTCCGGCACTTTGTTTATACCTCGGTTGATGACAATTTGGACACTTGGTATAATCTTTATACTCATTCGAAAAGAGTACACAATCGTTTACACATGCATGAATTGTTGTGTACCCGAGTCCTAAATCACGCATTAGCTTCTTAGCCTCATAATAGGAGGTCGGCAATGGCTCCCTATCAGGCAATGCACGATTAAACAAGCCGAGGAGCATGCTCAAAGATTTGTCGCTCCAAAGATTAAGTGTCTTTATATGAAGCAACTTCAATAAAAAATTCAGCTTGGAGATTTCACAACCTAGATAAAGTGGCCGTTGTGCATCACTAATCAGCCTACAAATTCTCCTAGATCAATAATTTCTGGGGCATTCAGATCATTGTTGGTATCATGTTCCCTTTGGCCATCATTTTCAAAATTGATATCGACATTTGTTGCTGCACGGATTTCTTCCAACATCTCACAGATCCCATCAAAATGTTCTTCATAACCCATACGGTAACCCTCATCATTGTCCATCATTGCAAACCTAGGTTCGCCATGATACTCCCAACAAGTGTAGTCTCTATCCATTCCATCTCATTTAGATGTTTATAGTATCTATTCATACAAATCCTACATGGGCATTTACATCTATTGGCACTATCCACATGTTGACGTGCCAAATTTATGAAGTTTCGAATTCCTTCAATGTATGCCAACGAGTACCTATTTGGCAAATGTATCCACCCCTTGTCCATGGTAATGCACAAATCACACTGAAAGCAACAGATTATAATGTCAAGTATAAGCATCATATATTGGCAGCTCATATTTTTTTTTCATTGACATTTTATATGTCAGGAGGAGTTAATCAACATTGACTATAACTCCTACAAAGTCAAAATGACTTGTGCATGCAAAATGTAACTTACTAAGAGGCATGGGGATCAAATGACGCCAATTTCCTTAGGCTATGTCAAGCCAAATTTAATTATTCTAGACTTGGCTTTACATCAAGGCCCCACCTTTAACATACATGATTGTCATAATTCTTCCATCAAATAACTCTATGAAGATGCTTGCCAACAAAAGCATGATATTACCCATTAAGTAAAGAAAGCCTTAGCTAATTATACATACCTCAATACTGTTCGTCTGAATTCAGAAAAGATACTAAGCTATAGAATAGATTCAATCCAATGAACTAGCACTCACAATGATGACCTCATGAAAAAAAAGATACCAGAGGAAAGTGGGAAAGAATTTATTTGTGCTTAGAAAAATTATAAATACAACAATAAGAGGAAAAAGGAAACATGGCAGCACCAAATGTTCAGAGTCGTCGTGGCCTCATCCACCTCAATCAGTGAGCATTAGAAAGAAGAGGGGAAGGCAATGTCAGCAACAAATGGGTTGAGGGAGGCGGGTAGCATAAGAGGGAAGAACGACTGACTCAACTAATAGGGTGCCATAGACTGACCTCAAACAGATTGGGAAGGGCAGCGAAGGTGGTGGAGATGGAGGGAGAGGACCACGTCTTCCACTTCTTCAAGGTCGACTCTGATGAAGCCCCGTCATTGACCGCCTTGCCGGATTAATCAACACAGGATTGAGAGAGAGGTTAGAGATTGAGGATTAGCCTCTTCCTCTTCCTCTGGTGAAATTGAGGCTTGAGATGGGGTCGATCGAACAGGGGAAAGGGGTAACTTTTTTTGACATAAATTTTACTACCGCAGAAATCTGTCGAAACTAACATGTTCATACTGGCGAAAACTTTTCCGCCTCTAATGTCTGTCGTAATAAATATCACTGCCGACTGATCCATATCCGACGAACATAATCCACTGTGAATGCTCATTCTTTTACGACAGATTTATTTTTTTTGCTAATGATTTATATTATCAACGGATTCTTTTCTGTCAAAATAAATCTGTCGTTAAAAGTCATTTTTGTTGTAGTGAACCTAGAGAAGCCAGAGCAATGGATAATAGAGGTGGAAAGATTACTTAAAGGAATGAAAGTGCATGTAGCTGAGCGGGTTATTTTTGCGACCTTTCTGTTTGTTGGTGAAGCATTATTCTGGTGGGAATCGGCAGAATGCAACAACTTTGTGGAAGATCAAGACATTACTTCGGGATGATTTCAAACAAGTTTTTAATAATAAATATTTTCCACCCCACATTCACTGCCGCAAGGAGAACGAATTTCTGGAATTAGTGCAAGGTTCAATGTCTGTGCTCTAGTATGAAACTAAATTTGAGCAGCTACAACGGTTTGCCACAAACGCCTGTCCTAATGATTTGGTTAAGGCTAAGCCGTTTGTGGATGGATTGAGGGATGGGTTGAGAGCGAAGGTGTTAGCTTCTCAGCCTACAACTGAACCGAAGGCAGTTGAGTTGGCTTCTATCTTGGAGGATGACTTCAAGAGGACGCAGGAGAGGAAAAATAGCCTAATGAAAGATCAGGACAATAAGCTCAAGCATCAGAATGGCAAACATTTTGGGAACGATAATAAGAGTAGCAATCGCCCATTTAAATAGCAGAAGTCGCTACAACAACAACGTAGGCAGGAATTGTCAGATCGTGAAGCCCCACAGTTCCACCAAAAGGAAAATCAATGCAGATTTTGTGGACAACTAGATCATCAAGGAAAATCATGCCCAAAGGATCCCAGGAGATGCTACATATGTAGAGAGTGGGGACATGTCTGAGCATATTGCCCTAATAAGGAGAGGATGAATAAGGTTGAACCGAACCAGAAGACTCAAGGGCAGATATTTGCATTGATGTCAGAAGACGCAAGTGTATCACATGTGGCCACTGAAGGTACTCTACTATCCATGCCTGATAGTTAGAGTCGGGATTCTGGTTGATGTGCTTGAATGTCCATAGAAAACCCTATCGTGGCAAGGGATAGGATTTTGATTCATGTGTTGATTTTGCTTATTGGTATGACTCTGATTCTGTGCTTAGTTGGATGAGTTAGCATAATATATTTGATGAATGTAGTTTCTATAAGAAGAGATCCTACCTTAGAATATCATGAGAAGTAGAATCGTAAGAAACTAACTTGAATTGTTAGAAATTAGATTTGGCATTTCGAGGATGAAATGTTTTCTAAGGAGGGGAGGATGTAACACCCGGAAAATCTTGATAAGAAAAGTATTTTATTGAAAGGGGAAGGCATATCTAGGCATTGAGGAAATGGAGCACGGGGTACATAAAGTACCTCATGATTGGCATGAGACTTGGTTCCTGAAGAAGATTCAGAAGGAGAAACAGTGTCCTTCTGTTTTGGTTGACTTGAATTAGCTGGTGTCTCTACAGTTTCATCAGTCTCTGGATTGCTTACTTTTCCCTGATCCTTATCTTCTCTCACATTAACACTAACCCGGTTTTCAAATTGTTTCCCACTCCGCAGGGATGTTATAGCTTGCACATGTTCATTGGAAGTAGTTTGTTGTTCAAGCATAAACTGACCCTTTGGGTTATTCATTGGTTGACTAGGCAACCAACCCTCTTCTCTCTTACTCATTGAATTAGCTAATTGGCCGATCTGAGATTCTAATTTAGCTATAGATTGAGTATGAGAATGCACAAGTTGAGCTTGTGATTGTGCCTGGGCTTGAATACTCTGTAGAGCAGACAAGACTTTATCCTCAAATTCTGAATTTCTAGAGGGTTGTGAAAATTGGGAAGGCATGGTAGTTTGTTGAAAACCTGGTGGGTTATTTTGAAAGTTGGTTCTTTGGGGTGGAGTAAAAGGAACACCCTGGTTCGGTGGACGCCAGGAAAAATTTGGGTGATTCCTCCACCCCGGGTTATATGTGTTGGAGAATGGATCATTGCCTGTTCGAGCATAAGTTTGAGCAGCATTGACATGCTCCTGAACGAGCTCTGGGAATTGTGGAGCAGATGGGCACTCTAGGATAGAATGCATGGGACTTAAGTATAGAATGCATGCTTCTTGAGTGTGTGAAAGAGTTTGTGATTTTAGGCTCAAGATTTGATCTATCTTCCTAGATAATGTAGCAACTTGGTTAGAAAGATCATCTGTTTGTTTAACTTCATACATACCACCTTTAGAGAGGGTAGAAGGAGAAGAATCATTTAAATTCCTATTAGTCATCGTATGTTGCAACGAATTTTCACTCAAGTTTTCAAAAAGTTCCCACGCTTCATTTTCATTTTTTAACAGGAAAGTGCCTCCACAGGAAGCATCTACAAGATGACGATTCTGATCCGTTAATCCTCTACAAAATCTCTGCACTAATTGCCAATGAGGTATGGCATGATGAGGACACTTCCGCAGAAGGTCCTTGAGTCTATCCCAGCTCTCATGGAACTGTTCAGAAGGCTGTTGGGTAAAGGTAGTGATGGCATCTCTCATTTGGTTGGTTTTACCTATGGGAAAGTATTTCTTAAGGAAATCTTGTTGCATTTTTGCCCACGAGGTAATGGATTCTGGTTCAAGAGAGTAAAGCCATTCTTTAGCCTTATCCTTAAGGGAGAATGGGAATAGTCTCATTCTTACCGCATCATCTGTAAGATTGTTCAATTTAAAAGTTGTGCAGATTTCTAAAAACTCATCCACATGCCTATATGGATCTTCGTGATTTCGCCCATGAAATGATGGTAGCATTTGTATTATGTTGGACTTAATCTCGAAGTTACCAGCTGTTGCAGCCGGTACTCGAATGCAGGACGGAGATATATAGGCATTTGGAGTGTAGTACTATTTCAGAGTTTTCATGTTTTCTTCTGCCATTTCAGGCAAAGGGTGGGTGATACTTAATTGGCCTCTTTGGTTTTATCTAAAAGTTCTCTCAATTTCACTGTCGAAGGCTGCTATGTCCTCACCCAATGACCTACGCCCTTGCATAAACTAATCACGCAAACAAAAATAATAAAATCAACCCTAGATGTTGACAACTAGCACTGCATGCTGTCACAAAAATAAAAGAAAAATCACGCAACACTCAAATTAAACTAAAGGGAGAGGTAATAGATGGCAAACAGTGGGAAAGGATGACCTTTCCACGTTGGTGAGAAATCCACGTGTCACTTTTACCTCTGCAATGTGATTCCTACAAAGACAAGAAAACAAACTATTAAAATCCAAAAAAGAAATGTTTAAACTAAATAGAATTAAATCAAACCGTTACCAAGTCCCCGGCAACGGCGCCAATTGATTGATTGAATTTTTAACTATTTTACTCACAATCGCACGAGACTACGTATAGACTAGTGGTAACAAGGTCGAACCCAAAGGACTTGGACTGATTCAACTTAATTCTAATAGAAGATTTGATTTTTTTACGTAACTAGTTATAATAGAATGAAAAGTTCTAATTTAACAAAGCAATGAAATTTATGTGAAAATAATATGATGAGAAATATACTAAGACTTCGAATCCACCCAAACCAAATAGCTTTCCTCTCCGTTAACCCGTACAATTCCAAGTGATCAATTATTCGTGCCCCTTTCGAAGTCACGAATAATCGTAATGTGTGCAGCCCTCTCGAACATGCAACTAAACAATTAAATCTAATTTAATTAATCTCCCTCTCTCGAGCACGCCTCTGTAATTTCCAAATCGAGCATGATCTTCCATTTTCAATTCCAGCACGATTCCCGCTTCTGCCTTGCCGTCTTGCCGTACATACCCAATGATCTTGAGCTCGCCGTCCACCGTCTATTTCACCACCGCCGTCGATCACATACGCCGAGCTTCACCGACCGGGAGAGTCTGCCATCGCAGGCCCTGCCGTCGAATTTCTCTTCCATCGCCGCCGTGATAGCTGCCATGGTTGTCACCAACGAGACCCATGTCGGCGTCGTCATGCCAGCTTCGTCCACCTCTGATTGCCTCGCCGCCTCTCGACCCTTGCCCCGCTGCTCTGTTTTCTGAAACCGACGCCCGAGCAGTTGACTGGTTCAGTGCCCTTTTTTTCTTTTCTTTTTTTTTTCTTTTCATTGGGTTAAGACTTAAAACCCGTCGTCATAATCTCAGCCACCGGATATAATCTGAACGGATCTTCTCTCAAAATCAAAACCCGTCTTCTTCCTTAGATGTACGCCAACGGCTTAGATATTTTCTATGCGTGATGTCACTATTTTAACTAAATAGGTTCTTCAAAACCCGTCAACGTCTCCTTAATCGTTGGATCTTCGATCTTTTCACAGAAACTATTTGACGTGCGTCACTTTTAGCGCTCTGAATCTGGACTCTCAAAACCTGCATAAATAAAATCAAATATCATTTAGACGCATTATAAAATATAAATCCAATAAATCTAATTAACGCATCTAAATTAATGAATTAAGCGCATTTATTCATTAAACTCCTATTTACTCACCTAATCATGATTAATAATTAATTATCTTTCAACTAAAATTACGACTAACAAATAGGCAGAAAGGCATATAAAATGTGTATATTTTATAGATATCAATAGCCCAATAAGATTTATGCTCAATTTCAACAGGAAGATGACAAGTTTTCCTGTAAACAATACGGTATGGAGACATTCCAATGGGAGTTTTAAATGCAGTACGATAAGCCAACAAAGCATCGATGAGTCTCAGGGACGAATCTTTGCGATTAGAATTGACTGTCTTTTCTAAAATATACTTAAATTCCCGATTAGATATCTCAACTTGACCACTTGTGTTGGGGGTGATATAGGGTAGCAATTTTGTGGGTTATGCCATATTTCTTCATTAACGGTTCAAAAACCCTATTACATAAATATTTTCCCCCATCACTTATGATCACACGGGGGAAACCAAAACGTGTAAAAATGTTGTCTTTCAAAAATTGGACCACCACTTTGTGGTCATTAGTCTTGCATGCTACAGCCTCTACCCATTTAGAGACATAGTCCACCCCCACAAGGATATAAAGATTGTCAAAAGAGTTAGGGAAAGGTCCCATGAAGTCAATACCTCATACATCAAAAAGGTCTACAATAAGGATTGAGGTTAAATGCATCATGTTACGACGTGAAAGTGCTCATAACTTCTGAGATCTTTCACATGCTGAACAATAAGCATGACAGTCTTTGAAAATAGTAAGCCAATAAAATCCACAGTGCAAAATTTTTACAGCAGTCTTTTTCGAACTAAAATGGCCACCACAAGCTTGATCATGACAAAAGGAGATGATGCTTTGTTGATCATGTTCAGGAATATATCTCCTAATAATCTGATCAGGATAATACTTGAACAATATCCATCAGAGAAGACGAGGTTTAGCATCTTTTTTATATAAAAGATATTTCAATGGAGTATGATCCAAATAGATATAGATCTTCAATCCTAATAAATAAGACCAAAACTTATCTAGAGGAAAGACTACTGCCAACAACTCTTTTTCAATTGTAGAATAATTAAGTTGAGCATCATTCAATGTTTTACTGGCATAGTAAATCTCATGGGGAAGTTTATTAATTCACTGCCCCAACACATCACCAATAGCATTATAAGAGGCATCGCACAAGATCTCAAAAGGTAGGCTCTAATCAAGCGGCCGAATAATAGGTGCAGATATTAACTCTAATTTGAGTTTCTGAAAGGCATGATTGTACGCATCATCAAAGACAAACTGTATCCTTTGCAAGAAGATTATACAAAGGTCTTGAAATGTTGCTAAAGTCTTTAATGAATCTTCTGTAAAATCCAGCATGGCCTAAAAATAATCTGATTTCTTTCACAGTTTGCGGTGGTTGAAGATGTGAAATCAAATCAATTTTTTGTTTTATCAACTTCAATGCCTTTATGAGATGTAATATGCCCAAGAACAATTGTTTTTTGAACCATAAAGTGACATTTCTCCCAGTTAAGTACTAAATTCTTTTCTTTACACCTCACCAACACTAATGATAGGTTATGTAAACATTCATCAAAACTAGACCCAAAGACAGAAAAATTGCCAATGAATACCTCTAGAAATCGCTCTACCATATCAGAGAAAATGCTCAACATACACCTTTGAAAGGTAGCAGGTGCATTGCATAGCCCAAATGGCATGCGTAGGTAGGCAAAGGTACCAAAAGGAGAGGTGAAAGTGGTCTTTTCTTGGTCTTCAGGGGCTATGGGAATTTGGTTATAACCATAATAACCATCAAGAAAATAATAATATTCATGTCCCGCTAACCTCTCCAGCATTTGGTCAATGAAAGGAAGGGGAAAATGATATTTTCTTGTCAAAGCATTCAACTTTCGATAATCAATACAGATTCGCCATCCCTTCTGAACTCGAGTTGGCACTAACTCATCAGCATCATTTATCACAATAGTTATGCCAGATTTTTTTGGCACAACTTGAACAAGATTTACCCCTTTACTATCAGAGATTGGGTAGATAACTCATCCATCCAAAAGCTTTAGGATTTCAACTCCAACAACTTCCTGTATTAAAGGGTTAAGACTCCTTTGGGATTCACGAGAAGGCTTGGCATCATCCTCCAAATAAATTTTATGCATAACAATAGAGGGACAGATGCCTTTAATATCAGCAATGGTCTACCCTATGGCTTCTTTGTGCTTTATAAGAACATCCAGTAATTTACGCTCTTGAGCCACATCTATGTCAGATGCAATAATGACAAGTAAGGAATCATAAGGACTTAAATCATATTTTAGAGTATCAGGCACTGATTTTAGGTCCAATTTAGATGGCTCAACACTGAATGGAATTACTGGTGATGATGATAAGGCAAGAGGCTCCACTTTTCATTGCAGTCATTCAGTACTCATCAGAGGTACATACTCAAGCAATGAGTTCACTTGTTCAATTGACTGATCGATATCAAATTCACAACCAAAAGTGTTAAGCAGGCCTCTAAGGGATCTTGAGAATGTGTTTGAAGAAAAGTTTCATGGACAAGCATTTCAACTAGGTTTATTTCATTCACATCATCCATGTCAGGTGGTTGTTTACTGTTGTCAAAGATGTTCAATTTCACCTTCATATTCCCAAAAGAAATTTACATCACTTCATTTTTTAAATTAATGATAGCATTAGCATTAGATGTAGCTAGAAATGGATAACCCAAAATGACAGGTATTTGCCCACTTATGTTCTGAACGGGTTGAGTATCAAGGACAACAAAGTCCATATGGAAATAAAATGTATCAACCTTAATCAAAACATCTTCAACAACACCTCGAGGAATTTTAACTGAACGGTCAGCTAATTGAAGTGTCATTGAAGTAGGTTTTAGCTCTCCTAGACCTAATTCCACATACACAGAGTAGGGCAATAAATTCACACTTGCCCCCAGATCTAACAAGGCTCGCTCAATTTGATGTTTCCTTATCATGCATGAAATAGTACAACCAGAGTCTTTATATTTGATAGGAAATTTACATTGAATGACAGAGCTGACTTATTATGCTAGGAATGCTTTCTTAGGAACATTGTTTTTCCTTTTGACAAAGACTAGATCATTCAAAAATTTTACATATGAAGGCACTTGTTGAATTGCGTCTCGAAAAAGAATGTTTATTTGCACTTGTTTAAACACTTCTAGAATATCTCCAAATTGTGCACCTTTTTTAAGATTGACTAGTCTTTGCGGATATTGTGCCTTAGGTACAAAATTTTTAGGTGGAGAATCACTGCCAACAACTAGAGAAGAATTAACTTCTTTAGTCTCTATTTCAGGCTTAGTGTTCTCACTTTTTTCTTTTTCAGACATTTCAAATTTATTATCAACTTATTTTCCAGACCTAAGGGAGATAACTGATTGAATATGTTCCTCATTATGTGAAATCTAATCGAACCCTAACTAAACCCTTGAATTAACTATGAAATTGTAGAAATTGATTGACTAACTAATCATTAATGAAATCAATTAACGAAATAAAAATCTGAACTTTATCAAATTAACAAAATACTAAGGCTTTGGAATCGGCATGCACTAAATTATAGAGAACCCTAAACTTTCAATCTTTATCATTCTCTAAAATACTCGTAACAATCTAGAATCTTATGCACATTGTTACGGAACATCTTACTTTAATGCACGAATATTCATACAAAATTTACGCCCTTTATGCTCTTTAAATTAACAATTCAAATCACTAAATGTATTCACTTACGAGAGAATTACAATTAGTATCCAATTTATTATTTAAACAATTAAAAACAGCATGCATTGGCAATAGTAATTGCAAATCATAGTAAAAACATGATTGATGATATATCCGTAATTAACTATGCAATTAAAATAAGAACACATAACATTAATGCACAATTCTATAATAAAAATATCAAATTTCACATGACAGGCATTCTCTACAACTACTTCAACCTCATTATAACCTTAGCAACTAATTTTAGCTAATCATATTAACTAGAACACATGCATAATTCATAAAATTCATCTCCATAAAAAAATGACTTACAAGAATTTTTTTGAGATTAAAGAAAATAATAGATTGCACTGATTCCTTTGTTCTTCCAGCAGCCGCCCAGTACAATTGATACAAATCCAAAGTAATAACAAAAAGAACTAGGAGGAAAAAGTAAATGAAAAAGAAAAAAATCAAAATTTATGGAACTATCTAGTCTCTGGTCATCTTCCTCGTCGACTGGTCTCCTTCTGTTGTTATATATACTGCAATTTCATCCATCTTTTTCCAAATCCAAGCCTTTCCATTTTGAGTCTCCAGTAGTAAAAGTAAAAATTCCAATTATTGCCTTCAATTCTTCCTAAATCCATCAGTTTGCTATTCCAATCCGCGTCCAATTTGTATTAAAAATCCATCTTTTTGCATTCTCAAAACAGACCGAAGCACAAAAAATGAAGCTTTCCTTTTTGCTGATCCAAATCCATCCCTTTCATTCCTTCAATCGAGCATAAATCCGAGCACTTGCCATTTTGAAAAGATTTGAGATTTGCCTTTCCCAATTCGACCTCCCCTCGCGATCTTTCCAAATCGTGAACTGTTGCTCTGCGTCTGCTCTTGGTCACACCGGATTCTTTGCGGTCGCCTCACTGATGGTCGCTGTCTTCCTTGCTCCCGAACCCATCCGTCGATCACTTCATCACACCCATGATTAGCCGCACCAAATATTCATAAAATTATGGAACAAATTTAAACTGAGCAATTTAGATAAAATTATTTTTTTAATTTCTAATTACTAATAACACAATTTATTTTTTATTTTAACTAAAAAATATGACTAACAAATAGATAAATAGGCATATAAAAATGTGTATTTTTCATCCGTAACAACTGACTTTGTAATACATTTTTTTTCGCTTTTATAGTGTCTTCATGCGCAGATGTGCAGCGGGCTATTGTGTTTCTATCAGTAGGTGTGCTTTAATACAAAAGCAGGAAGGTTTGAATCTCCCGCTCGCCCTGTGCGCCATTAGATTTAGCCCAACCGGCTGACAATGCGACTCGGCGCATGTCGACATGCGTAAGCTGAAATGCATATTAACTTCACCGCCACTCTATCATACAAATGATTAAGGATGTTATCATCATAAAAATCATCTTTCACACGTCTATGTGTGCTGATGTGCAACGGGCTATTGTGTTTCGATACGACCGCATGCGTTAATACAAAGGCAGGTAGGCAGGTTTGAATGTCCCGCCTGCGCCGTGCGCCATCGGATTGAGCTGCAACGGCTCCTCACAACGCGACTCGGTGCCATCGGATTAAGCTCCATCGTGTATTAACTTCACCTTCCACCGTCGATTAAGGATGTTATTAAAAGTGAACGAGGGAGTAATTGTGTTATCTCCCAATTAAAAATTTTGCTGCAATATAAACGAGGACAAGTGAAAACAAAAAAGGCCTCATTGCTATAATAAAATGGACAACCTTTTCTGTTCTCGTGTGTTTTTCTTGAGAGCGTCTAGCATGACCAAATTTAGGGACCAGATTGCAGGACCCCAGGCCACATAGGCCTATGTGGCCTGGGGTCTGCAATCTGGTCCCCAAATTTGGTCAGCAAAACATTTTCCGTTTTTCTTTCCTTCCAGAGAAAGAGCTCTCCCTCTCATTAATAGGGGTCTCCTTCTGACAAAAATACCCTCCCAAATACTGTTCCTCGAATATGCCCTGGGCATTCAAATTCACCCAATCACAAGCCCAGGATACCCCGGGCCCACGTGCCGCCCCAGACCAAAACTCAGATTTCGTACTTTAATCACGCCCCAAACGGTTAATAAAGAACCGACTCATTCAGTGGCAATACGTTATTTTATCCTTAGTTGAGGGGTATTATTGTGAAAGTGCGTACGGCAGAGTGGCACGTTATTCTCTCTCTGCTCCAAAAAGTCCGTTGGCCGGCTTCCGGTTGATCCTCCGGCGCCGGTGGTGGGAGCTCGAGCTCGGAGAGCTCCGGTTAAGGTTAAACCACTTGCCGCTTCTTCCGTCTGTTCTCCATGCTTGGCCGGATTTCTTCTTTCTTTGAGTTTCTTGCAAGAGGCAAGCAGTGTTTTCTTTCAATGTTTCAGCGATTTTGCTTATGATTGGCCGGATTTCTTCTCTCTCCGGGTTTCTTCTTCCAGTTCTTCTTGCATCTAGCAATGAAAATCTAGAGTTTTCGTTTGTGGGATTTCTTCTTCCATTTCTTGAAATGATGAACAGGTAACAGAGTATTTACAATGCGGTTTGGTTTCAGATTCTGCATTCCATTTCTTTGGGTTTCACTTGGAATCGCCTGAGTTTTGGTCGTCTTGATTATTCCCCATTTTTCCTTCCGAGCTTTTGGGTTTCGCCTGAGTTTTGCTTTTACTTTGCTGGATTTCTTCCAGTTCTTCATGCTTCGCCGGTTTTCTTCTTTCTTGGGGTTTACATTTTTATAATCGATCAGATGTCAATTTTATTGAAAAATAATGTTTCGGAAAGTAATCTTGAAATCTATGCTTTTCAGCATTGTGTTTATATTGCTTCGGATGGAGGTCGAGTTTGCCGTCCACTTGTAATTGCTGACAGGGGAGTTTCTAGGATCAAAGAACATTACATGAATAATCTAGATGTCAATGAACATTACATGGATGGGGTTCGTGTTTTTAATGATTTTCTGTGTAAGGGGCTGATTGAATATCTAGATGTCAATGAAGAGAATAATGCTGAGGTATGTTATTATGAATCAAAATAACCAGTAACTACTTAATCTTTTTCATTCTGCATTTTTAGGAATGATCAAATCAACCTTTTTTTTGTCATAGATTGCTTTGTATGAAGGAGAAGCTGGACCTACAACTACACACATAGAAATTGAGCCGTTTACAATTCTAGGTGTGTGTGCAGGGCTGATTCCATTTCCTCGACATAATCAGTCTCTACGAAATACATACCAGGTAGGTGTAGTTTTTTCTTTTTATGTTTTCCTCTAGCAGTAGTTTAAGCGGAATTATATGTGCCAACTAATATTAAGATTCTGGTTATCTGTACTGCGCAATGGGAAAGCAAGCTATGGGAAACATTGCTTGTAACCAGGCAAGTAGCAGTGAGTTGTAGTGCTGTGTTTTAGTTATCTTGTCTCTCCGTTAAATTTGCTGTGGGAGCAAATATTCTCTAGCAACTCCTTGGATGATGAGCTATCTTAACAATTACTGAAGTTGCTAGGTTATCATTGTATCTTTGCTTAGTTTAGCTTTTCTGAGCCATTAGCTATATAAGCTTCCCCCCTTCTTTTATCTGTTTTTGCTTTAATGTAATAGTATTCTTTTTGCATTTTGCTTATTGCATGCACATAATGATCCAACCAAACTTATACAGCTTTCTCGGATGGATACTCTGCTTTACCTTTTAGTTTCTCCTCAGATACCTTTGCCAACAACAAAATCCATAGAGCTGGTTAGTTCTTATGCTATTTTGCCCTCAGATCATCCATTTTTGTACATGTGCTTTTTTTTTTTTTACTCTTTTCTATTGCTCAGGTTGGTTATGATAAACTGGGAACTGGACAAAATGCAACTGTTGCTGTTATGAGCTACAGCAGTTATGACATCGAGAATGCTGTTGTCATGAACAAATCTTCCCTTGATCGTGGCTTCGGTTATTGTATAGTGATGAAAAAGTACAAAAATAGATTGCATTTGTTTTCTTTCCCGTAATTCTTCTCTTCTAAGACATTGGCAATAATCTCTATACTCTATGGATTCTAACTAGTACTTTCATAAGCAGATATTCTGCCATCAAACAGACATATAAGAATCAAACATTGGACAGAATTATAAGGCGGACAGGGGATCTCAGTGAGCAAGTAATGTTTTCTCTTGGGAATTACCGTTAACCATCCAGAATATGTTACAAGTCAAAGGATGCCCCTAAAATATAAAAGCGATTGTAAACAGTAGAATATAATAAATAAAAAAATGTCTTAGTAATATATAATAAATAAAAAAGAATGTCTTGGTCGGATTATTTTTTCACGTTTGACTTTTGGATTTTCTGTTGTCTCATTAGTACTGCTATACCCCAGATACTTGATGCAGATGGAATTGCAGCTCCTGGGGAAAGAATTAAAGCTGAAGATGTTTACATAAAAATGCAAACTCCTTTGGATACAAGGAGCCATTTAAGTAATCCAAAAGAATTGCCAGACAGGTTAGGATTGGCTGCCTCTTTCAATATATATTCTCTATACATGATATTAAAGTAAGTGTATTGACTTCCTTGAATATTCAGCGCATACAAGAACGCATTCCAAAAATATAGAGGTGCTAAAGGGGAGACTGCTGTTGTTGATAGAGTAGCGCTCTTTTCTGATGTGAATAGTAACCTATGTATCAAACTTTTAATTCGACGTACTCGTGGGCCCGAGGTAATGGTGTTCTCTAATGATTATGTTTTCGGCATCATCTTAGATGTTAAGTTATAAGCTTGAGTCTATGCAATCAGGTGGGTGACAAATTTAGCAGCAGACATGGGCACAAGGGAGTTTGTGGGACCATAGTACAGGAGGAAGATTTCCCTTTTTCTGAACATGGTATTTGCTCTGATCTAATTATGAATCCTCATGGATTTTCAAGGTAATGACTAGAACTTACTTTTGGTGATTTTGGGAACCATGGCTTTCTTTCATACTCTTCTGTCTGTGCTCCAGTCATATGACGGTAGGAAAAATGATGGAGCTGCTAGGCAGCAAAGCTGGAACTTCTTGTGGTAAATTCCACTACGGTAGTCAGCAGCTGCCACAATGCTTAACACCAATCGAATGGTAGTCATCTTCACCACTGGAGCAAATATCTCGGGGAAGTCAATGCCAAATTTCTGTTGAAAGCCTTTTATAACTAACCTAGCTTTGTACTGCCTTGAGGCATCCCACTCCTCGAGTTTGTAGACCCATTTGTTGGACAAAGCTTTCTTACCCTGAGGTAAGAGGACAAGATCCGGATCCCATGTCTCAATGAGAGATAATGAGCCCATCTCATCAACCACATCCCTGTCCTCCACCCATGTGGCCTCCTGAAAACCCTCAGGCTCCCCACTATCAGTTAAAAAAATATAATTGTCGGATGGAGAGACCTGTCAATCTATCCCTGTGTGATCCTAATAGAATGCCGTAGAGCCAATGGTGGAGTGCTCAACCCGGCCTCCTGTTGTATATCACTGCTTGTGTTTTCAACTCCTTGCTCCCACCTTCATCGTCATCCTCCACATTGTAATAATTAGGCATTTGAGGGGGCACCTCTTGATTATTCCAGTCCTTATAAAAGTGATCTTCCTGAAAAACCACATCTCTGTTTTTGATTAGTCAAAACCAAAAACCAAAGTCCCAATACCGATAGCCAAATTCTTCTGAGCTATACCCAATAAATGTACACCTCTTAGACTTAGGATCAAGCTTGGACCTATTCTCAGGACTAATAATAATATAAGTACAACTAAATACTCTTAAATGA
Source organism: Houttuynia cordata (assembly GCA_039654745.1). Lineage (NCBI taxonomy): Eukaryota > Viridiplantae > Streptophyta > Magnoliopsida > Piperales > Saururaceae > Houttuynia > Houttuynia cordata. The sequence continues at coordinate 600,649 of CM077507.1, forward strand.
TCAAGTTTTACCTCCTTTCCCGTCAATGCTTCCTCAGACAAACCAAAGTCCAGAGACCCAGCAAACTCTTGTTAATGAGATACACTACATTGCAGACAGCCTCAGCCCAAAACCCATCTGGCAACCCTGCGCGATTGCCCACCCCGTTATGTTGAGGTGTCCCCGGGACTCTCTTCTCATGACGAACCCCCTCCTAAGCACAGAATGAATCAAACTCAGAACTACAGCTCACACCACCATTGTCTGATCTGAGACATTTCAATTTTGAGCCAATCTCATTCTCCACTAGTGCTTTTTATTTCTTAAACACACCAAACACCTTTGATTTCTGTTTTAAGAAATACACCCACACCTTCCTGGTTGCATCATCAATGAAAGTCATATAGTAAGGAGTTGACTGGGGTTGGCCCCCACATGTCTGTGTGAACCAACTCTAGCCTTGCGGTTTTCTTCGTGCTTGTGCCACTAGAGGAGCTCACCTTCTTTTGCTTCCCCATAATATAATGCTCACAGAAATCTATGTCAATGGACTTCACCCTCTCAAACCGCCCTTTGGATGCATAATCTTCATGCCCTTCTCACTCATGTGGCCCAACCTGTGGTGCCACCTCTTGCATCAACAACCGACAATGCTGCACCATTAGTGTAGGTCTTCCCTGTCATGTACAATGTCCCATGTCTCCTCCTGTATGCCATCATCATAGCACCTCTTGAGATCTTCCATGTGTCTTTGTCAAATGTTGTGACATACCTTGAATCTGCTACTAATCAAAATCATGAAACACCCGTTGGGTAACTTCAAGCTCAGATCACCCTTACCTACTCTCACATGGTTGTCATCCCCAAGATAACCTTTGCCAAAATTGCCTTCAACATAATTAGAGAGATTAGTAGAATAAGGGGTAAAATAAAAAGAGGCACTTGAGTCAGTCACCCTAGTAACTTCCTTGGATTCACATGTCAATATGAGAACGCCTTCAAACTCACCAACTACTATAATGCTTGCATTCTCTTTATCTGAGTCATCAGACTTCTTGAGATTCTTATAGTCCTTCTTGAAGTGCCCCTTTTGTCCACACTTCCAACATGTCTTCTCAGAATTTGGACCTTTGGACTTGCTTCTCCCCTTGACTTGGAGCTTGCCTTGCTGCCTCCATCCTTCTGCAGTTGATGTCCCCTGTTTTCAATCCCGAGTGCATCTAAAGATCGTGAATCTTTGTCAGATCTCCTTCTCCTCATTCAGAAGAGTACTCAATTAGTGCACTTTAATTGGCTGAAGTCCTTGGAATTACTGATCGCTTGGATGGTGCTCTCCCAACTCTCTGGTAGTGAGTGGAGTAGGAGAGTACACAAAATATTTTCTTACAACAATTGTAAACCAACAGAGTGCAACTGTTGGAACAGATTATTATTGGAACATATTATTAATATCCCCAAGTCCTTCATAAATTTCCCTCCCTCAAACATCTTGTCAAACACTCGACGCAACATATTCACTACGTTAGTAGCTTAGGGCTTTCATACATCTCCACAAGTTGGTTCACCAACTCTTTTGTGGTCTTAGCCTGAGACACATTAAATATAATGGAGGGACTCAGAGTTAATCGGACTAAAGAGCCCTGACCTTTAGATCTAACTCATTCCACTCATCATCTTTCATCAAAGCAGGTCTAGCATCCCTCCCCTTTAACGGTCTCCATAGATCCTTTTGCCTTAAATAATCCTTTATTTTGATCTTCCATAAGGTAAATTCTTGCCATTCAGTTTTTCAATTCTCACTTTTGTATCTTCAGACGTGTATCTCCCACTAAATCAATATCACAATCAAGTAGAAATATAATCAAACACAAGTATTCGACCTTCCCACAGATGGCGCCACTTGTTGGGATTCAAGGTGTGTAGAGAATCTCTCTCCTGACTAGTAGCTATAACAAGTACTCTACTAGCACAACCTCAATATAATATCAAAACAGTTAACCAAGCAAGCAACAACAAAACCGAGAACAAACGAGACACAAATATTACCGTGGTTCGGCTTCTTCTCGCTGCACACCAAGCCACAACAAACAACAAATTTTTGTTAATGAAGAGACTACAATGAATTCTTGTGATTTTGTAGCTATATACAAGGAATGCCGTATCGGATATCGATAAAATATTGGTCGACCAAAGGGACAAAATATCGGAGATATATCAGAGATATTATTTAAAAAAATATCGGCGGTCAAAAACTAGTTTTTACCATGCATTTTTATAATATAACTTCTAAAATGAGTGATACTAATTTACACAAGCATAAATTTCAAAATATGCATAAAAATATGTATATAATTCAAAATATGTGTTCACATTTTAAATCTGTATCCTTCCACTTGGCATAGGATGGGAAACAAACGGGAAAGTTGATTTTTTTTAATAAAAATAATTTTTTTAAAAAATATTTTTTTTATTTATAAAAATACCGATATATCGGACCGAATTCGATATATCAGCACAATTATTTTCTCTTTTCAAATACTATTCACAGGACTTACAGATTGTAGTTTTTTCCTAAGTGAGATCTCTCATTATAAACTCAAGAAATGCAATAGTAGGTGCCATTTTTAACTGTTGTCAACCGTTATCATCTCAGCATCAATATGAAAATCTTATCTAGGATTTGTGTGGGGTTAGCTACATGGTTTTGCCTCGAGAATATTTGACCATGGACCACTTTTGCATCTAACTCTTCTTTTTTTGTCAGTGGCCTAGAGGCCAAGAAAACACTAAACAACTAGGTCATACAGCTGCGCAGCACAAGCCAAGAGGGGGGCGAGCTAGTCCAGTTAGAACCCTCCCTGATTGTGCATGCGTAAGTAACGATCTAATGCATGCGCTACCCATGCCCATTCCTGCTAACATGGACCACATGTCCCACATCCATACACAAAAGGTGCGACCTGACCTCGTAAAACCAAAGCACAGCTTGGACCTGCTTGGCTCAATCGCATTGTCTGTCGGCCATAGCCTCACAATCCCCTTCAAAAATCAAACTATTATAATTCCTTCTAGCAGCAAAATGTATAGCTGAGCAAACCACTATTGTAATTCCCTTAAAATTTCAAACTATTGTAATTCCTTCAAACTATTGTATCCCCTTCCACCATGAAGGAAAGAGCTGCAATGAAAGTGCCTGCAGACCACTTTAAGTTGTTGCACTATGAGGATTTGACCGGGATTTTGGACTTCTCTATCCTTAAAAAGTTTCCTAAAATCTTCCGCCAATAGTTTAGTTATCAGAATCCCCTGGTTCTTTCCCTCAATCCTCGCCAAATTTCTTCTCTTTCGAGAAAGCATAGACAAATCTTTTAAAGCTCATCGACCCATCCCTCCTCAGATAGACTCTTTCTAAGATGTTACTATCCAACTCCCTAATCCACCTAAACTCCTCCCATATCTCTTAAACTGTTTCACAGTCCCACAAAGTGTGATAAACAGTCTCAATCCCATTGTTGCAAATTTCACATCTTCCATCAGCGATAAACCCCTTCTCATCAGGTTTGCTTTGCAAGGGATACTGTTCCTTGCTGCCCGCCAGAGAAAAATTTGCATTTTCGGCAACTGCCATCATTCAGAAGTTATCCCACACTGGTTTGTCATTTGTTCATCCACCAAATAGGCTGGTCCCTTCTTAATTTTAAACAACAGATAGGAAGCACTTCGAACATTAATTAAAATGCGGTTTTGTCTCAGCCACAAAATTGACCACCCACAACGAGGATTAGCAGTATTGACCCGGGGGTTCCCGCACATGTGCCTCCAAATGACCCATTTGCCCTTCTCCCCTGTTGAAAAAACACAGACGCTTGAAATGGCCATCAGGCCATGCTTCCCTCCCCTCATGCTTAATAGCCAAGCTCCCCCTCCCCCCCAATCCGGCGAGTGCCCTCTTCGCCGCCGTTCACATCTATACCGGCACCACCTTCAAATACAACCTCCTTCAGACCTCCTCATTGCTAAACCTTCACCAACCCAAACGCGGCGAAAGCAAGTCACTCTCCGGTCCTGACTGCGGCATTTTGTCTCTGCCAGATAGTAATTGATCACCGCATTGACCCACCCCGCGTTCAAAGGTGACTTCATTCTCCCGACAATCCCCCAACCCTGTTTGTATGCCATCACGCATGTGCCCCCCGGGGTTTGAATGGTTAAAGTTTTACCATAATACTAGTATTTTTAGTACATATGCTTACAAATTGCAGTATGAGTTTCCGGCTTGGTGTTTTCATATTACATTGTGCCTCTAAAGTGGTAATGTGGCCGTATGCAGCTCATTGTTTGTTCAATATATCACATGTGATGTCAAATATGACATGTCACATGTCAAATATGACTCTTTAGAGGAGGACAGTTCAACGTATGACAGAAGCCATATAAACACTATGTCATCTGGTGATGTTGAAAACAACAATAGTAGGAAGGTATGTATCCCTCATCAGTAAACACAATAAGGAAAGAAGTAAATGGCAGGATGTGATTTGTCAAGTAATTGTGCAGGACTGTGATGAAGGGGAGGAGATGATGGAAGAAGGGGTGGGAGGTGGATTGAAGTCCACTGATGCCATGGAGGGTGATTTGACAGTGACCCCCAAAGGTTCCCCAATAAATTATCAGAATGAAGGGGATGAGGAAGTGATTGGGGAGCATATGGATGAAGTGCCAGAAGAAAGGCTGCATGAGGCTGTTGTGGGGGAGGATATGGGAGGGGAGGACAGTACAGGACCGGGGGGGGAGGGGGGGAGGTGCCGTAGGCAGTTGACAATGAGGCATCCATAGAAAATGTGAAGGCAATGAATGACCAGGCCGAGGGGAGCCTCAGAGAGTTAACAATGAGGGCCCCATAGAGGACATGGAAGAGGATGAGAAGGAAGGGGATGATATTTCCCATGATAATGAAGTTTCAAAGGAGGAAGACAAGTCAGAACAAGAGAAAGAAGATGTAGAAGATGATGAAGTGCCCATTGGCGAAAATAAAGTGACAATTGAAGAGAGCCAACAGGAGTAGAGGGGCCAAGTGAACAAGTAGTGACTGAAGAGGATGAGAATGTTGCATTGGTAATTGTGGTGAGCAGGAGTAAGAGTACGAGGCGTAAGGCTCCCGGTAGATCGAGGACCCAATGAAGAAGAGAGGAACGAGGGCGAGGGAGGAGGACACAGAACAGGTTTGTTATTATAATGCCATAATATTAGGGACTTAGTTGCATAGACAAATTGCAGGAGATATGACACAAGATGATCTGCAGAGATGAGGAAGGACATGTTGGACCCGGAAGCTGCAAGCTGGGGTAGCAAGAGTGGGTTGGACATGCTTGTAGAAATTGCTGAGATTTGCGAGAATCAAGGCTACTTTTGGAATATGCCATGCAACTCTCGCAGGAAAGAGATGGAGCAATATATGAAGGATCCATCACAGTACGTAGGAGTGAGTGTTGTGTGATACGGTAGTTTAAGAATTTGTTAATTCGTTATTAATAGTCCATTTAAACTTATTTGTTATTTGTATTGATGAACCAGGGGTAGGCATATTCATGGCATAAGATTGGATGCTTTATTCATGGACACAGTGAGGAATGCTTGGACACTAGTGACATTCAACATACGGGTGCTTTATTGTATTGACATTTGTTTAAGAATTCATAGTATTCGACTGTGGATCTTGTGTCACGGCCCGGGTTTTAGAAACCATTTTTAAATCAGAGTGGTAGCGAAAAACTCGAGGATTGCTCCTCTATGCGATAAATCATGAGCTGAAAAATTTTCGACTAAGCATCTAGGCCGTGATAACTGGGGTTCACAAATATCTTTAAAGATAACTATTACGATGCAAAGTCGATTAAACTCATGCAAGTCCTTCATGTACAAGTCCGTCATCCATCTCAAAATACACTAGAAGATAAAGGAGACCGATGCTTACTTAGAAGCTGTCAAGTCATCCTCACCCTCGATCGTCTACCACCAGGTGCTACGTGAAAACAGTCTTCTACTAAAGAACCTGCATCACGAGTGGATGCTGAGTATAGAAATACTCAGTGGGATATCGTAACACAATCATCAGCATAAGAAAATCAACAGTCAATAGTTGCATTAACATCTTATGCAGCCTATTACAGGATTCCACTTGAATCTTTTATTAATCTTTCAAGCAAAGTCTTTTATTGCTTCTCAAGTTCATGTTCAATAATTACGTCTTTGTCCCAAATAGACAATACCAATCACACATCATCAATCTCTCTGCACTGCAATAGCTGATCCACATGAAAACAGACGGGCAGAGCTTCCACCATAGGGAAGATGCAAAACAGACGAGCAGAGCTTCCACCGTAGGGAAGATGCAAAACAGCCTAAGTGCAACCAATGACAGATAGTTCTAACCAAATCTCACTAATATCACTGCACTGGAATAGCTAATCCACACATGATCATCATAGCCATGTCACATGATTTCCAATGCCGGAGCTAAGTGGTCCCAACTGCATTCAGGATAACCACTACCCCTTCCAGCCACGTGGAACAAAAGCCCTCTATGGCCGTGGGAATATGCTCATGTGGCAACCCACTCACACCTCACGCCGAAGTATTGTAGCTTACCCTTATTTGCCTTCAGACCCAACATGCTCCGACTATGGAACTCATGGCCATAGGTTCTGAGTCACTGCCACTCAAAATCTGACTCACAAACCCAATGACATTTTAGTCATTATCTTGATTAGATTATTCTCAACCTTCAAGTTTACTCTTCATTTCAACACTTTATTATCTTTCGTAAAGTGATTAAGTCTCTAAACCATCTAGGTTTATTAGTCGGGTTTTTCTTATCATTAAGCCCTCAGCTATCAGTTAGCACATCACCAAGGACAAACACTCATAAATGCAGTAACATAAAGCATATAAAGCTAATACAACAATTAGGCTTTAAATCACTTACCATAAAGTTCAAAATAACAAAATATCAGCCTATGTACTACGCTGGCCTTGTATGTACCATACTGTACTGTAATACACTGACGGGCAAGTACTACCGTCAGTTGTAACAGTTTTTAACTGTCGGTGGATGTCTACCGACAGTGCAATCCGAACCGGGTTTGGTTCACAGATTCATTTTGGTTCACTGCTGGACCGGTTCAAGGGTGAACCGGTCGTCTTCCTCACACGACCTGCTCCAGCGGCAGCGGGCTGTGCCGCCGCCGGGCTGGCTTCTCCGGCGATGGGTCGCCGCCACGGCGGTTGCCGTTAGGCCCCGTCGCCTGGTAGCATCCTCTCTCTCTCTTTCCGCCTCGAGCCATTTGGCGGCTCAAGCGGCAGCGACTGCCGTCGCAGTGGCTCGCTGCCAAGATGGCGGCTTTTCAGACCGGCAGCAGCTCCGCCGTCGCCCTGAGGCCACGTGGGCCATTTCCGGCTCATGCTCGCCCTTCTTCATCATCTTCGTCGCCTGCCCGTGGTCCGGGCAGATATGTCGACGGAGATGGTGGTGGCACTTCCGTTGGCGCCGTCGCCTCCATCGGCGGAATATAAGTGTCGTCGTCGCCTCCATCGGCAGAAATACAAATTAAAACACAAAAACATGAAGAAACGACGAACGAGGTACGAGATCCGACATCTACGCGCGTTGGGGTTCGATCCTCCATCGGCGGAAAATATGCGTCGTCGTCGCCTCCATCGGCGGAAAATACGCGTCGTTGTCGCCTCTATCGGCGAAAAGTAAAAAACACAAAAACATAATTAAAACGACGAAACGGGCACGAGATCCGACATCTACACGCATTAGAGCTCGATCCTCCATTGACGGAAAATACGCGTCGTCATCGCCTCCATCGGCGGAAAGTACAGTCGAAGCACACAAAAACACTAGAATAACGATGAAAGGTACGAGATCCGACCTTTATACGCGTTTGGGGTTCGATTCGCCACTCGCCGGACTTCTTCTTGTCGGTGCGTCATCGTCGCCGTTGCCGGCGTCATCGTCGGCAGCGGCGTCGCAGTCGCATGGGTCGCCGGATGGTGGCTCCCGGCGACTGCCGCTCCCGGAAGGTCGCCGGATTTCTTCTTGCTAGTGCGTCATCGCCACCGTTGCCGGCGGCGTCGTCGGCAGCGTCGCCGCCAGTGGTCCGGCTCCCCTTCCTCTATCCCTCTCATTTTCTCCCCTGGCTCCCTCCTTGTCTCTGCTTTTGTTTTCTCTGTCCCAGCACCCCCCTCAATTCTCCCTTTTTATACCCATCGCAGGGGCTGCTGAATCACCACAGCCCCTGCCAGATGCCATTTCCTTTCATGCTAAGTCTTCAATAGGAATGGCACCTGCCCTAGCAGGTGTTGCTTGCCAGGACAGATGCCATCTTCCTTATACACTTAACCTCAAGAATCAGCAGATGTCCCTTCGGAGGACAACTGTGATTGAGGGTCATTACAATCTTCCCTCCTTAAAAGAATTTTGTCCTCAAAATTCGATTGAACTTAGCCTCCAACTAGTGTGAGTGCGAAGTATCTCAACCATAAAGTCCATGGTAATGTACTTCCACTTTCACTAGAAAATCTATGAAAGTTGTGCAGGTCTTTGGTGTTCTGTTTGAGCCTGCCGGCATGTGAGAGATATAGCCATAATTGTCCCATATCCTTCTTCCAGCGGTTTTGCAACTACAGCTTTGGCTGCACGTCTGGCAGCTCACGCTTCTATGAGTAGGTGTCATCGCACACTACTGACATCCGCAATTATTCACCAACTCAACAAAACTCACAACTTTAACTAATCATATCTTGAGAGGACTTCCAGACTTGCAGATAAAGGTTATGCTCTGATACCAACTGTCACGGCCCGGGTTTTAGAAACCATTTTTAAATCAGAGTGGTAGCGAAAAACTCGAGGATTGCTCCTCTATGCGATAAATCATGAGCTGAAAAATTTTCGACTAAGCATCTAGGCCGTGATAACTGGGGTTCACAAATATCTTTAAAGATAACTATTACGATGCAAAGTCGATTAAACTCATGCAAGTCCTTCATGTACAAGTCCGACATCCATCTCAAAATACACTAGAAGATAAAGGAGACCGATGCTTACTTAGAAGCTGTCAAGTCATCCTCACCCTCGATCGTCTACCACCAGGTGCTACGTGAAAACAGTCTTCTACTAAAGAACCTGCATCACGAGTGGATGCTGAGTATAGAAATACTCAGTGGGATATCGTAACACAATCATCAGCATAAGAAAATCAACAGTCAATAGTTGCATTAACATCTTATGCAGCCTATTACAGGATTCCACTTGAATCTTTTATTAATCTTTCAAGCAAAGTCTTTTATTGCTTCTCAAGTTCATGTTCAATAATTACGTCTTTGTCCCAAATAGACAATACCAATCACACATCATCAATCTCTCTGCACTGCAATAGCTGATCCACATGAAAACAGACGGGCAGAGCTTCCACCATAGGGAAGATGCAAAACAGACGAGCAGAGCTTCCACCGTAGGGAAGATGCAAAACAGCCTAAGTGCAACCAATGACAGATAGTTCTAACCAAATCTCACTAATATCACTGCACTGGAATAGCTAATCCACACATGATCATCATAGCCATGTCACATGATTTCCAATGCCGGAGCTAAGTGGTCCCAACTGCATTCAGGATAACCACTACCCCTTCCAGCCACGTGGAACAAAAGCCCTCTATGGCCGTGGGAATATGCTCATGTGGCAACCCACTCACACCTCACGCCGAAGTATTGTAGCTTACCCTTATTTGCCTTCAGACCCAACATGCTCCGACTATGGAACTCATGGCCATAGGTTCTGAGTCACTGCCACTCAAAATCTGACTCACAAACCCAATGACATTTTAGTCATTATCTTGATTAGATTATTCTCAACCTTCAAGTTTACTCTTCATTTCAACACTTTATTATCTTTCGTAAAGTGATTAAGTCTCTAAACCATCTAGGTTTATTAGTCGGGTTTTTCTTATCATTAAGCCCTCAGCTATCAGTCAGCACATCACCAAGGACAAACACTCATAAAAATGGTAACATAAAGCACATAAAGCTAATATACCAATTAGGCTTTAAATCATTTACCAGAAAGCATCAAAATAATGAAATATAAGCCTATGTACTATGCTGGCCCTGTATGTACCATACTGCACTGTAATACACTGACGGGCAAGCCCTACCGTCAGTTGTAACATTTTTTCACTGTCGGTGGATGTCCACCGACTGTGCAATCCGAACTGGGTTTGGTTCACTGATTGATTTTGGTTCACTGCTGGACCGGTTCAAGGGTGAACCGGTCGTCTTCCTCACACGACCTGCTCCAGCGGCAGCGGGCTGTGCCGCCGCCGGGCTGGCTTCTCCGGCGATGGGTCGCCGCCACGGCGGTTGCCGTTAGGCCCCGTCGCCTGGTAGCATCCTCTCTCTCTCTTTCCGCCTCGAGCCATTTGGCGGCTCAAGCGGCAGCGACTGCCGTCGCGGTGGCTCGCTGCCAAGATGGCGGCTTTTCAGACCGGCAGCAGCTCCGCCGTCGCCCTGAGGCTACGTGGGCCATTTCCGGCTCATGCTCGCCCTTCTTCATCATCTTCGTCGCCTGCCCGTGGTCCGGGCAGATATGTCGACGGAGATGGTGGTGGCACTTCCGTTGGCGTCGTCGCCTCCATCGGCGGAATATAAGTGTCGTCGTCGCCTCCATCGGCAGAAATACAAATTAAAACACAAAAACATGAAGAAACGACGAACGAGGTACGAGATCCGACATCTACGCGCGTTGGGGTTCGATCCTCCATCGGCGGAAAATATGCGTCGTCGTCGCCTCCATCGGCGGAAAATACGCGTCGTTGTCGCCTCTATCGGCGAAAAGTAAAAAACACAAAAACATAATTAAAACGACGAAACGGGCACGAGATCCGACATCTACACGCATTAGAGCTCGATCCTCCATTGATGGAAAATACGCGTCGTCATCGCCTCCATCGGCGGAAAGTACAGTCGAAGCACACAAAAACACTAGAATAACGATGAAAGGTACGAGATCCGACCTTTATACGCGTTTGGGGTTCGATTCGCCACTCGCCGGACTTCTTCTTGTCGGTGTGTCATCGTCGCCGTTGCCGGCGTCATCGTCGGCAACGGCGTCGCAGTCGCATGGGTCGCCGGATGGTGGCTCCCGGCGACTGCCGCTCCCGGAAGGTCGCCAGATTTCTTCTTGCTAGTGCGTCATCGCCACCGTTGCCGGCGGCGTCGTCGGCAGCGTCGCCGCCAGTGGTCCGGCTCCCCTTCCTCTATCCCTCTCATTTTCTCCCCTGGCTCCCTCCTTGTCTCTGCTTTTGTTTTCTCTGTCCCAGCACCCCCCTCAATTCTCCCTTTTTATACCCATCGCAGGGGCTGCTGAATCACCACAGCCCCTGCCAGATGCCATTTCCTTTCATGCTAAGTCTTCAATAGGAATGGCACCTGCCCTAGCAGGTGTTGCTTGCCAGGACAGATGCCATCTTCCTTATACACTTAACCTCAAGAATCAGCAGATGTCCCTTCGGAGGACAACTGTGATTGAGGGTCATTACATCTTGTGTATAATATTTGTGTTTTATATGACATATAGAACATTGACGCATTCATACATATGCTAAATGAGAAGATGGATGCAGGAGGAGGAAAGCACAAGTTCTGCCATGTTTTCACCGCGATAAGAACTTAATCTGAACTTTCTATTTTTAAAATTTCACCTTTCATATTCTGGTTCGTTAACGTCCACATTTCACATATTAGTTGGCATATGTCACATATTGCATAGGACATCCTGCATGTCTAGGGTTAATTATGTTTTAATGTTACAACCTATGATCACATGTCACATTGATTGATTAAGGAAGTTGTGGTTGGATCTGAGAAAGAACAAAAGGAATGCAGGGGTTGAGGAGGCAAAGCATCTGGACTTTCCTGTATATAGCACAATGAAGAACACTTTCATGAGTCCCAAACCATTCTGGGAGTATGAGTGACATCACTTCCGGACGCTGAATAACAAGAACCACTTTGTTTTATTCATGATGCATTTGGAGAGAAATCATATCCTTATCCCCGACCCTCGGGAACTTGGAGCTGGAGGTGATTTGAGATCATATGAGTGGGATGTCTTCCCACTTCAGTAAGATCATATGAGTGGAAAGACGCATAATGTTTCAAGCTTGCGGAGGTAACTGGGCACATACACCAGCCAATGACTTATGACGGTGGACTGCTTGTCATGCTTTATATGGAGTTTTTGCAGAGAGGTCTTAATCTAAAACAGACTAGGGCGTGGGCTGAAGATCGGAGCAATCTAGATATTAGCGTATATTTTGATTAAGAATGATGTAAAGGAGTGGTTGTAGTAATGCAGTAGTTGAACTATGATATGTGATGTTGTTGAATATAATTATGGTTGCTACATTCATGTTTTAGTCATAAGTGAACCTTTGGCTGTATGAGAGTGTGTTGCCATATTCTCATAATAAGGTTATATTTCGTTTATTGCCATTTACTAATTACAAAATACAAACATAGGCAAAAAAAGCTGGACCAAATGAACAAAAATAACCCAAAAAATACATGTGTCTGCTTTCCCAGTCACAAAATGTGGATCTTCGACTTGCGACTGCCACATTTTGCATTTGGGCTGTCACATTTTAGACTGGTATATAAGAAAAATATATTGTCTGCCACCTGCCTTCTAATGACCGTCATATTTCGCAATTTGCAATTCGCATTTCGCATTTCGACTATCATATTTCACCTCATGACGTTTGACAGACACATAACCATTTATTAGTTGCTTTTGCCTTCGCCTGCCTGGGCTTCCTTGGCGCTTTGGGTGTCTTCTTTGCTGCTTCGGATGGTGCTGCCCTCTTCCTCTTGCTACCTGTTTGAGGTCCAGCTGATGAGGTACATGTATGTGTGCTATGTACTCCTGCATATGAAGCACTCTGTGTGGTCTCAACTCCTTCAGTTGATTGTCCTCCCTAGGGCTGCCAATGGTGAGGTTATGGTACGGATAAGACTTATTCCATCACCATAACGATTTATTAAATCCTTAACCATAACCTTTCCCTTAAAAAATGGAACAATTCTTGCATAATCTTTCATTAACCATTATCCGCGATTAATGTGGTTAACCATTACCCATTTCATTTATTATTTTTAGTTTTTTTCGCTTGGTATTATCTATCATTTCCCCTTTTTCTCTACCATAATCTAGCTTTCCCTTGCAAAAGAAATTAGCCAACACATCATTGAGGGTTGTTAAGACCCATACATATATAGCTACAAAAAGAGAGTTGGTTTACAAAAATATGCACAGATTTGGCTTCTAATAACAATTGTGCCGTCTAAAGTTTGCACGGATTTTACAAAAACAAGTCTCCTCTTCATTGTATGGATCATTCCTTTACACCTGCATTGAAGTGGAGAACATAGTCATCAATCATCATCCATTGTTTTATTTCTCTTACCCAACTATAATTAAAATATGCATGTCATGTCAACTAGCTTATTTAAATACACTCCGATAGTCAATGGGAGTTTAAGCTAGGTCTCAGCTTGGCTTGAACTTTGCTTTAGCTATCTTAGCTTGAACAAAATCTGCTTCTCTATTGCACTATGTCCAGGGCCACCTACTTAGACCACTTCACCCCTTTAAATTGGAAAGAATAAGATATTGCAACTTCACATCCCTTCTAAGCCTCTCAAGAACTCACAATCTCAGCAGAAAGAGGTGCTCAGGAGCATGGTTTTTAAAACCGGACCGGACCGGCCGGTCCGACCGCGGAGAACCGGAACCGGCCGGGAAACCGGTCCGGTCCATCCGGTTTACCCCGGTTTGGAAAACCGGATAATTTTTTCGAAACCGGCCGGTTCGGCCGGCCGGTTTTTCCGAACCGGGGTAAACCGGAACCGGATTGACCCGGTTTTTCATATTTTTTTTTTTTTTTTTTTTGAAAAAATTTTTCAAAGAGGGCTGCGCGGGGGGGATTCGAACCCAAGACGGCTTGCTAAGGCCCCTGCACCTTAACCACTTGGACTACAACAGTTTTGTAATAATGTTTTACAAAATTTATATTTATTACATACTTAACCCTATTTACACCTAAACCGGGTCATTCCGGTTTGACCACGGTTTGACCGCGGTCCAACCGGACCGGCCATCAATCCGGTTCGATGGCCGGTCCGGTTTTGAAAACCTTGCTCAGGAGTTAGGGGGGCTGGAGAGAGTAGTGGAGAGGATAAGGTTTATGTCTTTCCTTTACAACATATATATACTCCTTAAGTTTGTTTCCAAGCAGGACATAAAATGCTAAATATTTGCAATTTTACCATGTGGTTAAAGTGGTTGTGGAATTATCTTTTCCATAACCTTTCCACTTACGAAGCGGTTGGTTAAAATTAACCACATAATTATATGACGGACAATTTTAACCTAACCATTTAACGCAGGACAGTTATGGTGTGGGCGTAGGACGGTTAAGTGGGTGTCATTGGCAACCCTAGTCCTCCCCTCCAATATACGTATCAACAGGGTCATTCTCTACTCTCACCAAGTTAGTGCATTTTTTGGCTTAATGGTCTGTTCCCTTGCACTTTTTGCAATGGTATGTCCGTTTAGTCTCCCCTCTAGAAAGCCTCCTCTTAGTGGGTATGCGCCTAGGACCAACTTCAAATAGTGAAGGATTAAAGACAATTTTTGTAACGTAATATGGTGTATTCCATTGGTTTTTATCAAGCACTGGATATATGGATCCATTGTACAATTGTCTGTATCTCTCAACACTGTAGAGGTCTGAGCAGAAGTGGTAAGGGTCAACGTTGATCCTTCCACATGCATCCAGTGCATGCTCACATGGGAGACACGAGTTCTGAAAACTCCGCAAGTGTATGCTCGATTTTGAAGATTGACTTCTGAATCATATGTGGAGGACTTGACGTAGAATTTGTAGATGTTTATCTGGTACATGGTGATATCCCGGGTCAACTTATTGCCTCCTTCAATTTTTTCTCTGCCCAAGGAGTCAGTTTCTTCTTCCACTTCGATGTTGTGTTCGCATCATGATGCCACTTCAACTGAGATCCCGTGCCAACTTATTGTCATCTTTCAATTTTTTCTCTGCCCAAGGAGTCAGTTTCTTTTTCCACTTCGATGCTGTGTTTGCATCATGATGCCACTTCAACTGAGCGTTCAGTCTTATGGCTTCCTGATATACACAAAAATACATGCTTTTATATACCTCTAATACCTAGTTTATTAGTGTTGTTTCTGTTAAAATATGGGTAGTTGTACTTTATTAGTGATAGGTTAGCAATTTGGAATTTACATCAATTTATAATTAATTGTGCTTAAATTGATCCATCTAGACGCTTTCATTTGATTGAGTAGAACTAGTTGAAGTGCATGTGCATTTGCACGTCTAAACATTTTTTTTTACTTTTATTGGATGTGCTAAACAACTTTAGAAACTGAAGAATGCTGGGATGGTTGATGTAATTCGATTGGGCACCTGTGCAATTTTGGTTTATGTCTTTAAGATGAGTGTTCCAAGATCCAATTTCTTGACAACAAACATGGGTTTGATAAGAACTTGATTTGTTATGATCTTGGTCCACTCATCTTAAATGTGCTACGTACGATAGTTAAAAATTGCACATGCAATTGCATGTGCTATAACTAAGAGTCCCGTTTGATTGGTCTGAATCTGAATCAAAAAAGTCTACCAAAAAGTCTGAAAAGTTATATATCTAAAATTATCCAATCTGAATATGAATCTGAATTTTCAGATTCAGATTTCAGATTCAGATTC
This sequence comes from Houttuynia cordata, assembly GCA_039654745.1. Taxonomy (NCBI): domain Eukaryota; kingdom Viridiplantae; phylum Streptophyta; class Magnoliopsida; order Piperales; family Saururaceae; genus Houttuynia; species Houttuynia cordata. The sequence goes on from CM077507.1 coordinate 616,495, forward strand.
AGATGAAACAAATGAAACTGACTTTTAAGATTCAGATTTCAGACTTCTTATGTATATGTTTTTTTTTTGCTAAATCTGAGACTCCTTATGTGAGACGATAACATGACCACTGCAAATGTAGTTCATTTTTTCCTTTAAAATAGTCACTAAATAGCCTCTATGCAATCTGCATATGTAATTAGAAGTCTTCAAATTTCAAGTCACCTTACGTTCTAGACAACATACACAATCTATTCCGTCGCATTACATCATTCCAGGGCATGGTATCAGGAAAAGACAGAATCCCACCTCAACACAAATACAACTAAACCTACCAAACATGAGCAGCATACCTCTCACACCAAAACCCTCCTTCCATTTCCCCATGAAACTCAACCAAAATACCCCTCCACTTCATCTCCAACTCTCTCTCTCCTTAAAGGCTCTGACTTGTTCTGCTCGAACACTCAACTTCATTAGGAATACTAATAAGATTTGGCAACATGCGGTAAATATTAGGGAATTTAATCTTCACTAGGAGGTCCAAAATGATGGATATTCAATGAGTATATGTACTCAAAGATCAACCTGGTTGAGTGCCAAGTTCAATCACAGAAACCACAGTTATCAGTAACAAATATCCATTAATAAAATTATGAATATATACCATTTTTCAAGTCAAACCCAATTCCTTTTATTTTCAAAACAATCAAAGATTTTTTTTCACAAAAAAACAACAGCAAATCTTCTCTCCCTCTGTTCACCCTTCAAGTTGAAAACAGCTACAGGAATCCCATAACTCTTTGTCTTTCTTCCTGTTGGGTATTGAATTGCCCTTCATTCTCTCAGCTTTCAGTATCTACATTGCTTTACCAACTCATGTTAAAAGCATGGAGCTGACGACTCCTCAGCTTTATAATTTAATAGATTATAGATTTCCCTCTGTTTCTTATTTTATCTTCAACACCAAAACTTCTATTCAACCACCCTTTCTGTAACTGAGGTCATGACATGGAATCAGATAATTTATTTAGTTTCCGCCTCTTGGGAGAAGGTGTTGTGTGAGAACTTGCGCATGACCCAATTGCTGTCTCATCACTTCTATAGCTCAAACATATAACATCTAACACCCCAATTGGACTCCGTGGCACCGAAAATATGGACCCACCAGCACGTTTCACAGGCTGCTGGTTATGAGAAGAAGGGTCGGGGAGATGAGGGTTCTATTCAGAAATTCTGACCCATTTTCACATATGCATTTTCTAGCGACTGTTAATACACCACTGAATTCAGCCCGTTATTCAGCCCGCTAAACAAATACGTTGATAAGCCAGCTTATCAGTGACTTATTCATTTCAGCCCTTAATCAGACCAATCAAATGGACCCTAAGTCATAATATAGCCCAATGTAATCTAAAACTAAGTATCTTAAGTTTATATGCAAAAATATGAACGCAAGAGTTAATATTTCCAATTGTATCAAGATGTACTGAGTCATGTTGGAAAAAAAAGGTTGTACTGAGGGGCAGTTTGGGGCGTGATCAAAAGCAAAACATCCAGTGGCTTCACTGTAGCATCCAACTTTTTTCCTTATCCAGCTGAAACACCTCAGGACGAGGTGTCCTGAGGTATTTCAGCTGGATGTTGGAAAAAAATGGATGCTACAGTGGACATCCAAAATCCATATTGGATGTTTTGGCTTTATTACGCCCCAAACGGCCCCTGAATCACAATTGTTTGCACAATATTTTCATTATTTAGCACGATGGGGTCCCAGAAGCATCTTTGCAAGGTTCTGCCATTTTTGGTAATTGGTTAACAGATACCCCCTCCATCTGGAATTATTATCACCGTAAGCTTTCCATAATGAATATTTTGGAAAACCTCATGGTGATAATTATTCCGGATGAAGGGAATAACAAAGATCATATGCTGGTCCTAGCAAATAAATACTCCCTATTACTGACCATGAAAATTATTTAAGCGGTAAAAGTATGAAGATTTGCAAACCAATAAATACTAACTAGTTGCCATTGCAAAGCACCCTGGAATGGCAATAAATATGTAGCTTATTGAGCATTCCATTCTTTAGGAGATGCGTGGGGTTCTTATTGATTGAGTCATTGCATTCCATTGGTTATGAAACTTTACTTATTGAGCATTCCATGCTTGGAGATGCATGGTGATCTTCTTGCTTCAGTCATTGCATTCCATTGGTTATAAAATATTTTTTTAAGATCATGAAACTTTATTTAACCGATATAAAAATGTGGAGTCCTAAATAAATGCTTCTCTCCTATATTTTAGGAATTTCAATTATCAAGTCCAGTTCAAATAAGTAAGTAGCTCTCTCTCTCTCTCTCATCCGGACCTCACTATTCCCATTGGACTCTCTCTCTCTCATCCATATATCCTTCTCACACAAATCTCTCATGTTAGTTATAATATATGGGTTCGTCCCATATTGCATGACTTAATTATTAGAGAAATCGGCCATCTCGTGTGGTGCGTGGACACGTAGAGAGGTTAGGCTTCTGTGGGCCTGGGTGGGTCCACCGTAATATTAAAGAGACACCTAATTTAGAACCGTTATGAAAAGAGTCATAATTTGTTAGAAATAGCCCTGGAGAGAGATAGTAATTAGGGGAGTTACATCCCACTTAGGTAACCGCAATGAGAGGGAAATAAGGGGCATGATTGGTACCCATGCCCGTTCACTTTTGCGTGGATTGAAGCAGTCTTCTTCTCTCTCTCTCTCTGAGGGCGGTTCTCTCTCTCTCTCTTGGCTCTTATTTTTTCTCTCTTGCTTTGCTTTTTGGGATTGATCTTGAAGATACAATTAAAGTGAAACGTTGGGAGAAATTGAAAGAGGAAATTGGTATCTTGTGTGGAGAATAGCAAATCCCTGTCCATGGACGAACGGTTTGGTGGTGATCTCCGACATACACCTTCTTTCTTATGAGTATACAAAGGGTTAATCGTTGGTATAAAGGCCGCAGGTTAGTAGTAATCACTCCTGTGTTTTATTTGTTTTGTGCATGATATAATTTTTTGTTCGTTTATATTGCTCATTCTCTTATATACAATTATTGTTGTTTGTAAGTGCAAGAGAAAATACCTGATCAAAGACAAATTTTGGAGGATTTGACATCACAACGGACAATTTCAATCGCTTCCGTTGCGGCTCACGACCCTTCAGTGGTATTGGAGCCTCAATTCCATTGTGATGCTAGAATTCCCAAAAATCTGATTGATCATCGTTTGGAATTCAGAGCAATCAGATTGAAAAAAAAATGCAATTTCGATACGGTGATCGATCGCCATACCAGAAGCGATCGATTGCTTCAGGTTAAGTAAAGAGAAGACGACCAGTTAACGATCGATCGATGCATTCGCGATTGATCGTAACTATTGGAAGTCTCGTTTAAAAGAGAGAAATGATCGATCGGCTCCGTTAGCGATCGATCGTATCAACTGGAATTTACTTTGTAAGAGAAAAATGATCGATCTCTTTAAGTTTGCGGTCAATCATGTCTTTTAAAAATCGTAGTTTTAGGGTGATGCGATCGATCACCTAAAATAGTGATCGATCGTAACTGTTGTTAAGATCGAATTTTGTTGCAAACGCAATTAATCGGTTTGAGAACGCGATCGTTCGTATCAACTAGAAAGTCTTATATTGAGCAGTGATCGATCGGTTGTGAGAACAATCGATCGCTTCTACTGGTTTGGTCAATTAAAGTTACAAGATCGATCGGTTTGAGAACGCGATCGATCAAGCATACAATTGAACATTGAATTACAAGGAGAGCGATCGATCACTTGGGTAAATGATCGATCGTATCTACTGTAATTGTGCAAAGTCTGCATCGATCCGCATCGATTGCACATCAATAACTAATTGTTAATTGTAGAGTAGTGATTTAAACTTTTCCCTTTAACACTTATTGTCCTGTTTCACTGGTTGTAGATATTTATCTTCATCTTGTTGCATTATTTGCTGATTTTCATAAAAGTTGCAATGACATCCCGAATGGTCACGAACTTTGTCACCTGGAAGAGGTGCATCCGTCATATACTATTTCTTGAAGACTTAGGTCATTTGTTGGACTAAGGTGTTGAATTTCCAAATGAAACTGCTATTACTGCTCAAAATAGAGAGTACAAGAAGTCCAAGCTGGAGGATGCACGAGCAAGGACCACTATGCTGACATTTATAGAGCCTAATGGTGGCCAAATGGGCCATTATAGGAGGAACTGTCCAAATGGCTCCTGGGGCAATGAGAAAAAGAAATAGCAAGGTGGAGGGAAGGACATAGTTTGCATGATTTCTGAGGCATTGATTGTGAACAACATGAGAGGATGGTGGCTTGATTCAACTATAATTCGTCATGTGGCCATGACCAAGGAGTCATTTGTTGAAATGAAAGAGATAAGTCCCAGAGAGCACAAGATATACATGAGCAACAATACTTATTGTGATGTGATGGGGATTGGCTCTGTTCATATTTCTCTCTTAGGAGGAAATATTCTGGTTCTCACAGATGTCTTACTTGCACGAACTATTCGTAGGAATCTGATTTTAATCCCTCTGTTGACTCAAAAAGGATTTGAAGTTAGATTCAAGGGTGGCAAGGGAACTGTGGGATAAAAGAATAATAATTTATTTATTGCTTCATTAGTTGATGGTTTATTCAAACTTGATGTAGCCAATGACTTTGCTAATTTTAATAATATGCATGATTATGAGTATGTGGCTTGTGTGATAATTGATGATGCTTTATTGTGGCATTTATGCTTATGTCATGTGAATGTTAAAAAATTACACCAAATGTCAGGTAGTGGGTTACTACCTAGAATATGTGATGATTTGCGCATTTGTGAAGATTGCATATCTAGTAAAATGACTAGGCTACCTTTTCCCAAAGGTCAATGAGCCATAGACCTTTTAGAGGTCATTCACTCAGATATTTGTGGGCCTATAAACGTCGAGACTCAAAGGGGTATGACATATTTCATTACGTTTGTAGATGACTATTTAAGGTATGGGTATGTGTACTTGTTATCAAGGAAGTCCTATGCCTTTGAAAAATTCAAGGAATTTAAGGCTGAGGTTGAGAACCAATTAGGAAGAAAAATTGAAGTTATGAGAAAAGACAGAGGTGGAGAGTACACATCTGATTTGTTCAAGGACTATTGCACTAACCAAGGAATAGTTCATCAATATACACTACCGTATACCCCTTAGCAAAATGGAGTCGCTGAAAGACGTAATAGGACATTGATGGACATGGAAAGGTCCATGTTAAATCACTCTGAAATAGGAACGCAGTTTTGGGGTGAAGCACTAGACACCGCTATTTATGTACTAAATCGAATACTCTCTAAGTCGATCAAATTGACCCTATATGAGTTATGGACGGGTAGACGTCCAAATTTTTCGAATTTGAGAGTGTAGGGGTAAAAGGCCCATGTTAGGGTGCCTGATCAACGGAGAAGTAAGTTGGATCCTAAGACCATAAAATGTAATTTTTTATGTTATTATGATCATTCTAAAGGGTATCATTTTGTAGTATACCATGATGATGGGACAGTGGGGGTAATTGAGTCTAGAGATGCATATTTTCTTGAGGAAGATATAGACCTTAAACTCCTAGTCAATGAGTGGATCAATTTTGAAATAGAAAAAGAGAAGGTTACTATCACTAGTAATGAACAAGTGATAGGTAATACATCCAATGAGGATGTGGAGTCATGAGCATCAAGAGAGAGTAGACCTTCAGTGTTGTTGAAGGATTACTACGCGATGCTTGGTGAAGATGAAATTACGAAAGATGAACCGATAATTAATGATCCTATCATGTTCGAGCAGGCTATGAGTAGTCTAGAATCGAAGGAATGGCAGAAGCTGTTCAAGAGGAAATGGATTCAATCTTGAAGAACAAAGTCTGAGAGATTGTTGACTTACCAGATCAGAGGAAACTCATTGGGTATAAGTTGATCTTCAAGAAGAAGCTCAAAGCTGATGGATCAATAGATAAGTATAAAGCTAGACTTGTACCAAAAGGGTTCACAAAAGTAGAGGGCATAGACTTTAAGGAGACGTATTCTCCTGTGTCTAGGTTCATCTCGATTCGATGTTTGTTGGCAACTGTGTCATACTTTGATTTAGAGCTGCACTAGATGGATGTAAAGACTGCCGTCCTAAATGATGATTTAGAGAAGGAGATTTACATGGTACAACCCGAGGGATTTGTTGTTTCCGGAGAGGAACAAAAGGTGTGCAAGCTTATTAAATCATTGTATGGACTTAAACAATCGCCAAAACAATGGTATTTCACTTTTTACAAGGTGATTAGTGAATATGGCTTTGTGGCCAATGATTATGACCATTGTGTGTACTCCTTTAAAGATGCGAGTAGATTTATGATATTGTCACTATATGTAGATGACATATTATTGATGGGGTATGACACAAGTATGATTCTCAGTCTCAAAGAATGGCTCAAGACTCAATTTGAAATGAAAGATATGAGTGAAACATCTTATATCCTAGGAATGAAGATTGGGAGACTTAGAAAAGAGAGGAAGCTAAGTATACCTCAAGAATCATGCATAGATAGTGTGTTGAAACGCTTTGGCGTGATTGGTTAGAAGACCATAGATTTCGCCCATCTATAAAGGGACAGTTTTGTCCTAGAAAATATCACCTTCATCAGACGAGGAATGTCTAAAGATGAAATTTGTGTCATATGCGAAGGCTATTGGTAGCTTGATGTATGCCATGAACTACACTCGACCTGATCTGGCTTTTGTGGTAAGCCTTGTGAATAGATATCAAACTAACCTAGGTATGCAACATTGGTAGGCTATTATGCGGGTGTTTAGATACATGTTGGGTACTAAATATATGAAACTAACATATCAGGCTGAGAACCTGTCATTGGAAGGGTATAGTGATTCTGACTATGCAGGGTGTAAGGATGATAAGAAATCTACTGTCGGGTATGTTTTCAAGTTTGGTGGCTGCGCTATTGCGTGGGCTAGTAAGAAACAGAAATGCGTTACTAAGTCCACTATGGAAGCCGAGTTTCTTGCATTCAGTTTGGCAGCTTCCAAGGCAGTGTGGATTAAGGAGTTTCTAGCTAGTTTGTAGCTAGAACAATGGACTGATGCTCTTGTCCAAATTTATTAGGATAATTTGGCAACTGTATCGACACTCCATAATGGGGAGATCATTTCTAGAGCTAAGCACATTGAGGTGCATTATTATTATATATTTGACATGCTATAATGGGGAAAGTTGACCGTGAGTCATCTTCCTATGCTTGAAATGTTGGTTGATCTGTTAATGAAGGCCTTGACAATGGATCTATTTGTGAAACATATTCATAGTTTTGGATTGCGAGAGGACTAGTGCATGAGTCACTGTTGAATCGTAAATATGAGCACTGAACCCATAGTGGGGGATATTAGTTATAAATATGGTTTGGTCCTATATTGCATGACTTAATTATTAGAGAAGTCGGCCCACTCACGAGGAGAGGTTAGGCTTTCGTGGGCCAGGGTGGGTCCACCCTAATATAGAAGAGACACCTAATTTAGAACAGTTATGGAAAGAGTCCTAATTGGTTAGAAATAACTAGGGGTGTTCACGGACACGGACAACCGTCCGTAATCAAGGGGGTATTGTCCAGTCCATCCTTGTCCATTATAAAATTTGTTCGTGTCCATCCATGGACACATACGGACAAAAGCTCTCTCAATCTCTTCTTCTTTTTCCATTTCTAACAGATTTCCCATTTCCGTCTCTTCTTCCATCCTTTCTCTGTTTCTCTCGGGTTCTGCTCCCTTGAAGCTCGAATTCAGCTGAAAGATTGCAACTTTTGAGCTGAGCATGGACTATCAGCACATGACTTATTGCAGCTTCTTCTCCTGAAAGTTTCCCACCTCTGTTTTTCTCCATTTTCCTCCCAAATTGCTCTTCTTCTTCTTCTTGTTATTCTTACCAAACATGTCTTAGGTTTATACAATTTTTTCAGGTGTTTGTCTTTTGTTTGCCTTCTACAAGCTCCATTAAAGCTGGAAAACGAAGAAATTGTGCTGAAGATTGAGACTTGGGACATGGGTTGCTTGAATTTGTTCGTTTGAAGGATACCCATATCGGATTTTTGCCCTTTTTTGTCAAAAGGTTTGATCTTTTGAGGTTCTACTGACATGGATATGGCAGGTTGGTGTTGGGGTTTGTGGATTCTGGTGGGGTTCTTCCTGCAAGCCCATGTCATCCAAGAGAAATTATTAGGTACGCGGCACGTAGAGGAACAGTGTGCTTGGGTGATGGACACAACTCCCCTACTTGTCATGATGGCCACAAGGGACCCACAAATTGGAAATCGTGTCCATCACCCATTGGTGATGAGCACACTGTTCCCCTACACGCCGCGTACCTAATAATTTCTCTGCAGTCCAGTCCCAAAACTCGTCGACCTGCCATCAAGATGATTTGAGCACTTTGCAGGGCTTTCTAGGGAAGGCTGAAATCGGGGCTTCCCGAGTGGAGGTCAAGCAACTGCTGCAGTTGGGATGGGGGGTTTTATGGGGTGATGGACACGGACATCCGCGGACACAGACAATATCTTGTTCGTGTTTGTAGTACCCCATTAGAATGGACAAAAAGCTCCCGTTTGTGTCTGGTCCATGGTCCATACGGTGCGTCCATTAAATAGCAGGCAAACACGGACATGGACGGACCAATGGACACGGACGTCCGTGAACACCCCTAAAAATAACCATGGAGAGAGATAGTAATTAGGGGAGTTACACCCCAATTAGGTAACTGCAATGAGAGGGAAATAAGAGGCGTGGTTGATACCCACGCCCCTTCACTTTTGCATGGTTTGACGTGGTCTCCTTCTCTCTCTGTGTGGGCGGTTCTCTCTCTACTCTCTTGCTTTGCTTTTTGGGATTGATGTTGGAGATAAATCAAAGTGAAACATTGGGAGAAATTGAAAGAGGAAATTGCTATCTAGTGTGGAGAATACAAATCCATGTCCATGCATGAACGGTTTGGTGGTGATCTCCGACAAACACCTTCTTTCTTGTGAGTATACAAAGGGTTAATTCTTGGCACAAAGGCCGCAGGTTAGTGGTAATCACTCTTGTGTTTTATTTGTGTATGATATAATTCTTTGTTCGTTTATATTGCTCATTCTTTTGTATACAATTATTGTTGTTTGTAAGTGCAAGAGAAAATTCTTGATCAAAGACAAATTTTGGAGGATTTGACATCATAACGGACAATTTCAATCGCTTCCGCTGCAGCTTCCGACCCTTCATCTCATCCATATCTACTTCTCATACAAATCTCTCTCTCTCTCTCTCTCTCTCCTATTTTCTACAAATGGAACCTTTTCTAAAAAAATATTCCCTATTTTCCAGTCCACCATCCAAAAATATTTATTTTCTATGACTGCGTTATGGGATTCAAAAGGAGGGTAACTGGCATGCAAATTTTCATTTATGCATGTGATCAAATAAGATTTTGTAAGATACTGAACGTACCCAGCCGGTAATTAACAAATTATGAAAATTAGATTCGTATAAAAAATGGATATAGATTAAGTAATTGGTATTTTTTACTCGATTTGCGTCCAACAAGGGATTTATGGAGATTTTTTTAATAACTACGTTAGGAGATTAAAAAAATGTGTAATTTGTAAATCGAAATAATCACTTCGACTTATTTAGTTTGGTGTTCTCCTCATCTTTACGCCTTAGAACGTATCGGACTCCTTCGTCCAAGAGCCGGAATACATTATTCTAGTGTTTCCCCTCTTGTGTTCCAATACTGCCCTCAGTCTCTCCGTCTGAAACCAAATAGATGATAGTCTGTCATATACATTTTGTTCAGGGCAGTCAACTAATTTGGATTGCTTACTGAGATGTTTACCTGGTGTTTTGTATGTTATCAATGTTATAATTATTCTTTTCTTTTATCAATGACATAAATGTGAATATCATGGCCCGTAAACACAGCTACATACAATTCATTCAGAATTCTTCATTTGTTTGATAGATATTTTTAAATTCTTTATGAATTTGTTCAAGATAAATCAAAACACCTAGATGAAGATGAAGAGGTCCATTTCTTCCAGTTCCTTCTGCTTCCACACAACTATATTCTCGCCAAAACAAGAGCACCAAGAAGAAGAGCATCCTACTTTGGACCCCCATGGTTCAGACAATTGCCTACTTCTCTCTCTCTCTCGCTTTCTCGATCTCACAACTTGGTGGCAGATCTCAATATTGTCTGTGATGGACTGCAGATCGTGTTCAAACCTACATAACCAAAACAAGAACAAGGTTACAATCTCCTAGTGTTATTGAAAGATAAGTAGAACAATTATAAGTGCAATGAAACGTACCATTACATGATAGAGTGTGGGGAGAGCAGAGAAACTGATTTGGATCCTTGAACTAATTTTGGTTGGCCACACTCCAATCAATATGTGGAGATTGGCAAAAAGGGTGCCTAATAATTGGGCTGGAAAGATGGCGATCACTTGCCATTTGAACCATCAATGTTGGCATAAAGGTGACACAAGGCTGAAAAAGATTTTTTAAGATCTCAACCAAATAAGTATATCCGCCCAGATTTTTTACAAAGAAACGTACTATGATGATTACTCCTAAAATTTAGACGTAAAATATGTATTCTGAGTTAGGAAGGAGTTTATAGCAAAAAAGAGTTAGGAAGGAGTCCTATATTTGGGTAGTCGAAGATTCCTGATTGATTAGCAAGATGCACACGGCTCCTTCTGATTGGTTGTGTTATGCAATTCCAGAGAGGAGTTCGATACGGGAGAATTTTTTAGATCATAATTACATACGTTGAGAGGGAATCTAGGATTCTTACTCACCTGTTACCGCTCATCTAGGACACGGAACCTTTTGTTTTGTCATACAGGAAGTAATAATACCACATATTTGGAAATCTTGGATAGGCGGTAAATAGGTATTTACGGAATGAGATAATTACGCAATGTATATATTTTTTTATTACATATGTAAAATATTTCCCCTCCTACTTTTTAGGCGGATAAAGTCTTTTACTATGTTACCCTTACCAACATGAAATTACAGAGAAGAGAGTGTTGGACAGAGAAAGGAGTCTTCTGCACACTCAAGTAACACAGGGTTCAACCGCGGGAATTTTGGCAATTTGTTCCAAGAGGACGATCGGGACAGAGACGCACTCGAGAGAGGCTATCTCGCAGTTCATGTTTTAATTCCACGCACCGATGAATCCAACCAAACACAGTTTTTCTTTCTTCTCCATATCTACTTAAATTTATTTATTCCAAAGCTGAGATCAGCGGCGGACGTAGGATTTTCAGGGATGGGGTAGGTCATTTTGAGATGGGTCAGGTAAGAGAATTGAACCAATTTATAAGAAAATAAATGAAATGTATATGTAACCTTAGTGAAATGGATGAAACTCACACGTAGGTCCGCCCCTGGCTGAGATGAAGCCTGGGCCATATATGTTTTTCTTTTTACTTGTCCTACTTACTTTTAATTGATGTTTACAGATGCCTGAGATGAGAAGTGAGGTTTATATCAATTGAAAAATCTTTCTTTTGATTTGTTCCCTCGATAGCGGTTGGAAAAAAATATGCAGGCAAATGTGAAGTTGGTATGAGAACAATCTGGAGCTTGTGATGATTACTAAGATAATAGCTTGGCAGTTTTTTTTATGAAGAGCTTTCAGGAGATAGCAGTCACAGAGAGGAAGTGAGCAGCAAGGGAGCCAAGAATTGACGGCCTGATATAAGGCCAGCTTCTACTTAGCCTCCAAGCAGTATCATATGTAGCATATATGATATTTCTTCTTTTCCTTTTTCTTTTTCTTCTTTGCGCTAGACAAAACACCAACAAAATTTCAACCAAGTGAAATGAGGGATTATGATAGTACTTCAGCAATTAGTATGAACTTCAGCATTAGTCAAGGTGAAGGCATCAGCACGCCTTTTGTCTAAATACATGCATCAACCAGTGTTTTATCAAATATCTTCTAAGACCACTGAAGATATTAGAGAGAATATGGCAGATGAGCACTCAAAAGATTATCATATAGCTCCAAGACGTTAAACTTGGTACAATTTCTCAACCCTGCTATACTATAATAGTGAAATCTTCATCATCATCTTCTAAAGTTTAAGAGTTTTTCCATATTACCCGGCCAATGAGCTAGGAATTCCATATTACCAGGACTTTCAGCTCAAATACCATATAAACTAGAAAAAGCACATGTTCTTCCTAAATGTCCTTCTAACACCGTTAATGGTTTTAATCACCCGGAGACGAGCCCTACTACAAAAGTTACGACCTATCGGTAAAGAAACACTTATAATGATTGATGAAAAATATATAGTACTCAAGAGGGATTGTACGTTACCTGTCCGTGTTGAATTGTATTCAAAATAAAACCTGAAATTCTAGATTGATATGAATTCGTCAAGGCACAGCGATACTACACTGTTGACTTCGAAACAGATATTTTCACCCTCTCGTGCACGAGCTTTCTCAAGCAATCTCTCCCCAAGATGCAATGGACTAGTCGACAAGCGGTGCACTTCAACTCGTCAGACTCGAACTCATAGAAAATTTTTTGTTGCCTTTGGAAAGAAGAATCCCCAAAGAAGAAGAGAGAAAAAACAAGAACAAACTGTGTTCTATTTTTTCTATTTTTGTTTTCCTATTCACAATATATAGAAGGACTCAATTGGGGTCTTTCTGTAAAGAAAGGACGCAACTTTTAGAAGAAAAACGGCAATATCCTGATTATAACCGCCAATACGATCACCTGCTAGCACAGGCGATCAATCGCTGCAGGTTTTTCTTCGTTATTTTAGAGCTTGCGATCGATCGTTCTCACTAGCGATCGATCGCGACTAATATTTACGATATCACAGTAGATACGATCGATCGTTCTCAGGGTCGATCGATCGCAAGACACAAAAATGAAGATTACAGTAAATACGATTGATCGCTGCAAGTCTGATCAATCGCTGCAATTGATCGCAATCATCTATGCGATTGATCGGCTCGTAATCTCTAATAAAAAATTAGCCATTTGATAAAAAATCAAAAGCTCTAGATGCAACATGCGAAGTGCTTAGTGCGCCACTAAAGTGCCACAATGCGCCCATTCGCCCACTCCATGCGTGTGTACCTTTAGGTACACCAACAAATGTGTACACCTTCATTTGAGAAGAGTCTCCACAACCATAAGATATACAAAGCGGATGAAACCTTCCTCATATATATACTATCACACTCATGTGTGTTTCTTATGTGGGACTAAAAAAATCTCTAGATTTCTTTTTTTTTTCCCAATTAACTTAGCACAATGTTAACATTAAATTACTACTAATCCTATTTCAATCAATCAATAAAATGTGGGTCTAAGATGGGCCTTAGATGGAATTCAATTAGTGGGCTCACACTACTAAATTAATTTGGGCTCATCTACCCAAACCAAAACCCATCTAATACTTTTGGGCCCATCCTACCAAAACAAAACCCAACATTCCCCACATGATTGAAATAAGATTAGGAGAAATACCAAGAAATTGAAATACACATACTCGACAAAAGAATTGGCAATAACACACTATGTATTCGATGATCCTAGGTGCCTTCGGGGTTTGAACAACCACCTAGTTAGATATGTGCCACTCTCACAAGCCCGAAGTGAACTAAGTCTTGAACTTCGACCTTAGAGTAAGAGTTTTGACATACCTAACGCATAGTATGAACTTTTCTCTGAAGTTCTCACAGGGTAGCGTGTTACGGCCATGTGCTGGCATCTCGTATTCATGAGTGTATCTTCAAGTGAACCAGCCCAGGGGTCCACATTAATTGCAGCCTCACAGTACACTCATATAGGTGATAATCTCCAAGGGTACACTGTCTGGACAATACCCTGCCATACATGCCTTGATTTCATTAATGGGCCGTTTGGGGCGTGATAAAAAGCAAAACATCCACAATGGATGTTTCACTTTCACTATTCATTTCCTATTTTTTCACTTTCAGCTGAAACACCTCAGGACGTGTTTCAAACATCCACAGTGGAAAATCCGAAAATGAATAGTAAAAGTTAGCCAAATACATCAAGCTTCCAATAATTTGGAAGTACTTAAGTTGTGCAAATGCCAATGTTATTGGGAGGCAGAAACCAAAATGGTTTGGTAAGAAGAAGAATAATAAGAGGAACAACAACAGAAATAACAACAATGGTCACCTCAAGCCTAATGTTAAGATCCAAAAGGACCAAAAGAAAAATGGTTGCTATGTGTGTAGTGTAGTTGGACACTATGCAAAGCAATGCCGAGAACGCAAGGAAAACAAGAAAGGGAAGCCAAACAAAAATGGTGCAAGCTCTTCTCAGGATAACATGGTAACATCAGGGACTGGTTTTGCTAGGACCGATGAAAGGTTAGTAGTTACCCTTCCTGAAATTAATTTGGCATGTCAACCTACGGATTGGTGGGTATACACAAAGTCTACTGTTTATATTTGTAGTGATGTTTCATCTTTTTTTTTCTATCAGGAAGTAATAGGAAGAATTGTGACTATGGGCAATTCCTCGGTGATACAAGTTTATGGAGAAGGATGAGTGGATATTCACTTCACTTCGGGGAACACATTGTCTCTTCATAATTTGCATCATGTGTCAGATGTTTGGAAGAACCATGTTAGTGGAGTGCTTTTGAGTCGAGAGGGTTTTAAATTAGTGTTTAAGTGTAATAAAGTTGTAATTTCTAAACATGGTATATTTGTTGGAAAATGTTATGTTTGTGATAGCTTATTTAAACTTAATGTGTTGGTTTGTAATAACTCTAAGTTTGATCGTATGGATGTTGTTTTATTGAATGTTGAATCTCATAATTTATAGCATTGTCGACTTGGGCATGTGAATTTACAAAGTATTAAAAGAATGATGAATCTAGATTTAATTCCTAGATCAGATGTGACTACTCTTGGTAAATGTGAAATTTGTGTTCAAGCTAAACAACCTAGGAAACCATATAAATCTAGTCATCATGCTTCATCTCTTTTAGAACTTGTTCATAGTGATATATGCAAATTGAATGGTCATGTGACAAGAGGAGGAAAGAGATATTTTATAACTTTTGTAGATGATTACTCCAAATATTGTCATGTTTATTTGCTTGCAACAAAAGATGAGGCTTTTGAGAAATTTAAGATCTAAAAGAATGAGGTGGAAAATTAAACTAATAGACTGATCAAGAGAGTGAGATCTTATCGTGATGGAGAATATTGTTATTTTAATTTTAGAAAATTTTGCGAAGATCATGGAATTATTCACGAAACTACAACATTTTATAAACCTCAATCTAATAGAGTGGCAGAAAGGAAAAATAGAATTTTCATTGATATGATTAATTATATGCTCTACAGTTCTGGTTTACCCAAGAACTTATAGGGAGAAGCTTTACTTTCTGCTTGTGTGATTTGAAATAGAGTGCCTTATAGAAGTAGTGAGAAATCTCATTTTGAGCTAATGAAGGGAAGAAAACCTAGTTTAAATTTTATCAAAGTGTGGGGATGTCTTGCTAAGGTAAAAATTCCAAATGTGAAAGTTTATAAAGTAGGTTCTAAAAGTTATGATGGTGTATTTATTGAATATGCACATAACAGTAGTGCATATAGATTATTGGTGTTAAGGTCAGATTGAGCGAATTATGTACCTAACACTAGCAAAGAATCCGATGATGTTATATTCTATGCGAATATTTTTCCTTGGAAGGAAAAGACAAAGGTTGTTGTGCAAGATTAACCTAGTACATCATTAAGTCTTATTGTTAAAACCAATGTGCCATGTACTAATGATGAGGATAGAAGGAGTAAAAAACCTAGAATAGAAAAGAACTTTGGAGATGATTTCTATACATACTTAATAGGAGATGATCTTTAACTTACCAAGATGCTATGGCTTCTAGTGATGCTTCTCTTTGGAAGGAGGCTATACAAAGTTAGATGGATTCCATACTTGCTCATTGGACATGGGTCTTAAGTGATCTACCTCAAGGGTCTAAACCAATTGGATGCAAGTGGATTTTTAAGAAGAAATTGAATCATCATGGATCCATTGAAAAGTATAAAGCAAGACTAGTTGTCAAAGAGTATAGTCAAAAAGAGGGTCTAGATTACTTTGACACATATTCTCCTGTGACTAGAATTACCACGATTCATGTGCTTATAGCACTGGCAGCCCATTATTATCTAGAAATTCATCAAATGGATGTCAAGACAATGTTCTTGAATGGTGAATTAGAGGAAGAGATATATATAGATCAGCCAGAGGGATTTGTAATTCCTAGTCAAGAAAAGAAAGTGTGTAAGTTGGCTAAATCTCTCTGTGGTCTAAAGCAGGCTCCTAAACAATGGCAGGTTTGACAATGTAATTATTTCTAATAGTTTTAATATTTGTATGATGGATAAATGCATTTATTTTAAACCAAATAATGTTTATATTATTTTATGTCTTTACGTTGATGACATACTTATTTTTGGTAATGATGTAAATGAGATTCTACAAACTAAAACTTTCTTGAATAAGAACTTGATACGAAGGACCTTGGACATGTAATGTAATTCTGGGCATTAAGATGCACAGGACTCCAGGAGGCATAGTGTTGAGTCAATCACTTTATGTGGAGAAAATACTAAGAAAGTATAGTTACTTCGAGTGTAAACCTGTGAATACCCCATATGATCCCACAATACCCTTATGTTTCTCTCTATGTTTCTCTTCAATTTAGATAGCAACAACCAGATCATCTATAGTCATAGCCTCTCTCTTATGCTTTAGGGTAACCTGAAAGTCATTCCATGATGGGGGAGGTTTATCAATCAAGGCTGGAACCTGTAGTCTCTCATCTATGGAAATACCTTCCCACAATTTTTGACACAAGGTTCTGTACTTCAACAACTTCGTCCCGAACATATTTGTCCTCAACTATTTTAAAGTCGAAATATTCACTAACTACATATTTCTCTTCTCCCATATGTTCTTTTCTAAATTTCTTTTCAAGTGCTTCCCATAGTAATTTGGCAGAAGAAGTATTATAATTAATGTAAATCATATAGTTCATTACTCAAAGCACTTAGAATCTGACTATGACATAAATCATTCTTGCTAGAATTTAGAAGTAGCAGATCGTCCAGGTTCGTACTCATCAGGATTCACAACATATTCATGATCGGTAATAACATAAAAAATTTTAAGCGTAGTCAACTAGAACCTTATCTTGTTCTGCCAATGCTTAAAATCCTTCCCATCAAATTTATCAAAGAGATTTATCAACACTCATGATAACAGTAAAAATACCACAACATAATATCCGTTTAAACTGTTGAAAAACATATACTACTCAAGAGGGATTGCATGTTACCCATCCGTGTTGAATTGTATTCAAAATAGAACCTGAAATTGCATATTGATATCAATTCGTCACCCTCTCGTGCAGGGGCATTCTTAGGCAATCTGTCCCCAAGATACAACGAACCAAGCGGCAATTCGTCAGACTCGAACTCAGAGAAAAATTTTTGTTGCCTTTGGAAAGAAGAATCACGAAAGAAGAAGAGAGAAAAAACGAGAACAAACTGTGTTCTATTTTTTCTATTTTTGTTTTCCCGTTCACAATATATAGAAGGACTCAATTGGGGTCTTTCTATAAAGAAATGATGCAACTTTTAGAAGAAAAACAAAAAAATCTCGATTATAACCACCAGTGTGATCACATGATAGCACAGGCAA
The DNA here is from genome assembly GCA_039654745.1 of Houttuynia cordata. NCBI lineage: Eukaryota > Viridiplantae > Streptophyta > Magnoliopsida > Piperales > Saururaceae > Houttuynia > Houttuynia cordata. The sequence continues at coordinate 634,325 of CM077507.1, forward strand.
TCGATCCCTGCAGGTTTTTCTTCGTTATTTTAGAGCTTGCGATCAATCGTTCTCACTAGCGATCGATTGCGACTCATATTTACGACCTCACAGTAGATACGATCGATCGTTCTCAGGGTCGATCTATTGCAACACACAAAAATGAATATTACAGTAAATACGATCGATCGCTACAAGTCTGATTGATCGCTATCATCTATGCCATTGATCGGCTCATAATCTCCAATAAAAAATTAGCCGTTTGATATAAAATCAAAGGCTCTAGATGCGAGATGCGAATGTGAAGTGCTAAGTGCGCCATAATGCTCCCACACCACACGTGTGCGTGTGTGTGTCTACCTTCAGGTACACCAACAAATGTATACACCTTCATTTGGTAAGAGTCTCCACAACCATAAGATATACAAAGAGGATGAAACCTTCCTCATATATACCCTATTACACTCATGTGTGTTTCTTATGTGGGACTAAAGAAATCTCTCATCTTAGAGATTTCTTTTTATTTTCCAATTAACTTAGCACAATGTTAACATTAAATTACTACTAATCTTATTTCAATCAATCAATAAAATGTGGGTCTTAGATGGAATTCAATTAGTGGGCTCACACTACTAAATTAATTTGGGCCCATCTACCCGAACCAAAACCCATCTAATACTTTTGGGCCCATCATACCAAAACAAAACTCAATAATGTGTTCAAACCAGTCGTGACCATAAGAGGAGAGGAGAGGATGAAATAGTAGCGGGTGAGTGGTGAAATACTATTTATAAATTTGGCATCTCAACTAACATTTGTATAAATAAATTTTAGATATCTTCATGGGGAGAAAGGAGAGGAAAAATAAAAAAAATACAAAAAATGGGCAAAAATGGATAAGAAATGAAGGAAAAGGAATGAACGAAAACGGATAAGAGATGAGGGAGATATGACTCATATTTGTTTCAACGAGTCGACCTCAGGGCAAAATTCAACGAGTTATATCTATCTTATTTCTTATTCATTTTCGCCCATTCTTTTTGCGTTTTTATTTATTTTTCCTCATCTTTCTCCCTATGAAGTTATCCCAAATTTATTTACTCAAATTTTAGTTGGGATGAGGAATTTTCAAAGAGTACTTCGTCACTCGGCTACGAGTACTTCTCGGCTCCACTACTCTTTTATCCTTTCCTCTAATGACCACAATTGTTTCTTCACTTAAAAATTGCAACCTTCTGTGTAGTAGGGCGTTCCTCCGGGCATATAAAATTTTAACGTTGGTCGGGAGGGTATTTTGGGAAGATTAAGTGCCATTTTTGGTTATATGGTATTTCAGCCGAAAGTCCAAGTAATATGGCATTCCTGACTCATAGGCCAGGTGGAAGAAACTCAAAGTTGAACATAAATTAGTTGAAGTTTTTGAAGCCCTTAAAGTTTTAAAAGATGATAATTGGGTATCGTCCCAACACTATTATCTACTGATAAATGTATACTGAGACTTGAAGCGTTGGACCGAGTATTTGGGAGGGGACGCGTAAACAAATTTTCATATAGTAGGCAGCAGACCTAGGTTTGCAGGAAGACCTCCATGTAGGTGGTTTTGTGATAAAGATACTCATCAATAATGTGGCAAATTTGTCAAGGACTTGCAACTTTGTTATTATCATAGGGACCAAAAGCAATGTCTGATTCCACTAATAGAGGTAAATAATTTAGAGCAATTACATAACAAATTCCTTCCACCATTGCAAAGGCTTCAGCTCTTGTATGGTGCCGATATTGTAGAAGTGATGGAAAGCAAAGCATAAATTACGAGAACTGCTTCGAACAACATAACCACTTGCAGAGATATCGGTGTTTCCTTTGCTCAGGCAAGTACATGCACTTGGAGGTTAATATATTTATTTGTTTAAAAAACCCTCTTGACAATGTCATAATATTTGCAAAGTGAAAATGCTATGTAAAAATGTGCACCATATGCTCTCTACTATGATTGCTTGAGGACGCTCATGGGCATGAGGCCTGCACATCATGGTGAGGGTGCAGGTGCAAGTGTGTAACAACCATCTAGATGCATGTGAAATGCAACATTACTTTGAAAAGGTCCCTTCCTTTTATTTGGACAACCCAAATAGTGAGTTGAAACATGAGGACTATATGTTGGAGGGGGCCATGGTAAAAAGGATTACTGATATACTCATAGAAAATAAATCAAATTTGGTCAAGTGTACTGATACGTACTTTTCTCCCAAAATCAAACTAAAGCATGTGAACCAATGAAAATTGCCATACAGTTAAGAGTGGTGATTACAACACTATGTAGAGATACACAAAACTAAGTTAAATTACGATTCACTAAAAATAACTGCAATGAATAAAAGTATCTCGAATATCACATGTTTCTTTCAAAACATCTTTGATTAAAGGGCGTTCTTGTGGTGAGGGCGCTGAACACAATACCCCAACATGAAGCATAGAAGCTATGCACTTGATAGTTGCTTCACTATTATTATGAGTTCCATCTTCTTGTAGCAACCGCCCATCTAAAATATCCAAAAACTTGTCCGGGAGAGCCACCTCAACAAATGTATGAAGGTTAAGTGCATCAGTAAACATGTCATCAGTTGGTTTTTTTCCTGTGAACATCTCGAGCAAAAGGATGCCATAACTATACACATCCCCATAAGTGGACGCTTCACCACCTATACCATACTCTGCACATGGATTATATCCAATTATATATCATAGAAAATATGGAAGGGAAAAACAATTATTGTGTAAGGTATATAAGAGTTGCAAATATTACCTGGAGGGACATAACCAATTGTGCCATTTACTGATGAGCTACTTTTGCCTTGCGTGAAACTACTTGATGAATCGTTTAATATCTTAGCCAAACCAAAGTCAGCCACATGAGCTACCATATCATCATCTAGAAGAATATTACTTGGCTTTTTAGGTCACAATGAACAATTGGCTTCTCGCATTGATTATGAAGATAATCCAATGCTGTAGCCACATCAATGGCTATACGTAGTCTTTGCATTTTACTTATTTGGTTGCTCCCCTCGTTGTCTTGTAACCATTCGTGCAAGCTCCCATTAGTCATGTATTCGAATACTATAGCTTTGAACTCATTACCTCTATGGTCCACACTTGCACATGATGTTAAGATCTTTACAAGGTTCCCATGCCTAATTCTTCTCAAGGCTTTGCACTCAATTGCAAATGTTCTGGAAGATCCCTGTATTTGAAGATTAAATACCTTCACAGCAGCAATTGTTATTCCTTCTTCGAATGTTGCTTTAAAAACTGACCCATATCTTCCTGAACCAATCAAGCAATCAGTGGAGAATCCATTTGTCGCCTTCAAAAGATCTTGGTAGGAAACCCTCCAATACTTCCCTTCTAAAGGGTCCTTTAAAGAAGATCTCACCTTCGATGGTTTTCTTTTACAGTAAACCACCACGATGGACGCCATCAGCAATACCACAATTGATGAGCAGATAATTGAAATTACAACACGAAGATGACTTGACCTCCTTATTTTTCCAATCTCTTTTTTTGGGCAGCTCAACAAGTGCAAATTTGAGGGACCACCACAAATCCTATGGTTTCCAGACAATGAAATGGCACTAGAATTCAGAAAAATGCCGCCATTTGGAACTTCTCCCTTGAAGTTATTGGATGAAAGATCAAGAAATTTTAGATACTTGAAATTCTTTATATAGGCTGGGATTGGACCAGACAAGTTATTGTGTGAAAGATCTAGCTTCTCTAGAGAGCTCAAGAAGCTAAATGAAGTGGGAATAACTCCTTGGAAAGCATTATTTCCCAAGTTTAACTCATTCAAACTGCAACAATGTCCTAACTCAATTGGAATTTTACCAGAAAAATTGTTATGATCAGCCCTGAAGGTTGCAAGAGTTTTCATATTACCAACTTCAGAGGGTAGAGGTCCACTGAGAAAGTTGAAAGAGAAGCCAAGATAGATCGACAAGGAGGGTAGCTGTTGTTGTTTTAATTAGTCTCCTAATTTTACTCGCAAGTGTACGAATCGGATTTGCAGTATAATCGCACAATTTTTACGAGGTCGAACCCACAGGGACTTGTGTAGCGGAAATCTAATCGAACCCTAACTAAACCCTTGAACTAGCTATGAAATTGTAATGATTGATTAACTAACTAATGACTAATAAAAATCAATTAACGGAATAAAAATCTGAACTTTATCAACTTAATAAAATACTAAGGCTTCGGAATCGGCATCCAATAAATTGTAGAGAACCTTACACTTTCAATCACCCAAAAACTCGTAACAATCTAGAATCCTATTCACGTTGTTACGGAAGGTTTTACTTTAATGCACAATTACTCGTATAAAAAAATCACGTCCTTCATGCTATTTAAATTAACAGCTCAAATTACTAGATGTATCCACTTACGAGTAAATCACAACTAGTATCCGATTTGTTATTTAATCAATTAAAATAAGCATGTATTGACAATAGTAATTCCAAATCATAGCAAAAACATGATTAATGCTATATCCGAAACTAACTACGCAATTAACACAAGGAACGCATAATCAATTAACGCACAATTCTATAATAAAAATATCAACTTTCATGAATATGGGAATCCCTACAAGTACTGCAGCCTCATCCTAGCCCTAGCAACTAATTTAGCCACACATATTAACTATAACACATGCATAATTCATAATTAAACTCATTGACATAAAAGAAAATAAAATTGAACTTACAGGAATTTTTGAGATTAAAGAAAAATTGCAAAATACGATTCCTCTTCTCTTGGCCGACTGTTCAATGCAACCGGTACAGCTCCAACGTAGCAACAATGACAATAACCGAAATGCACAATACCAGAAAGAAAGAAAATAAACAAATCAAAATTTTGGAACTGAGAAAAAGATGAAAAGGGAACTGTTGATCGTCTTCCCGACTCGTGCAAATCTCCTGTTCGCACAATTACAGACTCAACGAAACAGTAATTTGAAATGAAAATGAAACAGAAAATTAAGATGAAAATAAAACAGAAAGTTTGAGGTCGTCTCTCTCTCGCTCTGGTCTCGAACTGCCGGCCTCCTGTTCTTATATAGACTCCCAATAGTTCTTTCATTCCCCCTTAGGATGAACCCGAATCGAGTAGGATTCCATCTTCGGCACGCCTCTCCACTGGACAATCCCCAAATCCGTCCCAAAATAAAGGTCTGGACTTTCCAAATCGAGCCTTTCCAAAACAGAGGATGCTCTGTTCACTCCAGAACCGCCGTGATGCTGTCCGCCGTCAATCTCCCCTGCCAGTTGCTGTCGCCACCCACTACGGCCTCGCCGGAACCCATGGCCGTTGTCACCTCGCCATCAGACAGTCGAGCTCAGCCGTGATCTTCGAGTGACCCATGGTCGTCGCCCAAATGCTGGTTCGCCGCCGTCGATCTCCACCTCGAGCTTCGCCGGAACCCAGTCATGGCCGCCCAGATTCTTCTCCCAACTCCTCCGGTCGCCGTGATCGAGCCCACCGCCATGAGCTTCACCGCTCTGTTTCAGAAACAGAACGCCCGAGCTCTCTGCTCGGGTTATTTTCTGTTTTTTTTTTTATTTTTTATTTTATTTCAGTGAACCGGCCCGACGAACCGGCTCGTTTCAATTTCTTTTTCTTCTTCTTTTTTTTTTCTTTAACTCGGCTAAAACCCGTCGTATCAATGTCATTCGCTAGATTGAATCCGAAGGCTCCTCCTTAATTCCATGCCCGTCTTCTTCATCAGTGAACATCAACGGATCAGATCTTCTCTGCGCGTGATATCTGCTCCTAGGTCGCTTTTGCATTTCAAAACCCGTTTATTGGCTCCACCTTTGGCTGTTCAGCAGTACGAGCACGCGAACCTGTACAAAATAAAACATGTCCCAAATTAGATGTACCAAATAATTATAAAATTACGGAACAATGTTAAATTGAGCAATTTCGAGAGCCTTATTTAATTAAATCCTAATTACTTAGAAAATTACCAAAATTCACTTTATTTCTCGTTTTAATCAGAAAACACAACTAACAAATAGGTAAAAAGGCATATAAAAATGTGTATTTTTCATGCTTAACAAATACCCCCAAACCTAGATTTTGCTAGTCCTCAAGCAAAACACAAAAGAAAAATAATAAAGCTACTCAAAAATAAATGCCACTGTCGTAGGGAATCACGATTGCATTTAGCATATGCAACAAGCCTTTTAAACCCCCAGGTGTCCCTGGCTGGACGAGTGAAGTCTCGTGAGGGTTTGCAGCCATGCTACCCACAAACATGTATTTATAAAATTAACCTTACTCTTTATCTAAATGAGAAAGAAGTCAACTAAACACTTCAAAACACAAAACCTATTATCCCTTCAAATACACACTGCAATACTTAAGAAAACTAACCACACGTACTTGCATTTATAATCAACTGGAATATAGAAGCGCTCAAGTAAGTGGTTTTATTCTACACCTTCATCTTGGAAATTTCTGCTCAATATGATATAACATGATACTTTAAATAATAGAAAGTGTAGAACATTGTAGCAATACACTCTAAATCTCTGTTTCACACAGATCCAGTGTTACCCATTAACCAAAGAACATCAGAATCTACATAGTCATCGTAATCTTTAGGTTCATGATAGCACAGATGCTTGCGCACCTCCTTCGGGTCCAACATTCTAGATTTGAGAGGATAATACACCACAGACTTTTTTTTTTTTTTTTTTCATAAGGACTGTGTAAGGCCTGACTTCAAGATGCTTAGGTTTAGCAATGACTCAGGCCAATGACTCCCAGCCAGTTGGCTTAGGGCATTAGGTTTTAAGATGGACCACTTCGGACCTGAGCATCAGCCTAAGTTAATCCTATAATAGTCAAGCAGCCCCTTTTCTTTATTTTCGTTTCCATTTTTTCATTCATTTTTTTTTTCAGCATATATATTTTCAAGCACATCTTTATTTTGTCCAGGCTGTATTATACTCTCAACCTATTTCCGGTTCCAAGCCCTTGCCATAGCCAAGTAAATGGTCTATCATGATCGTTTAAGCTTAACAGACAACCACATATCATCCAATGACTGACTAAAGACATCCCACTGAAGATTAGTATTCAACAAATCTCTAGAAGGTATTACTTTATGTAACTGGTGTGTGTGAGTGAGTTTTATTAGCTCAAGCACTTGATCCAAGAGGACTGTAACAGAATGCTATTTCTCAGTTAAGTGACTCTATCCTCCAGTATACTTACTCACACTTCCAATGTAAATTAATCTCTTAAAAATTGAAGTATGCATCACGAAGGGATAAACTACCAAAACCTATAAAAATACTAACAAACAACCTAAAAACTATTTTTTTTTTTTAATAATTTTTTTGTAATTGATAATTTTTTAAATTTTTTTTTTTTTAAAAAAATTTTTTTTTTTTTTTTTTTTTTACTGAATAATTCAAAACAAGCAAGAAAATAACTAAGATATCCTAAACAAATATCTTCCTATACCCCCAAACCTGCATGAAACATTGTCCTCAATGTAAAAAGATATGAAATAAATACTGAGGAAAATAATAGACGAGGGAAGGAAAGATAGTACCTGCACTCCACTGAAACGCTATAGTATCTATCAACACGAAAAGAACAAGTGAAGCACAAGAATAACATAAGAAAATAAGCACAAAAATAAAAATTCTAAAAACTTGGGTTGCCTCCCAGTAGCGCTAAGTTTTACGTCGTCAGCGAGACACAGCTATTAATCATTAGTCATGATAAGTCGGGTCAGCCAGACTCAATTCATCAATCTGAGGTTGCTGCAATTCCAAGAATGGTTTAAGTCGATGACCGTTAACTTTGAATATATCACCATTCTTGGGGTTTTCTATTTCAACTGCTCCATGAGGATAAATAACACGAACTAGAAAAGGTCCTGTCCATCGAGACTTCAATTTACCCGGAAACAAATGTAAACGAGAATTGTATAAAAAAACTTTCTGCCCCGATGTAAAAGATTTTCGCAGAATATTTTGATCATGAACCTTTTTCATGCGATCCTTGTACGATTTTGCACACTCATAAGCGTCATTACGAAGCTCATCCAACTCATTCAATTGTAGTTTCCTTTGAATTCCTGCTCTATGTAAATCAAAATTCAGGTGCTTAATTGCCCAATAAGCTTTATGCTCAATTTCAACAGGAAGATGACAAGCTTTCCCGTAGACAATACGGTATGGAGACATTCCAATGGGAGTTTTGAATGCAGTACGGTAAGCCCACAAAGCATCGGTAAGTCTCAGCGACCAATCTTTGCGATTCGGATTGACTGTCTTTTCCAAAATATGCTTAATCTCCCTATTAGAAATCTCAACTTGACCACTTGTCTGGGGATGGTATGGGGTAGCAATTTTGTGGGTTATGCCATATTTCTTCATTAACTGTTCAAAAACCCTATTGCAGAAATGTTTTCCCCCATCACTTATGATAGCACGAGGAGAACCAAAACGTGCAAAAATATTATTTTTTAAGAATTGGACCACCACTTTGTGGTCATTGGTTTTACATGCTACGGCCTCTACCCATTTAGAGACATAGTCTACCCCCACAAGGATATAAAGATTGCCAAAAGAGTTAGGAAAAGGTCCCATGAAGTCAATACCCCAGACATCAAAAAGGTCTATAATAAGGATTGGGGTTAAAGGCATCATGTTACGACGTGAAAGTGCTCCTAACTTCTGACATCTTTCACATGCTGAACAATAAGCATGACAGTCTTTGAAAATAGTAGGCCAATAAAATCCACACTGCAAAATCTTTGCAGCAGTCTTTTTAGAACTGAAATGGCCCCCACATGCTTGATCATGACAAAAAGAAATGATGCTTTGTTGATCATGTTCAGGAATACATCTCCTAATAATCTGATCGGGACAATACTTGAATAAGTATGGATCATCCCAAAAGAAGTACTTAACTCTGGACAAAAATTTAGACCTATCTTGGGAAGACCAATGAGATGGAATTTGTTCAGTTACCAGATAATTAACTATGTCTGCAAACCAAGGCAACTGGGACACTGCAAGTAATTGCTCATCAGGAAAAGATTCAGTTATGGGCAATGATTCTTCAGTAAAATCAACTATCAACCTAGATAAGTGGTCGGCTACAACATTTTCGGAACCTTTCTTATCCCGAATTTCAATATCAAATTCTTGTAGCAATAATATCCATCGGAGAAGACGAGGTTTAGCATCTTTTTTAGATAAAAGATACTTTAATGCAGCATGATCCGAATAGATATAGACTTTTGATCCCAATAAGTAAGACCGAAACTTATCTAGAGCAAAGACTACTGCCAGCAACTCTTTTTCAGTTGTAGAATAATTAAGTTGAGCATCATTCAATGTTTTACTGGCATAGTAAATCACATGGGGAAGTTTATTAATTCGCTGCCCCAACACAGCACCAATAGCATAATCAGAGGCATCACACATTATCTCAAAAGGTAGGCTCCAATCAGGTGGCCGAATAATAGGTGCAGATGTTAACTCTGATTTGAGTTTCTGAAAGGCATTATTACAAGCATCATCAAAGACAAATGGTGTATCTTTTGCAAGAAGATTACACAGAGGTCTTGAAATTTTACTAAAGTCTTTAATGAATCTTCTGTAAAATCCAGCATGGCCTAAAAATGATCTGATTTCTTTCACAGTTCGTGGTGGTGGAAGATGTGAAATCAAATCAACTTTAGCTTTATCAACTTCAATGCCTTTATTAGATATAATATGCCCAAGAACAATTCCTTTTTGAACCATAAAATGACATTTCTCCCAGTTAAGTACCAGATTCTTCTCTTTACACCTCACTAACACTAAAGATAGATGGTGCAGACATTCATCAAAATTGGACCCAAAGACAGAAAAATCGTCCATGAATACCTCTAAAAATCGCTCTACCATGTCAGAGAAAATGCTCAACATGCACCTTTGAAAGGTAGCAGGTGCATTGCATAGGCCAAAGGGCATGCGACGGTAGGCAAAGGTACCAAAAGGACACGTGAAAGTGGTCTTTTCTTGGTCTTCAGGGGCTATGGGAATTTGGTTATAACCAGAATAACCATCAAGGAAGCAATAATATTCATGTCCCGCTAACCTTTCCAGCATTTGGTCAATGAAAGGAAGGGGAAAATGATCTTTTCTTGTCAAAGCATTCAACTTCCTATAATCAATACAGACACGCCAACCCGTTTGAACTCGAGTTGGCACTAACTCATCAGCATCATTTTTCACTACAGTTATGCCAGACTTTTTCGGCACAACTTGAACAGGACTTACCCATTTACTATCAGAGATTGGGTAGATAACTCCTACATCTAAAAGTTTAAGGATTTCAGCTCGAACAACTTCTTGCATTACAGGGTTAAGACGCCTTTGAGATTCACGAGAGGGCTTGGCATCATCCTCCAGATGAATTCTATGCATAACAATAGAGGGACTGATGCCTTTAATATCTGCAATGGTCCACCCTATGGCTTCTTTGTGCTTTACAAGAACATCAAGTAGTTTATGCTCTTGAGCCACATCTAGGTCAGCTGCAATAATGACAGGTAAGGACTCAGCAGGACCTAAATAAGCATATTTCAGAGTATCAGGCAGTGGTTTCAGGTCTAATTTAGGTGGCTCAACACTAGATGGAACTACTGGTGATGATGATAAGGCAAGAGGTTCCACTTTTGGTTGCCACCGTTCAGTACTCATCAGAGGTACAGACTCAAGCAATGAGTTTACTTGTTTAATTGACTGATCGATATCAAATTCACAACCAAAATGTGTTAAGCAGGCCTCTAAAGGATCTTGGGAATGTGTTTGAAGAAATGTTTCATGGATAAGTGTTTCAATCAGGTTTATTTCATTCACATCATCCATGTCAGGTGGTTGTTTACTGATGTCAAAAATGTTCAATTCCACCTTCATATTCCCAAAAGAAATTTGCATCACTCCATTTCTGCAATTAATGATAGCATTAGATGTAGCTAGAAATGGACGACCCAAAATGACAGGTATTTGCCCACTTATGTTCGGAACAGGTTGAGTATCAAGGACAACAAAGTCCACAGGGAAATAAAATGTATCAACCTTTATCAAAACATCCTCAACAACACCTCGAGGAATTTTAACCGAACGGTCAGCTAATTGAAGTGTCATTGTCGTGGGTTTTAACTCTCCCAGACCTAATTGCACATACACAGAGTAGGGCAATAAATTCACACTTGCCCCCAGATCTAACAAGGCTCGCTCAATCTGATGTTTCCCTATCATGCATGAAATTGTGGGACAACCAGGATCCTTATATTTGATAGGAAATTTACATTGAATGACAGAGCTGACTTGTTCTGCTAGAAAAGCCTTTTTAGGAACATTATTTTTCTTTTTGACAGAGACTAGATCTTTCAAGAATTTTGCATATGAAGGCACTTGTTGGATTGCATCTAGAAAAGGAATGTTTATTTGCACTTGTTTAAACACTTCTAGAATGTCTCCATATTGCACCTTTTTTAGGGTTGACTAGTCTTTGCGGATAAGGTGCCCTAGGTACAAAATTCCTAGGTGGAGAATCACTGTCGACAGTTGGAGAAGAATCTTTAGTCTCTATTTCAGTCTTAGTGTTCTCACCTTCTTCTTTTTCAGGAGTTTCAATTTTATTATCAATTTGCTTCCCAGACCTAAGGGTAATGACTGATTGAACATGTTCCTCATTCTGTGAAGAATTAGAGCTACTGCCAATGGAGAATTGGCCCTTCTGGTTAGGCACAGGTTGACTAGGAAATCTCCCTCTCTCTCTTTCTGCTAATTGAGTAGCCAATTGACCAACTTGAGTCTCTAACTTAGCAATTGCTTGAGTATTCATGTGTGTAGAGTTCTTCATCTCAAGCATAGCTTGATTAGTTGACTGAATGACTTGGCTTGTAGATTGGATGAAAGATTTGAGAGTGTCCTCTAAAGAGGACTGTTTTTGTGTAAGGGATGGAGATTGATTGACAGGTTGTTGATATTGGGTAGGAGGTTGAGACAAGGCTGGATAAGGTGGGTTATTCTGCCTAAACTGATTATGCATAGGTTGCATAGGCTGCCCACCTACATTCGTAGGTGGTTGACTTTGTCTCCAGGAGAAATTTGGATGATTTCTCCAACTTGAATTGTAAGTTTCAGAGAAAGGGTTGCCTGTCGGCTTCCCATAATTGTTTAGAACATTTACTTGTTCTGCATAACACTCTGGATAAGTATTCATGGAAGGACAGTTCAGAGATGTATGCATCGGGCTAGCACACACAGAGCATGCTTCATTCATGTTGAGGGCATTGATGCTTCGGTTCAAACTCAGGGCATCTATTTTCTTGGTTAACGCATCGAGTTTGACCTTAACATCTACATCATCTTTGATTTCGTAGAGACCTCCTTTCTTAGGAGCTTGATGTTGTCTCTCCCTATGACCTGCAAAATCCCACTGTTGGGACCTTTCAGCTAATCGCTCTAAGAAGTTATACGCTGCTTCACCTCCCAAGTCTAAGAAAGCACCGCCATTCATTGATTCAATCATGTTGCGGTGTGTTTGAGTTAAGCCATTGTAAAAATGTTGTATTAACCTCCATGTTTCAAACCCATGATGTGGACATTTTAGTAAAAGGTCTTTAAATCTTTCCCAACTCTCATAAAATTTTTCATTTTCATCTTCCATAAAGTCAGTGATTTCTCTCTTTAATTCATTGGTTTTGGCCATTGGGAAGAATTTGGACAAGAATTTGCTCACCAACATGTCCCATGTTGTGACAGAGTCAGCGGGAAGAGAATTTAACCATGCCTTGGCCTTGTCCTTCAAAGAGAAGGGGAAAAGGCACAGACGAACAGACTCATCAGAGAAGTCTGTGAACCTAAATGTTGCACAAATTTCTAGAAAATCCTTTACATGCATGTAAGGATCCTCTCTGTTAAGACCATGATAATTGGGCAACAATTGAATTATCTGGGGTTTTAGTTCAAAATGCTTTGCAGAGGTTGCAGGCAACACTATGCAAGATGGAGGGTTGATTGTGATCGGAGAAAATAGCTCCCTCAGAGATTTCTCAGGTTGATCTTCCATTTTGAATGAAAGATCAATTTTTGTTTCACTATTCTCTAAAGGATTAGAATTATTGCTAACCAGACGCAGTGTGTGATCACGTGTCCACGTGGTCATCCACTGTCAATCAACTCTCACGTGTTTTAAAATTTTTAAATTTTTGTTTAATTTTTTAATTTTTAATTTTTAATTAATTTTTTTTTTTGACCTAAAATTAACTGCAAGGGTAAAATTAGTCTTAGAATTTGATTTCCTACAAGTCCCCGGCAGCGGCGCCAAAAACTTGTTGTTGTTTTAATTAGTCTCCTAATTTTACTCGCAAGTGTACGAATCGGATTTGCAGTATAATCGCACAATTTTTACGAGGTCGAACCCACAGGGACTTGTGTAGCGGAAATCTAATCGAACCCTAACTAAACCCTTGAACTAGCTATGAAATTGTAATGATTGATTAACTAACTAATGACTAATAAAAATCAATTAACGGAATAAAAATCTGAACTTTATCAACTTAATAAAATACTAAGGCTTCGGAATCGGCATGCAATAAATTGTAGAGAACCTTACACTTTCAATCACCCAAAAACTCGTAACAATCTAGAATCCTATTCACGTTGTTACGGAAGGTTTTACTTTAATGCACAATTACTCGTATAAAAAAATCACGTCCTTCATGCTATTTAAATTAACAGCTCAAATTACTAGATGTATCCACTTACGAGTAAATCACAACTAGTATCCGATTTGTTATTTAATCAATTAAAATAAGCATGTATTGACAATAGTAATTCCAAATCATAGCAAAAACATGATTAATGCTATATCCGAAACTAACTACGCAATTAACACAAGGAACGCATAATCAATTAACGCACAATTCTATAATAAAAATATCAACTTTCATGAATATGGGAATCCCTACAAGTACTGCAGCCTCATCCTAGCCCTAGCAACTAATTTAGCCACACATATTAACTATAACACATGCATAATTCATAATTAAACTCAATGACATAAAAGAAAATAAAATTGAACTTACAGGAATTTTTGAGATTAAAGAAAAATTGCAAAATACGATTCCTCTTCTCTTGGCCGACTGTTCAATGCAACCGGTACAGCTCAACGTAGCAACAATGACAATAACCGAAATGCACAATACCAGAAAGAAAGAAAATAAACAAATCAAAATTTTGGAACTGAGAAAAAGATGAAAAGGGAACTGTTGATCGTCTTCCCGACTCGTGCAAATCTCCTGTTCGCACAATTACAGACTCAACGAAACAGTAATTTGAAATGAAAATTAAACAGAAAATTAAGATGAAAATAAAACAGAAAGTTTGAGGTCGTCTCTCTCTCGCTCTGGTCTCGAACTGCCGGCCTCCTGTTCTTATATAGACTCCCAATAGTTCTTTCATTCCCCCTTAGGATGAACCCGAATCGAGTAGGATTCCATCTTCGGCACGCCTCTCCACTGGACAATCCCCAAATCCGTCCCAAAATAAAGGTCTGGACTTTCCAAATCGAGCCTTTCCAAAACAGAGGATGCTCTGTTCACTCCAGAACCGCCGTGATGCTGTCCGCCGTCAATCTCCCCTGCCAGTTGCTGTCGCCACCCACTACGGCCTCGCCGGAACCCAGTCATGGCCGCCCAGATTCTTCTCCCAACTCCTCCGGTCGCCGTGATCAAGCCCACCGCCATGAGCTTCACCGCTCTGTTTCAGAAACAGAACGCCCGAGCTCTCTGCTCGGGTTATTTTCTGTTTTTTTTTTTATTATTTTTTTTTTATTTCAGTGAACCGGCCCGACGAACCGGCTCGTTTCAATTTCTTTTTCTTCTTCTTTTTTTTTTCTTTAACTCGGCTAAAACCCGTCGTATCAATGTCATTCGCTAGATTGAATCCGAAGGCTCCTCCTTAATTCCATGCCCGTCTTCTTCATCAGTGAACATCAACGGATCAGATCTTCTCTGCGCGTGATATCTGCTCCTAGGTCGCTTTGGCATTTCAAAACCCGTTTATTGGCTCCACCTTTGGCTGTTCAGCAGTACGAGTACGCGAACCTGTACAAAATAAAACATGTCCCAAATTAGATGTACCAAATAATTATAAAATTACGGAACAATGTTAAATTGAGCAATTTCGAGAGCCTTATTTAATTAAATCCTAATTACTTAGAAAATTACCAAAATTCACTTTATTTCTCGTTTTAATCAGAAAACACAACTAACAAATAGGTAAAAAGGCATATAAAAATGTGTATTTTTCATGCTTAACAGTAGCGTGAATACTTCCATGGGTATAGTTCCACTAAATTGGTTTTCTGAAAGATCGAGCATTTGTAACTGATCACATTGCCCAATAGTAGTCGGTGTATGCCCTTCCAAGTTATTTCCTCCTAAAGCAAGAATGACCAACTGACTGCTATTACAAAACGAAGACGGAATTTTCCCTGAAAGCTTATTTCCAGCCAAACCAAGTATGTGCAGCCTAGGAAGCGTCCACATACCATGGGGAATATTACCTATTAGATTGTTGACCTGAAAAACAAGGAGTTCCAATCCTACCAGGTTCCCAATCCCTATAGGAATCTTCCCAAATATGTTATTTCCCCCCAGTACCATCCATTGAAGATGTGCTGAGAGATTGGAAGTGGACTCTGGTAGACGAGCAGTCAAAAGATTCCCATCTAGGCTCAACGTACTCAGTCTGGTGCAATTTGTAAGAGATGTTATAACAGTCAAGTCAATGTCATCTTCAGTGAGTTGATTATTACTGAGTTGGAGTGATGTTAGTCGTTGAAGTTTTCCAAGATTGCTGGGTATCTTTCCAATGAAACTATTTCCGGCGAGCATAATATCTACCAGTCCTGAAGCATTGCACAAAGTAACTGGGAGGGGGCCTGCAAACCCAATTTTTCCTAAAAGGAGCTTTTGAAGATTTGGGAGCTGCAAACCCAGATTTGGAGGAAGGCTTCCGTGTAAGTGGTTTATTGATAAAGATAGTATCTCCAAAGATGATAAATTATAGATAGATGAAGGAATTGTTCCAGAGAGAAAATTAAATGCCAAGTGGAGTCTTGTCAATCTTTGCAATCTTCCTAACTCGTAGGGAATGCCACCCATTAAACTGTTGTCTCCAAAAAGTAGATACTCAAGGGATGAGAGGTTAGCCAGTGCGGGCAAGATGGTTCCACTAAGGTTATTCGAAGTAAACAAAAGAATAATCAGCTTAGGAAGTCTGGTCAACTCCACCGGAAACTTTCCCACTAGTCGATTACGACTCAGGTCGATTCCTCTCAAATTGAAACATTGTGATAAATTGGCAGGAATCGTACCTTGTATTAAGTTGTAAGAAAGATTTAGTCCACGGAGCCGAGTCAAGTGGCCAAGTTCGTCAGGAAGATGGCCCTGAAGCTTGTTCTCCGGGAGGTTGACTCTCCTGAGGAAGCTGAGATTCCCAATGTATGGAGATATGGTCCCCGTCAAGCCACTTGCAGGTAGATCCAATGCTATTACTCGGCGGTGATCGATTGGTGGGTAGGCTATCGATCGTGCCCCTCAAGACGATCGATCGGGGGTGAAAGGCGATTGATCACCAGAACTATCGAAGTTACAATAGATACGATTGATCGGGAATGGGGCGATCGATCACGCCCCCAGCTTGCAACTCCATTTGACAATATTTATGATCGATCAGAGGGAGGGCGATCGATCGCGTCTCTTATTTACAGCAAATTTCAGTATATACAATCGATCGAACATCAATGCAATCCCAATTTTTCAATAGTTACGATCGATCAGGGGAGAGTGATCGATTGCCCCCACGATTACATAATATTGATTACACGATGAATACAAATTAATTAAGTCAATCACTCTAGATTCCATCGGAATGCACAACCATGTCCTTCCCGAGTCACACAAGTATATCTTATTACAAGCTCGAGCTACTAGCATTTGAGTATTCAACAATACCCAGTAAGAAGTAACATAATAATATAGTTTATTATTTTGACAATATTATATATTTCATTCATCATCCAGCATTCATTAATATGCACTACATGCATCCAACAGAACAACAAGCATTATTTATACAAATTATTACCTACAATCATTCTAGGTTTCGCTAGGTTGTTCTACCGAGTCTCTGAGGGAGGTTCCTGAGGTTTCTCTACTACCTCTAATTCTTTTGCTTTCAATTCTAGGGATTTACTCTCCCTGTAGATACCCTGCAATTCATTCTAAGGTTTGTTCTCTAAAGGAGGTCACCTTAATTCCCATGTCGTCCACGCTCCGACGGAAATGTCTCGGAAGGGTTTCATGGCCCCTTACGGTTTGGAGATGCGGGCACCATGAACTTTGCTGCATTTCTAAGCTCAATGCTCTTCTAAGGATCAAAATCCTCAAGTCGACACAGGGTTTTGGGCTTGCTGCGCATTGCTGGCACTTTGGCCCGTGGTTGTTTTTCCAATAATGCTTTGCTTGTGCATATTATGCACGGTTGGCTCTTGTGGCCTATGCTTTGCTTCCTTTATTTCTCTCTTGCCGGTTCTATTCTGAACCTAGTGATGCTTTCCTTCTTCTATCTTCCAATAGTCCCTATAGGGAAGATCTATGCCAGAGGTCCTTGTCCTTACACTATGCTATACAATTCCCCTTGAGGTACTACTGACCTAACTCAAGGGTCCTTCTTACTGGGATCTGTTTTATGCATTCTTGTGCACCGACACATGCAGGTGTTGGTGATCCTGTGTCAATGGTTTAATTACTGCAACTGCAGTTCTAATTTTCTTCCTACTTATTTCTCATAAGCTATCTGGCTCCACATAATATGTGGAGCCAGAGGCTCCCAATTGCGTTCATATTATTTAATTCATCAAGATGTGACTCTCATGGTCATAACATGTCATTCATTCCATATTCAAGTGTATATCATCATACATTATTCCATAATTCATTCAAGCATGCAATTATCATCCAACATACGACATTACATCATGCATGGGGTCTGCTAATTCATTATTTACATCAATCAACCTGTACAATTCAATTTACAGTCTATTGGTCCATTCGACACATTCTCACCGACACTCCAGGGTATTGGTGGTGAAGAGTCAGTGACTTCGACAGTTCACAATTGCAATTCCTACCCTTCGGAACGTGCTTCAATCGATTCCATACATTCACATCGTTAGATTCACAATACATACAACTCATTCCATCGATCAGAGGCAATCCATGCATAAGTGGATGTGTAAAAATCATTACTTTATTAGATTAGCATATATATATACTTTATTCAAGGTAATCCTAATGGATTAATTGAATATTATTGCACGATCCAGGTGAAAACCATTATTATACAACACTACAAAGTGTATTCATGCATATTCAAATCAAATTAACTTGAAGTTGGCAATCCTACCTCTTTCCCTTCTTGGCCGATTGCTTCTCTTCTCCTCTTGCCGTCAAACTGTCTCTAAGGGTCTCTCACGCCTCAAAGGTTCTCTTGCGTCTTTAGGAGTCAACCCTAGGTCATCTGAATAGTCGCGGATTAGGTCTAACCAAGGTTTCCAGATTAGAACAGTTTTTGCGCATTCACCAACACATGACTCCCTCGACCCCAGTATGTCGGTGATGTGATGTGTCGGTACTGCAAATTCTGCACTTCTACCGATTTCTTCATTTTCCAATTTCCAATGAGACAGTGCCCTCATGTGGGTCCCTAGGGCTTCTCATGTCAATAATTTATTGGTGAATTTTTAGAGGGTTAAAAAACAAAGATTTTGAGCAGTGTTTTAAAACCCAATTCGGCTGGCCGGTCAGACCCAGCCTGTTTTCCGGGACAAATCACCGAGTTTTTAACAATTTAAGACCTGGCCGGGTCAGTAGTGGTCCAGGTGAGTTGACCCAAAAAAAAGCCGAAACGGACCGACGGAGTCAATAAAAAAATAGATAAACTAGCATAGGAATGCAGAAGTCGTCGTGGTTTTTTTTGGGTGGTTTACATTTTAGTCCAAGTAGGTGAATTTTAACCAAAATAGTACAAAGGAGAAAATATGGTATCCACTTTGGTACAAAGTACCCAGAATTTCATATCCATTTCAGTCCCGCACGAGCTCCGACACACTCAATTTTTTTTAAAATGACAAAATTACCCTTCGGAGCGTGGAACAACGTAGCTGCCCACCAATTAACCCACGTGATTTCAAAATAAAAAACTATCAACATGGGTTTTTAAAGTCAAAACCTCATGTTTCTCCATCACAACTTAAACTGCTTCTTCCCTTTCACGTCTCAACCATCTCGCAAGTCTAGACCGCCTCCTCGCGGCGACCTCCTTCGTCTCACTGCGGCGACGTCCCTCAGTGCCGGTGGCGCTCCCCTTCACACCGCAACCCTCCTCGGCGCACCCATCTCACGGCGGCGACCTTCGTGTCATAGCGGCACTCACCCCTCGTGGCGGCGGTGTCCCCTTGCGGCGCCGGTGTCCCCTAACGCTCTCTTCTCGCGACGGCGCTGTCCTTCGTTGTCTCCCTTACCAGTGGCGCTCTTCCCTCGTTTTCTCCCCAGTGGAGTAGCTCTCCCCTCATAACGGTGCCCTCAATGGCAGAAGCTTCTACTTCCGGCCGGCAAGACGAAGTAAGTACAAAGACCCTTTTTTTAAGTAAAAGATATTTCTTTTCATAATTGTTTGATGTTTTTCTTGCTCTTGGCTTGTGCATGTCGAGGGTTTCATGTATTGTATAATATTTCTTAATGGGTTGTGTTGGGTTGCATGTGTTTGTTTTATGATGTTTAATAGAGTTGTGATAGCTTGCAAGATGTCTGTATGTTCAACTGCTTTCATGAATGCATTTATGGTTGGGATGGAAACGTGTAGTAGTTATGTAGAACTTGTGATGGGAAAGTTGAGGGCCTTGTGTTGGTCATGAGCTGTGACGGATTTTGGTGACATTATGATAGTTCTTTTGTTGGGTTGGGATGCATCAGTTATATGATGGTTGTGTTGACATTATGTTGTAGTTGTATTGGGTTGCATGTGTTTGTTTTATGATATTAATAAGTTGTAATAGCTTGCGAGGTGTCTGTATTTCAACTTTCATGAATACATTTATGATTGGGATGGAAACGTGTAGCAGTTGTGTACAACCTGAGATGGCTAAAGTTGAGGGCTTGGGTTGTTGGTCATGAGCTCTGATGGATTTGGTGACGTTATGATGGTTCTTTTGTAGGGTTGTGATGGACAAGAGTAATGGTTGTATTGAGTTGCATGTGTTTGTTTTATGATGTTTAACAGATTGTGATAGATTGAGATGTGCTTGTATGTTCAACTCCTTTTAAGTTTTGATGAATGCGGTTATGGTTGTGATGAAAATATGTAGTAATTATGTAGAACTTGAGATGAGAAAGTTGAGGGCCTTGTGTTGGTCATGAGCTGTGATGGAATTTGGTGACATTGTGATAGTGCTTTTGTAGGGTTGGGATGCATCAGTTATATGATGGTTGTGTTGACATTATCCTGTAGTTGTGTTATGGTTGTGATGAACTTGTGTTTATTGATCGTTTAAATATAAACCCTTGCAAGTGCACAAGGCAATTGTACTACGGCGAGTATTAAAGGGTTGTCGAACCTCAGGGACGGATTAATCTTTTACCAAACTCAAGAGAAGAAAAAGATGTAGTTTAATTAATTCTAAAGAAAGTAATGGACTTTATCTAATCTAACTGAGATTTAATCAATATGGAGAAATATCAAGGCAGAGAATCCACCACTAGACATGCAATTACTACTCTCAATTATTATTAAGCATAAGTTAACATGATATGGTAATTCATGTTCATGGTCAGACACACAAATCACAATGAATTCACTCACGTTCTTGGTCGGACACGAGAGTTCATCCACTAAGAATTAATGTAGATAATTCTATCCTTGGTCGGGCATAGAATTGTCATTTGGGCTAATGATCCTATCCTTGGTCGGGCATAGAATTAACACCAGCCTACTTTTAGCTAAGTGCAGGAATTAAAAAGATCTAATTTCATGCATATCAATCAAGTCTATGGTCAAGCACTCAAAAGAAACTCATGAAATCGCATTAAGCATAAATCATAATCAACTTTATAAAATTAAACTATCAAGAGTAGCAATACACATCTAGGGCTTCATCAAGCCTTGAATAAAAGTTTAGTTACACATAGAAAGGAAGAAAAGAAAAGCCTGTTTAAGTAGATCCATCGTCATGAATCCTTCTTCTTCTTCTTTGCTCAAGACTCCTTCTCTTGCTCCTCTCTAGCCTCCAATAAAGCTCTGGTTCTCCAAGGTTGAGTGCCCAATACGTTCTCCCTTAAGGCATATATATAGGGGTGAAGGAAAGCCCTCAAATCCCCTTCCAAATCCGAGTCAAAATAGGGTTAAATTGCGTTTTCCGTATGCACCGATCGATCGCCCGTATAGCACGATCGATCGCCTTGCGAACGCAGCCGAACGAAGCCATTTTCCTTTGTTAATTGCTTCCGATCGATCGTATGGCGAACGACGCCGGACGAAGCCGATCGATCGTTTTCTCCAATGTAGTGTTTTTCTTTTTTTTTTAGCGGAAGACGCGATCGATCGCGTAAGGATGCGATCGATCGTTTTTACTGTCCAGAATCTTCAAATGGCTATAACTTTTTGCTCCGAACTCTGAATTATGCGTGGTTGGTGGCGTTGGAAAGTTGACATCTTGAAATTTAATATGAGACTTGAATCAGTCCAATCCGATATTTGTACACAAAGTTATGATAATTTGACCATTGAAGTCCGTTTTCACCTCATTTTTGTATATTACTCTTGTTTCCTACAAAAATCAAAAACTATATTAAAGTAGTAGTAATTCTAATCAAACACTAGCATAAATATAAGTTTAGGAGATAATAAAATGCATATTTCATGTATAGATCATTTATTCCCTAAATACATTTGGTTGTGTTTCATGTGTACTTAATATTGCATTCATTACATTTTACAGATTTGGAGAGTTGAGTATAGATGCTCAACTTCAAAAGTGTTGAACCTCATCCCAAATTTGAAGGGAGGGGTCCATGAGCAAGTAATGAAAACTTGTTTCAATGTCTTTTTTGAGATGACAGACACAATGGTCTGTCATCGTCTAATTGGCCACATGCTGGCCAGGAGGATAAGTGGCTTAACTTTCAGAATCGGCAAGCGGTCAGCCACTCTGAAGCCGATAGACATCAGTATGATACTGCAGTTGCCACTGCATGATGGATTTCAAGTCGGAAGGAAATCATCGCAGTGCACAAAGGGCCCCACCTTCCAGAAGAGGATGTTCCCTGGGGGTGAGAGTAAGTAAGATTACCACAAAAATGATAAAAGAAAAGTTTAGCAACAAGAAGTTGAAGGTAAATGATAGGGCAAGGTTGGCCTTGCTATACTGCATTGCTGTCTTCCTCCTACCCAGGCCAGGGGATGTGGTTGACGGCAAGTTTTGGGCAATGATGGATGAGTCCAACCTTGCCACCTTTTATGCATATCCGTGGGCTAGGGATGTCTACAACGCATTGTGGAATGGCGTTAGTAATGCCTATGAGGATAGGGAGGAGAGGAAAGATCGATATAATTTGTTTGGTTGTGGAGCTGTTTTACAGGTATGTTGTATCTTATGCCTTGTGTTCACCATTATAAGTTGTGGTTAATTATATTAGGTTATGAGGACACTAACAGTTGCTATTACAATTGACTTGAATGTTTGACATGTATAGGTTTGGTTTTTTGAATTGGCTGAGGCCAAGTTTAGAGACTTTGGGTGCTTGATACAGTCAGATAAGGAGGAGGATTAATCACCCAGGTTGAAGAGGTGGAGTGTCAACGTTGCCCCTGACACATACGAGGCTGGTATGGCCTTGGATACAGAGGGCTTGGCTGTGGAGATTGTCTTCACCGAGGATGAACAAGCATCAGACTTGTTCATCATGTGGCAGGGGACATCGAGGAAGGATGCCACAAGGCTGATGAGCTACCTCGCAAGAGGCAGCAAAGAAAGAAGAGCAAGGCGAAGAGGGTAGCTGAGGCACCAGTGGAGGAGGCTATTAGGAGCCGTGCCGGAGTGAAGACAGTGGCTCAGATACTCAATTGGAAGAGATCCAACAGCCTGGCAGCAAACGCAAATGACAAGCTACCAATGAGTAAGCTAGTGATGCTTATGTCGAAGGTACTTGATTGTGACACAGTTGTATTTTTTTATACATAGGTTGTGTTAGATATCGTATATTGCGTTTTGCTGCTGTAAATGTAGGTTATGATAGCCCTTATAATGTTGTGATGGATTATATGCAAAGTCTGACATTCAATTGTGGTGCTATATTTGTAGGTTGTGTTAGATCTCATATTGAGTTGTGATAATATCTCTCTAGGTTGTGATAGTGGTTGTGTCCAATATGTGAATAAACTGATGTTTGTATATCATATATTGCATTGTGATGGTGTAAATGTAGGTTGTGATGGCTTATGCAAGAGGTTGTGATTGGGGTTAGGATGATATATCTTTTGGTTGTGATCTATGTCGTGAAAATGTAGGTTGTGATAGCTTATATACAGATTCGGACATTGACTTGTGATGCTATATTTGTAGGTTGTGATAGATCCCATATGAAGTTGTGCTAGTGGTTGTGCTTTTACTTAGGTTGTGTTAGATGTCGTATATTGCGTTGTAATAGTGTAAATGTAGGTTATGATGATGTAACTGGATGATTTGATAAAGGTTGGGATTGAGTTGTGATGATATTTCTTTCGGTTGTAATCTATGTCAAAATTAGGTTGCAATCTTTGTCATGTTGCCTTCATTGTAGAAGTTCGCAGGCTACTGAAGAGCGGACCTGCCACTCTTGAAAGCATGTCCAACCTTGTGAATAGCTTGATGTTGACCAATATGCAAATGTATGAAGTCAACAAGGGTTTGTGCAAGGATGTAAATGTGATGAAGAACAGACTGGAGAGGGAGATAATGTCGGCAAATCATAGGTGCCGTGTATTGGAAGTGGAGATGAGAAAGTTAAAGAAAGTTGTGGGTTGTACAAGAGAAGAGGAAAAGGGTCGGACTGAAAAGGCACAACAACAAGTGCCTGGAGAAGAAAACCAACAAGAAGAGGCCCATGAAGTGGTAGGAGGAGATGCACATGATATGGCAGACAAGTCCACACGAGGCAAAGTCCCCCTTGCAAGGAGCCCTGTTGAGGACCTAGAGTCCCCCGCAATCCCTGCTTCCAAGAGGTTCAAAACACAAGCTAAAAAGACATCACGTTCAAACCACGGAAGCTTCCATTTGGGGATGATAATGATGAGGAAGACTGTGCCTCCTCGCCTAATGCTACTCCAACCAATAGGGCTGACAGTGTTGCACCTGCTTACACAATAGATGATCTCCTTGCACCCCAGTTGGAAGACTCACGAGTCCCTCATAATAGGGACCTCTCGGTCATCTCCCTCAATTCCACTCATGTTGAAGGAGGAGAACCAAGAAGTGCATTTGCGAAAGAACCCTCTGTCATCTCCATCGCATCTGATTCGACACTTGCTCTCCCCAAGTTGATTCCAGTCCTCAACCTTAAGTCTCTTATGGTAAGTTTATTCTTCTGCTACTTGTTGTGATGGATTATAGATAGGTTGTGTTTGGTTAAATGCTTGTTGTTCCGAGTAACCATTTTTATTTCATATGTCGCAGGATGCCTTGTTAGCGCGTGTGGAGGGGGAGAAGACACAAGATAGTTCAATTGTTGTCTCCCCTTAGTTCATAACCATGCCACTCGCTCCGTTGCAGGAGCACATCATAGATCACCCTACTATGTCCCCAATGCTATCAGCAAAAATCATAGGGAGGGGGATGAGTATGAGGACTTCCCACTCGCCACAGCAGAAGAGGCGATGGTTGACCATGTTTGGACGATCCCACCTCGAAATGGAGGAGACATGGGCAACACTATAAATGTTGGTCTTGCTTGTGGGATTCAAGTGAAGGTCTTTCACCTCCAAAGCCTTAGGTGATCGGGGTTCCCGGGAGTGGCACCTAAAGATGAAGGTGCTACCCCTGGGTGGGTTGACAATTTTTATGTCGATGCATTTGTAGCATTAGTTCGCAGCGATGTGACTAACTTGGCCATGAAGGATTTGAATGGAGATAGAAACCCCACTATTCACATTTTTGACCCCCATTGGATTGTAAGTTACTTTATTATTTATCTATATCATCACTGTTGAATGTTGTGAAGCTTAGTGTCTATGCATAGGTTGTGATATCATATTATGATGATCAGTATTAGTTATGATGTTTTGATGTTAGTTGTGCAGCTGTGATTATATCTTGTAGTTCAGGTTGTGATCCTTTATGCATAGGTTGTGATGTTAGTTGTGTGACAGTGATTATTTCTTCTAGCCATGTTTACATATGTTGTGATGTGGACTAACTGACATAATGTCGTTTATGCAGTCTTTCTGCGCAACAGAAGAGAAAAAGTATGAAGATTGGAGGCGTGCGCATCCCGATCTGGATGGCGATACAGAAGCGTTGTACCCTGCAAGAGACTAGCATCGGGAGGTGAGTGCAGGGTTGAGAGGACCAAATGGGTATAATGCATTACGCTGCAAGAAGTGGATGCTGCCTGTGCTTAAAGACAGACATTGGTGCTTGATAGAATTCAAGCTAGAGCAAAAGAAAACTTTTATATATGATAGTATGAATACTAGACCCAATGTTGTTAATGAAATCAACTTGTTCTTCAAGGCTATGAGGCGGCATTCTAAATATGTCATGAAAGTCGATTTTGAGGAAGGAACATGGGAAAAATGGAAGACAAAAGTGGTGGAGGTTCCCAAGATCCAGTGCAACTGTGAGGATTGTGGGGTTTTCATGTGCTACTATTTGTTGAAGAAGGCGTTCGACGATGAGCTTCAAAGGTTCAATGTCAAAAAGTTTAGAAAATGATTGGTGTGGTACGTAGTCTCCAAGATCGAGGGCTATGTACCAATTGTGTGATAGACTTGATTCATTTTGATATGAATATGTGATGTTAGTATGACGAGGTTACATTTGAAATTATGCTGGTGATGTAAGTAACTTGTGATGGACATATGAGGTTGCGTTAGATTGGTGCTATAGGTTGTGATATACTTTAGGTTTGACAATACATGATGTTGTGATTGAGTTGTGATAGACTTTCAACACCTTAAATCGTGATGACTTTGAGTTGTGGCGATTTATACATGTTATGATAGCAGGTTGTGTTAAGGTTGTGATTGCATTGCGACAGGCTTGCTGGTACCACATACAGTAACTTCCAATAACTTATGCATAGTTGTGATTGAGTTGTGGTGACTTATGCATGTTGTGATAGCAGGTTATATTTAAATTGTGATTGCATTGTGATAGAATTATAGCTGCCCCATATAGTAACTTCTAGTAGCTTCTTCATTCGTTGCGATTGAGTTGTGGTTAATGATGCATGTTGTGATAGCAGGTTGTGTTGAGGTTGTGATCTGATTGCGATAGACTTGCTACTGAGACATAAAGTAACTTCCAGTAGTTTTTTTATTCGTTGTGATTGAGTTGTGATGACTTCTGCATGTTATGATAGCGGGTTGCCGTGAGGTTGTGATTGCATTGTGTGATGACTTATGCATTCTAGTAATGACTTTGAATTATATGTTGGATTAGCGGGTTTCCTTGAGGGTTGTGACGACTTGTGCATTGTGTGATGACTTTGAATTGTGGTAACTTATGCATGTTATGATAGCGGGTTTCCTTGAAGTTGTAATTGCATAATCAAGATGACTTATGCATTGTTGTGATGACTTTGAATTGTAGTAACTTATGCATGTTGTGATAGCAGGTTTCATTGAGGTTGTGATTGCATTGTGTGATGACTTTAAATTGTACTAACTTATGCATGTTGTGATAGCGGGTTTTGTTGAGGTTGTGATTGCATTGTGTGATGACTTATGCATTGTTGTGATGACTTTGAATTATACTAACTTATGCATGTTGTGATAGCGGGTTGCCGTGAGGTTGTCATTGCATTGTGTGATGACTTTTACATTGTTGTGATGACTTTGAATTGTACTAACTTATACATGTTGTGATAGCGGGATGCCTTGAGGTTGTAATTGCATTATTGTAATTACTTATGCATTGTTGTGATGACTTTGAATTGTAGTAACTTATGCATGTTGTGATAGCGGGTTTCGTTGAGGTTGTGATTGCATTGTGTGATGACTTATGCATTGTTATGATGACTTTGAATTGTACTAACTTATGCATGTTGTGATAGCGGGTTTCCTTGAGGTTGTGATTGCATTGTGTGACGACTTTTACATTGTTGTGATGACTTTGAATTGTACTAACTTATACATGTTGTGATAGCGGGCTGCCGTGAGGTTGTAATTGCATTATTGTAATTACTTATGCATTGTTGTGATGACTTTGAATTATAGTAACTTATGCATGTTGTGATAGCGGGTTTCGTTGAGGTTGTGATTGCATTGTGTGATAACTTATGCATTCTTGTGATAACTTTGAATTGTAGTAACTTATACATGTTGTGATAGCGGGTTTCCTTGAGCTTGTGATTGCATTGTGCGATGACTTTGAATTGTACTAACTTATGATTGTTGTGATAGCGGGTTTCCTTGAAGTTGTGATTGCATTATTATGATGACTTATGCATTGTTGTGATGACTTTGAATTGTAGTAAATTATGCATGTTGTGATAGCGGGTTTCGTTGAGGTTGTGATTGTATTGTGTGATAACTTTGAATTGTACTAACTTATACATGTTGTGGTAGCGGGTTGCAGTGAGGTTGTGATTGCATTATTGTAATTACTTATACATTGTTGTGATGACTTTGAATTGTAGTAAATTATGCATGTTGTGATAGCGGGTTTCGTTGAGGTTGTGATTGCATTGTGTGATGACTTATGCATTGTTGTGATGACTTTGAATTGTAGTAACTTATGCATGTTGTGATAGCGGGTTTCCTTGAGGTTGTGATTGCATTGTGTGATGACTTTGAATTGTGGTAACTTATGCATGTTGTGATAGCGGGTTTCCTTGAAGTTATGATTGCATTATTATGATGACTTATGCATTGTTGTGATGATTTTGAATTGTACTAACTTATGCATGTTGTGATAGCGGGTTTCGTTGAGGTTGTGATTGCATTGTGTGACGACTTATGCATTATTGTGATGACTTTGAATTGTACTAACTTATGCATGTTGTGATAGCGGGTTGCCTTGAGGTTGTGATTGCGGGTTGCCTTGAGGTTGTGATTGCATTGTGTGATGACTTATGCATTGTTGTGATGACTTTGAATTGTGGTAAATTATGCATGTTGTGATAGCAGGTGTTCTTGAGGGTTGTGATGACTTGTGCATTGTGTGTTGAGGTTGTGATTGCATTGGGATAGGTTTACTGCTGTCAAAAATAATAACTTCGAGTAACTTCTTCATGCGTTGTGATTGAGTTGTGGCGACTTATACATCCTGTGATAGCAGGTTGTGTTGAGGTTGTAATTGCATTCGGATAGGCTTGCTGCAGCCACAAATAGTAACTTCCAGTAACGTCTTCGTGCATTGTGATTAAGTTGTGGCGACTTATATATGTTGTGAAAGTAGGTTATGTTGACATTGTGATTACATTGCGATAGCCTTGTTGCTGCCACACAGTAATTTCCCGTAGCTTCTTCAGTCGTTGTGATTGAGTTGTGGCGATTTATACATATTGTGATAGAAGGTTGTGTGGAGGTTGTGATTGCATTGGGATAGGCTTACTGCTACCACAAACAGTAACCTCTTCGTGCGTTGTGATTAAGTTGTGGCTACTTATATATGTTGTGAAAGTAGGTTGTGTTGACGTTGTTGCATTGCGATAGGCTTGTTGCTGCCACATACAGTAATTTCCCATAGCTTCTTCATTCCTTGTGATTGAGTTGTGGCGATTAATGCATGTTGTGATAGCAGGTTGCGTTGCAGTTGTGATTGCGTTGCGATATGCAGTTTCGATATGATTTATTCTACAAACTACAAAGTAATGTAAACATTATCATTATATGAAGTTCTACCGAATGTCATCATAGGGATTAAGTTCATTACAGAAATAAAATTCAAAGGCACTCTCTCAATCCATGTTGATTGGTTGCACGCATGAAGTCCGATTGTGCCCAAGGCCGTTGCAACGACTGCATCTAAATTGACGTTTCCGTTTTAATGGTTGTGACGGATAGGGCTTCGTCTTCGGCCTCCCCCTTGGCCTCTTGGTGGAAGATGAGATGCTCTCCCACAGGTGGCTCTGCACGTACCGGCTTGTCATCAATGACTACCGGATGATGTTCATATTTATTCTCAAGTGACTTGAATATTGTATATGCAATGTGGCAAAGATTATGATAATCCTTTAAGGATTTAAAACTGTATTAATATGGCATTGCTACACAGATTATTGTGGGACTGATCTCTTCAATTTTCATACTGGTGGCTGCTCATATTATTTGTAAGCAATTGCCCTTTTGTTAGACTCTCAATAGGTCAATTTTTTAGTTATATTGATAATTTCCATGAGATCTTTTCAGAATTCCGTAAACGTACGTTGGCAGACAATTGCCTACCCATGATTGGTGTTTGATGAGAAAGTCAAAGTCAACACTATTTTTATATGTGGTTCCACTGGTGTATCTGATTCAATATTAATCCTCTTTGGCTGTGCTCTTAGCAAAGGAGTTGTGGGAATGTCTTGGTGTTGAATTTGTTCTGGGATGCCCTTAGAGTGCAATGAAATTGAAATTAGTACACTGATCAACTTGAAGGCTGGGCATCTCAAAATGTTGGACTTGTTGGCATTTTCTATTGTAAATATTGTGTGCAACTGTAAGATTGATATGGACCTGACTTGAAAATCCGCTGATAGCTAGAAGATCCATCCTTGGATGTGCATAAAGCAGGCAAGTACCTCATGCTTGCTGTGCAGGAGCTGGTATCTGGAGACCAATGTGAAGGAAGATTTATTTTTGGACATGACAACAAGAGGGGAAAGATGCTTACTGCTAACAACAATGACCCTTGCAACAATATTGTGAAGGATGGGATGAATCCTAAAAGCCTACTCCCATTGCATCAGTTCTTCATGGCAAAAAGAATGAAATTTGTTAACATAGCATTGATTTTAAAAGTCCAATATCCCCTTGATTCTGTTTGGGTGGGAAATTGTTTTCACTTTTTTACTTTGTTTTTAACATGAAATGGCTCTTATAGTATATAGGTTGTTGGTACTATGGTTTTAACAAGGTCATCTTTGTTGGCAGTTATGTAGTTTTCCTTGTCTTTTTTCTCCCAGGTGGTTGGCTCTGATG
The DNA here is from genome assembly GCA_039654745.1 of Houttuynia cordata. Lineage (NCBI taxonomy): Eukaryota > Viridiplantae > Streptophyta > Magnoliopsida > Piperales > Saururaceae > Houttuynia > Houttuynia cordata. Next base: position 664,843 of record CM077507.1, read on the forward strand.
CATTATTGTCTTCCCTTGCATGTGATAATGCTAGTGTTGCTAAACGAATTACTAAACTGCTGATACCATCATACTTTCCATCTAAAAGAGGCGAAAGAGGCATGTAGTTGTTGTGTTGCACTAATAAAACAATCCCCAGCTGCTGGAGCTTAGTTTTGTGAGTATGCTTTGTCAAAAAACAACCATCTTCCAATGATCAACTCTACCAGATTTGGTTTCTTAGGAAAAAACAATCTTCCTTTTTAAATGGTTGGACAATTGGACGTAAAATAGAATAAAAGTACTTTTTTTAAAAAAAATTTAAAAAGTAGGGTCGGGTCATGACCTGACCCAAGCCAAGTAGAGTTAGGGTCGACCATTCTCCACCTTACTCATGAATAGGGTCGGGTAATTACCCGACCCTATTTACGTAGGGTAATGGTCGACGCGACCCTATTTTACCCGACCCGATCCAATTCCCAGCCCTACTCCAACGTGTAACTCTTTTGCTCCTCTTCGCAAAGAAACCTTCGCTCCTTCGATCGGATGAGAAATATGGGTGAAAAGAGTGATGAAAGCTTGCTGGAGTTGATGACAAAGAAGAAGGAAAAGCTAGGGTTTGCACAAGGCATCCCAAGGGCTTGGCGTGCAAAAGCATGGGCCGGCCTCCTATTTGGCTTAAATGGCCAATTCCTTCTTTGGTTGGGAGATCAATTAATCTAGATACTTTCCTAATCCTAAATCTCAGCCTACCAATGAAAAGCCCTTCTCCAAATAGGTCAAGACCTCCAGCAATAAGGATCCCTCAATTAGTTAGGATTGCAATCTTTTTATTAAGATGTTTCCTAATCAAGACCACTCCTATTTCAACTAGGAAAGTGCCAAATATAAGCCAACCAATTGGACGCCCCTCTCTCTCTTGACGTCTCCCTCCTATTGGCTGGCAAAAAGGTGATTTGAACACTTCCTTTTAATTAAGATTTACTCTTCATAATTATCTCAACCGAAACGATAACTTTCCGATCTACTGCAATACTTTCCTTATTTACTGCGATTAGGTGAAATCGTAGATTTGCACCAAGATTCACTCCAATCGTCAGAAAATCTTGTCACGCCATGTCACCCACATTCTCATGACTCCCTGGGCTGGTGCCATGTGGCTATGCGTCCAAGCCCTTGCGTCTAGCCTTGTGCTCCTCGCGTGCGTGTCTCCGATGTCCCGCGTGCGCATCACGTACCACACCATCTCGCGTAGGCCATTAACCGTAACTCAAAACCAAAATTAAATTGCCAAATATAAAATTCATATGAGTCTAAACCACTGAACACATACCCTGGCTCTTGACCACACTCATGGCATCAGGTGTTCTCAGACCCTGGCGCCAGGCTAGTCTCAGCACCAAGTAGTGCCCAGTGTCAGGACCAAACCTCGCGCCCTAGTTTTCCGCCTAATTAGGTCACGCAGTTAAACAAATTATCTCACATTAAACAAGTCAATTGGCATGTCAAAGTACACAACATGACCAAAATAAATCAGGCAGCGAAACTTTCCTATTTTAGACCAGTTTCCTAAAATAGAAATTTTAGTCAACGTACTGATTTTTCGGGTGTTACATTATAATAGAAATAGCAATGCGTTTTTTGTTAGATGGTGTAAGGAATCAGATTCATACTAAAATTACTAAACTTTGGATGAATAAGGTTTTGTAATAATGAAAAGACATCATACTAATAGATTTATGAAATCACGAAGGGTCAAAAATTAAATACATTAGACGTTAATTAAACTCAATAATCAAAATGGATTAAGAACAATATTCTCGGCCAGGACTGTTCCTACGCTACCTGTACTTTAATGGGTATAACTAATTCTAAAAAAATTCTAAAATTATGCCATCAATTGGATTTGAAACTACACTCATGGGAGTATCTACAGTAAATATTTGAAAGGTTGGTTCCTACTATGCTGTCCATGTGAATCTTTTGAATTCAACTGATTTGTCAAAAACAGTACAATGCAATTCAACTAAAAGTCACTAATTCTTACTAATACAAGTTATCATATCATAAAATAAGCATATGATGAATCTTATAAATATTACAGGACTTACAAGTAAAGATTCCAGTATAATTGACTAAGATATAAGAGCTATAATCATGGGCTGATCAAGGGTGTTTCCACTATTTGATAAGTCTTTTGTATCCTGTTCATGGTGTCTATTTGATTCGAGCTTTCGCTTGGAACTTGAATCTCCTATTCTTCTTGTCCCAATTCTGATTATTGGAGTCTTGGTAAGTGTCTCTTGAACACAGGTTGGTCTCATGAGTTCTTATCTAGGGTTACTCATATATAACACATCTGGTATTGATTATCTCAGTTTGTACTCCTTCTGTGAGTCAGTTATTATAAATGTTGTAAGAATCCCATAGTGTATTCTTATACCTCTATCATGAGAAGTACTGCTCATCCATTGATTGTTTCTCCACAAGAGATCTTGCGAGGATCTCTCCAAGATGGACTCATAGTATGCTCAGAGAGCCATTGCTAGGTTTTGTGAGATCTCTAATATTTTTGGAACCTTGCGAGGCTCCCGCCCAAAGAGAGGCATATACGTACGTCCTTAGACTGGTTAGACATTCCGAAAGGTCTAGCAGTCTCTGCCCATTGTGTCCGTAAGCACTGATGGGGCCAGTATCCTAGATGCATGGCCAGGTTCTAGTAAGAGAACCCTTAGTGTAATGTGGCAAGTAACTACTTGCGGGTGGTGATGACTGAGAGCAAAAATTGTATCTCCATACAATTTTGATGTTTGGAGTTTTGGTGAATTATAATATCTCCATAGACTTTCGATGTTTTTTAGTCCTATGATTGATAATATTCCCTTGGTAATGGAAATCTTGATGTTCAGTTCAGATATTGCTGATTACTCAATTGTTATCTTTTAAACTCTATTCCTTGTTATATATTGTACTTTATACTCTTGTGTGGTTTTTGCATCCTATTGGGTATTTCTTCAGAATACTCATCATCCTGTGATGGGCATGGATAAAGATTAGACATGGGAAAAGTGATGGAAAAAGGGAAGCTTAAAGATGGCAAGTTGAAGAGCCGTAGATCTTATCTTTTATTTTAATTGACAATTGTAGTAGTATTGGCATGTGAGCCAAAAACTTTTAATGACTTTGATTGTTGGATATTATTAGACTTGTGGTTTTTCATTTCATGATATTAATAATATCTATTATAAAGACCGAATGGTGTCAATTACACATCTTTTTGTGAAGGTGTAATTGAGGGCGAGATCGAGTATTCAATCGCATCCCGAGGTTTCTGGCTTCAAGCATAATCATAAACGGGGCGTCTTCCGCACTCTAATGAAACCGAAAATTTATGAGAGTGATAGTTTTTGCATAAACTTAGTATTAACGACTTGTGTGCCAAAGATTGACTAGTATAGATTTATGAATGTATATTGTCGATATTTCATTTAATTAATAATTTTATTCTCAGGTTATTATTCAATTACACATTTTTTAAGGATTGTGTAATTGACGGCATGGTTTACTGATCTACACTTAAAATATGTATTTTATTATCTCCTAAACTTATGTTTATGTTAGTGTTTGATTAGAATTAGTGTTACTTTAATGTAGTTTTTGCTTTTTATAGGAAACAAGAGTAAGATACAGAAATGAGATGAAAAGTGACCTCAATGGTTAATTCTTCATAACATCGTGTGCATATATCTGATTGGACTGATTTAAGCTTAATGTATAGGGGGAAGGGGCCGAGTTATTGATGTGAGATGGATACAAAAAGGGGGGTTCCAGTTATAATTCAGAAACCATTCATGTATATATTTCACAGAAATGTGACGGGAAGGGAGGATTAGGGAAAGCCTATTGATTGCTGCTTTCTCCAGACCTACGGGAGAAGCATGAAAAAAAGGCTCGAATGGGTATCCATTTTTCATGATATTATGCATGGATTAGATATATCATGGCCAATTCCTAAGAAAAAAGGGCGGGCGATTCTTCCACAAAGGAATTGGATAAGTGAGATGTCGAGTAAGTGTTTACAGAATCTTCTTCTGTACGAAGAAATGAGTCATTGAAATAATGAGTCGCCCGCTCTATTGATATGGACACATCTGAGATCACCCAATGCTCGGGAGTTCCTCTATTCAATCCTTTTCCTTCTTCTTGTTGCTGGATATCTCGTTCGTACACATCTTCTCTTTGTTTCCCGAGCCTCTAGTGAGTTACAGACAGAGTTAGAAAAGATCAAATCTTTAATGATTCCATCATACATGATGGAGTTTCGAAAACTTCTGGATAGGTATCCTACATCTGAACTGAATTCTTTCTGGTGAAAGAATCTCTTTCTAGTTGCTCTGGAACAATTAGGAGATTCTCTAGAAGAAATATGCGATTCTGCTTCTGGCTGCAACATACTATTGGGTCCCGCTTATGGGGTCAAATCAATACATTTTAAGAAGAAATATTGGAATATCAATCTCATCGATCTCATAAGTATCATACCAAATCCCATCAATCGAATCACTTTTTCGAGAAATACGAGACATCTAAGTCGTACACTTTTCATTCTGATTTTCTTCTTTCACATTCTTTCTTTCCTACATAATAATTATTAGGATGGAATGGGTAGCGGGAATCGAACCCGCATCGTTAGCTTGGAAGGCTAGGGGTTATAGTCGACATCGATTCATCATTTTTAATTAACGCCTCTAATTCAAAACCGAACATGAAACTTTGATTTCATTCAGTTCTTCCCATTAGACAAGAAGTCAGCTTTCCAACACCACCGACCGCGAGCAATTCGGAGTTCGGAGCAGAAAGTTATGACCAGTTGAAAATTATGAATAGTACTTACGATATATCGGCATTTTATAGCGATCGATATATCGGCATTTTATAGAGCCGAGAAATAGTATTACTGAAGGAAACGATCGATCGGCACTCAAAACGATCGATCATATCTACTGGAGTTTTTGAGTTTTTGGAGGTGCGTAATACAGTAAACACGTTCGATCGGGAAAAGAAACGATCGATCGGATGGCGAGATGAAACGGACGATCGGCGCGGCAACGCAGAAATTAACCAAGGAAAGTGATCAATCGGTAAACGATGGATTGGCTATATGGAGCAATCGATCGGTTTGTGCGGCAAAACCTAAATCAAGCCTATTTTGACTCGGATTTGGAAGGGGACTTCGAGGTTTCTCTTCAAACATAATAATAGGCCTTAAGAGAGAACATTTTGGGGATCTTGAGCTATATTGGAGGCTAGAGAAGAGTAAGAGAAGGAGTCTTGTGGGAGCAAAAGAAGAAGAAGGATTCATGCCAATAGATCTACATAAACAGGCTTTTCTTTTCTCTCTTTCTATGTGTAACTAAATTCCTTGTCAAGGCTAGATGAAGCCTAGATATGTGTATTGCTACTCTTATTAGTTTAATTTATTAAAGTTGATTATGATTCGTGCTTAATGCTATTTCATGAGTTTCTTTTGAGTGCTTGACCATAAACTTGATAGATATGAATGAAATTAGATCTTTTTAATCCCTGTGTCTAACCAAGAACAGGTTTGTGATTGATTCTATGCCCGACCAAGGAGAGGATTGATTACATAATAGTGGATAAACTTTCGTGTCCAACCAAGAACATTAGTGAATTCATTAGTGATTCGTGTGTCCGACCAAGAACCCAAATTACCATATCATGTTAATTTGCGTGTAATAATAATCAAGAGTAGTAATTGCATGTCTAGTGGTAGATTCATTGCCTTGATAATTCTCTCCATTGATTAATCTCAGCTTAGTTTAGTTAAAGTTTATTATTTTCTTAGATTTAATTAAAGCTGCAACTTTCTTTCACTTGAATTTGGTAAGATTATTCATCCGTCCCTGAGGTTCAATAACCTTAAATACTCATTGTAGTACAATTGCTTTGTGCACTTGAGAGGGTTTAATTTTAAACGATCATTTCCTTTGTTGATTGTGTAACATACCTTATTATAAGTCTTCTACACTATGATAAAACCAGGAAATTTGGGGCATGACAAATGTTCTTCCAAGTTTCTCTACATCTCATGTTCTTTGATCATATCTTCCACTTTCTTTCTCCCAACTACCAATATTAACATAAGAAAAATTATTCTCCCAAAATGTTACTACCATATATTTAAAAGGCTTCTTATTTGCTTCTCACATTTTCGTTTCTCCCCCATAAGGATTTTTGGACCCACCTTTTCACATCTCCCTCATGACCCCCTAGAGACGCTGATCCTTTTCTCTTTCGGGATCCATGTGGGGCCTATTTTTTTTTAAAAATACTCCATGTCCTGAAATATCTACCACGTCCTAAAAAAATGGGTAGTATTAATCAGACAGATAAAATAAAACTTAGGAGTTGTTTGGGTCGTGATTATAAGCAAATATCCAGAGTGGATACAGTGCAGCAAAACATCATGTTTTGCTTTTAATCACGCCCCAAACGGCCCCTTAGTTTGTGCTAATAATATTTTCGGACGAAGGAAACATAGGTTGTGATAATAATATTTCTGGACGGAGGAAATATATGATATGATATGATATGATATGCTTATCCTATGTATTTTTTAATATTTTATTATTTATGTCAAAAAATATTTTATTATGCATCAATCGAGTGCGAACTACCAAGTCAACAGTCAAAGCTGTGAATGACAATTAAGGGCCCGTTTGGGGCGTGATTATTGCAAAAATATCCGGTCTGGATTTTGGATATCTACTGTAGCATCCACGTGGATTTTTACATCCAGCTGAAACACGTCAGGACGTGTTTCAGCTGGATATATAAAATATCCAGATGCTACAGTGTAGTAAAACATCCCATCTGGATGTTTTGCTTTTAATCACGCCCCAAACGGCCCCTAAAGGACAAATTTCCTTGATGTTAACCACGCCCATATGTTGGCTGATCTAGTCGCCAACAAGAAATTTCAGCTTTATTTTTTTTTTGGCATCAAAATGTCATCTTTTATCGAAATAAAATGTCAGCTGATTCCTAATTTTTCCTATAAAAAAACATCTCTGAAAGACTGACATTGCATTTCATGAACATGGCCCAATCTCGCATATTACAATAAAAAAATTAGAGAAATAACAAAAAAATAGAACCACAAATGTCAAAACAACTTATCACAATAACATGCAATCCTATTGTTGGGCATAATATCAGAACTAAAACAGCAATAGTTTATACCATATAGTATTGATCATAGAGGAAAACTGAGCACTTATTGGGCACACTCAACAAGCTTCCCCAAGTTCTGATTGTCAAGTGTCGCCAAAATGAACCTTGTATTCTCGTCTAAGAATTGCATCAACATGATATTAATTTCAAATTCAAGCAAAACCAATGTATCCACACTCCAACGCAACCAAAAAGCCTTCTTTCACCACCCAAACCCTCTTTTTACATTCAAATGACAAACTTCCACCAGCACTATCCACTCCAACACAATCAAAACACGTGTATAGTTAAAAATAACTGAATAGAGCAAAAATCCATGTAGAAAGTACAAAAAAGGAGGAGAAACACATGTTTTGAATCTGTTTGGTGGTGATATTGGCATTGGGAAACTGAGGTTCTCTGATCAAAGATGATGACGGTTGTATGATTCAGGTGGCTGTCTGATTTAATACGACGACAACGATAGAGGAGTCGATTTAGAGCTGACGGTGGCAAAAGGTGGAAATCACGGCAGGTGTCCGATCAGAGACGACGTCGGGAGAGGTATGGACTTGGAGCTACATGGTGGCGATTCCGGTGGCTGTCCGGTCAGAGACAACGGCGATAGAGGGAAGGGGACGAGCTTGGCAGAAGAGGGAAGGGGAACCCATGTTCAGGAATGAAAAATCGAAAATGAGGGGAAACCCTTGTTTGAGGACATGAGCTAAGTAATTCCAAAATTTAGGAGGGCAAATACAATCATTTTCACCCCCTCAGTAGATATTTCTGACACACAAAAACCACTTTTTAGAAAATCTCTTTTTCTAAAAAGCGGCTTTAGCACTAGTTTCCAAATAAAATCTGCTTTTGTTGGCCTAAAATCACTTTTTTCAAAAATCTGCCTTCCATACAGGATTTTTTCGAAAAGTGATTTTTTTTTAAAGAGGGATTAGATTCGGAACCAAGTATTATTTTGGGAGGATCAGTTTGTTGATAACTTATTTGATTTAGATAAACTTAAATTGAGAAAGGAGCACTACAACAAAATTGGCTTTTACCCACAGACTTTTTCCGTCCTTAAAACATCTGTCGTTAAAGCTACCATTTTACGACAGCAAATTGGCCGTGGATAAAAGGAATACACTAACGACCGATTTTACTGACGGCATTTTATCGGTCGCTAATGTCAATTAGTTCCACGGTTTGTTAACTGTGGATAAAAAAGTCTGTCGTTATAAATCTTACATCCATGGTTTTGTTTCCGTCGTTAAAAAAACTGTAGTAAAAGATCAAATCGCTCTAGCCGTTGATTTCATAAAAAAAACCCGAACTTTTTTTCTATCTCCTCTTCTCACCCACTTCCCCTCTGTTCGTCTCTCCCCCTGCCCGATGCCAACTCCACTGCCCATAGCTCTTCGGCCTTCACCGCCTTCCATCTCCTTCACCCACCTTCCACCATTACCCCAACTCGTTTTCTTTTTGTTTCCTTCATTTGGAGTTTGCAGTTTGGGCCTTTCTCTCTTTCTATGCGATCTGGAGGGCGGTGGTGGCGATGGACCCAGCTTAGTTGGCGGCGGCGATGAGCCATGAGGGGATGGGGAAGAGTAAGGGCAAGGAGCTCGATGTCGGCGCCGGAGCTGCTGCGGTGAAGGCTAGCCGGGGGAGGAGGATGTCCAGGCTGGCTTCCTCCCTCCTGACGATCGCCTAGCAGCGCAATGCGTTAAACTCCTTCCTTTTTAATTCCAATTGCTATTGCTTTTATGGTTCTTTTTTCACCATTTTTGTTGTTCTTTGCTGTAATTAAGATGTTGATTCAATTTTTTTTGGGTCTGAATGCTTTTATTTTAAATTCTTACGTAAATTGTACGGATGATTGTTCTGGATGCAATTAGCAGTATGTAGCTCTTTCTTTTTCTTTTTAGTTCATCAAGATGTTTTTTTAATTTAATTGTTGAATTGGGCACTTACCCCTTGCAACTTGTAGTTCTTGTTCTCTTTTCATTCAAATTGTGCATTGTGTTTCTCCTATGCGTTTGGAATGGCAGATAGGAAAATGTAGATTACCACCTGAGAAGATTGAAACCGGTGACACAATGTTATTATAGATGATTGTCTCTTTTCTCTTTTAGAGGTGCTCAAGATATGGAGAAATGCAGATGCGGTTTGCTTTGATGTTGATAGCACGGTGTGCTTGGATGAAGGGATTGATGAACTCGCAGATTTCTGTGGTGCTGGAAAAGCTGTAGCAGAGTGGACAGCGAGGTTGTGACTTCCGTTGTTTTCAGTGGTCTCAGGAGGGTTAAATGGTTAAAATGTGATCATGTTTGTCACTAGCACCTGAAATATTAAATGCTCGATGCTCTTCCTCTTTTAGAGCTTTGTGTATTAAATTACTCAATTTATTGAGAAAATTAACTTTTCTCCTATGATTGAATGGATCCATGCTTCACGTAAATGCTGATTGTAGTGTCTGTACTGCCTTTTCCCAGGGCAATGACCGGATCTGTTCTTTTTGAGGAAGCTTTGGCTGCAAGGCTGTCTTTGTTTAATCCATCATTGTCTGAAGTTCAAGATTTTCTTGACAAGAGACCTCCAAGTTTGTGACTTTTCTTTAACCATGTATAGTGTTAATTTTAACCTTTATCTTTAGTTTAACATTGTTGAACCAGGATGGTTAAATGTGTTCAATGCATATATTTCCATTGTTTTTATTTTTAATAAAAATTTTGTTGAATTTTGTTATATAGGATTTCTCCAGGAATACGTGAGCTGATTAATAAGCTGAAGGCTAATGAAACTGACATTTACCTCATTTCTGGAGGCTTTTGGCAAATGATTCAAGTATGTTGCAAATTTTAAGTGAAACTTTATCTTCAGATTTTTTTCTAGCTTATTTCATTGTAAAATAATAGAAGGTACTGCTTTCCCCAAGCTTATTGGAATAACTAGGTAGGTAACATGACTTGCCCCGGGGTGAATGTGGGGTGGTATCTGTCCTACTCTGAGTTGAACTGGGGGTTTAAGGGTCAGGGTGGGACAGGAAAAATCTGCATAGAATTGCACCCCTGGTTTAGAAATAAGCTGGTTTGGTTTCTATGCAATGTAAGAAAAAACAAGAGAATTGAGGATACAAACAAGATGACAGATTACGTAGGCTAGTTTTGTTAACATAAAATTCAAAATAAGTTGTAGTGAACAGAAGAATTATATCTCTTACACGAAAATAGTATATGTGATTTTCATGTTTTTTAATCAGTGCATCTAGTTTATAAACTTTTAAAAACTACAATTTTCAACGTAATTGATTCAGTTCAATTCTTTTGTTGCCTGTTGCGTTGCAACTTGATATTCCACCAGTAAACATTTTTGCAAACCAACTATTGTTTGGAAGTTCAGGGGAGTTTTGTGGGTTTGATAAAAATGAACCTACTTCTCGAAGCGGAGGAAAAGCTGTAGCAGTTCAAAATATAAGAAAGGTATATCTTGCTAGTTTCTGTAAGTAGTTATTGGATCCTTTTCTTGACTTTCAGTCTCCCTGAATTTTATTCATTGGAATTATAGAATCATGGATATCGGACATTGGTCATGATTGAGAAGCTCGCATTGATGGCCCAGACCCCTTGCCTGTGCTCATGTGGGGCTCATGCCATCAATGTGAGCATGCTACGAGCGATGGTTGCTAATAGGGTGGTACTGTCAAACAATCTACAAAGATGAGCTACATGGATGGCTCATTTTTAGTTTTTGTATCATGCTTTATGTAATGCAAGTAGTATTTATTTTAAAGATGATTAAAGCTGATGTTCTTGGTCAATTATGTATACAATGTGGTACTAATGCTTGTTATCCCTATTTTTTAAAAAAAATTTCGAAGTCTGTACCGACAGATAAAATCTGTCACAAATGAGCTACAACCGTCGCAATAGGTGTTGTCCTGAATCCTTCTAAAACCGTCGCTAAACATTTATACCGACGGATAAAATCGCTAGATAACAATCTCGACGGCAAAATTCCCTTTTGGTGACGGCAATATACGTCAAAACATATATTGACAACGGAATTTATCCGTCACTGAAGGCTCTTTTTAGAGAATATCTAGGGATTTAGCGACAGTTTTAAGTCCGTCGCTATATCGAGGGATGTGACGAGGGAAATAACCACGGAAAAGGCGCTTTTAGCCACAGATTTTTCCGTCGCTATAGGCCATTTTTGTTGTAGTGGAGGATAGGTTTCCTTTTGGAATAAGACTCCAAATAGGAAGGGTGCCAAGGATTTTCATTTGGAAAGTTTCTGACAGGCTTGATTTGATTTGAGATACCCTCAAAATAGGGAAAGTTGATTACACTCCTACTTGAAGTAGGAAACCCTAGGGTGCCACCTATATAATTGGTGTTGGCCGGCCTTAGGGTGAGGTAATTATAAGGGAAACTTTCTAAAGTGCAACCTTTTCAAGTTTTAAATTGAGTTTAATGTGTTTTTGGATACTTAACTAAGTTTAATGTTGTGACGATCGGGAAATTTGTAAAAAAAATTATTATTTGGTTGACCTAAATTAGGAAAGTAAAAATTTCAACTTGATTTCTTTAAAATAAATTGTTACCTTTTTGAAATTGAATTCGAATTAAAGGAGGAAAGTTCCCTTTGAAATCAATTTGAAATTGGAAGGGGGCGCTGATCTTTATTTGGAAGGCTGGGATTTTATGTGATTGATTATAATTTGCACTAAAGTAGGAAAGAATTTAAGGTAAGGAGGGACGCTTTGGATTCAGTTAGGCAGTTACTAAATTCAAGGGATGGATAAACATGGAAAGTAGTATTGAAGTTAGGATTTGGTTAAGAGCCCTATTGAACTAGACTTCAGAATAACTGGGAATCAGATAGATTTAAGGGGAAACTTATTGCTGGACGGATGAGATGGAGTAGGAGTTTAATCAAGGGTGAAGATGGAGTCCTATTAGAACTAAGAAACCCTAGTGGTTTAAAAGCCTAAGAGCATTGGCTGACCCTCATTGTTGGTCGACCATATTCTTCCCACTCCCTCTCTCGTGCTCTCTCTCCCTCTCTTGCCTCTCTTCTCTCCCTTAGTCCCCTCTTCTCTCTACCTTCTCCCTTCCCTTTGGTGTTGATTGGCGTGTTGAAGCAGCACAAAGATTGTGTTAGTGGGAGATTCAATTCACAACATGAGAAGGAATTCCTTTGACGAGGTAGGATGATTCTTCTCCATAGATCTATCTAGGATTTCTTTAATGGTGAGATTCCTAGATTCATATATATTGATGACATTCATGATGTGCTGTGAATTATTATATTGTGATAAAGATCTTTCTGTTATGTTTCATATGTCATTGAAATCTATCTTATTGATAGTGGTTGAAAGCTATTGAAATCTATATCAACGATTCTCTCTTGCCGATTACATGCCACATGCATTGGATTTGGTAAGAACTCTGATATATTTTAATGCTTTGTCACTGCTGTCTTTCTTTGCATCCTTGCTATCTGGTTCAAGTAGTTCCATATTGTGAATAAGTTAAGTTCAATTTATAGGTTTATAACTCTATCTTTGTCCTTGATTGTCTACACCTTGCCAAAATTGGATAATTATCATGGGAATACCTCTCTGGTTGTTCCTAAACTCTTACTGACCGGTCGATCACATATTATGTCAAGCGTCAGCCCAATGTAGATAGGTGTGAACCTATCCAGTATTAGTTGTCCAATCTCTCCAGTTATGCATATGTTATCCGATGTGTATATAATCATATGTACGTAGTAAAACAAGTAGATTGCCCTATTATTATTATCATACTAACAACAAATATGGAGTACATCAATATGAAAGCACCCATTCAGTTATAACCAATTCTTTTCTGACGACATGCACGAAATAAATTATAACTAATTCTAGAAAACTCATAAAAATATATCGTAAATTTGTATGAATCTAAACTCATGGGCACCTACTATGTAAGTTTCAAGTCCCTACTCTGCTTGTACCGTCTGTGGTATATCTTCAAAGTCAACTATTCTGTTCAATCAACACATTTTCTTTTATAAAAAGTACTCAATCTATGATTACGATTATTCTACATAATATAAAAATACATATAACAGGCTATTGAATGCTAATAAACTATAGTTAATTATCTCTGAGGATAAATCGAGTCATTAGGATTAGAACCATACTTTTTGATCAATAGTTTTGGTCTTTGTAGACCTTTCTAATTTTTTACCTTTTTCGACCTAATTCTTTCATTGAAACTTGAATACTTGGTTCTTCATAATTAATCCTTGACATCTTAGAGTCATGTTGGTTAGCTATCCAATATCTCTTCTTCAAGAGTTCTTACTTAAATTCTTAATCCTGTGTTGCATATCTGTATTGTTGAGAACTTCAATCTTTTCTGCTATTTACAAATTGGTTGGAACCAAGGAAGTTAGTTTATCATGGGTTGTTGTGACACCTCTAGCTTTGCCCACCAGTGTTGAAAAATTCTCCACAAGAGACCTTGCGAGACTCTTTCCGATGTGGACTCAAAGTATGCTCAGTCAGCCATGTTAGATATTGCGAGATCTCTGGAATGTTTTGGAATCGTGCAAGGTTCCCGCCCAAAGAGAGGCATATACGTACATTATTAGGCGAGTCAGACACACGAAAGGTTTGATAGTCTCTGCCCATTGTGTTTGTGTGCACCGATAGGGCCCGTATCCTAGATACATGACAAGGTTTCAAAGAAAAAAACCCTAGGGTAATTAGGCATAGTAAGAATGGATTGCTTGCAAACATTTGAGAGTAAAAATTGATAATCTTCAGACACTTTGCCCGTTTTGAAATTTATTCGGTATTGTTGTCCCTTGAATTTGTGAAATTCTCTTATTCTGATTCATTGTATATCTCCTTACACGTTGGTTGTTGTGGAGTTTCATGAAATTGATCATATTTTGATTGTAATCTATATCTTATTCCTATTCATGGAAATTCCGATGTTGAGTTTATATTATATTAAATCCTTATCTTTGTGGTCATCTTGAATCTTCTTGTCATTTTTTTTCTATGGTTTTTGTATTCTACTGAGTATTTCTTCAGAGTACTCATGCATCATGTGATGCAAGTAAGGACAAGGCCTAGATTGGAAATTTAGTTGGACGTGGAGATCTAGAAGCATAATTTAGAAAGAGTATTTATCTTGGTTTTTGCATAAACTTATTAATAAGGGCTTGTGTGCGCCAAAGATTGACTAGTATAGATTTATGAAGGTATATTATCGATATTTTATTTAATTAATAGTTTCATTCTCAGGTGGTTATTATTCAATTACTCATCTTTTAAGGATTGTGTAATTGACCGCATGGTTTAGCTTGTTGCGTTCCAAAGGTTCTGACATACCTTATTATAAGTTTTCCACACTCCGTTAAACCCGGGAAATTTGGGGCTTGACAAATATTCTTCCAAGTTTCTCTACTTCTCATGGTCTTTGATCACATCTTCCACTTTCTTTCTCCCAACTACCAATATTAACATAAGAAAAATTATTCTCCCAACATGTTACTACCATATCTTTAAAATGCTTCTTATTTGCTTCTCAGATTTCGTTTCTCCCCCTCGGGATTTTCAAACCCAACTTTTCTCCTCTCCCTCATGAGCCACTGATCCTATTAGGATCTATGTGGGGCCCATTTTTTAAAAAATAACCCGTGTCCTGAAATATCTACCACATCCTTAAAAAAAATGGGTAGTGTTAATTAGACAGATGGATTAAAACTTAGGGGCGTTGGGGCCTGAAAAATCAGCTCCATCCTAGAAAAATCCAGCTGTATGGATTTTTATGATAATCCACTAAAATCCAGCTGGATAGAGCTGAGGAAACATACGATCGATGCATAATAAAATATATTTTTTATATGGATTTTTATGATAATCCACTAAAATCCAGCTGGATAGAGCTGAGGAAACATATGATATGATTTGTTTATCTTATGTATGTCAAAAAAATATATTTTATTATGCATCGATCGGGTGCCAACTCCCAAGTCAATAGTCAAAACTGCGAATGACAATTAAAGTACAAATTTCCTTGATGTTAACCACGCCCACATGCCGTCTGATCTATTGCCAACAAAATGTCATCTTTTTTTATCGAAATAAAATGTCAGCTGATTCGTAATTTTCCCTATAAAAAAACATCTCTGAAAGACTGACATTGCATTTCATGAACATGGCCCAATCTCACATGTTACTAGTATTTCAACAAGTCCACCCTCCGAAATTTCCTCCATCGACCTTGTCTAATATTAGTAGGAGTTGTAGATCTCAATCCTCGAGCAGTCCCACCAAACTCTCCTCCTTACCTAATTCTCCTCTTCGTCCTCCGCTTCTGTTTCCATCGGCCAAGAATCGATTCATGGCGGCAGATTCGCCTCAGAAGAAGATGAAGACGTCGGCTATGCTCCGCCACGTGGACTCCATGTCTGTCCTTCCATCCGGCGCCGGAAATATTGGACACCTTAACGCCGTCATCCTCGGTGAGGCGCTGGCATCAGAGGAGGACGAACTCGTCTTCCCCAGCCCGGAGTTCTCCCACCAGGCCCTCGTCCCCTCCCCTGAGAAAGTCAGTTCAATTAACTTTTCTTCGCCTTTCTTAGAATTTTGGTTTTTGGTTGCTTTGTCGGATTTTCATGTGTATGAGTTTCAGTTTGTTATGAAATGTGCCTTACTTGGGTCTTATTTTGGATATTTGGCTTGTTTTGGCAGTTTGTATTTTTATGATGAGTCCAATGTTCATATATATTTTGCAGAATTGCGCATCTGACCTCTTTTTTTTTTTTTCTACAATACGCATATATATGTTTATATATTTTAATTCCGATGTCAATTTTATGTAAGATAATTATTTGAGCGATGCGATTTGCTTGCATAAGCATTTTAATTTTTTACTATCGTTGTCGATCTTATATTCTGAATTAGTACATGGAGATGTACCGGAGATCTATTCAAGATCCATCCGGTTTTTGGTCGGAGATTGCTTCCGAGTTTTACTGGAAACAGAAATGGGGGGAACCAGTTGTATCTGAAAATCTGGACGTGAGGAAAGGCAGTGTAAAGATTGAGGTAATTTACTTCAATTTTTTTGAATACCGTGAATCTCTTTCTTTTACTCCCTCCGTCCCATTTTAAATAGTCCCATTTGGTTTTTCAAAATGACCTTAATCACTTCATTTTGTAAAATCAAATCGAACTATTAATCTGGGACAGAGGGTGTCTTTGTTTTGCCTTTTGTTTTCTCATCCATGATATTGGGTGTCCACTCATACGCAGTGGTTTAAAGGAGGCATTACCAACATTTCCTACAATGCATTAGATAGAATTATTGACGCCGGGAACGGTGGCAAAATAGCAATTTATTGGGAAGGAAACGAGCCCGGACACCATGGCAGCCTGACTTACTCTGAGCTCTTGGAAAAGGTTTGCCAGGTAGGTGGAACACAGCTATTTAGTTATTTCTTTCCATATTTCATAAACATGTTGAACCTGTAGCATATGGATGTTTGACCTTCTTATCCTGTTATTAGCTTTCAAACTACCTGAAAGATATTGGCGTTAGAAAGGGTGACGCTGTCATTATTTATCTCCCCATGTTGATGGAACTACCCATCGCTATGTTGGCTTGTGCTCGCATTGGTGCTGTACACTCGGTAACGGAATATTCCCTAAATTTTCTATTGTCTATATTCAGGGTTTTTTTGGTAATCAAACAAGGTAGTAAGACCTGTTGTTTAGAAATACAGGTTGTATTTGGGGGATTTTCTGCAGAATCTCTTGCCCAGAGGATTACAGATTGCAAACCAAAAGCAGTTCTAACCTGCAATGCTGTTCGAAGAGGCTCTAAAGTTATTAATCTGAAGGATATTGTGGATGCTGCACTATTTGAATCAGAAAAAGAAGGAATCTCTGTTGGTAAGTGTCCTTGTAATGATTTTTGTATGATGTCAAATTTTGGTCTATTTTCTGTTCTTGAAATACTCTTTAAATTTTTTATAAAGAATCATACTTGAAGTGAATGTGCTTGATCATAGCCGCTAGATAAGGCTCTTGTTTCCTGATACATTGCTAAGATGCTATGGATGCTGCAATAGTTGAATTGGGAATGGAAGGGTGATCCTTTTGGTCTTGTCTTTGTAATTTTTTGTTTTATTCTGTGTTCGATTTGTTTGAATAGATTGGATTATTATAACTCAGAGACTAAATATAGTTTTTTTAAGGACTTATTTATGTAATAAGACACCATAACCGTCCCCAAAAAGATTCCTAATAAAGCATGACAACTTAATAAAAGAATTAACTACAGGAATGTATATGTTGTACTCCTTCCATCCAAAAAAGCCTGGCTGCATTTGAAAATTATGGATCCAGAATTAAATGACTGGATTTGCCCTAGAGGCCAATAGATCCTCATGAACGTGCATGTGCAGGGGTAAGCAGAGGTTTGGAATGCTGTGGGCCCTACAGGCCAATAAATTTAACTCATTTTCAAAAGTTGCCAGGATTCTTTGGACGGAAGGAGTAAACTAAAACACGATGTGACATCTAAGGAAAATATCATCTCAATGCAAAAATTTAAAAAGATTTTTGTTCTTTAAGCATTTTCCTTTCGCGACATACAGAGAGTTGAAGAGTGAAAACATGTCATTTTTGTAAAACTTTTAGATACCTATGAGTCGTGCCTGTTCCAGCCAAATTTTCAAGAAGAGGCCGTTCTACTGATTTTTGCTGCTGCATACACATTCCTACCAATAACTGCCTGAAAAAGCCTCTAGCAATGATATAGATTGGAGTGAACACTTCATTGATCAAAATGTACTTATCTCGGACGCATCCTTTTGGGACATAGGTGTATGTTTAACATATGAAAACAAGTCAGCAATGACAAGGGAAGCAACAAAATGGAATGAGGGAAGGGACGCGTGGTGGCAGGTTAGTAGATAATTTTCTTTGATGCTTAGCGTGAAAATGAAATGGAATGTATGAAGCATGTCTTTCTCGATGGAAAGTTTTTGAAACACATTTTTATTTTATGTAGATTACATGAAACTGCAAAATATGATGCCTGCATCGTAGAATATGCTGATTATAGTTCATTGTGATGGACACTATGTTTTGGCATTTAGGATGTTATTGGTAAATATCCAGTCACATGTGAGGTCGAGTGGGTTGATGCAGAAGATCCACTTTTTCTCTTATATACAAGTGGAAGCACTGGCAAGCCGAAGGTGAGTTTTTAGGAGCTTTTCGACGGTATATTTATTCTTGTGCGTTAACTATATGTGTATCTCTGATTTTTTTATTTTAATTTATACATGCAGGGTGTGCTGCACACAACAGGTGGTTACATGTTATATACTGCAACAACATTCAAATACGCATTTGACTACAAACCATCAGATATCTACTGGTTTGTCGGCATGATGATTGCATATATTCTTGCTTTGGCTTTTTCTTCAGGGAAACCTGATTTGTGTTTGATGATTATTATACTTCATCATCAGGTGTACAGCTGACTGTGGTTGGATCACTGGACATAGTTATGTTACATATGGTCCTTTATTGAACGGTGCTACTGTGGTTGTTTTTGAAGGGGTAATTACTGTACATTTTGCCTTAGAACATCTTTCCTTACTCCTGCTTTGGTTGGGTGAACTAATTCTGGCCATATGATTTCACATTGCATATTTTAAGGCCATTCAAATTAGTAGTCACTCCTTCATTGTACTCTGTTTCAAACTACTTCCTTAGATATGAGGATAGATACTTGGAGAAGATGCGTAGTGATGTTCTAATTGTAACGTCGAATTTGCACTGCAGGTACCTAATTATCCTGATCCTGGACGTTGTTGGGACATTGTTGATAAGTACGAAGTATCAATATTCTACACAGCCCCCACATTGGTTCGATCTCTCATGCGTGATGGTGAGCAGGCAAGTACAAATGAAGGCAGTAAAGGAAAGCTAAGAAATTGTAACTGTTGATATTGTTAGCTATACAAATTTTCCTTTCCTGCATAAATTAGTTATAAAGAGCGGAATCTGTTATACCTAAAGTAGTTGTGCTGTTCTCCCATAAAATAGGGCTCTTAGGCCCTTTTTATAAAAAAGGCCTTATGTTGTGTCTACTCCTGCTGCTGCTCCTCTTCCTCACTTGCCTCCGACTCTTCTGCTCCTTCCTCCATCTCACTGCGCTTCTCTCCTGCTTCTTTCTGTATTATGCTGCTATTTTCCATCAAGTTGCCTCTCTTTTACAAGCCGTCTAAGAAAGAGGAAAACTGTGTGGGGTTGGGGAAAGAAGAAATACAATTTATCACTGATAAATCCTTCCATTGATATCACTATCTGTGCATTGAAGATAAAATTAAAAGAAAGACGAGTAAAAGCAAGCAAAACGAGAAGAGGAATTTCAATAAAAGATACATGTCTGTGGTGTCCTACATTTTAGAGAAGTCTTCGATTGTTAATATATAAAGCTTACTTCATATCTGTTTAAGATATAAAAGCTTACTTCATATCTGTTTAAGATATAAAGGCATTAACTCTCATGTTTTTCTTGAAGCAGTATGTTAAACGTTATTCTCGAAAATCACTTCGGGTTCTTGGAAGTGTTGGAGAGCCCATCAATCCAAGTGCTTGGAGGTTTCTTAGCGTTTGAACTTGTAAACGTTCAGTTAGTTAATCCTCTTTGAATGATTCCTTACTTTCTTTTTCTACATGCAGGTGGTTCTTCAATGTTGTTGGAGATTCACGTTGTACTATATCGGATACTTGGTGGCAAACTGAGACTGGTGGATTCATGGTAAACCTTTTTTCTCTCTGTTGCTTTTTTCATAATCCTTGAAAACAACTAAATGTTAGAGCTGTGGAACCAATGCAAAGTAGAATATTCCAATGTGAAACAATGGTACTTGGTATTAAAAATGGGTTTACTATTTATTATAAATTTGAATGTTATGCTGGACCAGAACCAGCATCTTTGAAGATGTTGTTTTAATGGAGCTTTAAGAAGAAATATCATGTTTTTATAGAGTATGTTTTGAACTATTTCATAGCTAAATACTTACAGCAGTTGTTTGCTTTGATATAGAATAGAGAAGTTTTGTTACTGAAAGGAGTTAACATGTGCTGACTCTGACTGTCAAACTTCAGTAAAAACTTCTTATTAGGTCATTTGAGCCCGTGGCTACAAGTTTAGAATTTCCGTCTTTTTTGTTTTTTCCTCCTGAATGTATGTTTGGATATTTATATCACATTGTACCCCTTGCAGATTACCCCTCTACCAGGTGCCTGGCCGCAGAAGCCTGGTTCTGCCACTTTCCCATTCTTTGGCATACAGGTATTTCTTTAGTAAATAAGTCTTAGATGTGAAGCCTGGCTTTCTATTGTCTTATGTATCTTAGCCAATGTTGGCAGCCTGTTATTGTTGATGAGAAAGGTATTGAGATAGAAGGAGAATGCAGTGGGTACCTATGTATCAAAAATTCCTGGCCTGGAGCCTTCCGGACACTTTATGGTGATCATGAAAGATATGAGACAACATACTTTAAACCATTCCCTGGCCATTACTTCAGCGGCGATGGTTGCAGTAGGTAACACCATAGAGCAAAACCTTTTTATGTTAAGGATGGTGTTCCTGTTATTTTATTCAATTCGTTATTTCTTGGTTTTGTTCTCGTATTGGTGTTTTGTCTTATAAGGTTTTGTAGATGGAGTCTTTTATCTCTGACACCTGTGTCCTTCACAGGGATAAGGATGGGTATTATTGGCTCACTGGAAGAGTTGATGATGTAATTAATGTGAGGTATTCAGTATTTTCTGATTTGTGTTATTCAACTTTGCTATCTCTTACAAAAGAGTTGACATAAAACAGGCTAGAATGGAGGCATAACAAGGCGCTACTTGATTACAATTATGATTATGATTATTATACTTATGCAGTGGACACCGTATTGGAACAGCTGAAGTGGAATCTGCATTGGTCTCTCATCCACAATGTGCAGAAGCTGCTGTGGTTGGTGTTGAGCATGAGGTAAAAGACTTGCTGTGTGCATGTTGTGCATCTCTTCTGCCTTTTGATTTAATTCTTATTAGAGTTTTAGTTGGCGGACAACCAAAAAACACTTATAAACTGATTCTCATATTAATTGCTTTAATTTTGTCCTTTTATTTTTAGTTTGTTTAAATCCAGTGGATTTCAGATTAATGTATGATTTCCCTGTAGATTAAAGGACAAGGTATTTATGCCTTTGTAACATTGGTGGAGGGTGTTCCTTATAGTGAAGAACTCCGGAAAAGCCTCACATTAACAGTTCGCAATCAGGTCAGCTATCTGTCCACCTTTTCTGTTCCACCTTTTCTGTTGGCATTGTCAGTCTTGATGGGTACAGATTCGAACAATTTATTTTTATTTCTTGCATAAGTTGAAATATTAAAAAAATGGAAGACTAGAAAAATAGCTATGATGATCAACATATCATAAACAGATATGATTATTAGATGATGACATCATAACAAAGCAAATTCCAAGGATATCTTCTAATTGGTCCATAGACAACAGAATATAAGTAGACCCATACGGTTACATGCGTGGCACAATTATATCACATAGAACTCCCTTTAAGCTTAAGGTATGAGTATGATAAGACAAAGCTTGTAAGGTAAAGAATTATGTTGCACTTTTGGTAGAGTTTTTAGCAGCATTTTATAACACGGACAGACCAAGATGGCTAAACCAAGGCCTAATCGGACCAGGTCACTTCTCCAGGGTTGGGTTTTTCAAGTACTTTGTTTTTTTAAGACTCGGCTTAGTTGGGTCAACCAGGTCGATACAAAATAAACATTATACTGAAAATAGGCTAACCAGACCAGGTCACTTTTCCGTGTTGGGTCTTTCGGGTCTTTTGTTTTTTTGAGACTTGGCCAGGGCCAGGTTGACACAAAAAAAAATTATACTCCCTCCGTACCAAAATACTGTATACATTTGAGAAAATTCTCATTTTTATTGGACCATGAAGCCAACAAGAAGTCAAATGACTTCTTCTCCCTGATATCCCATCCAACTCGTATGCTTGTTCACGAACCAAGTTCAAGTCAATCCTTCCATGTCTCCTCCAATTTTGGAAAGAAGAAGTCACACGATTTGGCAAAATGTACACAGTATTTTGGAATGGTGGGAGTATAAAAATATGTATGGAGAAAATGGAAAGGGGAAGAAGGAAGAGGGAAAGTCATAGTGAACCAAATGCGAGGGCATCCAAGTCCATAAGCAAAATTCTCCAGGCCCCCTTTTTAAAAGATAATAGAAACAAAAATAGGTCCATTTTGATTTGTATTCTACTGGTTTATGCATGTGTATTTATGCAAGAAATGTAGTTAGTTACAATTTTATTTAGACTGTATCTTACCATTTCCCTTCAAGCTGTATGTAATGACATCTGATAGCATTTCAGATCGGTGCTTTTGCTGCACCAGATAGAATTCATTGGGCGCCGGGCCTTCCCAAAACGAGAAGTGGGAAGATAATGAGAAGGATTCTGAGAAAGATTGCTTCAAGACAGTTGGATGAACTTGGAGACACTAGTACACTCGCAGAACCGAGTGTAGTGGACCAACTAATTGAACTGAGTAATTTGTGAGCACTCATTAAACTGGAAAGATTCATTTTCTATGTTCCTTTGCCATCACTCTTTAAATTTGTGAGCATAGCTGAAAGCACGTAAACTAGCGTAATTTAATAATAATACGTTATTTAACTTGGTTTATATGGGCGTAATCTCTGTAGTGTGTTGCCAACACTTTAAATCATTGCAGCCTTTTTCTGAGAGATTGTCTGTCGTCATCAGTACAGCTAGTAGTAATGTAGTAATGTTGAATCTAAATATTTGACCTCTTGTATCTCAAGACTCTTCATATGATAAACAAGTGTAATATCATGGTTTTAAAAACTGGACTGGCCCGGCTGGTTCGACCGGAGCCTGCTGTCTTTTTGGGTTGAGTTGCTGGGTAGGTTGACCCGGCCGGTCGA